>JAGQAX010000009.1:1005000-2205000 GCA_019142605.1 Cephalopholis sonnerati | reverse complement strand
CAGGGTTTCAACTCCTCTTGAGGAGTTGGAAAGAGCAGTGAAAGAGGTGCAACAGGGGAAGACCATACGTCAGGTTGGAAAGGAGATGAAGATCTGCAGGATGACCATAAAAAGACATATGGATAAGAAAAAAATCTGTACCTGTGAGAACCGATGACAGTCCCGCCCTGAACACACCCATGTGTCAGTATTTGGGGATAGTGCCACCTACTGGCAACAGGCAGTACATCTTTTTACACACTTTTTTGCTTTCCCCAAAATTTACATGCTGTGGCCTATATTTCATGTACAATATCATGACCAATCACTGCTGCATTCTTTATCAAACTTTCACATGTCAGGCGTCACACTAAGTGTGCCGCCACAGCACAGGAAGTAGTTTATAACTCCAGCATACATGCTTCAATTTTCCCCAAACTTCACAGGATCGATAACAGTCCCCCTTGAACACATCCATGTGTCAATATTTGGCTTTACACATAGTGCCACCTTTTGGCAACAGGAAGTACAAATTTTCAGACTATTTCATGGTCACAAACATCCATTAGGTCAACAGTGGAGAAACACACACATAACCACAAACACACAGCTGAAGCTACAGGCTGAAACGGGCAACGGGCAAGTGGCAACGGGCGTGGGTGCGAGGTCCCGCCCAAAGCTGCTTGCAGCTTTAATTAGGGCCCGAGCACCGAAGGCGTGCACCGTAAGCGGTGCGCACCGAAGACTGTGCGCACCGAAGACTGTGCGAGGACCCTATTGTTTTCCTTAGGATTATTATTTTTTTTTCTGCGTAATGAATCGCGTTTTTGGGGGCTTTAACATATTTGAAAACTCACCAAATTTGGCGTGCATATTCGTCTAGGTGAAAATTTATGTGTACGCAAAATCTCAATGATGCCAGTTGCAAAATGGCGAAATGGCGCTCCCTAGTAAATTTCAATCGGCTCCCACTGGGAGCCCGTTTGACCAAATTCCCCGAAATTCGGGGGGGTCGTGTATCATCCCAAGACACACGAAAATGCGTGCTTGGACTTTTTTCTAAAACCAACAGGAAGCTGGCTATTTTGATTTGAATATTCATTTTTTTACCGATTTTGGCGATTTGCAAGTGTTCTCTCAGAGCTATCTCCTCCTACATGGTTCATCGGATAGGCTTCAAATTTGGCGTGCTACAACAAGACCACTTGATGATCAAAAGTTATTAAAAGATTTTTCCATCGTTAAACGGTTTGGCCGTCAGGTGGCGGCGAAGTTTGACGTCATCACGTTCAGCACGTTCAGCACGTTCAGCACGTTCAGCATATCCAACTCAAATTTGGTCAGAAAGGCCTCAACACGTTGGTAATGCTACATGATGAAGATTGTGACGTATCGTCAAACGGCGTTGCGCCCAGAGGTCGGCGAAGTCGACGGTTCGCCAAAACGCAGGAAAATGGCCTTAACTTCAGTGTCCTTGGTCATATCTGCCTGAAACTTCACATGTGTGTTAACAGTCCAGCCCTGAACATGTGATATGAATTTCGTTGATGGGCGTGGCCAAATGGCTTGGCCACACCCTTTAAACATCAGCCCCTGCGGCACGTTTCACTGACATGCACGAAAATTGGTACACATATGTATCACATCCAGACGCACAAAAAAGCCTCTTGGACTGAATGGCCACACCCAACAGGAAGTCAGCCATTTTGAATTTAACCGCCAGATTGGGCGATTCGCACTCTTCGTACTTTTTCTATCTCGTCCTACATGATTCATCGGATCGGCTTCAAATTCGGCGTGCATCAACTAGACCCCTTTGTGATCAAAAGTTATTGAAAGATCTTGCGTTCGTCAAAGGGCGTGGCCGCTATAGGGTGGCGAAGATTGGCCTTTCGCCATGAAAAATGAAATGAGACAACTTGTCACTTAGAGGACCGATCGGCACCAAACTTGCTGGGTATGATCGTAGTCCCACCTTCAACACGCCAACATCAAAAAATTCCCTCGTTAGGGCCCGAACACGTACCGTGCGAGGACCCTATTGAAATTGAAGGAATTATTATTATTTTTCTTCCTCCTAATGAATCGCATTTTTGGGAGCTTTAACATACTCAAAAACTCACCAAATTTGGCACATGTGTCAGTCGTGGTGGAAATTTACATGTGACATGGGTTTTGGCGATAGGCGTGGCCACACGACGTGACCACGCCCCTTAAACTGCAGCCCCTGAAAGACGTATAAAAAAGCCTCTTGCAGCCATGTGCCAAACCCAACAGGAGGTCCTCCATTTTGAATTTGCTTGTAACTGGTTCGCAACTTCAGCATACATGTTCCAATATTCCCCAAACTTCACAGGATTGATGACACTCCTGCCCTGATCACATCTATACACCAATACTTGGTTATTAGAACGGCGCCACCTACTGGCAAAATTCCATGTCTTCGTATGATTTGAGGGATATGACGTGTAAGTCCTGCGTGAGGGGTCTGCCTTCGACAGGAATGAACAGCGGCGTGATGCCAATCAGCGTGAAACTTGGCACGTAAAGTCTTCCACGGGACCTGATCTAAAGTTATCAAAAGAATTTTGTTCGGTTAAAATATGCGCAAGTTATTAACGAATAAAATTTTCTAGCTAGCTACAAAAAGGCGAACTGCTGCATATCTCTGTCAAAATAAATGCTAACAACACCAAATCTGAGATCCTTGATTGACATGTGACTGTGAGGGTGTGACCCAAATTTGGCTAATGTTGGCCACTAGGGGGCGCTGCAAAGCTGAGACATTTATATCTCTTCAATGGCTGCACCGATTTTTACGAAATTTGGTGGGTATGATGCTGAGTCACTCCTGAGGCCATATCTTGAAGTTAATCACGACAGGTGAAAGTGGGCGTGGCTTATTACGAGATAAACAGCAAACATTTATTTCAGCTCAAGTATTATGCTGAGGGCTGTGAAATTCACAGGGTATATATAGAACAGCATACCGACCAACCACAGCAAAAATTGTGTGTCTGCTCCACTAGGTGGCGCTATAACAGATGCAAACGCATTTTGGCCTGTAACTTCCACATTTTAAATCACATCTTCATAAAGTTTATATCCACGTGTTCCCTAAATAGATTCGCATCTTCTGACGTAGGCCACTTCTTGTTTTAAGTCACTACATATCAAAAACCTACTTTTTCAAACTCCTCTTAGCGTTTAAGGTCCATCTGCACGAAACTTTGCACATACAATCTCCAGACTTGCCTGATCAAAAGTTATCAAAAGAATTTTGCTACTCCAAAAAATGTGGTAGTTATAAATAATCAATTTTTTTCTGCTAGCTAAAAAAGACATACTGTTGCATAATTTTGTCAAAGTGAAAGCTATTGATGTCAAACTTGAATCAATTGTTTCAGAGCTCAACCAGAGGGTCTGTGCCAAATTTGGCGGAAAATGACCAATAGGGGGCACTATAAACAGAGAAACATGAAGTGACATGAACATCGATCAGACTCGCCCGAGTATGTTGTGGTGTCACTCCTGAGGCCAAAGTTAAATCTTAGTGATGTTTGGTCAAAGCGGGCGTGACTTGTCACAACACACACATTCAGCCTTTCACACTTCCAGTGCTGATCCCATTACAATTAGGATACTGCGGGTGAGACGTAGGCCTGCATCCAGACGCTCGCCCCTAACCCATCGTCCTTCGGGGCCGACTTCCGTGGCCTCCACGAGATCCGGGGCCCGAGTCACGCGGGGAGGCTTGGCCCCCTATCATAACTGCTTGCAGTTCTAGTTAGGGCCCGAGCACGTACCGTGCGAGGACCCTATTGTTTTCCTTAGGATTATTATTAGGGCCCGAGCACGTCCGTGCGAGGACCCTATTGAAATTGCAGGAATTATTATTATTATTACGACAAAAGTAAATCGCTTATTTGGAGGCCTGAACATATTCCAAAACACGCCAATTTTGGCATGCGCATCAGTCGTGGTGTAAATTTAGGTATTTTAGGGTTCGTGGAGGTGGGCGGGTCAAAATGGCTAGGCCACGCCCCTTAAAGAGCACCCTACTCGGCAGGTTTCACGGATCTGCACGAAAATCGGTACGCATGTAGATCATGCTGAGACGCACAAAAAAGGTCACAGGGACACATAGGCTAAACCCAACAGGAAGTGAGATATTTGGCGTTGAACGGCCATTTTTGGCGTTTTCCACGTGTTGTATTTTAACGAACTCCTCCTACAGGAATAATCAGAACGGCTTCAAAATTGCTGTGCACCAACTAGACTAGTTTGTGATCAAAAGTTATTAACGGATTACGTAAACTCCAAACAACCTGACCTGGGCGTGGCGGCGAAGTTTGATGTCTCGCCATGAAAAATGAGATTGCTATAACTTTGGCATTAATAGTCCGAACGGTACCAAACTCCCCAGGATTCATAATAGTCCCGCCCTGAAGACGTCTACATGCAGAAATATTGAAATTTGCATAGCGCCCCCTGCTGGTGACAGAAAAAGCGATGTTTTAGACTTTGAGGTCCAGCTCTGAGCACGTTCAGCAAATCCAGCTCAAATTTGGTCAGAAAGGCCTCAACATGTTGGTAATGCTCCATGATGAAGAATTTTGACTGTCGTCAAACGGCGTTCCATCCGGAGGGCGGCGAAGTCGACCCTTCGCCAAAATGCATAAAAATGGCCTTAACTTTGGTGTTTTTCATGATATCCACCTGAAACTTCATATGTGTGTCAACAGTCCAGCCCTGAATATGTGATATGAATTTCGTCAATGGGCGTGGCCATATGGCTTGGCCACGCCCATTCATATGAATTACTTCCATAGGACGTCTCACCGATATGCACAAAAATTGGTACACATCTCCATCACCCCCAGAGAAACAAAAAAGTCTCTTGGACCTCTAGGCTAAATTCAACAGGAAGTCGGCCATTTTGAATGTCATGGTCATTTTTGGTGTCGCGCACGCATCGTATTTTAACGAACTCCTCCTACAGAATTCATCAGAACGGCTTCAAAATTACCGATTACCATCTAGAACACTTCCTGATCAAAAGTTATTAAAAGGTCTCGCAGAATCTAAAGGGCACGCCAGTTGTGGGAGGTTGAATTTTGACGTCTCGCCATGAAACAGGAAGTGGCAATAACTTCACTGTACTTGGTCAGATCTGTGTGAAACTTCACAGGTATATTGACAGTCCAACCCAGAACATATGTTATGAATTTCGTTAATAGGCGTGGCTAAATGGATTGGCCACGCCCATTCACACAAATAACCACCATAGGACGTCTCACTGATATGCACGAAACTTGGTAGACACATGTATAACATCCACACGCACAAAAAAGCCTCTTGCACGGATAGGCCACACCCAACAGGAAGTCGGCCATTTTGAAATTTACAGTCATTTTTGGCGTTTTCCACGTGTTGTATTTTAATGATCTCCTCCTCCAGAAATCAATCAATTAACTCCAAAACTGGTGTGTACCATCTACACAAGTGTGTGATCAAAACATATTAAGAGAATTGCTCAGCATGGAACGGTGTGGCTGTGACATGGCGTCGACACTTGATGTCTCACCATGAAACACGATATTGCTATAACATGGGATCTAATGGTCGAATCTGCTCCAAACTTCACATGTATGATAATAGTCCTGGCATGAACACACCCACATGACGCTCAGGAGTCAGAGTCATAGCGCCACCCAGTGGAGACGGGAAGTCGCAACGCATTGGTTCCTACACTGTCCGAAGGAGGCAAACATTCAGCGCCTCGTCTGCCGGTCGACCTCTGGCGAGATGGTGGCGGCCGCGCCAGGCCCCGAGTTGCGTGGGGTGCTCGGGCCCGTTCAACGCTGCTTGCAGCTTTAATTAGGGCCCGAGCACGAACCGTGAGAGAGCCCTATTGAAATCATAAAAATTATTCTTATTATTTTTCTTTTAAACCTTTGATCGCATTTTTGAGGGCCTGAACATGCCCAAAAAGTCAGGAAAATTTGCACACTCGTCACGTCTGGTGAAAATTTCGATATTTTATGGTCGTTACAAAGGGGCGTGGCAAAATGGCTCAATGGCGCCCCCTAACAGTTTTCAAAATCGAAGCCCCCTGCTTTAACTTTGCCCTAGGCGTATGAAATTTGGTACACATATGTATCATCCCGGGATGCACAAAAAAGCCTCTTGGAGCGACACCCTAAACCAAACAGGAAGTCGGTCATTTTGAATTGTTTTTTCAAAATAAGGTCATTTTTGGCCATTTCCACACGTTGTACTTGAGCGAACTCCTCCTACAGATTTTATCGGATTGACTTAAAAATTTACCTGTGCGTGCTCGACTACAGTGGGATCAAAAGTTATTAAAAGATCTTCGTCACGTCGAAGGGTGCGGTCGCTGCGGAAGGGTCAATTTGGATATCTCGCCAAAAAACACGAAATTATACTACAACTACTACAACTTTGGTGTAGATGATCCTATCTGCACCAAACTTCACATGATGGATAATAGTCCCGCCCTGAACACGTCTACATCAAAAAATTCAGTAATTGTCATAGCGCCCCCTGCTGGCAACAGGAAATACCATGTTTTACACTTTGAGGTGCTGCTCTGACCACATTTACCATATTCAACTCAAATTTGGTCAGAAAGGCCTTAACATGTTGGCCATGCTATATTGTGAAGATCATAATGTCTCGTCAAACGGTTTCGCCGTGACGGAGTGGCGAAGGTTGACGTTTCGCCGAAACCCATGAAGTGGCTCTAACTTTGGTGTACTTGGTCGGATCTGCCTGAAACTTCACATGTACGTCACTGGTCTCGCCCTGAGCATATGATATTAATTTCATAAGGGGCATGGCTAAATGACATGGCCACGCCCTTTAAACATCAGCCCCTGCGGCACGTTTCACTGACATGCATGAAAATTGGTACACATATGTATCACATCCAGACGCACAAAAAAGGCTCTTGGACCCATTGGCCAAACCCAACAGGAAGTCGGCCATTTTGAATTTAATGGTCATTTTTGGCGTTTTCCACGTGTTGTATTTTAATGAACTCCACCTACAGGATGCATCAGAACAACTTCAAAATCATTGTGTGCCATCTAGACAAAGGTGTAATCAAAACTTATAAGCAGATTTTTGCATCGTGAAACGGTTTGGCCGTCAGGTGGCGGCGAAGTTTGATGTCTCGCCATAAAACACGAAATTAGTATAACTTTGGCATACATTGTCCATTCTTCACCAAACTTCACATGTTTGTTAACAGTCCAGACCTGAATGTATAGTATGACTTTCATCAATAAGCGTGGCCGTATGGCTTGGCCACGCCCCTTAAAGTGCAGCGTCCCCCATAACAACTTTCACCGACGTACACGAAAATCAGTATGCACATGTATCGTGTCCAGACGCACAAAAAAGCCTCTTGCACATATAGGCCACATCCGACAGGAAGTCGGCGATTTTTAAATTTACAGTCATTTATGGCGTTTTCCACGTGTTGTATTTTAATGATCTCCTCCTCCAGAAATGAATCAATTAACTCCAAAACTGGTGTGTACCATCTACACAAGTGTGTGATCAAAACATATTAAGAGAATTGCTCAGCATGGAATGGTGAGGCTGTGACATGGCGTCGACACTTGATGTCTCACCATGAAACACGATATTGCTATAACATGGGATCTAATGGTCGAATCTGCTCCAAACTTCACATGTATGATAATAGTCCTGGCATGAACACACCCACATGACGCTCAGGAGTCAGAGTCATAGCGCCACCCAGTGGAGACGGGAAGTCGCAACGCATTGGTTCCTACACTGTCCGAAGGAGGCGAACAATCAGCTCCTCGTCTGCCAGTCGACCTCTGGTGAGACGGTGGCGGCCGCGCCAGGCCCCGAGTTGCGTGGGGTGCGAGGGCCCGTTCAACGCTGCTTGCAGCTTTAATTATTAGGGCCCGAGCACCTGGCGGTGCGAGGACCCTATTGAAATGCAAGGAATTATTAGGGCCCGAGCACCTTGCGGTGCGAGGACCCTATTGAAACTGAAGGAGTTATTATTATTATTTTTCTGCCTAATGAATTGGCTTTTTGAGGGCTTTATCATATTCAAAAACTCACCAAACTTCACAGACTCATCAGAAGTGGTGAAAAATTTGATATTTTTGGGGTTTCGTGATAATGTGCAAAAAAATGGCTCAGTAGCGCCCCCTTCTCATTTTCAACGAAGCAGCCCCCGAAGCTGGTTTAGGCTAAGTGTCTGAAACTTGGTAGGCATATGTAACACACCAAGACGTACAAAAAAGCCTCTTGGGCCCATGCCCTAAACCCAACAGGAAGTTGGCCATTTTGAATTGAATGTGCAATTTTCATGCGTTTTTGGCCATTTGCAGGGGTCGTAAATGAACGAACTCCTCCTAGAGATTTTGTCCGATCGACTTCAAACTTGGTCTGTCCCACCTGCACAAACTGAAGACAAAAAGTTATCAAAAGCTTGAGTTTTCGTCACACAATGTGACCGTTCCGGGACCTCAAACTTCACTACAAACAGGAAGTAGTATTATAACGCAGGAAGTACTTTATAACTCCAGCATACATTGTCCAATCTTCCCCAAACTTCACAGGATTGATGACAGTCCCGCTCTGAAGAGATCTACATGTCAATAATTTGTGATTAATATAGCGCCCCCTACTGGTAGTAGAAAATGTCATGTTTTACACTTTGAAGCACATCTCATCCAAAGTTGAGCACATCAACGTCAAACTTGGGGAAATTATCCAAAAGGCCTTGATGATGCTTTCTATGGAAAACTGTGAGTTTTCGTCAAAGGGCGTGACCGTGGCGTGGCGGTCAACTTTGATGTTTCGCCATGATGACAAAAGTTGCTGTAACTTGACTATACGTGGACATATCTTTCCAAAACTTCACACATATGATAACTGTCCAGCCCTGAAAACATCTATACAGAAAATTTGAATCAGCATCATAGCGCCACCTACTGGCGGCAGAAAGTTACTTTTTTCATTCTTTCACGTCCCTCTTCTACCAGGTTCCCCCGAACAAACTCAATTTTGCGAATACATAGTCCCAAGACCTTGATGATGATCAAAGCAGAAGCCTTTGAAGTTTCGTCAAACGCTGTCACCGTGGCGCCGCCTCATTCGCCATAAAACACGAGGTTGTTTCTGAGGGGCAAGGCATACTTGAAAGCTCACGAAACTTGGCACACCCATCACAAGGCCCAAATTGTGTTGTCTGATATGCTTTTTGTGTTTTGATGTGCCAAGATGCCTCAACAGCGCCCCCTACAATTTTTCAATGAAGCAGCCCCCGAAGCTGGTTTGACCTACATGTATGAAACTTGGTAGGTGTATGTAACACTCCAAGACGTACAAAAAAGCCTCTTGGAGTTATGCTCCAAATCCAAACGGAAGTCCGCCATTTTAAATTTACTTCTGCCACTTTTCTGCATTTTGGGCGATTTCCAGGAGACGTAAATGAACGAACTTGTCCTAGAGATTTTAGCCAATCCACTTCTAACTTAGTCTGTCTCACCCCAAGACATTGAAGAAGAAAAAGTTTTCACAAGCTTGAGGTTTTGTCAAAAGCTGTCACCGTGGCTCCGCCTTCTTCGCCATAAAAGACGAACTTGTAACTACTCCTACAGATTTTATCCCATCGACTTCTTACTTGGTCTGTCCCACCTCCAGACATTGAAGAATAAAAAGTTATCAAAAGCTGGACTTGTTGTCACACCGTGTGACCGTGGCAGGATCTCAAACTTCGGGGTCTCGCCACAAAACAGGAAGTAGTGTATAATTCCAGCATACATGGTCCAATCTTCCTCAAACTTCCAAGGATTGATAACAGTCCCGCTCTGAAAACATCTACATGTCAATAATTTGTGATAAATATAGCGCCCCCTACTGGTAACAGAAAATGACATGGTGTATATTTTGAAGTATAACTCCCACAACTTGGACAGATCCACCTCAAACTTTGTCAATCTATCCAGCACATGTAGAAGATGTCTTATTGTGAACACTGTGACTTTTCATCAAAGGGCGTGGCCATGACATGGCGGTGAACTTTGAGGTTTCGCCATGATTACAAAAGTTGTGTAACTTCACTGTACATGGACATATCTTTCCAAAACTTCACACATATGACAACAGTGCAGCCCTGAAAACATCTACAGAGTAATTTGTCATCAGCGACATAGCGTCACCTACTGGTGGCAGAAAGTTACTGATTTCATTCTTTCATGTTTCTCCTCTACCAGATGAACCACAACCACCTCATTTTTACTGAGACATAGTCCCAACAATTTGATGATGATGACACCAGAAGTTTTTTGAGGTTTCGTCAAACGCTGTCACTGTGGCAACACCTTATTCGCCATAAAACACTTATAGAGACAGTCCTGCCCTGAACACATCTATACGCCAATACATGGTTATTAGTACGGCGCCACCTACTGGCAAAATGACACGTCTTCGTATGATTTGAGGGACATGACATGTAAGTCCTGCGTGAGGGGTCTGCCTTCGACAGGAATGAAGGGCGGCATGAGCCGGCTGCATGAGCCGGCGTCCTGCCAGCGCCCTCGAGTTGCGTGAGGGTGCGAGGGCCCGTTCAATGCTGCTTGCAGCTTTAATTAGGGCCCGAGCACGTACCGTGCGAGGACCCTATTGAAATTGAAGGAATTATTATTATTATTACGACAAAAGTAAATCGCTTATTTGGAGGTTTTAACATGCTCAAAAACTCCTGAAATTTGGCGGTCGCATCAGTCGCGGTGTAAATTTACGTATTTTAGGGTTCGCGGCAATGGACGGGTCAAAATGGCTAGGCCACGCCCATTAAAGAGCAATCTCCTTATAAACAGCGCCCTCCTCATCAATTTTCACGGATCTGCACGAAAATCGGTACACATGTAGATCATGCCGAGCCGCACAAAAAAGTCTCTTGGAGCCATAGGCCACGCCCAACAGGAAGTTGGCTATTTTGAATTTAGCGGCCATTTTTGGCGTTTTACCACGTGTCATATTTTGACGAACTCCTCCTACACGATTAATCAAAACGGCTTCAAAATCGCCGTGTACCAACTAGATAAGTTTGTGATCAAAAGTTATTCAAAGATCCGCTACCCGTTGAACACGGAATCGGCTTTTTGGCGGCAAAGTTTGAAGTTTGAAGTTTGTCTCGCCATGAAAAACGAAATTGCTATAACTTTGGCATTAATCGTCCGATCTGCACCAAACTTCACATGATTCATAATATTCCCGCCCTGAACACGTCTACATGCAGAAATTTTGTAATTACCCTAGCGCCCCCTGCTGGCAACAGGAAAAGCGATGTTTTTAGACTTTGACGTGCAGCTCTGACCACGTTCACCATATGCAACTCAAATTTGGTCAGACAGACCTCAAGACGTTGGTAATGCTACATTATGAAGATTGTGACTAGGCGTCAAACGATGTTCCGCCGAGAGGGCGGCAAAGTCGAAAATTCGCCAAAACGCGTTGAAAATGGCTTTAATGACATTAACTTCTGTGTCCTTGGTCATATCTGCCTGAAACGTCACATGTGTGTTAACAGTCCAGGCTTGAACATGTGATATGAGTTTCGTTGATGGGCGTGGCCAAATGACTTGACCACGCCCTTTAAACATCAGCCCCTGCCGGACGTGTCACCGACATGCACGAAAATTGGTACACGCATGTATCACACCGAGACGCACAAAAAAGTCTCTTGGACCCACTGGCCATACCCAACAGGAAGTCGGCCATTTTGAATTTTGATGCTATTTTTGGCGTTTTCCACATGTTGTATTTTAACGAACTCCTCCTACAGGATTAATCAGAATGACTTCAAAATCACTGTGTATGATCTAGACAAGGTTGTGATCAAAAGTTATTAAAAGATTTTTCCACAGTTAAACGGTTTGGCCGTCAGGTGGTGGCGAAGTTTGATGTCTCGCCATGAAACACGAAATTGCTATAATTTTGGGACACATTGTCCAATCTTCACCAAACTTCACATGATTCATAATAGTCCCACACTGAACACGTCTACATGACAAAGTTCTGTGATAGTCATAACGCCCCCTAGTGGCGACAGGAAATGACATATTTTAAAATTTGATTGGCATTAACTTTATTATACTTGGTCCAATCTTACTGAAACTTCACATGGTTGTTAAGAGTCCAGGCCTGAACATATGGTATGTGTTTCGTGGATGAGTGTGGTCGTATGGCTTGGCCACACCCCTTAAAGTGCACCATCCCCCATAGCAAGTTTCGCCGATATGCACGAAAATAGGTGTGCACATGTATCATCCGCAGACGCACAAAAAAGTCTCTTGAACACATAGGCCAAACCCAACAGGAAGTCAGCCATTTTGAATTTTGCGGTCATTTTTGGCGTTTTCCACGTGTTGTATTTTAATGATCTCCTCCTCCAGAAATGAATCAATTAACTCCAAAACTGGTGTGTACCATCTACACAAGTGTGTGATCAAAACATATTAAGAGAATTGCTCAGCATGGAACGGTGTGGCTGTGACATGGCGTCGACACTTGATGTCTCACCATGAAACACGATATTGCTATAACATGGGATCTAATGGTCGAATCTGCTCCAAACTTCACATGTATGATAATAGTCCTGGCATGAACACACCCACATGACGCTCAGGAGTCAGAGTCATAGCGCCACCCAGTGGAGACGGGAAGTCGCAACGCATTGGTTCCTACACTGTCCGAAGGAGGCGAACATTCAGCGCCTCGTCTGCCGGTCGACCCCTGGCGACACGGTGGCGGCCGCGCCAGGCTCCGAGTTGCGTGGGGTGCGAGGGCCCGTTCAACGCTGCTTGCAGCTTTAATTAGGGCCCGAGCACGTACCGTGCGAGGACCCTATTGAAATTGAAGGAATTATTATTATTATTATTACGACAAAAGTAAATCGCTTATTTGGAGGTTTTAACATGCTCAAAAACTCCTGAAATTTGGCGGTCGCATCAGTCGCGGTGTAAATTTACGTATTTTAGGGTTCGCGGCAATGGACGGGTCAAAATGGCTAGGCCACGCCCATTAAAGAGCAATCTCCTTATAAACAGCGCCCTCCTCATCAATTTTCACGGATCTGCACGAAAATCGGTACACATGTAGATCATGCCGAGCCGCACAAAAAAGTCTCTTGGAGCCATAGGCCACGCCCAACAGGAAGTTGGCTATTTTGAATTTAGCGGCCATTTTTGGCGTTTTACCACGTGTCATATTTTGACGAACTCCTCCTACACGATTAATCAAAACGGCTTCAAAATCGCCGTGTACCAACTAGATAATTTTCTGATCAAAAGTTATTCAAAGATCCGCTACCCGTCGAACACGGAATCGGCTGTTTGGCGGCGAAGTTTGAAGTTTGAAGTTTGTCTCGCCATGAAAAACGAAATTGCTATAACTTTGGCATTAATCGTCCGATCTGCACCAAACTTCACATGATTCATAATATTCCCGCCCTGAACACGTCTACATGCAGAAATTTTGTAATTACCCTAGCGCCCCCTGCTGGCGACAGGAAAAGCGATGTTTTTAGACTTTGACGTGCAGCTCTGACCACGTTCACCATATGCAACTCAAATTTGGTCAGACAGACCTCAAGACGTTGGTAATGCTACATTATGAAGATTGTGACTAGGCGTCAAACGGTGTTCCGCTCAGAGGGCGGCGAAGTCGAAAATTCGCCAAAACGCGCTGAAAATGGCTTTAATGACATTAACTTCTGTGTCCTTGGTCATATCTGCCTGAAACTTCACATGTGTGTTAACAGTCCAGGCTTGAACATGTGATATGAGTTTCGTTGATGGGCGTGGCCAAATGACTTGACCACGCCCTTTAAACATCAGCCCCTGCCGCACGTGTCACCGACATGCACGAAAATTGGTACACGCATGTATCACACCGAGACGCACAAAAAAGTCTCTTGGACCCACTGGCCATACCCAACAGGAAGTCGGCCATTTTGAATTTTGATGCTATTTTTGGCGTTTTCCACATGTTGTATTTTAACGAACTCCTCCTACAGGATTAATCAGAGTGACTTCAAAATCACTGTGTGTGATCTAGACAAGGTTGTGATCAAAAGTTATTAAAAGATCTTTCCACAGTTAAACGGTTTGGCCGTCAGGTGGCGGCGAAGTTTGATGTCTCGCCATGAAACACGAAATTAGTATAACTTTGGCATACATTGTCCATTCTTCACCAAACTTCACATGTTTGTTAACAGTCCAGACCTGAATGTATAGTATGAGTTTCATCAATAAGCGTGGCCGTATGGCTTGACCACGCCCCTTAAAGTGCAGCGTCCCCCATAACAACTTTCACCGACGTGCACGAAAATCAGTATGCACATGTATCGTGTCCAGACGCACAAAAAAGCCTCTTGCACATATAGGCCACACCCGACAGGAAGTCGGCCATTTTGAAATTTACAGTCATTTTTGGCGTTTTCCACCTGGCGTATTTTAATGATCTCCTCCTCCAGAAATGATCCAATTCACTCCAAAACTGCTGTGTACCATCTACACCAGTGTGTGATCAAAACATATTAAGAGAACTGCTCAGCATGGAACGGTGTGGCTGTGACATGGCGTCGACACTTGATGTCTCACCATGAAACACGATATTGCTATAACATGGGATCTAATGGTCGAATCTGCTCCAAACTTCACATGTATGATAATAGTCCTGGCATGAACACACCCACATGACGCTCAGGAGTCAGAGTCATAGCGCCACCCAGTGGAGACGGGAAGTCGCAACGCATTGGTTCCTACACTGTCCGAAGGAGGCGAACATTCAGCGCCTCGTCTGCCGGTCGACCTCTGGCGAGACGGTGGCGGCCGCGCCAGGCCCCGAGTTGCGTGGGGTGCGAGGGCCCGTTCAACGCTGCTTGCAGCTTTAATTATTATTATTATTTTTTTTTTTCGCTTGATCGCATTTTTGGGGGCTTTAACATATTCAAAAACTCACCAAATTTGACGTGCACATTCGTCTAGGGGACATTTATGTGTACGCAAAATTTAAACGATGCCCATTGCAAAATGGCGAAATGGCGCCCCCTAGAAAATTTCAATCGGCTCCCACCGGCAGCCCGTTTGACCAAATTCCACGAAATTCGGGGAGGTCGTGTATCATCCCAAGACGCACGAAAATGCGCAGTTGGACTTTTTTCTAAAACCAACAGGAAGCCGGCTATTTTGATTTGAATATTCCATTTTTTACCGATTTTGGCGATTTGCTAGTGTGCTCTCAGAGCTATCTCCTCCTAGACGGTTCATTGGATCGGCTTCAAATTTGCCGTGCTGCAACTAGACCACATGATGATCAAAAGTTATTAAAAGATCTTTCCCTCGTTAAACGGTTTGGCCGTCAGGTGGCGGCGAAGTTTGATGTCTCAAAAAAAAAACCCCAAAAACCCAGAATTGCTATTACTTGGGCGTGAAAGGTCCAATCGGCACAAAACTTGCTGGGTATGATCGTAGTCCCGCCCTGAACATGTCTACATCAAAAAATTCCCCTGTTCTCAAAGCGCCCCCTGCTGGCGACAGGAAAAGTGATTTTTTACACTTTGAGGTGCAGCTCTGAGCACGTTCAGCATATCCAACTCAAATTTGGTCAGAAAGGCCTCAACACGTTGTTAATGCTGCATGATGAAGATTGTGACGTATCGTCAAACGGCGTTGCGCCCAGAGGGCGGCGAAGTCGATGCTTCGCCAAAACGTAGGAAAGTGGCCTTAACTTCAGTGTCCTTGGGCATATCTGCCTGAAACTTCACATGTGTTTTAAGAGTCCAGCCCTGACAATGTCATGTGAATTTCGTTGATGGGCGTGGCCAAATGGCTTGGCCACACCCTTTAAACATCAGCCCCTGCGGCACGTTTCACCGACATGCATGAAAATTGGTACACATATGTATCACATCCAGACGCACAAAAAACCCTCTTGGACCCATTGGCTACACCCCACAGGAAGTCAGCCATTTTGAATTTGACGCCAGATTGGGCGATTTGCACTCCTCATACTTTTTCTATCTCCTCCTACATGATTCATCGGATCAGCTTCAAATTTGGCGTGCATCAACTAGACCACTTGATGATCAAAAGTTATCATACGATTTTCCCTATGTTAAACGCTTTGGCTGTCAGGTGGCGGCGAAGTCTGATGTCTCGCCGTAAAACACGAAATTAGTATAACTTTGGCATACATTGTCCATTCTTCACCAAACTTCACATGTTTGTTAACAGTCCAGACCTGAATGTATAGTATGACTTTCATCAATAAGCGTGGCCGTATGGCTTGGCCACGCCCCTTAAAGTGCAGCGTCCCCCATAACAACTTTCACCGACGTGCACGAAAATCAGTATGCACATGTATCGTGTCCAGACGCACAAAAAAGCCTCTTGCACATATAGGCCACACCCGACAGGAAGTCGGCCATTTTTAAATTTACAGTCATTTTTGGCGTTTTCCACGTGTTGTATTTTAATGATCTCCTCCTCCAGAAATGAATCAATTAACTCCAAAACTGGTGTGTACCATCTACACAAGTGTGTGATCAAAACATATTAAGAGAATTGCTCAGCATGGAACGGTGTGGCTGTGACATGGCGTCGACACTTGATGTCTCACCATGAAACACGATATTGCTATAACATGTGATCTAATGGTCGAATCTGCTCCAAACTTCACATGTATGATAATAGTCCTGGCATGAACACACCCACATGACGCTCAGGAGTCAGAGTCATAGCGCCACCCAGTGGAGACGGGAAGTTGCAACGCATTGGTTCTTACACTGTCCGAAGGAGGCGAACATTCAGCGACTCGTCTGCCGGTCGACCTCTGGCGACACGGTGGCGGCCGCGCCATGCCCCGAGTTGCGTGGGGTGCGAGGGCCCGTTCAACGCTGCTTGCAGCTTTAATTAGGGCCCGAGCACGTACCGTGCGAGGACCCTATTGAAATTGAAGGAATTATTATTATTATTATTATTATTATTATTACGACAAAAGTAAATCGCTTATTTGGAGGTTTTAACATGCTCAAAAACTCCTGAAATTTGGCGGTCGCATCAGTCGCGGTGTAAATTTACGTATTTTAGGGTTCGCGGCAATGGACGGGTCAAAATGGCTAGGCCACGCCCATTAAAGAGCAATCTCCTTATAAACAGCGCCCTCCTCATCAATTTTCACGGATCTGCACGAAAATCGGTACACATGTAGATCATGCCGAGCCGCACAAAAAAGTCTCTTGGAGCCATAGGCCACGCCCAACAGGAAGTTGGCTATTTTGAATTTAGCGGCCATTTTTGGCGTTTTACCACGTGTCATATTTTGACGAACTCCTCCTACACGATTAATCAAAACGGCTTCAAAATCGCCGTGTACCAACTAGATAAGTTTGTGATCAAAAGTTATTCAAAGATCCGCTACCCGTCGAACACGGAATCGGCTTTTTGGCGGCGAAGTTTGAAGTTTGACGTTTGTCTCGCCATGAAAAACGAAATTGCTATAACTTTGGCATTAATCGTCCGATCTGCACCAAACTTCACATGATTCATAATATTCCCGCCCTGAACACGTCTACATGCAGAAATTTTGTAATTACCCTAGCGCCCCCTGCTGGCGACAGGAAAAGCGATGTTTTTAGACTTTGACGTGCAGCTCTGACCACGTTCACCATATGCAACTCAAATTTGGTCAGACAGACCTCAAGACGTTGGTAATGCTACAGTATGAAGATTGTGACTAGGCGTCAAACGGTGTTCCGCCCAGAGGGCGGCGAAGTCGAAAATTCGCCAAAACGCATTGAAAATGGCTTTAATGACATTAACTTCTGTGTCCTTGGTCATATGTGCCTGAAACTTCACATGTGTGTTAACAGTCCAGGCTTGAACATGTGATATGAGTTTCGTTGATGGGCGTGGCCAAATGACTTGACCACGCCCTTTCAACATCAGCCCCTGCCGCACGTGTCACCGACATGCACGAAAATTGGTACACGCATGTATCACACCGAGACGCACAAAAAAGTCTCTTGGACCCACTGGCCATACCCAACAGGAAGTCGGCCATTTTGAATTTTGATGCTATTTTTGGCGTTTTCCACATGTTGTATTTTAACGAACTCCTCCTACAGGATTAATCAGAATGACTTCAAAATCACTGTGTGTGATCTAGACAAGGTTGTGATCAAAAGATATTAAAAGATTTTTCCACAGTTAAACGGTTTGGCCGTCAGCTGGCGGCGAAGTTTGATGTCTCGCCATAAAACACGAAATTAGTATAACTTTGGCATACATTGTCCATTCTTCACCAAACTTCACATGATTCATAATAGTCCCACACTGAACACGTCTACATGACAAAGTTCTGTGATAGTCATAACGCCCCCTAGTGGCGACAGGAAATGACATATTTTAAACTTTGATTGGCATTAACTTTATTATACTTGGTCCAATCTGACTGAAACTTCACATGGTTGTTAACAGTCCAGTCCTGAACATATGGTGTGAGTTTCGTGGATGAGTGTGGTCGTATGGCTTGGCCACACCCCTTAAAGTGCAGCATCCCCCATAGCAAGTTTTGCCGATATGCACGAAAATAGGTGTGCACATGTATCATCCGCAGACGCACTAAAAAGTCTCTTGAACACATAGGCCAAACCCAACAGGAAGTCAGCCATTTTGAATTTGACGCCAGATTGGGCGATTCGCTCTCCTCTTACTTTTTCTTTCTCCTCCTACAGGATTCATCGGATCGGCTTCAAATTTGGCGTGCATCAACTAGACCACTTGATGATCAAAAGTTATCATACGATTTTCCCTATGTTAAACGGTTTGGCTGTCAGGTGGCGGCGAAGTTTGATGTCTCGCCAAAAAAAACCCAAAAAACAAAAGTGCTATTACTTGGGCATGATAAGTCCGATCGGCACAAAACTTGCTGGGTATGATCATAGTCCGGCCTTCATCACGCCAACATCAAAAAATTCCCCCGTTCTCAAAGCGCCCCCTGCTGGCGACAGGAAAAGCGATGTTTTAGACTTTGAGGTGGTACTCTCAGCACGTTCAGTATATCCAACTCAAAATTGGTCAGAAAGGCCTGAACACGTGGGTAATGCTACATGATGAAGATTTGTGACGTATCGCCGAACGGCGTTCCTCCCACAGGGCGGCAAAGTCAACGGTTCGCCAAAACGCAGTTAAGTGGCCTTAACTTCAGTGTCCTTGGTCATATCTGCCTGAAACTTTACATGTGTGTTAACAGTCTAGCCCTGAACATGTGATATGAATTTCGTTGATGGGCGTGGCCAAATGGCTTGGCCACACCCTTTAAACATCAGCCCCTGCGGCACGTTTCACTGACATGCATGAAAATTGGTACACATATGTATCACATCCAGACGCACAAAAAAGTCTCTTGGACCCATTGGCCAAACCCAACAGGAAGTCCTCTATTTTGAATTTAATGGTCATTTTTGGCGTTTTCCACGTGTTGTATTTTAATGAACTCCACCTACAGGATGCATCAGAACAACTTCAAAATCATTGTGTGCCATCTAGACAAAGGTGTAATCAAAACTTAGAAGCAGATTTTTGCATCGTGAAACGGTTTGGCCGTCAGGTGGCGGCGAAGTTTGATGTCTCGCCATAAAACACGAAATTAGTAAAACTTTGGCATACATTGTCCATTCTTCACCAAACTTCACATGTTTGTTAACAGTCCAGACCTGAATGTATAGTATGACTTTCATCAATAAGCGTGGCCGTATGGCTTGACCACGCCCCTTAAAGTGCAGCGTCCCCCACAACAACTTTCACCGACGTGCACGAAAATCAGTATGCACATGTATCGTGTCCAGACGCACAAAAAAGCCTCTTGCACATATAGGCCACACCCGACAGGAAGTCGGCCATTTTGAAATGTACAGTCATTTTTGGCGTTTTCCACGTGTTGTATTTTAATGATCTCCTCCTCCAGAAATGAATCAATTAACTCCAAAACTGGTGTGTACCATCTACACAAGTGTGTGATCAAAACATATTAAGAGAATTGCTCAGCATGGAACGGTGTGGCTGTGACATGGCGTCGACACTTGATGTCTCACCATGAAACACGATATTGCTATAACATGGGATCTAATGGTCGAATCTGCTCCAAACTTCACATGTATGATAATAGTCCTGGCATGAACACACCCACATGACGCTCAGGAGTCAGAGTCATAGCGCCACCCAGTGGAGACGGGAAGTCGCAACGCATTGGTTCCTACACTGTCCGAAGGAGGCGAACATTCAGCGCCTCGTCTGCCGGTCGACCTCTGGTGACATGGTGGCGGCCGCGCCAGGCTCCGAGTTGCGTGGGGTGCGAGGGCCCGTTCAACGCTGCTTGCAGCTTTAATTATTATTATTATTATTTTTTTTTTTCGCTTGATCGCATTTTTGGGGGCTTTAACATATTCAAAAACTCACCAAATTTGACGTGCACATTCGTCTAGGGGACATTTATGTATACGCAAAATCTCAACGATGCCAGTTGCAAAATAGCGAAATGGCGCCCCCTAGAATGGTTCAATCGGCTCCCACCGCCAGCCCGTTTGACCAAATTTCTCGAAATTCGGGGGGGGTCGTGTATCATCCCAAGACGCACGAAAATGCGCACTTGGACTTTTTTCTAAAACCAACAGGAAGCCGGCTATTTTGATTTGAATATTCCATTTTTTACCGATTTTGGCGATTTGCTAGTGTGCTCTCAGAGCTATCTCCTCCTAGACGGTTCATTGGATCGGCTTCAAATTTGCCGTGCTGCAACTAGACCACTTGATGATCAAAAGTTATTAAAAGATCTTTCCCTCGTTAAACGGTTTGGCCGTCAGGTGGCGGCGAAGTTTGATGTCTCAAAAAAAAAAACCCAAAAACCCAGAATTGCTATTACTTGGGCGTGAAAGGTCCAATCGGCACAAAACTTGCTGGGTATGATCGTAGTCCCGCCCTGAACACGTCTACATCAAAAAATTTCCCTGTTCTCAAAGCGCCCCCTGCTGGCGACAGGAAAAGTGATTTTTTACACTTTGAGGTGCAGCTCTGAGCACGTTCAGCATATCCAACTCAAATTTGGTCAGAAAGGCCTCCACACATTGTTAATGCTACATGATGAAGATTGTGACGTATCGTCAAACGGCGTTGCGCCCAGAGGGCGGCGAAGTCGATGCTTCGCCAAAACGTAGGAAAGTGGCCTTAACTTCAGTGTCCTTGGGCATATCTGCCTGAAACTTCACATGTGTGTTAAGAGTCCAGCCCTGACAATGTCATGTGAATTTCGTAGATGGGCGTGGTCAAATGGCTTGGCCACGCCCTTTAAACATCAGCCCCTACGGCACGTTTCACTGACATGCACGAAAATTGGTACACATATGTATCACATCCAGACGCACAAAAAAGCCTCTTGGACTCAATGGCCACACCCAACAGGAAGTGGGCCATTTTGAATTTAACCACCAGATTGGGCGATTTGCACTCCTCATACTTTTTCTATCTCCTCCTACATGATTCATCGGATCGGCTTCAAATTTGGCGTGCATCAACTAGACCACTTGATGATCAAAAGTTATCATACGATTTTCCCTATGTTAAACGGTTTGGCTGTCAGGTGGCGGCGAAGTTTGATGTCTCGCCATAAAACACGAAATTAGTATAACTTTGGCATACATTGTCGATTCTTCACCAAACTTCACATGTTTGTTAACAGTCCAGACCTGAATGTATAGTATGAGTTTCATCAATAAGCGTGGCCGTATGGCTTGGCCACGCCCCTTAAAGTGCAGCGTCCCCCATAACAACTTTCACCGACGTGCACGAAAATCAGTATGCACATGTATCGTGTCCAGACGCACAAAAAAGCCTCTTGCACATATAGGCCACACCCGACAGGAAGTCGGCCATTTTGAAATTTACAGTCATTTTTGTCCTTTTCCACGTGTTGTATTTTAATGATCTCCTCCTCCAGAAATGAATCAATTAACTCCAAAACTGGTGTGTACCATCTACACAAGTGTGTGATCAAAACACATCAAGAGAATTGCTCAGCATGGAACGGTGTGGCTGTGACATGGCGTCGACACTTGATGTCTCACCATGAAACACGATATTGCTATAACATGGGATCTAATGGTCGAATCTGCTCCAAACTTCACATGTATGATAATAGTCCTGGCATGAACACACCCACATCACGCTCAGGAGTCAGAGTCATAGCGCCACCCAGTGGAGACGGGAAGTCGCAACGCATTGGTTCCTACACTGTCCGAAGGAGGCGAACATTCAGCGCCTCGTCTGCCGGCCGACCTCTGGCGACACGGTGGTGGCCGCGCCAGGCCCCGAGTTGCGTGGGGTGCTCGGGCCCGTTCAACGCTGCTTGCAGCTTTAATTATTATTATTAGGGCCCGAGCACGAACCGTGCGAGGACCCTATTGTTTTCCTTAGGATTATTATTAGGGCCCGAGCACGTACCGTGCGAGAGCCCTATTGAAACCGA
Source organism: Cephalopholis sonnerati (assembly GCA_019142605.1). Lineage (NCBI taxonomy): Eukaryota > Metazoa > Chordata > Actinopteri > Perciformes > Serranidae > Cephalopholis > Cephalopholis sonnerati. The sequence continues at coordinate 2,182,419 of JAGQAX010000009.1, read as the reverse complement.
AGGAATTCTTATTCTTATTATTATTATTTTTTTTTTTATCCTATGATCGCATTTTTGAGGGCCTGAACGTACTCAAAAAGTCCCAGAATTTTGCACACTCGTCACGTCTGGTGAAAAATTCGATATTTTATGGTCATTACAAAGGGGCGTGACAAAATGGCTCAACGGCGCCCCCTAACAGTTTTCAAAATCAAAGCCCCCTGCTTTAACTTTGTCCGAAGCGTACGAATTTTGGTACACATATGTAGCACGCCGAGACGGACAAAAAAGCCTCTTGGGCCCATGCCCTAAACTCAACAGGAAGTCGGCCATTTTGAATTGAATGTGGAAGTTTCATGTATTTTTGGCCATTTGCAGGGGTCATAAATGAACGAACTCCTCCTAGAGATTTTGTCCGATCGCCTTCAAACTCGGTCTGTCCCACCAACATAAACTGAAGACGAAAAGTTATCAAAAGCTTGTGTTTTCGTCACACCGTGTGACCGTGCCGGGACCTCAAACTTCGTTACAAACAGGAAGTAGTATTATAACGCAGGAAGTAGTTTATTACTCCAACATACATGCTCCAATCTTCCCCAAACTTCACAGGATTGATGACAGTCCTGCTCTGAAGAGATCTACATGTCAATAATTTGTGATTAATATAGCGCCCCCTACTGGCAGTAGAAAATGTCATGTTTTACACTTTGAAGCACATCTCCTTCAAAGTTGAACACATCAACCTCATACTTGGTGAAATTATCCATAAGGCCTTGATGATGCTTTCTATGGAAAACTGTGAATTTTCGTCAAAGGGCGTGACCTTGGCGTGGCGGCCAACTTTGATGTTTCGCCATGATGACCAAAGTAGCTGTAACTTGACTCTACGTGGACATATCTTTCCAAAACTTCACACATATGATAACTGTCCAGCCCTGAAAACATCTATACAGAAATTTTGAATCAGCATCATAGCGCCACCTACTGGCGGCAGAAGGTTACTTTTTTCATTCTTTCATGTCCCTCTTCTACCAGGTTCCCCCGAACCACCTCAATTTTGCAAATACATACTCCCAAGACCTTGTTGATGGTCAAAGCAGAAGCCTTTGAGGTTTCGTCCAACGCTGTCACTGTGGCGCCACCTTATTCGCCATAAAACACGAGGTTGTTTTTGAGGGGCAAGGGACACTCGAAAACTCACGCAACTTGGCACACACATCAGACATCCCAAATTGTGTTGTCTGATGTGATTTTTGTGTTTTCATGTGCCAAGATGGCTCAACAGCGCCCCCTACTCATTTTCAACGTCTTTTGGGCTATAACTCCCAGACCATATGTCACACATTCAAAAACCTCATATCCACAGATTCCCTGAATAGTGCTGAATCACCTGGGCAGGGCCACTCCCATTTCTGCCTATCATGTTTTTCACAACATCGCAAAAACTGGACAACCTACTTTTTCGAACTCCTCCTTAGGGTTTTGTCCGTTCAGCGTGAAACTTGGCAAGTACAGTCTTCGGCTGGACCTGATCTAAAGTTATCAAAGGAATTTTGATTGGTCATAATATGCTCAAATTATTAATGAATAAATTTTTCTAGCTAGCTATAAAAAGGCGAACGGTGGCATATTTCGGTCAAAATAAATGCTAACAACACCAAATCTGAGATCCTTGCTTGATATGTGCCTGTGAGAGAATGAACCAAATTTAGCTAATTTTGGCCACTAGGGGGCGCTGCAAATATGGGAAATTTATATCTGGTAAATGGCTGCACCGATATTTATGAAATTTGGTGAGTATTATGCTGGGCCTGTCCTGACGCCATATCTTGAAGGTAGTCACGACTGGTAAAAGTGGGCGTGGCTTATTACAAGATAAAAAACAAACATTTATTTCAGCCCAAGTATTATGCTGAGGGCTGTGAAATTCACAGGGTATATAGAGAATAGCATACAGACCAACCATAGCAAAAATTGTGCGTCTTCTCCACTAGGTGGCGCTATAAGAGATACAAACGCATTTTGGCCTGTAACTTCCACATTTTAAATCACATCTTCATAAATTTTATATCCACGTGTTCCCTAAATAGTGTCGCATCTTCTGACATAGGCCACGCCCACTCCCACTGCAAATTTCTCTTTGTAATTTACTATACATCAAAAACCTACTTTTTCGAGCTCCTCCTAGCGTTTAATCTCCATCTTCACAAAACTTTGCACATGCAATCTCCAGACTGGCCTGACCAAAAGTTATCAAAAGAATTTTGCTACTCCAAAAATTAGGCTAGCTAAAAATAAACAGTTTTTTTCTGCTAGCTAAAAAACACATACCTTTGCATATTTTTGTCAAAGTAAAAGATATCAATGTCAAACTCAATTCACTTCTTTCAGACGTCATCCAGACGATCCTAGCCCAATTTGGCAGAAATTAGCCAATAGGGGGCGCTATAATCAGAGAAAAATCAAGTGACATAAAATTCATCGATTCGCATGAAATTTGGCGAGCATGATGTGGAGTCACTCCTGAGGCCAGCTGTAAAGCTTGGTGATGTTTGGTCACCGTGGCAACGCCTTATTCGCCATAAAACACGAAGTTGTTTTTGACGGGTAAGGGATGCTTGTAATGTCATGAAACTTGACACACATATGACAGGATCCAATATGCATTTTCTGATGTGATTTTTCGGCTCTGATATGCCAACATGGCTCAACAGCGCCCCCTACAAATTTTCTACGAAACAGCCCCCGAAGCTGGTTTGACCTACATCTATGAAACTTGGTACGCACATGCATCACTGAAAGACGTATAAAAAAGCCTCTTGCAGCCATGTGCCAAACCCAACAGGAAGTCGGCCAATTTGAATTTGCTTGTAACTGGTTTGCAACTTCACCATACATGTTCCAATCTTCCGCAAACTTCACAGGATTGATGACAATCCTGCCCTGAATACATCTATATGCCAATACTTGGTTATTAGTACAGCGCCACCTACTGGCAAAATTACATGTCTTCATATGATTTGAGGGATATGACGTCCTGCGTAAGGGATCTGCCGTGGACAGGAATGAAGGGCGGCATGAGCCGGCGTCCTGCCAGCACCCTCGAGTTGCGTGAAGGTGCGAGGGCCCGTTCAATGCTGCTTGCAGCTTTAATTAGGGCCCGAGCACGTACCGTGCGAGGACCCTATTGAAATTGAAGGAATTATTATTATTATTACGACAAAAGTAAATCGCTTATTTGGAGGTTTTAACATGCTCAAAAACTCCTGAAATTTGGCGGTCGCATCAGTCGCGGTGTAAATTTACGTATTTTAGGGTTCGCGGCAATGGATGGGTCAAAATGGCTAGGCCACGCCCATTAAAGAGCAATCTCCTTATAAACAGCGCCCTCCTCATCAATTTTCACGGATCTGCACGAAAATCAGTACACATGTAGATCATGCCGAGCCGCACAAAAAAGTCTCTTGGAGCCATAGGCCAAGCCCAACAGGAAGTTGGCTATTTTGAATTTAGCGGCCATTTTTGGCGTTTTACCACGTGTCATATTTTGACGAACTCCTCCTACACGATTAATCAAAACGGCTTCAAAATCGCCGTGTACCAACTAGATAAGTTTGTGATCAAAAGTTATTCAAAGATCCGCTACCCGTCGAACACGGAATCGGCTTTTTGGCGGCGAAGTTTGAAGTTTGAAGTTTGTCTCGCCATGAAAAACGAAATTGCTATAACTTTGGCATCAATCGTCCGATCTGCACCAAACTTCACATGATTCATAATATTCCCGCCCTGAACACGTCTACATGCAGAAATTTTGTAATTACCCTAGCGCCCCCTGCTGGCGACAGGAAAAGCGATGTTTTTAGACTTTGACGTGCAGCTCTGACCACGTTCACCATATGCAACTCAAATTTGGTCAGACAGACCTCAAGACGTTGGTAATGCTACATTATGAAGATTGTGACTAGGCGTCAAACGGTGTTCCGCCCAGAGGGCGGCGAAGTCGAAAATTCGCCAAAACGCATTGAAAATGGCTTTAATGACATTAACTTCTGTGTCCTTGGTCATATCTGCCTGAAACTTCACATGTGTGTTAACAATACAGCCCTGAACATGTGATATGAATTTCGTTGATGGGCGTGGCCAAATGGCTTGGCCACACCCTTTAAACATCAGCCCCTGCGGCACGTGTCACCGACATGCACGAAAATTGGTACACGCATGTATCACACCGAGACGCACAAAAAAGTCTCTTGGACCCACTGGCCATACCCAACAGAAAGTCGGCCATTTTGAATTTTGATGCTATTTTTGGCGTTTTCCACATGTTGTATTTTAACGAACTCCTCCTACAGGATTAATCAGAATGACTTCAAAATCACTGTGTGTGATCTAGACAAGGTTGTGATCAAAAGTTATTAAAAGATTTTTCCACAGTTAAACGGTTTGGCCGTCAGGTGGCGGCGAAGTTTGATGTCTCGCCATAAAACACGAAATTAGTATAACTTTGGCATACATTGTCCATTCTTCACCAAACTTCACATGTTTGTTAACAGTCCAGACCTGAATGTATAGTATGAGTTTCATCAATAAGCGTGGCCGTATGGCTTGACCACGCCCCTTAAAGTGCAGCGTCCCCCATAACAACTTTCACCGACGTGCACGAAAATCAGTATGCACATGTATCGTGTCCAGACGCACAAAAAAGCCTCTTGCACATATAGGCCACACCCGACAGGAAGTCGGCCATTTTGAAATTTACAGTCATTTTTGTCCTTTTCCACGTGTTGTATTTTAATGATCTCCTCCTCCAGAAATGAATCAATTAACTCCAAAACTGGTGTGTACCATCTACACAAGTGTGTGATCAAAACATATTAAGAGATTTGCTCAGTATGGAACGGTGTGGCTGTGACATGGCGTCGACACTTGATGTCTCACCATGAAACACGATATTGCTATAACATGGGATCTAATGGTCGAATCTGCTCCAAACTTCACATGTATGATAATAGTCCTGGCATGAACACACCCACATGACGCTCAGGAGTCAGAGTCATAGCGCCACCCAGTGGAGACGGGAAGTCGCTACGCATTGGTTCCTACACTGTCCGAAGGAGGCGAACATTCAGCGCCTCGTCTGCCGGTCGACCTCTGGCGAGACGGTGGCGGCCACGCCAGGCCCCGAGTTGCGTGGGGTGCGAGGGCCCGTTCAACGCTGCTTGCAGCTTTAATTAGGGCCCGAGCACGTACCGTGCGAGGACCCTATTGAAATTGAAGGAATTATTATTATTATTATTACGACAAAAGTAAATCGCCTATTTGGAGGTTTTAACATGCTCAAAAACTCCTGAAATTTGGCGGTCGCATCAGTCGCGGTGTAAATTTACGTATTTTAGGGTTCGCGGCAATGGACGGGTCAAAATGGCTAGGCCACGCCCATTAAAGAGCAATCTCCTTATAAACAGCGCCCTCCTCATCAATTTTCACGGATCTGCACGAAAATCGGTACACATGTAGATCATGCCGAGCCGCACAAAAAAGTCTCTTGGAGCCATAGGCCACGCCCAACAGGAAGTTGGCTATTTTGAATTTAGCGGCCATTTTTGGCGTTTTACCACGTGTCATATTTTGACGAACTCCTCCTACACGATTAATCAAAATGGCTTCAAAATCGCCGTGTACCAACTAGATAAGTTTGTGATCAAAAGTTATTCAAAGATCCGCTACCCGTCGAACACGGAATCGGCTTTTTGGCGGCGAAGTTTGAAGTTTGAAGTTTGTCTCGCCATGAAAAACGAAATTGCTATAACTTTGGCATTAATCGTCCGATCTGCACCAAACTTCACATGATTCATAATATTCCCGCCCTGAACACGTCTACATGCAGAAATTTTGTAATTACCCTAGCGCCCCCTGCTGGCGACAGGAAAAGCGATGTTTTTAGACTTTGACGTGCAGCTCTGACCACGTTCACCATATGCAACTCAAATTTGGTCAGACAGACCTCAAGACGTTGGTAATGCTACATTATGAAGATTGTGACTAGGCGTCAAACGGTGTTCCGCCCAGAGGGCGGCGAAGTCGAAAATTCGCCAAAACGCGTTGAAAATGGCTTTAATGACATTAACTTCTGTGTCCTTGGTCATATCTGCCTGAAACTTCACATGTGTGTTAACAGTCCAGGCTTGAACATGTGATATGAGTTTCGTTGATGGGCGTGGCCAAATGACTTGACCACGCCCTTTAAACATCAGCCCCTGCCGCACGTGTCACCGACATGCACGAAAATTGGTACACGCATGTATCACACCGAGACGCACAAAAAAGTCTCTTGGACCCACTGGCCATACCCAACAGGAAGTCGGCCATTTTGAATTTTGATGCTATTTTTGGCGTTTTCCACATGTTATATTTTAACGAACTCCTCCTGCAGGATTAATCGGAATGACTTCAAAATCACTGTGTGTGATCTAGACAAGGTTGTGATCAAAAGTTATTAAAAGATTTTTCCACAGTTAAACGGTTTGGCCGTCAGGTGGCGGCGAAGTTTGATGTCTCGCCATAAAACACGAAATTAGTAAAACTTTGGCATACATTGTCCATTCTTCACCAAACTTCACATGTTTGTTAACAGTCCAGACCTGAATGTATAGTATGAGTTTCATCAATAAGCGTGGCTGTATGGCTTGGCCACGCCCCTTTAAGTGCAGCGTCCCCCATAACAACTTTCACCGACGTGCACGAAAATCAGTATGCACATGTATCGTGTCCAGACGCACAAAAAAGCCTCTTGCACATATAGGCCACACCCGACAGGAAGTCGGCCATTTTGAAATGTACAGTCGTTTTTGGCGTTTTCCACGTGTTGTATTTTAATGATCTTCTCCTCCAGAAATGAATCAATTAACTCCAAAACTGGTGTGTACCATCTACACAAGTGTGTGATCAAAACATATTAAGAGAATTGCTCAGCATGGAACGGTGTGGCTGTGACATGGCGTCGACACTTGATGTCTCACCATGAAACACGATATTGCTATAACATGGGATCTAATGGTCGAATCTGCTCCAAACTTCACATGTATGATAATAGTCCTGGCATGAACACACCCACATGACGCTCAGGAGTCAGAGTCATAGCGCCACCCAGTGGAGACGGGAAGTCGCAACGCTTGGTTCCTACACTGTCCGAAGGAGGCGAACATTCAGCGCCTCGTCTGCCGGTCGACCTCTGGCGACACGGTGGTGGCCGCGCCAGGCCCCGAGTTGCGTGGGGTGCGAGGGCCCGTTCAACGCTGCTTGCAGCTTTAATTATTATTATTATTTTTTTTCGCTTGATCGCATTTTTGGGGGCTTTAACATATTCAAAAACTCACCAAATTTGACGTGCACATTCGTCTAGGGGACATTTATGTGTACGCAAAATTTAAACGATGCCCATTGCAAAATGGCGAAATGGCGCCCCCTAGAAAATTTCAATCGGCTCCCACCGGCAGCCCGTTTGACCAAATTCCACGAAATTCGGGGAGGTCGTGTATCATCCCAAGACGCACGCAAATGCGCAGTTGGACTTTTTTCTAAAACCAACAGGAAGCCGGCTATTTTGATTTGAATATTCATTTTTTTACCGATTTTGGCGATTTCCAAGAATTCTCTCAGAGCTATCTCCTCCTAGACGGTTCATTGGATCGGCTTCAAATTTGCCGTGCTGCAACTAGACCACATGATGATCAAAAGTTATTAAAAGATCTTTCCCTCGTTAAACGGTTTGGCCGTCAGGTGGCGGCGAAGTTTGATGTCTCAAAAAAAAACCCCCAAAAACCCAGAATTGCTATTACTTGGGCGTGAAAGGTCCAATCGGCACAAAACTTGCTGGGTATGATCGTAGTCCCGCCCTGAACACGTCTACATCAAAAAATTCCCCTGTTCTCAAAGCGCCCCCTGCTGGCGACAGGAAAAGTGATTTTTTACACTTTGAGATGCAGCTCTGAGCACGTTCAGCATATCCAACTCAAATTTGGTCAGAAAGGCCTCAACACGTTGTTAATGCTACATGATGAAGATTGTGACGTATCGTCAAACGGCGTTGCGCCCAGAGGGCGGCGAAGTCGATGCTTCGCCAAAACGTAGGAAAGTGGCCTTAACTTCAGTGTCCTTGGGCATATCTGCCTGAAACTTCACATGTGTTTTAAGAGTCCAGCCCTGACAATGTCATGTGAATTTCGTTGATGGGCGTGGCCAAATGGCTTGGCCACACCCTTTAAACATCAGCCCCTGCGGCACGTTTCACCGACATGCATGAAAATTGGTACACATATGTATCACATCCAGACGCACAAAAAACCCTCTTGGACCCATTGGCTACACCCAACAGGAAGTCGGCCATTTTGAATTTGACGCCAGATTGGGCGATTTGCACTCCTCATACTTTTTCTATCTCCTCCTACATGATTCATCGGATCGGCTTCAAATTTGGCGTGCATCAACTAGACCACTTGATGATCAAAAGTTATCATACGATTTTCCCTATGTTAAACGCTTTGGCTGTCAGGTGGCGGCGAAGTTTGATGTCTCGCCATAAAACACGAAATTAGTATAACTTTGGCATACATTGTCCATTCTTCACCAAACTTCACATGTTTGTTAACAGTCCAGACCTGAATGTATAGTATGACTTTCATCAATAAGCGTGGCCGTATGGCTTGGCCACGCCCCTTAAAGTGCAGCGTCCCCCATAACAACTTTCACCGACGTGCACGAAAATCAGTATGCACATGTATCGTGTCCAGACGCACAAAAAAGCCTCTTGCACATATAGGCCACACCCGACAGGAAGTCGGCCATTTTTAAATTTACAGTCATTTTTGGCGTTTTCCACGTGTTGTATTTTAATGATCTCCTCCTCCAGAAATGAATCAATTAACTCCAAAACTGGTGTGTACCATCTACACAAGTGTGTGATCAAAACATATTAAGAGAATTGCTCAGCATGGAATGGTGTGGCTGTGACATGGCGTCGACACTTGATGTCTCACCATGAAACACGATATTGCTATAACATGGGATCTAATGGTCGAATCTGCTCCAAACTTCACATGTATGATAATAGTCCTGGCATGAACACACCCACATGACGCTCAGGAGTCAGAGTCATAGCGCCACCCAGTGGAGACGGGAAGTCGCAACGCATTGGTTCTTACACTGTCCGAAGGAGGCGAACATTCAGCGACTCGTCTGCCGGTCGACCTCTGGCGACACGGTGGCGGCCGCGCCAGGCCCTGAGTTGCGTGGGGTGCGAGGGCCCGTTCAACGCTGCTTGCAGCTTTAATTAGGGCCCGAGCACGTACCGTGCGAGAGCCCTATTGAAACCGAAGGAATTCTTATTCTTATTATTATTTTTTTTTTTATCCTATGATCGCATTTTTGAGGGCCTGAACGTACTCAAAAAGTCCCAGAATTTTGCACACTCGTCACGTCTGGTGAAAAATTCGATATTTTATGGTCATTACAAAGGGGCGTGACAAAATGGCTCAACGGCGCCCCCTAACAGTTTTCAAAATCAAAGCCCCCTGCTTTAACTTTGTCCGAAGCGTACGAATTTTGGTACACATATGTAGCACGCCGAGACGGACAAAAAAGCCTCTTGGGCCCATGCCCTAAACTCAACAGGAAGTCGGCCATTTTGAATTGAATGTGGAGGTTTCATGTATTTTTGGCCATTTGCAGGGGTCATAAATGAAAGAACTCCTCCTAGAGATTTTGTCCGATCGCCTTCAAACTCGGTCTGTCCCACCAACATAAACTGAAGACGAAAAGTTATCAAAAGCTTGTGTTTTCGTCACACCGTGTGACCGTGCCGGGACCTCAAACTTCGTTACAAACAGGAAGTAGTATTATAACGCAGGAAGTAGTTTATTACTCCAACATACATGCTCCAATCTTCCCCAAACTTCACAGGATTGATGACAGTCCTGCTCTGAAGAGATCTACATGTCAATAATTTGTGATTAATATAGCGCCCCCTACTGGCAGTAGAAAATGTCATGTTTTACACTTTGAAGCACATCTCCTCCAAAGTTGAACACATCAACCTCATACTTGGTGAAATTATCCATAAGGCCTTGATGATGCTTTCTATGGAAAACTGTGAATTTTCGTCAAAGGGCGTGACCTTGGCGTGGCGGCCAACTTTGATGTTTCGCCATGATGACCAAAGTAGCTGTAACTTGACTCTACGTGGACATATCTTTCCAAAACTTCACACATATGATAACTGTCCAGCCCTGAAAACATCTATACAGAAATTTTGAATCAGCATCATAGCGCCACCTACTGGCGGCAGAAGGTTACTTTTTTCATTCTTTCATGTCCCTCTTCTACCAGGTTCCCCCGAACCACCTCAATTTTGCAAATACATACTCCCAAGACCTTGTTGATGGTCAAAGCAGAAGCCTTTGAGGTTTCGTCCAACGCTGTCACTGTGGCGCCACCTTATTCGCCATAAAACACGAGGTTGTTTTTGAGGGGCAAGGGACACTCGAAAACTCACGCAACTTGGCACACACATCAGACATCCCAAATTGTGTTGTCTGATGTGATTTTTGTGTTTTCATGTGCCAAGATGGCTCAACAGCGCCCCCTACTCATTTTCAACGTCTTTTGGGCTATAACTCCCAGACCATATGTCACACATTCAAAAACCTCATATCCACAGATTCCCTGAATAGTGCTGAATCACCTGGGCAGGGCCACTCCCATTTCTGCCTATCATGTTTTTCACAACATCGCAAAAACTGGACAACCTACTTTTTCGAACTCCTCCTTAGGGTTTTGTCCGTTCAGCGTGAAACTTGGCAAGTACAGTCTTCGGCTGGACCTGATCTAAAGTTATCAAAGGAATTTTGATTGGTCATAATATGCTCAAATTATTAATGAATAAATTTTTCTAGCTAGCTATAAAAAGGCGAACGGTGGCATATTTCGGTCAAAATAAATGCTAACAACACCAAATCTGAGATCCTTGCTTGATATGTGCCTGTGAGAGAATGAACCAAATTTAGCTAATTTTGGCCACTAGGGGGCGCTGCAAATATGGGAAATTTATATCTGGTAAATGGCTGCACCGATATTTATGAAATTTGGTGAGTATTATGCTGGGCCTGTCCTGACGCCATATCTTGAAGGTAGTCACGACTGGTAAAAGTGGGCGTGGCTTATTACAAGATAAAAAACAAACATTTATTTCAGCCCAAGTATTATGCTGAGGGCTGTGAAATTCACAGGGTATATAGAGAATAGCATACAGACCAACCATAGCAAAAATTGTGCGTCTTCTCCACTAGGTGGCGCTATAAGAGATACAAACGCATTTTGGCCTGTAACTTCCACATTTTAAATCACATCTTCATAAATTTTATATCCACGTGTTCCCTAAATAGTGTCGCATCTTCTGACATAGGCCACGCCCACTCCCACTGCAAATTTCTCTTTGTAATTTACTATACATCAAAAACCTACTTTTTCGAACTCCTCCTAGCGTTTAATCTCCATCTTCACAAAACTTTGCACATGCAATCTCCAGACTGGCCTGACCAAAAGTTATCAAAAGAATTTTGCTACTCCAAAAATTAGGCTAGCTAAAAATAAACAGTTTTTTTCTGCTAGCTAAAAAACACATACCTTTGCATATTTTTGTCAAAGTAAAAGATATCAATGTCAAACTCAATTCACTTCTTTCAGACGTCATCCAGACGATCCTAGCCCAATTTGGCAGAAATTAGCCAATAGGGGGCGCTATAATCAGAGAAAAATCAAGTGACATAAAATTCATCGATTCGCATGAAATTTGGCGAGCATGATGTGGAGTCACTCCTGAGGCCAGCTGTAAAGCTTGGTGATGTTTGGTCACCGTGGCAACGCCTTATTCGCCATAAAACACGAAGTTGTTTTTGACGGGTAAGGGATGCTTGTAATGTCATGAAACTTGACACACATATGACAGGATCCAATATACATTTTCTGATGTGATTTTTCGGCTCTGATATGCCAACATGGCTCAACAGCGCCCCCTACAAATTTTCTACGAAACAGCCCCCGAAGCTGGTTTGACCTACATCTATGAAACTTGGTACGCACATGCATCACTGAAAGACGTATAAAAAAGCCTCTTGCAGCCATGTGCCAAACCCAACAGGAAGTCGGCCAATTTGAATTTGCTTGTAACTGGTTTGCAACTTCACCATACATGTTCCAATCTTCCGCAAACTTCACAGGATTGATGACAATCCTGCCCTGAATACATCTATATGCCAATACTTGGTTATTAGTACAGCGCCACCTACTGGCAAAATTACATGTCTTCATATGATTTGAGGGATATGACGTCCTGCGTAAGGGATCTGCCGTGGACAGGAATGAAGGGCGGCATGAGCCGGCGTCCTGCCAGCACCCTCGAGTTGCGTGAAGGTGCGAGGGCCCGTTCAATGCTGCTTGCAGCTTTAATTCTTCTTCTTATCCGAAATCAACTGCCTTTTTGGGGGCCGCAACAAAGTCGAAAACTCATGAAACTTCACAGACTCGTCAGAAGTGGTGAAAATTTACATATGGTAGTTGTTTCATGACAACTTGCACAAAAATGGCTCAGTAGCGCCCCCTAGTCATTTTTAACGAATTTTAGGCTATAACTCTCAGACTATGTGTCGCACTTTCAAAAACCTCATATCCCCAGATTCCCTGAATATCGGTGAATCACCTGGACGGGGCTGCGCCCATTTCCGCCTTATTTTTTTTTCGCAACATCGCGAAAACTCAAAAACCTACTTTTTCGAACTCCTCCTTACAGTTTTTTCCGTTCAGCGTGAAACTTGGCACGTATAGTCTTCAGCTCGGAGTGATCTAAAGTTATCAAAGGAATTTTGATCAGTCAAAATATGCGCAAATAATTAACGAATAAAATTTTGTAGCTAGCTATAAAAAGGCGAACTGTGGTATATCTCGGTCAAAATACATGCTAACAACACCAAATCTAAGATCCTTGCTTGGCAGGGGCCTGAGAGTGGGTGAGCCAAATTTAGCTAATTTTGGCCGCTAGAGGGCGCTGAAAATACGGAAAATTAATATCTCATAAACAGCTGCACCGATCTTTACGAAATTTGGTGGGTATGATGCTGGGCCACTCCTGAGGCCATATCTTGAAGTGAATCACGACTGGTCAAAGTGGGCGTGGCTTATTACAAGATAAAAAACAAACATTTATTTCAGCTCAAGTATTATGCTGAGGGTTGTGAAAATCACAGGGTGTATATAGAATAGCAGACACACCACCCATAGAAACAATTGTGTGTCTGTTCCACTAGGTGGCGCTATAACGGATGCAAACGCATTTTGGCCTGTAACTTCCACATTTTAAATCACATCTTTATAAACTTTATATGCACGTGTGCCCTAAATAGAGTCGCATCTTCTGACATCGGCCACGCCCACTCCGACCATATATTTCTCTTTATAAGTCACTATACATCAAAAACCTACTTTTTCAAACTCCTCCTAGCGTTTCAACTCCATCCACACAAAACTTTGCACATACAATCTTCCGACTTGCCTGACCAAAAGTTATCAAAAGAATTTTGTTATTCCAAAAAATGCGCTAGCTAAAAATAAACAGTTTTTTTCTGCTAGCTAAAAACACATACTGTTATTTTTGTCAAACTAAAAGCTATCAATGTCAAACTCCGTTCACTTGTTTCAGAGGTCGACCTGAGGCTCTGTGCCAAACTTGGCGGAAATTGGCAAATAGGGGGCGCTATAAACAGAGAAAAATCAAGTAACATGAAATTTGGTCGATTCGCATGAAATTTGGCGAACGTGATGTGGAGTCACTCCCGAGGCCAGCTGTAAAGCTTAGTGATGTTTGGTCACCGTGGCCACGCCTTATTCGCTGTAAAAGACAAAGTTGTTTTTGAGGGGTAAGAGATGCTTGTAAAGTCATGAAACTTGGCACACATATGGCAGGATCCGATTAGGGTTGTCTGATGTGATTTTTCTGCTCTGATGTGCCAACATGGCTCAACAGCGCCCCCTACAAATTTTCTACGATGCAGCCCCCGAAGCTGGTTTGACCTACATCTATGAAACTTGGTACGCACGTGCATCACTGAAAGACGTATAAAAAAGCTTCCTGCAGCCATGTGCCAAACCCAACAGGAGGTCCGCCATTTTGAATTTGCTTGTAACTGGTTTGCAACTTCACCATACATGTTCCAATCTTCCCCAAACTTCACAGGATTGATGACACTCCTGCCCTGAACAAATCTATACGCCAATACTTGGTTATTAGTACGGCGCCACCTACTGGCAAAATTACAGGTCTTCGTATGATTTGAGGGATATGACATGTAAGTCCTGCGTGAGGGGTCTGCCTTCAACAGGAATGAACGGCGGCGTGAGCCGGCGTCCTGCCAGCGCCCTCGAGTTGCGTGAAGGTGCGAGGGCCCGTTCAATGCTGCTTGCAGCTTTAATTATTAGGGCCCGAGCACCAAGCGGTGCGAGGACCCTATTGAAATGCAAGGAATTATTAGGGCCCGAGCACCTAGCGGTGCGAGGACCCTATTGAAATGCAAGGAATTATTATTATTCTTTTTCTTAACTAAAATGAATTGCCTTTTTGGGGACCTTAACATTCTCAAAAACTCATGAAACTTCACAGACTCATCAGAAGTGCGAAAACTGGGCAAGTTTTGGGGTTTCATGATAATCTGCAAAGGAATGGCTCAGTAGCGCCCCCTAAAAATTTTCTACGGAACAGCCCCTGAAGGTAGTTTAACCTACGTGTCTGAAACTTGGTAGGCATATGTAACACACCAAGACGTACAAAAAAGCCTCTTGAGCCCATGCCCTAAACCCAACAGGAAGTCGGCCATTTTGAATTGAATGTGCAATTTTCATGCATTTTTGGCCATTTGCAGGGGTCGTAAATGGACGATCTCCTCCTAGAGATTTTGTCCGATCGACTTCAAACTCGGTCTGTCCCACCTACATAAGTTGAAGACCAAATGTTATCAAAAAAATTGACTTTTCGTCACACCGTGTGACCGTTGCGGGACCTCAAACTTCGCTACAAACAGGAAGTAGTATTATAACGCAGGAAGTAGTTTATAACTCCAGCATACATTGTCCAATCTTCCCCAAACTTCACAGGATTGATGACAGTCCCGCTCTGAAGACATCTACATGTCAATAATTTGTGATTAATATAGCGCCCCCTACTGGTAGTAGAAAATGTCATATTTTACACTATGAAGCACATCTCCTCCAAAGTTGAACACATCAATGTCAAACTTGGGGAAATTATCCAAAAGGCGTTGATGATGCTTTCTATTGAATACTGTGAGTTTTCATCAAAGGGCGTGACCATGGCGTGGCGGGGAACTTTGATGTTTCGCCATGATGACAAAAGTTGCTGTAACTTGACTCTACGTGGACATATCTTTCCAAAACTTCACACATATGATAACAGTCCAGCCCTGAAAACATCTACAGAGGAAATTTGAATCAGCATCATAGCGCCACCTACTGGCGGCAGAAAGTTACTTTTTTCATTCTTTCATGTCCCTCTTCTACCAGGTTCACCCGACCCACCTCAATTTTGCGGATACATAGTCCCAAGACCTTGGTGATGATCAAACCAGAACCTTTTGAGGTTTCGTACAACGCTGTCACCGTAGCGCCGCCTCATTCGCCATAAAACACGAGGTTGTTTTTGAGGGGCAAGGCATACTTGAAAACTCACGAAACTTGGCACACCCATCACAAGACCCAAATTGTGTTGTCTGATATGCTTTTTGTGTTTTGATGTGCCAAGATGCCTCAACAGCGCCCCCTACAATTTTTCAATGAAGCAGCCCCCGAAGCTGGTTTCACCTACATGTATGAAACTTGGTAGGCATATGTAATACTCCAAGACGTACAAAAAAGCCTCTTGGAGTTATGCTCCAAACCCAACCGGAAGTCCGCCATTTTGAATTTACGTGTGCCACTTTTGTGCATTTTGGGCGATTTCCAGTAGACGTAAATGAACGAACTTGTCCTAGAGTTTTTATCCAATCCACTTCAAACTCGGTCTGTCCCACCCCAAGACCGTGAAGACAAAAAGTTATCAGGCGTTTCAGGTTTTCGTCAAACGCTGTCTCCGTGGCCCCGCCTTCTTCGCCATAAATCACGAAATTGTAACTACTCCTACAGATTTTATCCCATCAACTTCTTACTTGGTCTGTCCCACCTCCAGACATTGATGAAGAAAAGTTATCAAAAACTGGACTTGTTGTCACACCATGTGACCGTGGCAGGGCCTCAAACTTTGGGGACTCGCCACAAAACAGGAAGTTGTGTATGACTCCATCATCCATGGTCCAATCTTCCCCAAACTTCACAGGATTGATGACAGTCCTGCTCTGAAGAGATCTCCATGTGAATAATTTGTGATAAATATAGCGCCCCCTACTGGTAAGAGAAAATTTCATGTTTTATATTTTGAAGTATAACTCCCAAGACTTGGCCAGATCCACCTCAATCTTGGTCAGTCTATCCGTCACATGTAGAAGATGTTTTATTGTGAACACTGTAAGTTTGCATCAAAGGGCGTGGCCATGACGTAGCGGCAAACTTTGATGTTTCGCCATGATAACAAAAGTTGTGTAGCTTGACTCTACGTGGACATATCTTTCCAAAACTTCACACATATGATAAAAGTCCAGCCCTGAAAACATCTACAGAGACATTTTTAATCAGCCTCATAGCGCCACCTAGTGGCATCTGTAAGTTACTGCTTTCATTCTTTCATGTCTCTCTTCTACCAAGTTAACCACAACCACCTCAATTTTGCGTAGACATAGTCCCAAGACTTTGATGATGATCACACCAGAAGCTTTTGAGGTTTCAGCAAACACTGTCAATGTGGCAACGCCTTATTCGCCATAAAACACGAAGTTGTTTTTGAGGGGTAAGGGATGCTTGTAAAGTTATACAACTTGGCACACATATGATAGGACCTGCATTGTGTTGTCTGATGTGATTTTTTGCTTTGATGTGCCAACATGGCTCAACAGCGCCCCCTAAAAATTTTCAACGAAGCAGCCCCCGCAGCTGGTTTGACCTACATCTAAGAAACTTGGTAAGCTCATGCATCACTGAACGATGTACAGAAAAGTCTGTATCAGCCATATGCCACACCCAACTGGAAGTCCGCCATTTTGAATTTACTGTGCAGTTTTGCTGCATTTTTGGCCATTTCCTGAGGTTGTGAACAAACTTGTCCTACAGATTTTTTTTGATCGACTTACACACATTGTAGAAGAAAAGTTATCACAGGCTGGAGTTTTTGTCACAAATTGTGACCGTGGAGAGGCCTCAAACTTCGGGGTCTCGCCACAAACCACGAAGTAAACAGGAAGTAGTTTATAACTCCACATACATGGTCCAATATTCTCCAAACTTTACAGGATTGTTGTCGTCACAGCGTGTGACCATGTTGGGGCCTCAAGCTTTGGGGTTTCACCATGAAACACAAAGTTGTTTCTAACTCCAGAATACATGGTCCAATCTTCCCCAAACTTCCAAGGATTGATGACAGTCCCGCTCTGAAGAGATCTACATGTCAATAATTTGAGAAATATAGTGCCCCCTACTGGTAACAGGAAATGACATGTTTTATATTTTGAAGTATAACTCCCACAACTTGGCCAGACCCTCCTCAAACGTGGTGAAACTATCCATCACACATTGATGATGCTTTATTGTGAAAAATGCGAGTTTTCGTCAAAGGGCGTGGCCTGAACACATCTACATGCCAATAATTTCTTAGAATTATAGATTATTACTATTAGATATTCCATTTTTAATGAAATTCAACTTTAGTAAAAAGCTCAGTATCACAGCGAGAGAGAGATAAGGACAGAGAAAGAAAGAGATGCATGGCAAACACCAATGACAATAGCTACAATAACATTGTTTTTAGTAATAACATAATAATCATAATAATAATAATCATAATCATAATAATAATAATAGTATTTTAGTAGAATATATGCTATAAGTACATATCAATTTATGACAGTATGTGTATGTGAAACAATGATCATATGTGTATAATAATAGCAGAAGTAGAATAATAATAATAATAGCAGCTGTCGACATCGTGCAGGACCACGACAGCAGTGTAACCAACGACCCATGATCCAGGCGTAGCTGCGATTTGGGGGAACCTGCGAGACAGTGGAGCACAAAGGCTCCGGAGCAGAAGCCCAATTAGTACATGTATGTTACCAAATGAAGAAGAAACAACTTTTATGTAGTTGTGCTACCCCCATCAAGGTCACCAGATCCATTTCTCATGCGTCATTACAGACCTGGCCTGAGCACATCTAGGTGCCAATACTTACTTTTAGTTATAGCACCACTTAGTGGTAACAGGATATAATATTGTTTAGATTTTCATTTACTACTCCAAGCAATTTCACCAGATCCACCTCAGATGTTGATGATGCTTTATTATAAAAAAAAATCTACTTTTGTGAAACAATCTTGCTGTGGTATGGCAGCCATTTAGTATTTGCCAATTTAATAGGAGGTTGTTGTAACTTCAGTGTACATTGTGCAATACCCCTCTAATTTCTCACGCTTTGACAGTCCTGGTCTGAACACATACATGCCAATTTTGACTTTATCATAACACCACCGTGTGGCAAGAGAGTATTATGTTTGTACTTCTATTTACACTTAAAAGGTTGTCCTGATCCACCTCAGATGTTGTCAGAGAGCCACAACACCTTTTGTTGGTTAAAAAAAAAAAAACACTTGATTGAAAAAAACTTCACCTTTCATGTAGCCAAAACAATCAGCAGGACACCGCAGGGAATCGAACCCCATCCCAGTAAACCAGGAGTACCATTACCAGTGTCTTTTGCTTTTTTACTACATGGAAGGGAAAGCAAAACCTGCATTAGCAACAGCATATGAGTGGCAGCATTTTACATTAGGCCAAAGTTGTGCTATATTTTGTTAACCAAATGTGGATCATTTTCATTACTGCAGCTTTGAATAAATGATAAATGTTTGTCAATACATGTCATACTTATAAATGCTGTTGTAATGCAGGAAACGAACCTTCTTTTTTTTTTTTTTAAGGAACCACACATTAAAGAACATGCAAGAACTTGGAAAAGACAACATGAATATTACACAAGATAATATGCTGTCAACATATACACACAGTAAAAAACCAATTAAATTATAGTGACGTGAAACTGCTGCCTCCAATGCCAACCAAACCTAAACACAGGAATTATACCTACGGCTGGTACAAGTCTACAGTTAATCTTCTTTGTGACTTTTCTGCAAAACTACATACAATCCCCTCATGATGAGAAATACGTTGGCAACACTAGTGATGCTACATCATAACGTGTTGTTTTCACATACACGTGATCAATTAACGTGCCTTTTTCAGTAGTGGGTTGTTTCACCATTTGAACATATCCTTTACCTGTAATATATTTGCAGATTGTTGATGATTTACAAATGTCATCATTGAAATCTCCCATGACGGCAACTGTGTCACTTAGTGGATCTAGCCAATCAAGTAGCTTGCCTAAATGTTCTTTGAACAAAGACATGGGATATGACGGAGGTCTGTAAATCACTGCTATCACTATGCTGTAAGTCCAACACTCATACACTAAACATTCTAAATTGACATCTGGTACTTTAAGGATATTGTACGTCAGACTGTCTGCACTATACATGCCAACACCACCATGTTGTTGGACTTGCAAAGCAGCCAATGTCGGGTTGTTGCTGCTGTATGATGAGCTTCGAGGACAACTATCAAATGCATAGCCAGTTATGCTTACTGACTCAAATGAGTAAGCAGCAGGTAGCCATGTTTCTGTAACAGCAATACAGTTAACCTTCAAATGCTGTGTGCACAATGCCAAATCTGCCACATGTCGTGTCAAACTTTGCACATTCATCAAAAACACAGTAAAACTGTGTTTGTGCACTTTCTGTTCTCTGTTTTGGCATAAAAACTGTGGCATGCATTGCATGGCTTGCTGAACATCCTCTTTACAATATATGGCCTTGTCCTCAAAATCTTGAATAATTAATCCAGATAAACTTGTCACACGACTTAAAGCTACATATGCCTGTCCTGCAGCAAATATTTTCTTCAGACACACCACAGCTCTATCAACAGTTATTCCCTGAACCTTATGTACTGTACAAGCCCAAGCCAGTTTAAGGGGAAATTGGCGACGCAATCCACCTTTACTAGTGACCCTATCCTCCTCTGGAGCAATAGGTGTAGAGTTCACTAAATGGCTTGAGGCATGTCTACATTGTTTCCTCCTCTGTGCACCAATTTGATGATCATCAAACTGAACATACACCAATTTAGGAAACGTATCAGCAGCTGAAATAACAATGTGTGTCACGGTGCCACATACTCCATTAACAAGTCCATCTATCACATCCACATTTTTTGTTAGCATTACACGAGCATTTTCCCCCAGAACAATTCTCTCCGATAAACATGTATTAAATACTTTACTATGATGTCCATCCATCACCACAAGTTTTCCTGTTTTCTTATCATGTCCAATATCCTGAGCCTCTATTTCTACATACTCTGGACAAGTTTTGAATAACTGCTCCGAATTATGAATACTAACTTGACAATTGGTGGGGAAAATGTGTAAACATGAACTGTCTTCACCCGTTTCACAGCTCTTCAACAAATCAACATCACTTGCTAACAATGGTGTTTTTTTAGAACGTGTCCTCAATCTATTCAATAACTCCGCAAACACAATATCTTTCTGCCTAACAATAGTCTTCAACTCTACAACTTTAAATAGATTACACCACAGGTTAATGCCTACATCGTCAACATACAATGGCTTCCCTCTTACTGGAGGCAACTGGAAAAAATCTCCAACGGCTACCACACTAACATTACCGAATGGTGAAAAATCACCAGTCTGTTTGATCTGCCGCAATCTGCCATGAATATATGCCATTAATTTATGGTCAACCATAGATATTTCATCGACTACTAAAATGTGCAGATTACTAAATCTGGCACGCAAACTATTTACCTTTTCCTCACCTAAAGGTGTGTACGGCAATTTCACATCTGTGCCAATGTGAAATGTATTGTGAATAGTCGACGCATGTAGATTATATGCAGCAATTCCAGTCGGAGCGGTTAACAATACACAAATGTTGTCAGGGTGACGACATATTGTTGAAAGTAACCTTGTTGCCTCATAGTGTAGTGCCTTAATTAAATGGCTCTTTCCTGTCCCTGCACCACCTGTTATAAAAACATGAAATGGGTCAGGATTTTTACCACAAACCTTGTCTAAACACCACTGTCTTATTTGATAAAAAATAGACATCTGTGTTTCATTCAGCGACCGAATTAATTTCAAACCGTCATCTCTACACAGGATGTTAGATGTCTTTTCTAAATGTGCAACTTGCTGATGACTAACTGCAAGATCGGGAATATTGTCTACATGCTCCTCATCTACATTTTCATTTTCTTGCCGCTGCTGTTCACATTCTAGACGTTCTAATTCTTGTTCTGGACACAGCTCACACCACGCATCCTCGACAACACCATTATTATCAATACATTCTTGTGCGCTATCCAGTACCTCTGCATCAACCTCAAACAAACTTCTATTCTCGTCTACTACCGACTTTACCAACTGCCTTGATCCATCACTAAATCTAATATGACCACTCGTGTAAAACTGCTCAAATGTTTCACAGGTCGGTGGTTTCAACATCACTTCATCACGGTATGGCAAAAATAACTGCAAAATACTATGATAAAATTGTTCTGGACAGTTTGTCACAGAAAACCGTGCATAACGCAAAACTGCAGGTTGCGTTCGTGTTCTTTTAACAACAAAACCTAAGTTATTCTTAAGCTTAATGCTATTCTTTGACCGCTCACTTTTGGACAAAACACGATATTGTGATGCGAATGTCGCCAAACACATATCATTGAAAACTGCATCATTTGGCCTATTCTTATAACGGTCCACTAAACTAGTCATCCACATGTCCTCTGTGTTAAGACTTCCAGAGTTTGCCTTTTGCTTTAACACACTTAGTGGCAAATTTATTTTCACTGAACTATCTCCTGTTGGCACAAACTGAACCTTCCTCGAACATTCCTTCAAAGGCATATTTGTTAATCTATACACTGCCTCTTGAGCACAAACATCTCTGTTGTGCAAATAAACACTCCCTAATTTTTTTAATGCATCCTTAGCATCAACATTGCCCTGTTTGGATGCTTCTCTATGTGCATTCCCTAACAATAACCCCATCTCCTTCTCTGCTTTAGAAATATATGAAATAATATACACAACACATGCATATGCATTAACTACATACTGAATGTCCATATTTGCATTCCAGCATTTTAACAGTGGCTTGCTGTATTGATTTATCCAAACTTCATCAACCTCTCTTTTTAATACAACATGCGTATTCCTGGCAATACATTTATATGCTGCCTCAAAAATCGCTTGATCTATCCCTAAACTAGCAAACAATTGCTCCACACTACCAGAAGTAGTATCCTCATTGGACAGTGCCTCTTTAATGGCCTTCATAATCTTGCCTGCCACTTTACTTGGCATTTTATCAACAACACGCTGTCCTTTTTTACCACATCCCTCATCACTGCTGCGACATATAAATGTGCGAGTGGATGCTGGTCGAGGAAAATTAAACCTGCAAACTGTGTTTTTTTTCTTACACGTTTTGGAATGTCTCTTGGAATGTTGTTGCACAGATGTCACAATAGCCTTTAACGGCTCATCTTGTGATGGTATTTCACATGTCACGTACTGATCAATGAATTGAATTACCTCTTCATCTGTGTTTTTATCAATTTTTGGTGCATTCTCAATCCAAAACAAGCAATGCACATGAGGTGAACCACGCTGTTGAAATTCCACACGATAAAAATAGTCTACTATCTCTCCAATCGGTTGTGATGGAGACATGAGCACCTCCCTCAAAAAACAATGCCATCTAAAATCAAACATCCTTGCTGCAGTTACAGGATTACGGCGCAAAAGTTCACACCTGTCTGCCCATTCTAAATCTTCAGCTGTCTGTGTTCTACCTTCCTGCTTCAAAATGCTATGGAGAAGATTGGTCCAACGCAAATCTGCAGACGAAAATGAACAGAACCACGTAGGGACACCAAGCTGACGGACACAAGCCAAGAGGTCACGCTGAGCGCCCTGCCAGTAAGCTGGGGTACCTCTAACAGACCGAAGAAAACGGAAGCCATCATCAAATTGCAACAATTTTTTTAAAGATTCCTCATCTTTCAAAACATCAATTGTTTCACATTTAAAACCTGCTTTTCCTTTTCGTAAGGCTATAGAAACACTCGACACAACTTGCTGGACTTCTGACATGTACTGTGCATAAAAGATGTATTCTATATTCTGTGCAAACCTACCATCTGCATTTAAAAGTCTGAGATTCAAATAACGGGATAAGGTCAACCTTTGCTGCCTATAATCATGGTAGGTATTACATCCCTGTGGAAACAATACTGGAAAGCATTTAGCTTCATTTGAGATGTCTGACAGCAGTTTCACAGGACTATTTCCTTCTGCTGGAGCCAGATTCAATGTATCATCAAAATACTGATCCAAGACTTCCTGACCAATATCAACAGGCATTAGACATGTATCCTGAAACATACAGTGCTGTTGCCTATCATGTAACAGCTCATCAGTACTATCTGTAGATTCCTTCTTTGGCACATGTTCTACGTCATCACCCTGTTCCCTACAAAACTCATTCAGCCAAGCTTCATTAAATTCAACATCCTTATAATGCACATTAATTTTTTTCAAACACTGCAATGCATGCCTTATGTGCATGGTGTCAACAAACTGATACTCATAATGACCTTTGTATGTCAACTTGCGCTTTAATTTCACACGCAAAAGAGATCCTTCCATATCTGAACGAGGAAGCACATTACTGGTCTGTACAATATTTGCTGGAACACACGTTACTGGTCCATGTACACCATTTTGTCCACCTTTGGGTAACGCCAACATCTTCATAAAAGGTATATGTAAAGCTATCAAATGCTGCTCTAAGTTATTTAAACAAGCCAACTCTGGTGGAATGGGATGCACTGCCAGATTGTTCAAAACACACTCAGGTGGCACTTCACCTTTATTTATTTTATAATGACAGGTGTAACAAATCCACAGCTGGCCTCTACCCATATCCTGCCATGTGCACGGCAAATCACAGTCATCACTACACCTGTGTAAATAATTTTCTGTGATACATTTCTTTGCTATTAAAGCTATATCTTTACGCTTACCATACTCCTCTTTTTTACAACATAAAACCTGATGTTTAAACAACAATCTATTGCACACACAACACACAAAAACTGGCCCATTTTCTACTTTAGCTAAAAACTGCTCCATAACAAAATCAAACTGCTTTGACTTTTCTTTCATTTCTTGCATCCTCAATTTGTTACCTGATGTAACACGCTTCTTTTGCTCTGGATTTCCATGATACTTCCTTTTACTCATGGATTTTACATTTTGCCTGTGCAACTGATTTAAGCGATATTTCCTTTTACTCATTTCCTTTACCTTTTCCTGGTGCAATAGATTTTCTCTGTATTTCCTTATACTCTTTTTCTTGATTTCCTCCCTATGGAGCACCTCTTCCTGATATTTCTTTTTATGCATTTTCTTTACTTTCTCCCTATACAATGCATTTCCCTGATATTTCTCTTTAGACATATCCTTAACTGTCTCCTGGTACAATTCATTTTCCTGATATTTCTCCTTTTGCATGTTCTTAATTTTCTGTCTATACAACACATTTTTCTGATATTTGTTTTTCTTCTGGAAGTGCCATTTGCCTTTCCAAAACTTTAAATAACAATACTTACTCCTTGAACTACAATTACTTATAGCACTTTGTGTCTCTACTTGTGAATTTCGTCTACACATATGCCATGTTTCCAATATGTTATCCACTTTACACAAATTAAAGCAAACGTGCTTATCAACATGTTGCACACAAACCACTGGCTCAAAATGATTATTCGCACAACATTTCAAGTATATCCCTTCATTAAACAACCGTGTAGTCTTACAACTGTATTTGAGCCAACTTTCTCCACTATATGTAAATATGTCTACACCAAGAGCATTTGCTGTTGCCTGAATTTCTATTTCTGTGGCACAATTGCCAACAAACTTCATCTGTGAACCAGCAATATACTCTGAAATCGAGGCATATCCTTTTCCCACTACCATGTTATCTTGACTGTGATTCTCCATATACTTTACAACAGCTAGTCTTATCTTTCGATGACTCTTCAGAGAACCACTGATTGCATGTGATACTGCTCTAAAGAAACTATTACCATCCTGTAAAAGTTTTACTGTCTTACAAACAGCACCTAAAGACCCAGACACTGACGGACCAAATTCATCCTGCTTTTCAAAGTCCACATTAAACTTAGTACAAAGTGTTTTTGCAACTTCATTGCACAAAGGATTAAATTCTAACGTGTTTTTAGTCAACTCACTTAACACTGCCACACAATCTGGGTCCACAGCAGACAATGTACTACCCTGCTGCTCTCTTTCATCTCCAGTGGGCTCAACTACACAACTTACAACTGAACTCAAATCATCTAAACAAACAACTCCACTTTTTTCTCCACTTGGCTGTCTCAAATTGTAGCCTGTAGAACCAAACATGTCGACTTTGCAGTAACCGTAACAACTCTGCATCTCGGGCTGTTGAACGCAAACAACAGTCTCATAATGGTTACCCCTAGAATTTTGCAAATACACTGCTTGATTAGACAGCTGCCTATTCTTGCACTTATATTCAAGCCAATGATCATCATAATATGTGTATATGTTTACTCCTAAACAATCTGCTGCTGCTTGAATCTCTATTTCTGTCGCCCAACTACCAACATAGCACATTCTTGACTTGCTAATGTATTGTGCCATTGAGGAATACTCAGTTCTCAAAATATTCTCATAACTCACAGCATTACTTTCCAATTGCTTAACCACAGCAAGCCTAATTTTTCTATGATGCTTCTGTGTACCAGACACAGCTTGACTGACTGCTCTAAAGAAACAGTTACCATCACCAACTATTTTCTCCTTGCTACACGGAGGCCCTAACAAACCAACATTTGTACATCCTACATCACCTTTCTGTGAATCAACATTAAACTGTGTGCACACAGCTTGTGCAACTTCACCACGCAGAGGGTTAAACTGAAACCCTTTCTGCTGTACCTCACTAACAAACACTACATCTGAATTAACTGCAGTCATATTATTCCTTTTTATCCTCTTTGATGTAGGACTACCAAATGCATGATTACGTTTCACACATGTCTGACTGTGGGTCTCTGACTCCTCAGATGAACTACAACCCTGCTCACGTTCTCTAACTACTGGGCCTGAGGACAAATGACTTACAGCTGTAGTTGGGCTTCTACAAATGACGTCAACACCGGCAATCTCAAAAGGCCTTTGCCTTTCACTAAGTGATGCAGCCAAATTGCATATGTAATCATACACCCCTTTAATACAACTAAAATATACAATCACACTTTTACCATTAGGATCTGCCATTCCAGCAGCACTGCGCGCATGGGAATCTACAACTGCATACCGTCCTTTCTGACAAATGATGACACATGTGCTACTACACAATGTTACAAAACATGTGTCATATTGGGCAAACATATTTTCTAATCCATCATGAAGGGTAGTCTGTGCACCTGATTGGATGAATTCTCCATCAACCACATTTACGTCACCAGATACAAAGTCACCATATATAAACTCAAACGCCTGTCCATCAATCACTGACTGCTTTGGCAAATCTTCAACACACAACATGTTCGACGAGCCACTAATCTTGTTGCTATCGCACAAGGATGTGTACAACTGATCGCCCAAAAGCACAACCGTGTCCAAATCTTTTGTCTGCCATGTGAACACACTATGTACTGCATGTTTTGCTACACTTGCCAAACCTACGGCCATACACTGAAGTCCTGCATATTTAAACAGATCATCCCCCTGATGAAATGATCCTCTTACACTGTTACCCTCACCCTCTGCTGCAGCTGTGACAACATCACTACCTGTGATGACTCTAGCACTCCCTATGTCAGGATCAACCTTACATGCCTCCACAGAAATGCCACAAATGGCATAATACTGTGCATCTAAAGACTTTTGTAGATCCCTGATGTGAAGCATCAGGTCATTAAGGCATGTGTTGAAAACAACTACAGCCGTGCCAATGTTGGATGCCAACCCAGACCTGGCACATGTGCCACAATCAACCACCACAAAATAATTTTGGTGATGAATAACAACACTAACTGCACCACTGAGGTTCAACAGACACATCCCATCCCTCAGCAAATGTTCTTGCAAACTATCACACATGAAAGTCTCCTCTTCTGGCAGCCCAAAATCCCTATAAACTGGTGGACCAATAGCCACATTCCAGTTCCTGCCAAAAACACTGTGCTGTTGAATCACCTTACACAACTGCTTCTGTTTAGCTTCAGTTCTCCTAGATTCCTGAGCTACAAACGCAGACAACTTGCTCCCTTCTACACCTATCCCATCAACATCTGATGCTCGCCACGTACACACAGGAGCGATCACATGTTTAATGGCAGCCACAACACTACATGCTATCGATGAATTCACATCACGAGTTAATGGTGCCACTCTGACATCAGTCCCTGCAACAACTGAAGATGGAAACTTTTCTAAACACCTGCAAGAAAGGGGATTAGCATCGGACTTACCTTTGATAGATGTTGGGGTGTGCTGCATCTGAAGGCCCTCCTCTGGCACCTTTAATATCAATTAATCAATCAATACTTTATTTACACTTTTCATCCAAACAAAATTTAATACGAAGTGAGGGTAGCAGCCTCATCCAGTACAATGGCAGTAAATGGAGACCACAGGTAAAACGTTAAAAAAAACAAAACAAAACAAAACAAAAAAAAACACAAAACAAACACAAAGGCCCCCTTTACACCTTGCATTAGCATGCGTTTTTTGCAATCGGATAGCAATCGGATAGCATATGACCACATACATTTATACCTGGTATTAATATGCGTCTCTGGTGTCCCATCCAGATCCGTTTGCTATCCGATCACGCTCCGTCCCGCTGACGTTACATCCTAGTGGTACACTACAACGTCATATCATGTGCACCACAATAACAACAACAAGATGTTATCCACCCATGAAGTTGCGTTCTTGTATGGACACTTTTGTCAGACCAAATGGAGAGCAGACACTTCTTCTCACCGTGGCTCCGTCCTTGTCGTCTCTTTACTGTGGTGAAGATAGTTTGATGTTGGATATTCAACAGATATTCACATATTCTTTTTAGGTTCAACACTGATTTCCACCTCCATATCATAGGCAGAAAACAATGAGCAACACAGGGTAGGGCTATTAACCCCCCGTCCACACACACACACACACATAAACACTCACAAAAACACACTTTTTATTTTATAAGAATTTTTTAAACAAACTTCAACAAACCATTTTTCATTTGTGTGTGGTGTCTGGGTCCAGTTATGTGAAAGCTATTGGGTTAATAGCCCTACCCTGTGTTGCTCATTGTTTTCTGCCTATGACACGGAGGTGGAAATCAGTGTTGAACCCAAAATGAAAATGTGAATATCTGTGAATATCCAACGTCAAACTACCTTCACCGCAGTGTTTTCTTTCTCTGCAGTCACTACCCGGTGAGTGTTGTTGTTGTTATCTTCTTCCTCCTTCTTCCTGTGTCCAGCTGGCGCACCTCACTTACTTGTTTTCATCCACGGAGTTGTTGCATGTGGATTGGAGACGCATTTGCATTTACACTTGTGTTAGATGTGGTCACGATGCGTCCCTGACCACCTTCAGAAGTGGTTTGGCTGATCGGATAACAATGCGTCCTCAATGCGTTTCGAGTGTATTTACACCTGTACTTTCATGTGATCACGAGCAATCGGATTGCTATCCGATTGCAAAAAACGCATGTTGATGCAAGGTGTAAAGGGGGTCAAAATGTCTCCATCCTGCTCTCTGTGGTATAATCCAAGTCTCCACGCGCCGCGACATTAAACATTAACCACAAAAGATGCCATTTACACCATGTTTTTAGCCTAAGTGTCAACTGCAGCATGTAGCCGGTAGGATGTAAACATGGCGTCGATCTTGCGAGACTTCCGCATGTGTGTCCATTAAGAGATATACGAAGTCTCACGAGATCAATGCCATGTTTACATCCTACCAACTACATGCTACAGTTGACATTTAAGCTAAAACCATGGTGTAAATGGCATCTTTGGCGGTTAATGTTTAATGTCGCAGCTCGCAGACACTTGGATTACATCACAAGGAGCAGGATGGAGACATTTTGTGTTTGTTTTGTGTTCTTTTTTTAAGAAAAACTTGGTTACTTACTTGGTTAAATTCATTCACTTATCTACCACCTAAACCTCTTAATTAATTTCCATGAATTACATTGAAGTTTTGTGTTTAAACTCATGTTTATACCACATT
This sequence comes from Cephalopholis sonnerati, assembly GCA_019142605.1. Taxonomy (NCBI): domain Eukaryota; kingdom Metazoa; phylum Chordata; class Actinopteri; order Perciformes; family Serranidae; genus Cephalopholis; species Cephalopholis sonnerati. Next base: position 2,152,726 of record JAGQAX010000009.1, on the reverse strand, counting down.
TACAATGACATTAACAATAACATAACTTTTCTAGCTCCATTCAGAAAACATCATTCACAGTAAAGTGCACCAACCTCCTCCTTCGCAGCTTGGGCTAGTGAGGCAGCACCAGCACGGGGGACAGGGCAGGCAGGGGGGACGGGACGGGCAACCGGGACAGGGCTGGTAGGTGTCGCCGGGGAAGACACCTCCACAGTGCTCAATGCTGCCTCCAGCTAGAAAACAAAAAACAACCGAACAAAAAAACAATTTACACATTGATACACAGTTATTGCTTTTTTAAAAAAAAATATACTATACTGTTTGTTTGTACTTAGTTAATTTTATTTACACAGACATACACAGCATAAAATTAACAGTAAGTTTGTTTTTATATTTATCTGCACATTTGATGCAACATACAGGCTACCAATCAAAATGATCTATTAATGATAGAAACACAAACCTCCACTGCCGCAGCCTCTTGTTTAGGACTGGTTGCTGAAGCCTCGGTGGACAAAACCACAGGCTGTGGTTTCGTCGCGACCTGGGCGGGGTGGGGTGTGGGGTGTGGGGGGGGGCATATACGTATTTTAATCATTGAATATTACAAACATCCAAAAAAATCATAGCTACCGTCTACCCAAACTATTACCAACTTGTGAAATATACATTGAAATGACCAACCTGCTGCCGAGCAGGTCTCCTCCTTGAGACAACAGCTGTCCGCCGTCGTTCCACATTTGGCGCCTAATGAAAGAAAAACAAAAGAAACTTCCTGAAGACATATTTGGGGCACAGGTCCTTTTGTACAATATAAGAAATCTTCACTGTGGTTAACTTATTATGTGTCAGGACCTGGCTGGGGGAGTAACAGATTACTTGAACTGGGATTACATAAGCTAGATACAAAAAAGATAACTAATCCATTACAGTTACAGATAAAGACATACTTAGATTACAGTTACATTTCGTAAAAATAAGGATTTGTTAGCAGGATTACACCATTAAAATAAAAGATGATATACCATGCTTAGTGCACACACATTACACACAGCACTGACTAACCACCACTCTGGTCTCATTGAAACAAGGTAATGTTCCAGTCAATTCATCCTCTGATGATTTAAGTATTCCACTGTGTGGAAAATTACACATTTTTGGCCTGAAAATCAATCAAATGCACACGATGCAGGATACATAACTAGACAAACTAATAAACCTAACAATGAATGTACAATATATTAGGCTACACAACTGAATCATATTTTATATTGTGGTAATCCAAAAGTAACTAGAACTAATCAAGTTCATTACTTTAATATTGTGATACTTGGATTAGGTTCCAGATTTCATTGTCTAGCACGTAAATAGTTACTGTTTATGAATACTTTTCATTGTAACCCTTGCAGGCCTGGTCAGAACTAAAGAAACATTTTGTAAAAAAGCCTCAACAAACATATATAATTTGCATGAAAATTACCTGCTTGCCATGTGGAACGGGCTTTGACACGCTCACAGGGGTAGGCAGATGTGATGGAACAGCTTGATCCATCGCATCCAAAATGGCACTGCTGAACCGGATAGGATTTAGTGGGATGAAGCACTCCTTCAACACCACCTGTAAGAACAAAGAAAGCAGAAAGACAATTGTTGAAAATGTGTCTTGTTAAAAAGCTGACCACACACAGCATAATAAAAACATGACAAACCTGCTGGTGAACCATCCTGCGTTTGTGTGCATCAGAGGACTGCGAGATGTCCTCAGGATGGTTTCTCTGTAATGACAAATAGCATTACTTGCATTTAACACAAGTACCCTTTGATCATTACTTTGTTAACCTGCTTAAGGAACCCCCCCCCCCACCAAAAAAAGTCTCTAACGCAATAACAGTGTGTAAAGTCTTACCTTCCGGTCCTTGCCAACAAGCGTCCATTCAAAAGGGTTTGATGGGCGCGGCACGACAAGCTCTCCCTTCACGACCACCTTGGGAGCAAAGGTTCTCACAGGAGGTGGTGGTTTGTGAGTAACCTTAGGTTCGGGTGATGGTTTGTTAAGCTGCTGATAGGCCGAAACCCACAGCAACTGGGCCAAGATCTCCATGCCACCATCATCGCTGAGGTGGACCTGCAAATATAAGCAAATGAAATTAAATAATTCACAGAAAATAAATTTTACAGTCAATATGAATCTGCAATGCATTGAACTTGGCATACCAAATACAAAGACGTGTACATCGACCTTCTCCATTTGCCATTTCACAATTAAATATTCCACTTACACCATCTCTGCTCCACAGGTCTAGGCGGTCAAGGGGGAAGTGCTCAGCAGTGGGGTAGTACTTGATCCCTATGGGAGTGGAGGAGAGAGCATTGACGCAGCTACAAAACCACAGTGACTATAATGATTACAATATTTATTCATTCAGTTTGCCTATGAAGACATTTTCTATTATAGTTGTATATACACTGCGACTAGAAACTTTTTAAACTTACCCAGGCTGGCTGCCACGCGGCGAAACTCTTGGCGCATGTGGTCTTGCAGAACCAAGTCAAGAGTTTAGACGAGGCGTGAAGTCCTGGACAAAGACCTACAGAAAATAATAGCTGTTATTACAAAACTACATCTTCCTCTAAAAATGTCATGATGATATATATATATATATCACACCTAAAATAACCAACTTGCTTATAGTACTACATATGATCTACTACTATAAAAAAAAGACATACGTTTGGCCAGCGACTGCATGTGCTCAAGAGGAGCTTGCGGAAGGACGCTCCTGCCTCGTCGGTGGTCCTGCTTGCTGTCAAGTTGTTGCTGGGGGCCATCACGCAGACTGCGTCGGGTGTCCGAGCGACAGCAGCATGAAGCAACTCGGTCCTCAACTCAGCAGCACAGGCCCCCGGGGTGGACATGAAGCCGAAGGAGACGCATCCCCCTGGCATTGTCACAAAACCATCTACGATGGCACGTAGATGGGAGGCTCCAACAACAAGAACGAACTGAAATGAGAGAAAAGAATTTTTTACAATTACAATGATTTGTAATTCCTCAAATCAAGAAATTTGTTCTTACATTCTAAAACAATAATACCTTCTTGTCTGGTGCCTCGGCTGGAATGACCAATTTGTGACTGCGTCCAGTCACAGCTGAAATTGGCCACTGCAACACAGCGTGGCGGTATCCAGTACCGCGACCTATTTATAAGCAAACAAAAAAATAGACAACAACTTTCAATTAAAAACACAAAGGCAAAAATACTTTACAATCATGTGACACCCATATACACCTTACACATACAAGGAAAACATTTGAGAAATCACTTGGCAACATACGTGCACAGGAGTCGGTGCAAGCCCGCTGAGGTCCGAGGACCACAGTACGGTGCTCCGCCATTCTCCTCCTAGCTGCCTGAGAACGGCGCCAGGACTTGTCCCGAGGCATCTGAAAGTACATTAACAACTGATTAATGGTGAGCTAAAAAGACATTCTTAGCCCAAAATTTGTGTACATTTACATTTTTTTTAATACAACTTTAATTAAGGAAACAGCGGTGGAAGACTTCACATCCTTTACTTACTACTGACTCAAGAGGATGTGCTGACTGCCATTTACACTGTCTATTAGGGGTGCACAATTAATCGCAATATTATCGAAATCACAATATGACCATGTGCAATATCCAAATCACAGAACCAGAATCAAATCACAATTTTTTGAAAAAGGAAAAATATATGAGAAGGCAGCATTATAGTGACGTTCTGTGATGATGCAGACGCCCTGGCCTAAGAATCTTGTTCTCCAGATATAAGCAATCTCCAGATATATTTGTTTCGAACAAAACCCACACAGATCACAACAAAATGACACATAATCACGATTTTAAAGATTTTTCTTTTTCATTGAAAATAAAAATTGTCATATCGTAATTTCAGTAAAAATAATCATATTACGACTTTTGTCCCATATCATGCAGACCTACTGACCATCCATAAATGTCATATAATCATACTTTAAAAAATTCAAACTATCCCTTTAAGTAAACTAGTGGTACAACACTATGACAATATTCCACTACAGGTGGACTCACATTTGAAGATACATGACTATCACAAAAATAATGCCTTTTCAAAGTAGAATCTGAAATGCTTTTTATCACGTAAATAAACAAAATAATCTGACACAATGAACAAACAACACTGTTACACACATTTTCCTTATGAAACTGATAGATACAACCATAATTTAGACCAACAAACCTGTTGTGTCCTCATTAAAACAATAAACACACTTAATACAAACTCACAGAAAAAAAACACTACAACACCTTTTGCTTTTCCACGTCTCCAACAATCACCAGCTCTGTTTTGATCAAACTACGACTATAATTGACCCAGTTACATATGGAGGGAAAAAACTGTCACCGCACCATAGTCCATTCACAAAACCAGCAATTTTTCGCCATGCAGCATCTTACAATACACTTCCTTCAAATTGCACAGCAACCACATAAATATGCATACCTGTCAAGTTTTGGATTTGAAAATAAGGGAAATTTTCCGGCGCTCGCTGCGAGCCGTCCCACCACCCCAACCAAGCTCCAGTATCCCTTACATTTTAAGACAGGTGTACAAGATATCTAGAAACAACTTGTCAACCGCTTACTAACTACAGTTAGGTGATCAGAATCTGATAGGCCAACCTTTGTTGACATTGAAATGCTGTGAACATTCCTACGTTATAATACAGCCTAAATGAAAACACAAAGGGTATATGAAGTACATTTATTTATGGTTTATAAAACGGGTGCTTCTCATCCTTAAATGTGATTGGCTGAGCCGCGTTCCATGCCGTTGTAAAATCAGTGTAACCCACTGGTAGACCGCAGCGTCTGTGTTGCTTAGCAACCATTCTGTCCACTCGATCTTGCTTGATGGAAGAATGAATACTTCTGTTTTCTTATTGCATTATTACCAATAAATTGTTGATTCTTTCGTGTGTGTTTATTTTATGGGCTATATGTAGGGTAACCGTTTTATAAAAGCAATAAGCCGCCTGAGCTGTGAGTTACAGTGATTTTACAACGGCCGAGGGGCCCTGAACGCCCCTCAGCCGTTGTAAAATCACTGTAACTCACGGCTTCTCGGGGCTTATTGCTTAAACATATTTTCAGTTCATAATGTGCCCCATCCTGCTCCTCTGTAGGAAAGTAAATCCGCTGACCCATTTTTCGAGATATTAACAGGACTTCTTTGTTTTTGTGGCACTAATGCCTTCTCCTTCATCACATCTATCCATCTCTCTCTTTTGTTGTTCCGGGTTTGTTCCCGCTGTCGGCACTAACCTCGCGACAACTGCCACGCAGGCTACTGCAGGTGGCAGCTCTCGCGAGGCTAGTGACAGAGTTCAGTTTGGAGAGGCAGAGGAATGTTTTTTTATTATAATACGGGACATTTACGGGAGAACACTAATACAGGAGGACGGCGGGAAAGAGGGGTAAAATACGGTAGTTTCCCGGCCAAAACGGGAGACTTGACAGCTGAGAAATACGACCACAAACATTTGAGTCACCTTCCATTACTTTTACCTTGATAAAACACAGTTATATGAGCCTAACAGTCGACACAAAAAAACACATCCAGCTGACAGCTCCCGCCGCGCGTTTTCAAATGATACCGTTTCGTACCGCTTTGCTGCGGGACAATTTATCCACTATTTGGCACATATTTATGTCGTGACAACATGATAACATTAAAACAGAAAGCTAATGAACGAGCTAAAGAACTTCAACACTTTGTACACGAGTTGTGTGAAATTGAAAATTACTTACGGTGCGTCCACAACAAGTCCGCTGAAGAATCACTTCCGGAAAGCTGGAAAAGCTCTCAAAAGCTGTGAAAAGCTGTGAAAACCTGGGAATCGCTCTGAATCTCTCTCAATATCGCTCAAAGTCTCCTCTCAATCTCTCTCAGTGAGCCCTCGTGAATCATACGAAACAGAAGGCAAGTCCGTCGAGTTGGAGGCCTCTATTTATAGCTTCACCGGACAGCTATCCAAAATTCAATTCAACCAATCAGGAGCGCTGTTACGAAGGGGGTGGCGCTGCAGTTGCACGTAAGTCTGGCGCAGACATACCGGATACACTTCCTTTAGCGGAAGTTATCAAAATAAATGTCATCTCGCGTTAGGTGTCGTATTACTGCACAGTACAATTACTTTCAATTAGAATTTTACTGTAAATTTGTACTAAATTGAAAGTTATTTAATATGTTAAAAACAAACAGTAAACCGGGAATGTAGACTATTTACTTTTTTATATAATACGAAATGACATGTTTTATTTCTTAAAGATAGGAGTGACAGGATACAGGAAATCCCAAAACTGGAGTGAATATGCAATGTAAACATATCACCCACAAGACTGCTTTTAACTCCAATTAAAATGTACTGGTGACTTATTGTTCACATTGCAGTTATCATATTACATTCATTTTCTCTATGTCACAGTTTGGTTCAGTCCAGTCCTAAAACACATATTTGTTTAGGTGCAATCAGATAATCTTATTGTTAGTAAAATGTCATTGTTCAATTTAAACTACACCTTTAACCACGTTAAAACCCATTTCCTACAAATATCTGCATTCTAAATTATCTTATGTGCATCCTCAAAAACATGACACAAGATCAATAGCACCACCTACTACTAAATGACATAAAATGAACAGCCTAAACACTACCACTGAGATAGTATTCACCTCATACAATCATTAATTTGGCCATTACACTACCAGGGTTAAAATGCTTATTGAAATTACATATATTTATTCTACTCACATTATAGACAGGTATTGTTTTCATAACAGCTGATTTTGTGGTGAAATTATGTACAGTTTAAGGAACTAATTACGTTTACCAAGCCTCACTACTCTGAGCTTTAAATCCTGACATTTTTTTAACAAACTAGAGATCTGGTCACTGTACATGCTTTATCCTATTAATTTATTTTGCATATGTATTTTGGGATTCATGTAGCAGCATGGCACTCAAATAGTTGCGTTGTAGAATAACAGTCTCTCTTAATACCTTACATAACCTGTAATTAGTTTACAGGATTTCTAAACATATTCTGAATTTGGGAAGAAGTCCATCTTCAGTTTAAAACTGATAATGTGCACAGTGTGCCTAACCTATCACACTCTATTTTCCTCTCTCCCTTAACTTTATAAATAAGACAACATGCACACCATCAAAATGAAACAGACAACTAACCATTACAAAAGAATAACTTTTAATTTCAAACTAAAACACAATTAATATAAGAACATAACATAACACAAGAACAAAAATGCTTACAAGAACAAAAAAACCCCCAAAAACTACTCCTCCTCCTCCTCCTCCGTCTGACAGGTGGCATCTCTGACATCTGCAAACAAAGAAATGAATTTATTAACACAATTTTTTTCATCACACTACATACTTCATCATGCAACCTAAAACATATATTGATAATATCCATATAAACCTCTCAATTCACACAGTCACAATACTAAATTGTGCCCAAATTTTTAGACATACTCAGTTGTGTTTATGTTACAATGTCACGACTAACAAATGTTTATCTTCCCTTTTCTGAACTGTTTCTAGTAATATTCATTTCAATTTGTGCTGAATACTTCAGCTACCTTTGAGTAACATACTAATACAAATCAGATCAACAATGGACAAAATCATTATAGAAGCTTCCATCATAATACATTATACTGAAAAGCAGGAGACGAGGATCCTAAAGTGACCAAATATTTTAAAGACAATCAAACTGGTAAAACAAACTCCTGGGTTCCTTATACTCCAATGCACAGAACAGATGACATAATCATGACTCATGACCATTACTGGATAACTCAGCAAAGTTTCTTGCTGTATAGCAAGACACAATATAAATAACAATATCGTATTGTTACATTATTTGGTAACACCAAAACCACAACTAAACAAAAACACTTACCATCTTTTATATATGCGAACGAGGCCTTCGCCACCTCTAGCTCCTCCTTCACGTCCTGGACCTCCCTCCTCATTTTGGCCATCTCTCTCCCTTGCACTCCTGCCCTCTGGTCTGCAGCTTTGAGGAGTCTTGTTTTCCTCACAAGTATTTCCATGGTCAGTTTATGGACCTGGCACATCTTGTCGTACAAGTCCTTTCGGTCCATGGCAGGATCCATGCAAGCATACTGCAAATAAAAAACACGAAACATGCAAATCAATCATAAAACAACATGACTACACATCTTTAAAAGATGCTTCATGAGACATAGGAGAAAACATCACAATACTATTATTAGGTTTTAAAATTGCATTTTTTCATTTATAAATGTTAAAACCCAGTGAGAATACAGCTGCTACGAGCAAGAGCGTGACAGGCTAGATTGGTTACACGGAGGTCTATGGGATTTGAACTTTTAATGATAATGTTGTGAATATTAATCCAAAAAAAACTTCACAATGAAGGATGCACACCATCGTGCCATGCGCAAGCCATATCTGAAAGCTTAGTTTGATCTGACAAACAGTCTGAGAGATATGCGAGCCACAGACACACAGAAACACAAAGATTTCTTGCATTATAGATAGATATTTTAATTCAAACTATATTACTCTGATGTTTATCCCTTTATCTTCTATAATATCACCTTTACCAGAATTACATACTATATAATCCAGACAAAAAATGCATTATTAACATTAGAACTCTGTTGACCCATAAGCATAAAAATTGTATGTAAAGCAAATTCATGTTTCTAGATATATTTCACAAGATAAAAATCGAACTGTTTTTGATCTCATGTTGTTTTGCTCATGCATAAATCATGGCTTCATGAGGCCCTAAACTCATACTTGGCATAACACAAACCCAGGGGTGGAAGTAACTAATTACAAATACTCAAATTACTGTAATTAAGTGGTTTTTTTTGATACTTGTACTTTTATGAGTCGCTTTTCAAGTCTGTACTTTTACCCGTCCTTAAGTATTCGTTCCAAGCTGTAATCTACTTAGTTACTTTTACAGTCATAGTTGAGTACTGAGTACAATTTCAATTAATATCCAAACCTTTCATTGCATTTTAGTAACTAATCAGGTGATCTGATCACAAACATGCCAATGAAAACAATAAGGTAAGGACGTTAATGATTAATCAATAATGCATTAATTGCTGTTAAGAATTTAACCAATTAAAAATGTATTAAAAATGGATGTTTAATCAATACATGTGACAGCAATTTGCACGTCATTTGACATTGTTTTGTCCAATGGACCCATTCGTTGAATTTGTTGTTGACAATTAAGCTTCCACTTAAAAATGAGAAAAACAATTACCAAAAAAAAAAAAAAAAAACCCTGAAAAACATTGACAATGAGGAAAACTTGTGCCTTGCATCTAAGACATTATTAATGATTAATCTATTGTTAGCATTTATCAATTATTGGTTCAGGAAAACACACAAAATTTGCAGTCCTAGTTTGGCGAGGTGACAGTGACTTCAGCAGTTAAAAGTAACTAATGCTCTGAGTAGTTTTTGCAACAAATACTTTGTACTTTTACTTAAGTGAATTTCTAACACCAATACTTTTACTTGTAATTGAGTTATATTTTAGCAATGTAACAGTACTTCTACTTGACTACAGATTTTCAGTACTCTTTCCACCACTGACAAAAACAAACACTATAGAAAAGACATGAATTTTTTGTGTACATTGATATACAAACTGAAATACACATAGAGAGAAGAACTAGGAACAGACTCGGAACACACTACATACATGGATTCATGTAATCTTTAGACTGGTGCAGCTGAAGTGCAAAAAATAAAGAAACACAACTTAACTTATTGTTTAAACTTGAGGTCAGACAAATAAACTAAGCCTCATATTACCATACAATTGTGATTTTCCAATGAATATTTTAATAACCTCACACAAGAACCAATATAATCCAATTCAATGTGTTCTATTCATCCTATGTACTTATACAATTCATTATTGATTTGAAGATAATTAATTGAAAGACATGGAAACATTACAAAAAACCTGCAATATTCTTTTCAATATTCCTATCAAATGAGTCAATTAACACATTAACAGTTTCCATATGTTTCCAGCACAAGATCAACGTCTTATCAATTATTCAATCACAATTTTCACAAGGACAATATAGATGCATTGAATTAATAGAGGTTTTTTTGCATTTTTAATGTAACTTATTAAGGTCACCAGCGAACTGTTACATGCTTTTCAACACTTCTCACATCTGATCAAACAAAAACAGACCGTTCAGGAAGCTTAATTACTAGGAATAGTTGTCACTTGTCTGAGGACTGAATTGAAAAAGTGTAGGGAATACAGTGTGTTGTCTTGCTTAAACTTCTAATAAGTTGACGAGGCGTGATCGCTGATCTTTTATCTTCATTAGCCGCATTGCACTGATAAACCAATACAGCACTACCGGCATGGCGATGTACGAATAACGTCGTAGGCGAGGCTCCCTGTGCATGCTCCTAACTACTGTGGCATGCTGGGTAATGTAGTTCTTATCAATGTATACTATATAATGTATAACATCACATACAGTACAAGCAAAGCAGTTTGAACGGCCTATCATCAATTTCCGCAGGTAAATAACCGCGCTGCGCGCTCGTTTTCTAACCGACCGTCGGTCGTATGAACATTTCAATTCAAATAATAAACATAAACTACCGCACACTTAACCGAGTGGATGTAGTTTTATTAAGAGCTAGCGGGCCCGAAGAAGCAGCAACTAAGTGCAGCGTGCGGTGGTTTATGTTTATTACTTGATAGGCTATATTGCTGTTGACCACTAAACAGATACTAGACAAAACACACACGCTTACATGTCAAACCAGACTTACTGTGATTAATTGCAGGTCTTTCCTCACCCGCTGCACCTCCTCATCCTTGACCTCGGGGAATTTCGCCGGCGAGTATGCCATTTTCTGAAAAACATAAGATATTACACATTAAATCACGTACAAACAATACTCGCACCAGTTGAATCCTTCGTATGCCATAAAAATACAAATAAATACATAAAACGAACATGTTGAACCTTTGACCGTTCAGCTTACCTCCTTCACAAAGGTTCTACCCGCGTAAAATAACGAAAATCGGGTGGGACTTATAGCCGTGACGTGGTAAAACCTCGTTACATTTCAAATTGACACACTACCTGCATAGATCCCTCCTAATTTGATATTAACCCTTTGGTACTCTTAGGAAATCTCCACTCTACATTTGGCCATAACTTTCACTATATTACATAATATGAATTGAATTTTTGTGAAGAATATTCATTTTATGTACTTTTAGGAAATTTAATTTTAAAGTTTGAAAAAAGAATTGACATCCACACACACACACACACACACACACACACACACACACACATACACACACAGTAAATTTTCTAAGACTTTACACACTATAATCAATATTTACTTATTTAAATGAAACAGCAGTGCAGAACTACAGCCTGGGGCGAGGCTTTACCATACCTGTCAAGTTTTGGATTTGAAAATAAGGGAAATTTTCCGGCGCTCGCTGCAAGCCGTCCCACCACCCCAACCAAGCTCCAGTATCCCTTACATTTTAAGACAGGCGTACAAGATATCTAGAAACAACTTGTCAACCGCTTACTAACTACAGTTAGGTGATCAGAATCTGATAGGCCAACCTTTGTTGACACTGAAATGCTGTGAACATTCCTACATTATAATACAGCCTAAATGAAAACACAAAGGGTATATGAAGCACATTTATTTATCGTTTATAAAACGGGTGCTTCCTTAAATGTGATTGGCTGAGCCGCGTTCCGTGCCGTTGTAAAATCAGTGTAACCCACTGGTAGACCGCAGCGTCTGTGTTGCTTGGCAACCATTCTGTCCACTCCATCTTGCTTGGTGGAAGAATGAATACTTCTCAGTTTTATTGTTGCATTATTACCAATAAATTGTTGATTCTTTTGTGTGTGTTTATTTTATGGGCTATATGTAGGGTAACCGTTTTATAAAAGCAATAAGCCCCTTGAAGCCGTGAGTTACAGTGATTTTACAACGGCGGAGGGGCACTGAACGCCCCTCAGCCCTTGTAAAATCACTGTAACTCACGGCTTCTCGGGGCTTATTGCTTAAACATATTTTCAGTTCATAATGTGCCCCATCCTGCTCCTCTGTAGGAAAGTAAATTCGCTGTCCCATTTGTCGAGATATTTACAGGACTTCTTTGTTTTTTTGGCAGGAATGCCTTCTCCGTCACATCCATCAATCTCTCTCTTCTGTTGTTCCGGGTTTGTTCCCGTTGTCGGCACTAACCTCGCGACAACTGCCACGCAGGCTACTGCAGGTGGCAGCTCTCGCGAGGCTAGTGACAGAGTTCAGTTTGGAGAGGCAGAGGAATGTTTTTTTTATTATAATACGGGACATTTACAGGAGAATACTAATACGGGAGAACGGCGGGAAAGAGGGGTAAAATACGGTAGTTTCCCGGCCAAAACGGGAGACTTGACAGCTATGGGCTTTACGTAGGGGTCTGTCAAACACCAATCATTTGTCTTCAGTCTGTCACATGCAGTGGGCGTGGACTCATTTCTGTGCTTGTTGTAACTGAGAAAACGCAGCTGCTTCTTCAAAGTCTTACCGCTCCGTGGCCGCGCTGAAACCTGACACCACACTGTCCGGCTACGTCTTGGCTCATTTGCATACTAACAGTGATTGGATGTTTACTGAGGGCTGAGGGGAGGTGTGTGTGTGTGTGTGTGTGTGTGTGTGTGTGTGTGTGTGTGTGTGTGCTGACCAGCGGAGGGACAGAGAGATGAGAGGAAACTGACACTATATCGTCTTCGTGTCCACTTTTCGGCGGATTTTTCCGCTACTGCAGATAATTTTGTCAACTTGTTATGTATTAATTTTGTGAGTATATTAAAAATGTGCTTTCTCAACTTCTAAAATTTTGATTTGAGGGGGCAAGACATTTATTTGAGGGGGCGCTGCCCCCTCTTGCCCCTGCGTAGAGCCGGCCTCGTGCATACTCAATGTGCATTCGGTTTCATTTTATTTAGATCTAAATGTTTGATTTTGAATGTTCTGGTTCATAATAAATGTTCATATTCATACATCTGTTGCAGGCTTTTGCTGTATTTTTTCAGGGAAAATGAAAATTAGTATTACTGAAGCATTTAGAAGTTCTTTTCATACTTGCTTTACCATCAAAAAATGACAAGCATTTCAGTCATAGACTTGTAGTGGGTAAATTGCGACACCATGTGGTAAAAAAAAAACAACAAATACTAATTTGACCTCTTTACTACAGGGGACACTACTGACATTGCAAAATGCATCCTTTTATATTGTTATGGCTGTGCAATCAAAAAATGTGGTTATAATGGAAGTGTATGTGGAAATTTCAGCAACCAAGGGGACGAAAGGGAGAAAAAGTTCAAATCTGACAAAAACTAATAATATATCAAAGTCAAAGTGGTTACTAATCTTTGATATATCCAAGACTGTGATAACAGGTAAACAATCTCCAGGCTTAAATCATTTTTTATATTAAAAATCAGTCATTTTTTGTGTTTTTTTCCCCCAGATTGGTGACACCACTTATAAAATTGGCGTTGACAATATTAAACTTCTAAAATTTATAAATAATTCGTAGTTTTGATAAGAACTGAGGTTAATTCACATATATATGCCAAAAAAAAGTTGAAAAGAAATGTATCTGATATGTATTTTAAGGAATTTTAGTTAGTGGCTGTTTTCAGCCACCAAGGGTATAAAAGGATGGCTATTCTAAGGGTAGGGCTAAGGACAGGAACTCCACCTTTACCTTTAAGTGTGCTCCAATTATCTCATTAATAAACACATACATATATTACTGTATTGTAGCCCAGCTTTAAAGCTTAGTGATGTTTGGTCACCGTGGCAACGCCTTATTCGCCATAAAAGACGAAGTTGTTTTTGAGGGGTAAGGGATGCTTGTAAAGTCATGAAACTTGACACACATATGACAGGATCCGATTTGAATTGTCTGATGTGATTTTTTGGCTCTGATGTGCCAACATGGCTCAACAGCGCCCCCTACAAATTTTCTACGAAGCAGCCCCCGAAGCTGGTTTGACCTACATCGATGAAACTTGGTACGCTCGTGCAACATTGAAAGTCGTACAAAAAAGCCTCTTGCAGCCATGTGCCAAACCCAACAGGAAGTCCGCCATTTTGAATTTGCTTGTAACTGGTTCGCAACTTCACCATACATGTTCCAAACTTCCCCAAACTTCACAGGATTGATGAGAGTCCTGCCCTGAACACATCTATATGCCAATATGTGGTTATTAGTACAGCGCCACCTTCTGGCAAAATTACATGTCTTCGTATGATTTGAGGGATATGACGTGTAACTCCTGCGTGAGGGGTCTGCCTTCGACAGGAATGAAGGGCGGCATGGGCCGGCATCCTGCCAGCGCCCTCGAGTGGCGTGAGGGTGCGAGGGCCCGTTCAACGCTGCTTGCAGCTTTAATTAGGGCCCGAGCACCAAGCGGTGCGAGGACCCTATTGAAATGCAAGGAATTATTATTATTATTATTAGGGCCCGAGCACGAACCGTGCGAGGACCCTATTGTTTTCCTTAGGATTATTATTATTATTATTAGGGCCCGAGCACGTACCGTGCGAGGACCCTATTGTTTTCCTTAGGATTATTATTATTATTATTATTAGGGCCCGAGCACCTAGCGGTGCGAGGACCCTATTGAAACTGAAGGAGTTATTAGGGCCCGAGCACGTACCGTGCGAGAGCCCTATTGAAACCGAAGGAATTCTTATTAGGGCCCGAGCACGTACCGTGCGAGAGCCCTATTGAAACCGAAGGAATTCTTATTCTTATTATTATTAGGGCCCGAGCACCAAGCGGTGCGAGGACCCTATTGAAATGCAAGGAATTATTATTATTATTATTATTATTATTAGGGCCCGAGCACGAACCGTGCGAGAGCCCTATTGAAATCATAAAAATTATTCTTATTATTTTTCTTTTAAACCTTTGATCGCATTTTTGAGGGCCTGAACATGCCCAAAAAGTCAGGAAAATTTGCACACTCGTCACGTCTAGTGAAAATTTCGATATTTTATGGTCGTTACAAAGGGGCGTGGCAAAATGGCTCAATGGCGCCCCCTAACAGTTTTCAAAATCGAAGCCCCCTGCTTTAACTTTGCCCTAGGCGTATGAAATTTGGTACACATATGTATCATCCCGGGACGCACAAAAAAGCCTCTTGGAGCGACACCCTAAACCAAACAGGAAGTCGGCCATTTTGAATTGTTTTTTCAAAATAAGGTCATTTTTGGCCATTTCCACACGTTGTACTTGAGCGAACTCGTCCTACAGATTTTATCGGATTGACTTAAAAATTTACCTGTGCGTGCTCGACTACAGTGGGATTAAAAGTTATTAAAAGATCTTCGTCACGTCGAAGGGCGCGGTCGCTGCGGAACGGTCGATTTGGATATCTCGCCAAAAAACACGAAATTATACTACAACTACTACAACTTTGGTGTAGATGATCCTATCTGCACCAAACTTCACATGATGGATAATAGTCCCGCCCTGAACACGTCTACATCAAAAAATTCAGTAATTGTCATAGCGCCCCCTGCTGGCAACAGGAAATACCATGTTTTACACTTTGAGGTGCTGCTCTGACCACATTTACCATATTCAACTCAAATTTGGTCAGAAAGGCCTTAACATGTTGGCCATGCTATATTGTGAAGATCATAATGTCTCGTCAAACGGTTTCGCCGTGACGGAGTGGCGAAGGTTGACGTTTCGCCGAAACCCATGAAGTGGCTCTAACTTTGGTGTACTTGGTCGGATCTGCCTGAAACTTCACATGTACGTCACTGGTCTCGCCCTGAGCATATGATATTAATTTCATAAGGGGCGTGGCTAAATGACATGGCCACGCCCTTTAAACACCAGCCCCCGTAGCACGTTTCACCGACATGCATGAAAATTGGTACACACATGTATCACACCCAGACGCACAAAAAGGCATCTTGGACCCATAGGCCACACCCAACAGGAAGTCAGCCATTTTGAATTTCATGGTCATTTTTGGCGTTTTCCACGTGTTGTATTTTAACGAACTCCTCCTACAGGAATAATCAGAACGGCTTCAAAATTGCTGTGCACCAACTAGACTAGTTTGTGATCAAAAGTTATTAACGGATTACGTAAACTCCAAACAACCTGACCTGGGCGTGGCGGCGAAGTTTGATGTCTCGCCATGAAAAATGAGATTGCTATAACTTTGGCATTAATAGTCCGAACGGTACCAAACTCCCCAGGATTCATAATAGTCCCGCCCTGAAGACGTCTACATGCAGAAATATTGAAATTTGCATAGCGCCCCCTGCTGGTGACAGAAAAAGCGATGTTTTAGACTTTGAGGTCCAGCTCTGAGCACGTTCAGCAAATCCAGCTCAAATTTGGTCAGAAAGGCCTCAACATGTTGGTAATGCTCCATGATGAAGAATTTTGACTGTCGTCAAACGGCGTTCCATCCGGAGGGCGGCGAAGTCGACCCTTCGCCAAAATGCATAAAAATGGCCTTAACTTTGGTGTTTTTGATGATATCCACCTGAAACTTCATATGTGTGTCAACAGTCCAGCCCTGAATATGTGATATGAATTTCGTCAATGGGCGTGGCCATATGGCTTGGCCACGCCCATTCATATGAATTACTTCCATAGGACGTCTCACCGATATGCACAAAAATTGGTACACATCTCCATCATCCCCAGACAAACAAAAAAGTCTCTTGGACCTCTAGGCTAAATTCAACAGGAAGTCGGCCATTTTGAATGTCATGGTCATTTTTGGTGTCGCGCACGCATCGTATTTTAACGAACTCCTCCTACAGAATTCATCAGAACGGCTTCAAAATTACCGATTACCATCTAGAACACTTCCTGATCAAAAGTTATTAAAAGGTCTCGCAGAATCTAAAGGGCACGCCAGTTGTGGGAGGTTGAATTTTGACGTCTCGCCATGAAACAGGAAGTGGCAATAACTTCACTGTACTTGGTCAGATCTGTGTGAAACTTCACAGGTATATTGACAGTCCAACCCAGAACATATGTTATGAATTTCGTTAATAGGCGTGGGTAAATGGATTGGCCACGCCCATTCATACAAATAACCACCATAGGACTTCTCACTGATATGCACGAAACTTGGTAGACACATGTATAACATCCACACGCACAAAAAAGCCTCTTGCACGGATAGGCCACACCCAACAGGAAGTCGGCCATTTTGAAATTTACAGTCATTTCTGGCATTTTCCACGTGTTGTATTTTAATGATCTCCTCCTCCAAAAATGAATCAATTAACTCCAAAACTGGTGTGTACCATCTACACAAGTGTGTGATCAAAACATATTAAGAGAATTGCTCAGCATGGAACGGTGTGGCTGTGACATGGCGTCGACACTTGATGTCTCACCATGAAACACGATATTGCTATAAGATGGGATCTAATGGTCGAATCTGCTCCAAACGTCACATGTATGATAATAGTCCTGGCATGAACACACCCACATGAAGCTCAGGAGTCAGAGTCATAGCGCCACCCAGTGGAGACGGGAAGTCGCAACGCATTGGTTCCTACACGGTCCGAAGGAAGCGAACATTCAGCGCCTCGTCTGCCGGTCGACCTCTGGCGACACGGTGGCGGCCGCGCCAGGCCCCGAGTTGCGTGGGGTGCGAGGGCCCGTTCAACGCTGCTTGCAGCTTTAATTATTAGGGGGCCAAGCCCGCGGGGCCTGGGGAACGCGAATGCAAAGCATACGCGTTTCCCAGGACCAGCGGTGCTGGGAACCCTATTGTTTTTGTTCGGATTTTTATTATTATTATTATTATTATTATTATTATTATTATTGTTATTATTATTATTATTATTATTATTATTATTATTATTCTCTATTTTTATTCTTCTCCCGGTAGAAGTAGTGCTGCAGGCTAAACCGTGCAAGGGAGGGTGGTGCAATTTGGAGGGTTGGTCCAGACCCCTGCACGTACCTCAGGCGCAAAAAATGACATATGTCAGCCAGCAGGGGGCGCTATAACCAAGGTCAATGCGTTTTGGGCTATAACTCCCACACCGGATGTCGCACATTCAAAAACCTCATATCCACAGATTCCCTGAAAAGGTGAAAGTGGGCGTGGCTTATTACGAGATAAACAGCAAACATTTATTTCCGCTCAAGTATTATGCTAAGGGCTGTGAAATTCACAGGGTATATATAGAACAGCATACCGACCACCCATAGCAAAAATTGTGTGTCTGCTCCACTAGGTGGCGCTATAACGGACGCAAACGTATTTTGGCCTGTAACTTCCACATTTTAAATCACATCTTCATAAACTTTATATCCACGTGTTCCCTAAATAGTTTCGCATCTTCTGACGTAGGCCACGCCCACTTCCACTGCATATTTCTCGTTTTAAGTCACTACATATCAAAAACCTACTTTTTCGAACTCCTCTTAGCGTTTAAGGTCCATCTGCACGAAACTTTGCACATACAATCTCCAGACTTGCCTGATCAAAAGTTATCAGAAGAATTTTGCTACTCCAAAAAATGTGGTAGTTATAAATAATCAATTTTTTTCTGCTAGCTAAAAAAGACATACTGTTGCATAATTTTGTCAAAGTGAAAGCTATTGATGTCAAACTTGAATCAATTGTTTCAGAGCTCAATCAGAGGGTCTGTGCCAAATTTGGCGGAAAATGACCAATAAGGGGCGCTATAAACAGAGAAACATGAAGTGACATGAAAATCGATCAGATTCGCCCGAAATTTGTCGAATATGTTGTGGTGTCACTCCTGAGGCCAAAGTTAAATCTTAGTGATGTTTGGTCAAAGCGGGCGTGACTTGTCACGACACACACATTCAGCCTTTCGAGGTTCCAGTGCTGATCCCCTTACAATTACAATACTGCGGGTGAGACGTAGGCCTGCATCCAGACGCTCGCCCCGAACCCTTCGTCCTTCAGGGCCGACTTCCGTGGCCTCCGCGAGATCCGGGGGCCGGGTCGCGCGGGGAGGCTTGGCCCCCTATTATAACTGCTTGCAGTTCTAGTTATTATTCTTCTTCTTCTTAACCGAAATCAACTGCCTTTTTGGGGGCCGTAACTTGCTCGAAAACTCATGAAACTTCACAGACTCGTCAGAAGTGGTGAAAATTTACATATGGTAGGGGTTTCATGAAAATTTTCAAAAAAATGGCTCAGTAGCGCCCCCTACTAATTTTCAACATATTTTGGGCTATAAGTCCCAGACCATATGTAGCACATTCACAAACCTCATACCAACAGATTCCTTGAATAGTGCTGAATCACCTGGGCGGGCCCACGCCCATTTCCGCCTACAAATTTTTTGCGCAAAATCGCGACAACTTGAAAACCTACTTTTTCGAACTCCTCCTTGGGGTTTTGTTCATTCAGCGTGAAACTTGGCAGGTAGAGTCTGCGGCTGGACCTGATCAAAAGTTATCACAGGAATTTTGATTGGTCAAAATTTGCGCAAATTATTAACGAATAAGTTTTTCTAGCTAGCTATAAAAAGGCGAACTGTGGCATATTTCGGTCATAAAACATGCTAACAACACCAAATCGCAAATCCTTGCTTGCCATGTGGCTGTGAAAGGCTGAGCCAAATTTGGCTAATGTTGACCACTAGGGGGCGCTGCAAATATGGGAAATTTATATCTCGTAAATGGCTGCACCGATTTTTACGCAATTTGGTGGGTATGATGCTGGGTCACTCCTGAGCCCATAACTTGAAGTAAGTCATGACTGGTCAAAGTGGGCGTGGCTTATTACAAGATAAACAACAAACATTTATTTCAGCTCAAGTATTACGCTGAGGACTGTGAAATTTACAGGGTATATAGAGAATAGCACACAGACCAACCCTAAAAAAAATTATGTGTGTACTCCACCAGGTGGCGCTATAACAGATGCAAATGCATTTTGGCCTGTAACTTCCACATTTTAAATCACATCTTCATCAATTTTATATCCACGTGTTCCCTAAATAGACTTGCATCTTCTGACAGAGGCCACGCCCACTTCCACTGCATATTTGTATTTGTAAGTCAGTATACATCAAAAACCTACTTTTTCGAACTCCTCCTAGCGTTTAAGGTCCATCTTCACGAAACTTTGCACATACAATCTCCAGACGTGCGTGACCAAAAGTTATCAAAAGAATTTTGCTACTCCAAAAAATAGGCTAGCTAAAAATAAACAGTTTTTTTCTGCTAGCTAAAAAACACATACCATTGCATATTTTTGTTTAACTAAAAGCTATTAATGTCAAACTCAATTCACTTCTTACAGACGTCATCCAGACGCTCTGTGCCAAATTTGGCAGAAATTAACCAATAGGGGGCGCTATAAACAGAGAAAAATCAAGTGACATGAAAATTGATCGATTCGCATGAAATTTGGCGAGCGTGATGTGGAGTCACTCCCGAGGCCAGGTGTAAAGCTTAGTAATGTTTGGTCACCGTGACCACGCCTTATTTGCCATAAAAGACGAAGTTGTTTTTGAGGGGTAATGGATGCTTGTAAAGTCATGACACTTGGCACACATATGACAGGATCAGATTTGTGTTGTCTGATGTCATTTTTCTGCTCTGATGTGCCAACATGGCTCAACAGCGCCCCCTACAAATTTTCAACGAAACAGCCCCCGAAGCTGGTTTGAGCTAAATCTATGAAACTTGGTACGCACATGCATCACTGAAAGACGTATAATAAAGCCTCTTGCAGCCATGTGCCAAACCCAACAGTAAGTCCGCCATTTTGAATTTGCTTGTAACTGGTGTGCATCTTCACCATACATGTTCCAATCTTCCCCAAACTTCACAGGATTGATGACAATCCTGCCCTGAATACATGTATACGCCAATACTTGGTTATTAGTACAGCGCCACCTACTGGCAAAATTATATGTCTTCATATGATTTGAGGGATATGACGTGTAACTCCTGTGTGAGGGGTCTGCTGTCGACAGGAATGAAGGGCGACGTCAGCCGGCGTCCTGCCAGCGCCCTCGAGTTGCGTGAAGGTGCGAGGGCCCGTTCAATGCTGCTTGCAGCTTTAATTATTATTATTATTTTTTTTTTTATCCTATGATCGCATTTTTGAGGGCCTGAACGTACTCAAAAAGTCCCAGAATTTTGCACACTCGTCACGTCTGGTGAAAAATTCGATATTTTATGGTCATTACAAAGGGGCGTGACAAAATGGCTCAACGGCGCCCCCTAACAGTTTTCAAAATCAAAGCCCCCTGCTTTAACTTTGTCCGAAGCGTACGAATTTTGGTACACATATGTAGCACGCCGAGACGTACAAAAAAGCCTCTTGGGCCCATGCCCTAAACCCAACAGGAAGTCGGCCCTTTTGAATTGAATGTGCAATTTTCATGCATTTTTGGCCATTTGCAGCGGTCGTAAATGAACGATCTCCTCCTAGAGATTTTGTCCGATCGACTTCAAACTTGGTCTGTCCCACCTACATAAGTTGAAGACAAAAAGTTATCAAAAGCTTGAGTTTTCGTCACACCGTGTGGCCGTTGTGGGACCTCAAACTTCGCTACAAACAGGAAGTAGTATTATAACACAGGAAGTAGTTTATAACTCCAGCATACATTGTCCAATCTTCCCCAAACTTCACAGGATTGATGACAGTCCCGCTCTGAAGACATCTACATGTCAATAATTTGTGATTGATATAGCGCCCCCTACTGGTAGTATAAAATGTCATGTTTTACACTTTGAAGCACATCTCGTCCAAAGTTGAACACATCAACGTCAAACTTGGGGAAATTATCCAAAAGGCATTGATGATGCTTTCTATTGAATATTGTGAGTTTTCGTCAAAGGGCATGACCTTGGCGTGGCGGGGAACTTTGATGTTTCGCCATGATGACAAAAGTAGCTGTAACTTGACTCTACGTGGACATATCTTTCCAAAACTTCACACATATGATAACAGTCCAGCCCTGAAAACATCTACAGAGGAAATTTGAATCAGCGTCATAGCGCCACCTACTGGCGGCAGAAAGTTACTTTTTTCATTCTTTCATGTCCCTCTTCTACCAGGTTCACCCGACCCACCTTAATTTTGCGGATACATAGTCCCAAGACCTTGGTGATGATCAAACCAGAACCTTTTGAGGTTTCGTACAACGCTGTCACCGTGGCGCCACCTCATTCGCCATAAAACACGAGGTTCTTTTTGAGGGGCAAGGGATACTTGAAAACTCACGAAACTTGGCACACCCATCACAAGGCCCAAATTGTGTTGTCTGATATGCTTTTTGTGTTTTGATGTGCCAAGATGGCTCAACAGCGCCCCCTACCCATTTTCAACATGTTTTGGGTTATAACTCTCAGACCATATGTCCCACATTCAAAAACCTCATATCCACAGATTCCATGAATAGCGCTGAATCACCTGGGCTGGGCCACGCCCATTTCTGCCTATAATGTTTTTCGCAACATCGCGAAAACTGGAAAACCTACTTTTTTGAACTCCTCCTAGCGTTTAAGCTCCATCTTCACGACACTTTGCACATACAATCTCGAGACTTGTCTGACCAAAAGTTATCAAAAGAATTTTGCTACTCCAAAAATTGCGCTAGCTAAAAATAAACATTTTTTTACTGCTAGCTAAAAAAAACATCACGTTGCATATTTTTGTCAAAGTAAAAGCGATCAACATCAAACTAAATTTACTTGTTTCAGACGTCAACCAGAGGCTCTGTGCAAAATTTGGCGCAAATTGGCCGATAGGGGGCGCTATAAACAGAGAAAAATCAAGTGACATGACAATTGATCGATTCGCACAAAATTTGGCGAGCGTGATGTGGAGTCACTCCTGAGACCACCTGTCAAGCTTAGTGATGTTTGGTCACCGTGGCAACGCCTTATTCGCCATAAAATACGGAGTTGTTTTTGAGGGATAAGGGATGCTTGTAAAGTCATGAAACTTGGCACACATATGACAGTATCCGATTTGTGTTGTCTGATGTGATTTCTCTGCTCTGATGTGCCAACATGGCTCAACACCGCCCCCTAGAAATTTTCAACGAAGCAGCCCCCGAAGCTGGTTTGACCTACATCTATGAAACTTGGTACGCACGTGCATCACTGAAAGACGTATAAAAAAGCCTGTTGCAGCCATGTGCCAAACCCAACAGGAAGTCCGCCATTTTGAATTTGCTTGTGACTGGTTCACAACTTCACCATACACGTTCCTATCTTCCCCAAACTTCACAGGATTGATGACAGTCCTGCCCTGAACACATCTATACGCCAATACTTGGTTATTAGTACGGCGCCACCTACTGGCAAAATTACATATCTTCGTATGATTTGAGAGATTTGACGTGTAACTCCTGCGTGAGGGTTCTGCCGTCGACAGGAATGAACGGCGGCGTGAGCCGGCGTCCTACCAGCGCCCTCGAGTTGCGTGAAGGTGCGAGGGCCCGTTCATCGCTGCTTGCAGCTTTAATTAGGGCCCGAGCACGTACAGTGCGAGGACCCTATTGTTTTCCTTAGGATTATTATTATTATTATTATTATTATTATTATTATTATTATTAGGGCCCGAGCACGTACCGTGCGAGGACCCTATTGTTTTCCTTAGGATTATTAGGGCCCGAGCACGAACCGTGCGAGGACCCTATTGTTTTCCTTAGGATTATTATTATTATTATTATTTTTTTTTTTCGCTTGATCGCATTTTTGGGGGCTTTAACATATTCAAAAACTCACCAAATTTGACGTGCACATTCGTCTAGGGGACATTTATGTGTACGCAAAATTTAAACGATGCCCATTGCAAAATGGCGAAAGGGCGCCCCCTAGAAAATTTCAATCGGCTCCCACCGGCAGCCCGTTTGACCAAATTCCACGAAATTCGGGGAGGTCGTGTATCATCCCAAGACGCACGAAAATGCGCAGTTGGACTTTTTTCTAAAACCAACAGGAAGCCGGCTATTTTGATTTGAATATTCATTTTTTTACCGATTTTGGCGATTTCCAAGAATTCTCTCAGAGCTATCTCCTCCTAGACGGTTCATTGGATCGGCTTCAAATTTGCCGTGCTGCAACTAGACCACATGATGATCAAAAGTTATTAAAAGATCTTTCCCTCGTTAAACGGTTTGGCCGTCAGGTGGCGGCGAAGTTTGATGTCTCAAAAAAAAACCCCCAAAAACCCAGAATTGCTATTACTTGGGCGTGAAAGGTCCAATCGGCACAAAACTTGCTGGGTATGATCGTAGTCCCGCCCTGAACACGTCTACATCAAAAAATTCCCCTGTTCTCAAAGCGCCCCCTGCTGGCGACAGGAAAAGTGATTTTTTACACTTTGAGGTGCAGCTCTGAGCACGTTCAGCATATCCAACTCAAATTTGGTCAGAAAGGCCTCAACACGTTGTTAATGCTACATGATGAAGATTGTGACGTATCGTCAAACGGCGTTGCGCCCAGAGGGCGGCGAAGTCGATGCTTCGCCAAAACGTAGGAAAGTGGCCTTAACTTCAGTGTCCTTGGGCATATCTGCCTGAAACTTCACGTGTTTTAAGAGTCCAGCCCTGACAATGTCATGTGAATTTCGTTGATGGGCGTGGCCAAATGGCTTGGCCACGCCCTTTAAACATCAGCCCCTGCGGCACGTTTCACCGACATGCATGAAAATTGGTACACATATGTATCACATCCAGACGCACAAAAAACCCTCTTGGACCCATTGGCTACACCCAACAGGAAGTCAGCCATTTTGAATTTGACGCCAGATTGGGCGATTTGCACTCCTCGTACTTTTTCTATCTCCTCCTACATGATTCATCGGATCGGCTTCAAATTTGGCGTGCTGGAACTAGACCACTTGATGATCAAAAGTTATCATACGATTTTCCCTATGTTAAACGCTTTGGCTGTCAGGTGGCGGCGAAGTTTGATGTCTCGCCATAAAACACGAAATTAGTATAACTTTGGCATACATTGTCCATTCTTCACCAAACTTCACGTTTGTTAACAGTCCAGACCTGAATGTATAGTATGACTTTCATCAATAAGCGTGGCCGTATGGCTTGGCCACGCCCCTTAAAGTGCAGCGTCCCCCATAACAACTTTCACCGACGTGCACGAAAATCAGTATGCACATGTATCGTGTCCAGACGCACAAAAAAGCCTCTTGCACATATAGGCCACACCCGACAGGAAGTCGGCCATTTTGAAATTTACAGTCATTTTTGGCGTTTTCCACGTGTTGTATTTTAATGATCTCCTCCTCCAGAAATGAATCAATTAACTCCAAAACTGGTGTGTACCATCTACACAAATGTGTGATCAAAACATATTAAGAGAATTGCTCAGCATGGAACGGTGTGGCTGTGACATGGCGTCGACACTTGATGTCTCACCATGAAACGCGATATTGCTATAACATGGGATCTAATGGTCGAATCTGCTCCAAACTTCACATGTATGATAATAGTCCTGGCATGAACACACCCACATGACGCTCAGGAGTCAGAGTCATAGCGCCACCCAGTGGAGACGGGAAGTCGCAACGCATTGGTTCCTACACTGTCCGAAGGAGGCGAACATTCAGCGCCTCGTCTGCCGGTCGACCTCTGGCGACACGGTGGCGGCTGCGCCAGGCCCCGAGTTGCGTGGGGTGCGAGGGCCCGCTCAACGCTGCTTGCAGCTTTAATTATTAGGGCCCGAGCACGTACCGTGCGAGGACCCTATTGTTTTCCTTAGGATTATTATTATTATTATTATTATTATTATTATTATTATTATTATTATTTTTTTTTTTTTTTTCCGCGACTTTAAACGCATTTTTGGGGGCTTTAACATATTCGAAAACTCACCAAATTTGGCATGCACATTCGTCTTGGTGAAAATTTATGTGTACGCAAAATTTCAACGATGCGCGTTGCAAAATGGCGAAATGGCGCCCCCTAGAAAATTTCAATCGGCTCCCACCGGCAGCCCGTTTGACCAAATTCCACGAAATTCGGGGAGGTCGTGTATCATCCCAAGACGCACGAAAATGCGCACTTGGACTTTTTTCTAAAACCAACAGGAAGCCGGCTATTTTGATTTGAATATTCATTTTTTTACCGATTTTGGCGATTTCCAAGAATCTCTCAGAGCTATCTCCTCCTACACGGTTCATTGGATCGGCTTCAAATTTGGCGTGCTGGAACTAGACCACTTGATGATCAAAAGTTATCATACGATTTTCCCTACGTTAAACGGTTTGGCCGTCAGGTGGCGGCGAAGTTTGACGTCTCGCCAAAAAAAACCCCAAAAAACAAAAGTGCTATTACTTGGGCATGATAAGTCCGATCGGCACAAAACTTGCTGGGTATGATCGTAGTCCGGCCTTCATCACGGCAACATCAAAAAATTCCCCCGTTCTCAAAGCGCCCCCTGCTGGCGACAGGAAAAGCGATGTTTTAGACTTTGAGGTGCTACTCTCAGCACGTTCAGTATATCCAACTCAAAATTGGTCG
The DNA here is from genome assembly GCA_019142605.1 of Cephalopholis sonnerati. Classification (NCBI taxonomy): domain Eukaryota; kingdom Metazoa; phylum Chordata; class Actinopteri; order Perciformes; family Serranidae; genus Cephalopholis; species Cephalopholis sonnerati. The sequence goes on along the minus strand of JAGQAX010000009.1, from coordinate 2,126,061 downwards.
GAAAGGCCTTAACACGTTGGTAATGCTACATGATGAAGATTTGTGACGTATCGCCGAACGGCGTTCCGCCCACAGGGCGGCGAAGTCAACGGTTCGCCAAAACGCAGTTAAGTGGCCTTAACTTCAGTGTCCTTGGTCATATCTGCCTGAAACTTCACATGTGTGTTAACAGTCCAGCCCTGAACATGTGATATGAATTTCGTTGATGGGCGTGGCCAAATGGCTTGGCCACACCCTTTAAACATCAGCCCCTACGGCACGTTTCACCGACATGCATGAAAATTGGTACACATATGTATCACATCCAGACGCACAAAAAAGCCTCTTGGACCCATTGGCTACACCCAACAGGAAGTCAGCCATTTTGAATTTGACGCCAGATTGGGCGATTCGCACTCCTCGTACTTTTTCTATCTCCTCCTACATGATTCATCGGATCGGCTTCAAATTTGGCGTGCATCAACTAGACCACTTGATGATCAAAAGTTATCATACGATTTTCCCTATGTTAAACGGTTTGGCTGTCAGGTGGCGGCGAAGTTTGACGTCTCGCCGAAAAAACAAAAGTGCTATTACTTGGGCATGATAAGTCCGATCGGCACAAAACTTGCTGGGTATGATCGTAGTCTGGCCTCTATCACGGCAACATCAAAAAATTCCCCCGTTCTCAAAGCGCCCCCTGCTGGCGACAGGAAAAGCGATGTTTTAGACTTTGAGGTGCTACTCTCAGCACATTCAGTATATCCAGCTCAAAATTGGTCAGAAAGGCCTCAACACGTTGGTAATGCTACATGATGAAGATTTGTGACGTATCGCCGAACGGCGTTCCGCCCACAGGGCGGCGAAGTCAACAGTTCGCCAAAATGCAGTTAAGTGGCCGTAACTTCAGTGTCCTTGGTCATATCTGCCTGAAACTTTACATGTGTGTTAACAGTCCAGCCCTGAACATGTGATATGAATTTCGTCAATGGTCATTTTTGGCGTTTTCCACGTGTTGTATTTTAATGAACTCCACCTACAGGATGCATCAGAACAACTGTTAACAGTCCAGACCTGAATGTATAGTATGAGTTTCATCAATAAGCGTGGCCGTATGGCTTGGCCACGCCCCTTAAAGTGCAGCGTCCCCCATAACAACTTTCACCGACGTACACGAAAATCAGTATGCACATGTATCGTGTCCAGACGCACAAAAAAGCCTCTTGAACATATAGGCCACACCCGATAGGAAGTCGGCCATTTTGAAATTTACAGTCATTTTTGGCGTTTTCCACGTGTTGTATTTTAATGATCTCCTCCTCCAGAAATGAATCAATTAACTCCAAAACTGGTGTGTACCATCTACACAAGTGTGTGATCAAAACATATTAAGACAATTGCTCAGCATGGAACGGTGTGGCTGTGACATGGCGTCGACACTTGATGTCTCACCATGAAACACGATATTGCTATAACATGGGATCTAATGGTCGAATCTGCTCCAAACTTCACATGTATGATAATAGGCCTGGCATGAACACACCCACATGACGCTCAGGAATCAGAGTCATAGCGCCACCCAGTGGAGACGGGAAGTCGCAACGCATTGGTTCCTACACTGTCCGAAGGAGGCGAACATTCAGCGCCTCGTCTGACGGTCGACCTCTGGCGAGACGGTGGCGGCCGCGCCAGGCCCCGAGTTGCGTGGGGTGCGAGGGCCCGTTCAACGCTGCTTGCAGTTTTAATTAGGGGTTCAAGCCCGAAGGGCTGAAACCCTATTGTTTTCCTACTGTTTTATTATTAGGGCCCGAGCACGTACCGTGCGAGGACCCTATTGTTTTCCTTAGGATTATTATTAGGGCCCGAGCACGTACCGTGCGAGGACCCTATTGTTTTCCTTAGGATTATTATTATTAGGGCCCGAGCACCGAGGCGCGCACCGTGAAACGGTGTGCACCGAACACGGTGCGAGGCCCCTATTGTTTTCCTTAGGATTATTATTATTATTTTTTTTTTTTTTCGCTTAATCGCATTTTTGGGGGCTTTAACATATTCAAAAACTCACCAAATTTGACGTGGACATTCGTCTAGGGGACATTTATGTGTACGCAAAATCTCAACGATGCCAGTTGCAAAATAACGAAATGGCGTGCCCTAGAATGGTTCAATCGGCTCCCACCGCCAGCCCGTTTGACCAAATTTCTCGAAATTCGGGGGGGTCGTGTATCATCCCAAGACGCACGAAAATGCGCAGTTGGACTTTTTTCTAAAACCAACAGGAAGCCGGCTATTTTGATTTGAATATTCAATTTTTTACCGATTTTGGCGATTTGCTAGTGTGCTCTCAGAGCTATCTCCTCCTAGACGGTTCATTGGATCGGCTTCAAATTTGCCGTGCTGCAACTAGACCACATGATGATCAAAAGTTATTAAAAGATCTTTCCCTCGTTAAACGGTTTGGCCGTCAGGTGGCGGCGAAGTTTGATGTCTCAAAAAAAAAACCCCAAAAACCCAGAATTGCTATTACTTGGACGTGAAAGGTCCAATCGGCACAAAACTTGCTGGGTATGATCGTAGTCCCGCCCTGAACACGTCTACATCAAAAAATTCCCCTGTTCTCAAAGCGCCCCCTGCTGGCGACAGGAAAAGTGATTTTTTACACTTTGAGGTGCAGCTCTGAGCACGTTCAGCATATCCAACTCAAATTTGGTCAGAAAGGCCTCAACACGTTGTTAACGCTACATGATGAAGATTGTGACGTATCGTCAAACGGCGTTGCGCCCAGAGGGCGGCGAAGTCGATGCTTCGCCAAAACGTAGGAAAGTGGCCTTAACTTCAGTGTCCTTGGTCATATCTGCCTGAAACTTCACATGTGTGTTAAGAGTCCAGCCCTGACAATGTCATGTGAATTTCGTTGATGGGCGTGGTCAAATGGCTTGGCCGCGCCCTTTAAACATCAGCCCCTGCGGCACGTTTCACTGACATGCATGAAAATTGGTACACATATGTATCACATCCAGACGCACAAAAAAGTCTCTTGGACCCATTGGCCAAACCCAACAGGAAGTCGGCCATTTTTAATTTAATGGTCATTTTTGGCGTTTTCCACGTGTTGTATTTTAATGAACTCCACCTACAGGATGCATCAGAACAACTTCAAAATCATTGTGTGCCATCTAGACAAAGGTGTAATCAAAACTTAGAAGCAGATTTTTGCATCGTGAAACGGTTTGGCCGTCAGGTGGCGGCGAAGTTTGATGTCTCGCCATAAAACACGAAATTAGTATAACTTTGGCATACATTGTCCATTCTTCACCAAACTTCACATGTTTGTTAACAGTCCAGACCTGAATGTATAGTATGAGGTTCATCAATAAGCGTGGCCGTATGGCTTGGCCACGCCCCTTAAAGTGCAGCGTCCCCCATAACAACTTTCACAGACGTACACGAAAATCAGTATGCACATGTATCGTGTCCAGACGCACAAAAAAGCCTCTTGCACATGTAGGCCACACCTGACAGGAAGTCGGCCATTTTTAAATTTACAGTCATTTTTGGCGTTTTCCACGTGTTGTATTTTAATGATCTCCTCCTCCAGAAATGAATCAATTAACTCCAAAACTGGTGTGTACCATCTACACAAGTGTGTGATCAAAACATATTAAGAGAATTGCTCAGCATGGAACGGTGTGGCTGTGACATGGCGTCGACACTTGATGTCTCACCATGAAACACGATATTGCTATAAGATGGGATCTAATGGTCGAATCTGCTCCAAACTTCACATGTATGATAATAGTCCTGGCATGAACACACCCACATGACGCTCAGGAGTCAGAGTCATAGCGCCACCCAGTGGAGATGGGAAGTCGCAACGCTTGGTTCCTACACTGTCCGAAGGAGGCGTCTGCCGGTCGACCTCTGGCGAGACGGTGGCGGCCGCGCCAGGCCCCAAGTTGCGTGGGGTGCGAGGGCCCGTTCAACGCTGCTTGCAGCTTTAATTAGGGCCCGAGCACGTACCGTGCGAGGACCCTATTGTTTTCCTTAGGATTATTATTATTATTATTATTATTATTATTATTATTATTATTATTATTATTATTAGGGCCCGAGCACGTACCGTGCGAGGACCCTATTGAAATTGAAGGAATTATTATTATTATTATTATTATTATTATTACGACAAAAGTAAATCGCTTATTTGGAGGTTTTAACATGCTCAAAAACTCCTGAAATTTGGCGGTCGCATCAGTCGCGGTGTAAATTTACGTATTTTAGGGTTCGCGGCAATGGACGGGTCAAAATGGCTAGGCCACGCCTATTAAAGAGCAATCTCCTTATAAACAGCGCCCTCCTCATCAATTTTCACGGATCTGCACGAAAATCGGTACACATGTAGAACATGCCGAGCCGCACAAAAAAGTCTCTTGGAGCCATAGGCCACGCCCAACAGGAAGTTGGCTATTTTGAATTTAGCGGCCATTTTTGGCGTTTTACCACGTGTCATAGTTTGACGAACTCCTCCTACACGATTAATCAAAACGGCTTCAAAATCGCCGTGTACCAACTAGATAAGTTTGTGATCAAAAGTTATTCAAAGATCCGCTACCGGTCGAACACGGAATCGGCTTTTTGGCGGCGAAGTTTGAAGTTTGAAGTTTGTCTCGCCATGAAAAACGAAATTGCTATAACTTTGGCATTAATCGTCCGATCTGCACCAAACTTCACATGATTCATAATATTCCCGCCCTGAACACGTCTACATGCAGAAATTTTGTAATTACCCTAGCGCCCCCTGCTGGCGACAGGAAAAGCGATGTTTTTAGACTTTGACGTGCAGCTCTGACCACGTTCACCATATGCAACTCAAATTTGGTCAGACAGACCTCAAGACGTTGGTAATGCTACATTATGAAGATTGTGACTAGGCGTCAAACGGTGTTCCGCCCAGAGGGCGGCGAAGTCGAAAATTCGCCAAAACGCGTTGAAAATGGCTTTAATGACATTAACTTCTGTGTCCTTGGTCATATCTGCCTGAAACTTCACATGTGTGTTAACAGTCCAGGCTTGAACATGTGATATGAGTTTCGTTGATGGGCGTGGCCAAATGACTTGGCCACGCCCTTTAAACATCAGCCCCTGCCGCACGTGTCACCGACATGCACGAAAATTGGTACACGCATGTATCACACCGAGACGCACAAAAAAGTCTCTTGGACCCACTGGCCATACCCAACAGGAAGTCGGCCATTTTGAATTTTGATGCTATTTTTGGCGTTTTCCACATGTTGTATTTTAACGAACTCCTCCTACAGGATTAATCAGAATGACTTCAAAATCACTGTGTGTGATCTAGACAAGGTTGTGATCAAAAGTTATTAAAAGATTTTTCCACAGTTAAACGGTTTGGCCGTCAGGTGGCGGCGAAGTTTGATGTCTCGCCATGAAACACGAAATTGCTATAATTTTGGGACACATTGTCCAATCTTCACCAAACTTCACATGATTCATAATAGTCCCACACTGAACACGTCTACATGACAAAGTTCTGTGATAGTCATAACGCCCCCTAGTTATTAGTCTTCTTCTTCTTATCCGAAATCAACTGCCTTTTTGGGGGCCGTAACATACTCGAAAACTCATGAAACTTCACAGACTCGTCAGAAGTGGTGAAAATTTACATATGGTAGGGGTTTCATGACAACGTGAAAAAAAATGGCTCAGTAGCGCCCCCTACTCATTTTCAATGTATTTTGGGCTATAACTCCCAGATCATGTGTCGCACATTCAAAAACCTCATATCACCACATTCCCTGAATAGCGCTGAATCACCTGGAAGGGGCCACGCCCATTTCCGCCTAAAATTTTTTTTGCAAATGCGCAAAACCTGGAAAACGTACTTTTTCGAACTCCTCCTTAGGGTTTTGTCCGTTCAGCGTGAAACTTGGCAGGTACAGTCTTTGACTGGACCTGATCTAAAGTTATCACAGGAATTTTGATTGGTCAAAATATGCGCAAATTATTAACAAACAAATTTTTCTAGCTAGCTACAAAAAGGCGAACTGTGGTATATCTCGGTCAAAATACATGCTAACAACACCAAATCTCAGATCCTTGCTTGACCTGTGCCTGTGAGCATGTGAGCCAAATGTGGCTAATGTTGGCCACTAGGGGGCGCTGCAAATATGGAAAATCAATATCATGTAAATGGCTTCACCGAGTTTTACGAAATTTGGTGGGTATGATGCTGGGCCACTCCTGAGGACATGTCTTGAGGTTCATCACGACTGGTCAAAGTGGGCGTGGCTTATTACAAGATAAACAACAAACATTTATTTCAGCTCAAGTATTATGCTGAGGGCTATGAAATTGATAGGCTATATATAGAACAGCATACAGACCACCCATAGAAACAATTGTGTGTCTACTACACTAGGTGGCGCTATAACAGCTGCAAACGCATTTTGGCCTGTAACTTCCACATTTTAAATCACATCTTCATAAACTTCATATCCACGTGTTCCCTAAATAGCGTCGCATCTTCTGACATAGGCCACGCCCACTCCCACTGCACATTTCTCTTTGTAAGTCACTATACATCAAAAACCTACTTTTTCGAACTCCTCCTAGCGTTTAAGGTCCATCTTCACGAAAGTTTGCACATACAATCTCCAGACTTGCCTGACCAGAAGTTATCAAAAGAATTTTGCTACTACAAAAACTGCGCTAGCTAAAAATAAACATTTTTTTTCTGCTAGCTAAAAAACACATACCATTGCATATTTTTGTCAAAGTAAAAGCTATCCATGTCAAACTCAATTCACTTCTTTCAGACATCATCCAGACACTCTGTGCTAAATTTGGCAGAAATTGGCAAATAGGGGGCGCTATAATCAGAGAAAAATCAAGTGACATGAAAATTCATATATTTGCACGAAATTTGGTGAGCATGATGTGGAGTCACTCCTGACGCCAGCTGTAAAGCTTAGTGATGTTTGGTCACCGTGGCGACGCCTTATTCGCCATAAAAGACGAATTTGTTTTTGAGGGGTAAGGGATGCTTGTAAAGTCATGAAACTTGACACACACATGAAAGGATCCGATGTTGGTTGTCTGATGTGATTTTTTGGCTCTGATGTGCCAACATGGCTCAACAGCGCCCCCTACAAATTTTCTACGAAGCAGCCCCCGAAGCTGGTTTGACCTACATCTATGAAACTTGGTACGCACATGCATCACTGAAAGACGTATAAAAAAGCCTCTTGCAGCCATGTGCCAAAACCAACAGGAAGTCCGCCATTTTGAATTTGCTTGTAACTGGTTCGCAACTTCACCATACATGTTCCAATCTTCCCCAAACTTCACAGGATTGCTGACAGTCCTGCCCTGCACACATCTATACGCCAATACTTGGTTATTAGTATGGCGCCACCTACTGGCAAAATTACACGTGTTCTATGATTTGAGGGATATGACGTGTAAGTCCTGCGTGAGGGGTCTGCCTTCGACAGTGATGAACGGCGGCGTGAGCCGGCGTCCTGCCAGCGCCCTCGAGTTGCGTGAAGGTGCGAGGGCCCGTTCAATGCTGCTTGCAGCTTTAATTAGGGCCCGAGCACGTACCGTGCGAGGACCCTATTGTTTTCCTAAGGATTATTATTATTATTATTATTTTTTTCCGCGACTTTAAACGCATTTTTGGGGGCTTTAACATATTCGAAAACTCACCAAATTTGGCATGCACATTCGTCTTGGTGAAAATTTATGTGTACGCAAAATTTAAACGATGCCCGTTGCAAAATGGCGAAATGGCGCCCCCTAGAAAATTTCAATCGGCTCCCACTGGCAGCCCGTTTGACCAAATTACACGAAATTCGGGGAGGTCGTGTATCATCCCAAGACGCACGAAAATGCGCAGTTGGACTTTTTTGTAAAACCAACAGGAAGCTGGCTATTTTGATTTGAATATTCATTTTTTTACCGATTTTGACCGATTTTGGCGATTTGCAAGTGTTCTCTCAGAGCTATCTCCTCCTACACGGTTTATTGGATCGGCTTCAAATTTGGCGTGCTGGAACTAGACCACTTGATGATCAAAAGTTATCATACGATTTTCCCTACGTTAAACGGTTTGGCCGTCAGGTGGCGGCGAAGTTTGACGTCTCGCCAAAAAACCCCCCAAAAAACAAAAGTGCTATTACTTGGGCATGATAAGTCCGATCGGCACAAAACTTGCTGGGTATGATCGTAGTCCGGCCTTCATCACGCCAACATCAAAAAATTCCCCCGTTCTCAAAGCGCCCCCTGCTGGCGACAGGAAAAGCGATGTTTTAGACTTTGAGGTGCTACTCTCAGCACGTTCAGTATATCCAACTCAAAATTGGTCAGAAAGGCCTCAACACGTTGGTAATGCTACATGATGAAGATTTGTGACGTATTGCCGAACGGCGTTCCGCCCACAGGGCGGCGAAGTCAACGGTTCGCCAAAACGCAGTTAAGTGGCCTTAACTTCAGTGTCCTTGGTCATATCTGCCTGAAACTTTACATGTGTGTTAACAGTCCAGCCCTGAACATGTGATATGAATTTCGTTGATGGGCGTGGCCAAATGGCTTGGCCACACCCTTTAAACATCAGCCCCTGCGGCACGTTTCACTGACATGCATGAAAATTGGTACACATACGTATCACATCCAGACGCACAAAAAAGTCTCTTGGACCCATTGGCCAAACCCAACAGGAAGTCGGCCATTTTGAATTTAATGGTCATTTTTGGCGTTTTCCACGTGTTGTATTTTAATGAACTCCACCTACAGGATGCATCAGAACAACTTCAAAATCATTGTGTGCCATCTGGACAAATGTGTAATCAAAACTTATAAGCAGATTTTTGCATCGTGAAACGGTTTGGCCGTCAGGTGGCGGCGAAGTTTGATGTCTCGCCATAAAACACGAAATTAGTATAACTTTGGCATACATTGTCCATTCTTCACCAAACTTCACGTTTGTTAACAGTCCAGACCTGAATGTATAGTATGACTTTCATCAATAAGCGTGGCCGTATGGCTTGGCCACGCCCCTTAAAGTGCAGCATCCCCCATAACAACTTTCACCGACGTGCACGAAAATCAGTATGCACATGTATCGTGTCAAGACGCGCAAGAAAGCCTCTTGCACATATAGGCCACACCCGACAGGAAGTCGGCCATTTTGAAATTTACAGTCATTTTTGGCGTTTTCCACGTGTTGTATTTTAATGATCTCCTCCTCCAGAAATGAATCAATTAAGTCCAAAACTGGTGTGTACCATCTACACAAGTGTGTGATCAAAACACATCAAGAGAATTGCTCAGCATGGAACGGTGTGGCTGTGACATGGCGTCGACACTTGATGTCTCACCATGAAACACGATATTGCTATAACATGGGATCTAATGGTCGAATCTGCTCCAAACTTCACATGTATGATAATAGTCCTGGCATGAACACACCCACATGACGCTCAGGAGTCAGAGTCATAGCGCCACCCAGTGGAGACGGGAAGTCGCAACGCATTGGTTCCTACACTGTCCGAAGGAGGCGAACATTCAGCGCCTCGTCTGCCGGCCGACCTCTGGCGACACGGTGGCGGCCGCGCCAGGCCCCGAGTTGCGTGGGGTGCGAGGGCCCGTTCAACGCTGCTTGCAGCTTTAATTAGGGCCCGAGCACGTACCGTGCGAGGACCCTATTGTTTTCCTTAGGATTATTATTATTATTATTATTATTATTATTATTTTTTTTTTTTTTTTTTCCGCGACTTTAAACGCATTTTTGGGGGCTTTAACATATTCAAAAACTCACCAAATTTGGCATGCACATTCGTCTTGGCGAAAATTTATGTGTACGCAAAATTTAAAAGATGCCCGTTGCAAAATGGCGAAATGGCGCCCCCTAGAAAATTTCAATCGGCTCCCACCGGCAGCCCGTTTGACCAAATTCCACGAAATTCGGGGAGTTCGTGTATCATCCCAAGACGCACGAAAATGCGCAGTTGGACTTTTTTCTAAAACCAACAGGAAGCCGGCTATTTTGATTTGAATATTCATTTTTTTACCGATTTTGGCGATTTCCAAGAAATCTCTCAGAGCTATCTCCTCCTACACGGTTCATTGGATCGGCTTCAAATTTGGCGTGCTGGAACTAGACCACTTGATGATCAAAAGTTATCATACGATTTTCTCTACGTTAAACGGTTTGGCCGTCAGGTGGCGGCGAAGTTTGACGTCTCGCCAAAAAAAACCCCCAAAAAACAAAAGTGCTATTACTTGGGCATGAAAAGTCCGATCGGCACAAAACTTGCTGGGTATGATCGTAGTCCGGCCTTCATCACGCCAACATCAAAAAATTCCCCCGTTCTCAAAGCGCCCCCTGCTGGCGACAGGAAAAGCGATGTTTTAGACTTTGAGGTGCTACTCTCAGCACGTTCAGTATATCCAACTCAAAATTGGTCAGAAAGGCCTCAACACGTTGGTAATGCTACATGATGAAGATTTGTGAAGTTTCGCCGAACGGTGTTCCGCCCACAGGGCGGCGAAGTCAACGGTTCGCCAAAACGCAGTTAAGTGGCCTTAACTTCAGTGTCCTTGGTCATATCTGCCTGAAACTTCACATGTGTGTTAACAGTCCAGCCCTGAACACGTGATATGAATTTCGTTGATGGGCGTGGCCAAATGGCTTGGCCACACCCTTTAAACATCAGCCCCTACGGCACGTTTCACCGACATGCATGAAAATTGGTACACATATGTATCACATCCAGACGCACAAAAAAGCCTCTTGGACCCATTGGCTACACCCAACAGGAAGTCAGCCATTTTGAATTTGACGCCAGATTGGGCGATTCGCACTCCTCGTACTTTTTCTATCTCCTCCTACATGATTCATCGGATCGGCTTCAAATTTGGCGTGCATCAACTAGACCACTTGATGATCAAAAGTTATCATACGATTTTCCCTATGTTAAACGGTTTGGCTGTCAGGTGGCGGCGAAGTTTGACATCTCGCCAAAAAAACCCCAAAAAACAAAAGTGCTATTACTTGGGCATGATAAGTCCGATCGGCACAAAACTTGCTGGGTATGATCGTAGTCCGGCCTTCATCACGCCAACATCAAAAAATTCCCCCGTTCTCAAAGTGCCCCCTGCTGGCGACAGGAAAAGCGATGTTTTAGACTTTGAGGTGCTACTCTCAGCACGTTCAGTATATCCAACTCAAAATTGGTCAGAAAGGCCTCAACACGTTGGTAATGCTACATGATGAAGATTTGTGACGTATCGCCGAACGGCGTTCCGCCCACAGGGCGGCGAAGTCAACGGTTCGCCAAAACGCAGTTAAGTGGCCTTAACTTCAGTGTCCTTGGTCATATCTGCCTGAAACTTTACATGTGTGTTAACAGTCCAGCCCTGAACATGTGATATGATGGGCGTGGCCAAATGGCTTGGCCACACCCACACGTTTCACTGACATGCATGAAAATTGGTACACATATGTATCACATCCAGACGCACAAAAAAGTCTCTTGGACCCGTTGGCCAAACCCAACAGGAAGTCGGCCATTTTGAATTTAATGGTCATTTTTGGCGTTTTCCACGTGTTGTATTTTAATGAACTCCACCTACAGGATGCATCAGAACAACTTCAAAATCATTGTGTGCCATCTAGACAAAGGTGTAATCAAAACTTATAAGCAGATTTTTGCATCGTGAAACGGTTTGGCTGTCAGGTGGCGGCGAAGTTTGATGTCTCGCCATAAAACACGAAATTAGTATAACTTTGGCATACATTGTCCATTCTTCACCAAACTTCACATGTTTGTTAACAGTCCAGACCTGAATGTATAGTATGAGGTTCATCAATAAGCGTGGCCATATGGCTTGGCCACGCCCCTTAAAGTGCAGCGTCCCCCATAACAACTTTCACCGACGTGCACGAAAATCAGTATGCACATGTATCGTGTCCAGACGCACAAAAAAGCCTCTCGCACATATAAGCCACACCCGACAGGAAGTCGGCCATTTTGAAATTTGCAGTCATTTTTGGTGTTTTCCACGTGTTGTATTTTAATGATCTCCTCCTCCAGAAATGAATCAATTAACTCCAAAACTGGTGTGTACCATCTACACAAGTGTGTGATCAAAACAGATTAAGAGAATTGCTCAGCATGGAACGGTGTGGCTGTGACATGGCGTCGACACTTGATGTCTCACCATGAAACGCGACATTGCCATAACATGGGATCTAATGGTCGAATCTGCTCCAAACTTCACATGTATGATAATAGTCCTGGCATGAACACACCCACATGACGCTCAGGAGTCAGAGTCATAGCGCCACCCAGTGGAGACGGGAAGTCGCAACGCATTGGTTCCTACACTGTCCGAAGGAGGCGAACATTCAGCACCTCGTCTGCCGGTCGACCTCTGGCGACACGGTGGCGGCCGCGCCAGGCCCCGAGTTGCGTGGGGTGCGAGGGCCCGCTCAACGCTGCTTGCAGCTTTAATTAGGGCCCGAGCACGTACCGTGCGAGGACCCTATTGTTTTCCTTAGGATTATTATTATTATTATTATTATTATTATTATTATTTTTCCGCGACTTTAAACGCATTTTTGGGGGCTTTAACATATTCGAAAACTCACCAAATTTGGCATGTACATTCGTCTTGGCGAAAATTTATGTGTACGCAAAATTTAAACGATGCGTGTTGCAAAATGGCGAAATGGCGCCCCCTAGAAAATTTCAATCGGCTCCCACCGGCAGCCCGTTTGACCAAATTCCACGAAATTCGGGGAGGTCGTGTATCATCCCAAGACGCACGAAAATGCGCAGTTGGACTTTTTTCTAAAACCAACAGGAAGCCAGCTATTTTGATTTGAATATTCATTTTTTTACCGATTTTGGCGATTTCCAAGAATTCTCTCAGAGCTATCTCCTCCTACACGGTTCATTGGATCGGCTTCAAATTTGGCGTGCTGGAACTAGACCACTTGATGATCAAAAGTTATCATACGATTTTCCCTACGTTAAACGGTTTGGCCGTCAGGTGGCGGCGAAGTTTGACGTCTCGCCAAAAAACCCCCCAAAAAACAAAAGTGCTATTACTTGGGCATGATAAGTCCGATCGGCACAAAACTTGCTGGGTATGATCGTAGTCCGGCCTTCATCACGCCAACATCAAAAAATTCCCCCGTTCTCAAAGCGCCCCCTGCTGGCGACAGGAAAAGCGATGTTTTAGACTTTGAGGTGCTACTCTCAGCACGTTCAGTATATCCAACTCAAAATTGGTCAGAAAGGCCTGAACACGTTGGTAATGCTACATGATGAAGATTTGTGACGTATCGCCGAATGGCGTTCCGCCCACAGGGCGGCGAAGTCAACGGTTCGCCAAGACGCAGTTAAGTGGCCTTAACTTCAGTGTCCTTGGTCATATCTGCCTGAAACTTCACATGTGTGTTAACAGTCCAGCCCTGAACATGTGATATGAATTTCGTTGATGGGCGTGGCCAAATGGCTTGGCCACACCCTTTAAACATCAGCCCCTACGGCACGTTTCACCGACATGCATGAAAATTGGTACACATATGTATCACATCCAGACGCACAAAAAAGCCTCTTGGACCCATTGGCTACACCCAACAGGAAGTCAGCCATTTTGAATTTGACGCCAGATTGGGCGATTCGCACTCCTCATACTTTTCTATCTCCTCCTACATGATTCATCGGATCGGCTTCAAATTTGGCGTGCATCAACTAGACCACTTGATGATCAAAAGTTATCATACGATTTTCCCTATGTTAAACGGTTTGGCTGTCACGTGGCGGCGAAGTTTGACGTCTCGCCAAAAAAACAAAAGTGCTATTACTTGGGCATGATAAGTCCGATCCGCACAAAACTTGCTGGGTATGATCGTAGTCCGGCCTTCATCACGCCAACATCAAAAAATTCCCCCGTTCTCAAAGTGCCCCCTGCTGGCGACAGGAAAAGCGATGTTTTAGACTTTGAGGTGCTACTCTCAGCACGTTCAGTATATCCAACTCAAAATTGGTCAGAAAGGCCTCAACACGTTGGTAATGCTACATGATGAAGATTTGTAATGTATCGCTGAACGGCGTTCCGCCCACAGGGCGGCGAAGTCAACGGTTCGCCAAAACGCAGTTAAGTGGCCTTAACTTCAGTGTCCTTGGTCATATCTGCCTGAAACTTTACATGTGTGTTAACAGTCCAGCCCTGAACATGTGATATGATGGGCGTGGAAAAATGGCTTGGCCACACCCACACGTTTCACTGACATGCATGAAAATTGGCACACATATGTATCACATCCAGACGCACAAAAAAGTCTCTTGGACCCGTTGGCCAAACCCAACAGGAAGTCGGCCATTTTGAATTTAATGGTTATTTTTGGCGTTTTCCACGTGTTGTATTTTAATGAACTCCACCTACAGGATGCATCAGAACAACTTCAAAATCATTGTGTGCCATCTAGACAAAGGTGTAATCAAAACTTATAAGCAGATTTTTGCATCGTGAAACGGTTTGGCCGTCAGGTGGCGGCGAAGTTTGATGTCTCGCCATAAAACACGAAATTAGTATAACTTTGGCATACATTGTCCATTCTTCACCAAACTTCACATGTTTGTTAACAGTCCAGACCTGAATGTATAGTATGACTTTCATCAATAAGCGTGGCCGTATGGCTTGGCCACGCCCCTTAAAGTGCAGCGTCCCCCATAACAACTTTCACCGACGTGCACGAAAATCAGTATGCACATGTATCGTGTCCAGACGCACAAAAAAGCCTCTTGCACATATAGGCCACACCCGACAGGAAGTCGGCCATTTTGAAATTTACAGTCATTTTTGGCGTTTTCCACGTGTTGTATTTTAATGATCTCCTCCTCCAGAAATGAATCAATTAACTCCAAAATTGGTGTGTACCATCTACACAAGTGTGTGATCAAAACAGATTAAGAGAATTGCTCAGCATGGAACGGTGTGGCTGTGACATGGCGTCGACACTTGATGTCTCACCATGAAACGCGATATTGCTATAACATGGGATCTAATGGTCGAATCTGCTCCAGACTTCACATGTATGATAATAGTCCTGGCATGAACACACCCACATGACGCTCAGGAGTCAGAGTCATAGCGCCACCCAGTGGAGACGGGAAGTCGCAACGCATTGGTTCCTACACTGTCCGAAGGAGGCGAACATTCAGCACCTCGTCTGCCGGTCGACCTCTGGCGACACGGTGGCGGCCGCGCCAGGCCCCGAGTTGCGTGGGGTGCGAGGGCCCGCTCAACGCTGCTTGCAGCTTTAATTATTATTATTATTTTTTTCCGCGACTTTCAACGCATTTTTGGGGGCTTTAACATATTCGAAAACTCACCAAATTTGGCATGCACATTCGTCTTGGCGAAAATTTATGTGTACGCAAAATTTAAACGATGCCCGTTGCAAAATGGCGAAATGGCGCCCCCTAGAAAATTTCAATCGGCTCCCACCGGCAGCCCGTTTGACCAAATTCCACGAAATTCGGGGAGGTCGTGTATCATCCCAAGACACACGAAAATGCGCACTTGGACTTTTTTCTAAAACCAACAGGAAGCCGGCTATTTTGATTTGAATATTCCTGTTTTTACCGATTTTGGCGATTTCCAAGAATTCTCTCAGAGGTATTTCCTCCTACACGGTTCATTGGATCGGCTTCAAATTTGGCGTGCTGGAACTAGACCACTTGATGATCAAAAGTTATCATACGATTTTCCCTACGTTAAACGGTTTGGCCGTCAGGTGCCGGCGAACTTTGACGTCTCGCCAAAATAACCCCAAAAAAACAAAAGTGCTATTACTTGGGCATGATAAGTCCGATCGGCACAAAACTTGCTGGGTATGATCGTAGTCCGGCCTTCATCACGCCAACATCAAAAAATTCCCCCGTTCTCAAAGCGCCCCCTGCTGGCGACAGGAAAAGCGATGTTTTAGACTTTGAGGTGCTACTCTCAGCACGTTCAGTATATCCAACTCAAAATTGGTCAGAAAGGCCTCAACACGTTGGTAATGCTACATGATGAAGCTTTGTGACGTATCGCCGGACGGTGTTCCGCCCACAGGTCGGCGAAGTCAACGGTTCGCCAAAACGCAGTTAAGTGGCCTTAACTTCAGTGTCCTTGGTCATATCTGCCTGAAACTTTACATGTGTGTTAACAGTCCAGCCCTGAACATGTGATATGAATTTCGTTGATGGGCGTGGCCAAATGGCTTGGCCACACCCTTTAAACATCAGCCCCTGCGGCACGTTTCACTGACATGCATGAAAATTGGTACACATATGTATCACTTCCAGATGCACAAAAAAGTGTCTTGGACCCATTGGCCAAACCCAACAGGAAGTCCTCCATTTTGAATTTAATGGTCATTTTTGGCGTTTTCCACGTGTTGTATTTTAATGAACTCCACCTACAGGATGCATCAGAACAACTTCAAAATCATTGTGTGCCATCTAGACAAAGGTGTAATCAAAACTTATGAGCAGATTTTTGCATCGTGAAACGGTTTGGCCGTCAGGTGGCGGCGAAGTTTGATGTCTCGCCATAAAACACGAAATTAGTATAACTTTGGCATACATTGTCCATTCTTCACCAAACTTCACATGTTTGTTAACAGTCCAGACCTGAATGTATATTATGAGTTTCATCAATAAGCGTGGCCGTATGGCTTGGCCACGCCCCTTAAAGTGCAGCGTCCCCCATAACAACTTTCACCGACGTGCACGAAAATCAGTATGCACATGTATCGTGTCCAGATGCACAAAAAAGCCTCTTGCACATATAGCCCACACCCGACAGGAAGTCGGCCATTTTGAAATTTACAGTCATTTTTGGCGTTTTCCACGTGTTGTATTTTAATGATCTCCTCCTCCAGAAATGAATCAATTAACTCCAAAACTGGTGTGTACCATCTACACAAGTGTGTGATCAAAACAGATTAAGAGAATTGCTCAGCATGGAACGGTGTGGCTGTGACATGGCGTCGACACTTGATGTCTCACCATGAAACACGATATTGCTATAACATGGGATCTAATGGTCGAATCTGCTCCAAACTTCACATGTATGATAATAGTCCTGGCATGAACACACCCACATGACGCTCAGGAGTCAGAGTCATAGCGCCACCCAGTGGAGACGGGAAGTCGCAACGCATTGGTTCCTACACTGTCCGAAGGAGGCGAACATTCAGCGCCTGGTCTGCCGGTCGACCTCTGGCGACACGGTGGCGGCCGCGCCAGGCCCCGAGTTGCGTGGGGTGCGAGGGCCCGCTCAACGCTGCTTGCAGCTTTAATTAGGGCCCGAGCACGTACCGTGCGAGGACCCTATTGTTTTCCTTAGGATTATTTTTTTATTAGGGACCGAGCCCGTAGGGCAAGGACCCTATTGAAATTGCAGCGCACAAAATCAGGAAAAGAGCCGGTCAGAGGGTCCTACAGCGCTCCACGTCGAGAAAAGTCGTCGCCGAAGGCGACGACCTAAATCCTCATTGCATTTGGAGCGCAGGGACATGCAGTGGCCTCGCCGAAGGCGAGGCCACTATTGTTTTTGCTAAGTTTATTAGGGACCGAGCCCGTAGGGCAAGGACCCTATTGAAATTGCAGCGCACAAAATCAGGAAAAGAGCCGGTCAGAGGGTCCTACAGCGCTCCACATCGAGAAAAGTCGTCGCCGAAGGCGACGACCTAAATCCTCATTGCTTTCTGAGCGCAGGGATATATAATATATACTATTGTTTTTGCTAAGTTTATTAGGGACCGAGCCCGTAGGGCAAGGACCCTATTGAAATTGCAGCACACAAAATCAGGAAAAGAGCCGGTAAGAAGGTCCTACAGCGCTCCCCCTCGAGAAAAGTCGTCGCCGAAGGCGACGACCTAAATCCTCATTGCATCCTGATCGCAGGGACGCGCAGTGTCGTCGCCGAAGGCGACGACACTACTGTTATTGCTGTGTTTATTATTCTTTATTTTTCCGCAACTTTGGACCCAAATTTGACCACCTAAACATGCTCGAAAACTCACCAAAATTGGCACACCTGCCTAAAAAGTGACACAAAATCAGACTATGTAAAAAAAAAACACAAAAATCCAAAAATGGGCTCTCTAGCGCCACCTAGGTACACAAAATCGCCCACTATGGCCCGTAGGAATGTCGTAGAAAGATCAAACAAAAACCGGTTTGTTCGTCTCATCAAGACCTACAAATCACGCACTGATACCCCTGACCTAAATCCAGCAGGAAGTGAGTTATTTGCCCTTTCACAATAAAATTTTACCTGATTTCGGGTGAAAATGAGCCTTCTTCAAAAATTATCTTCTCCGAGGGCGTTTATCGTAGCAACCTGAACAGCGCACAGGGTGATAGTTCACACCCTTGGGAAAAAAAGTTATTCGTAACTTTTTCATTACTGGCCCGGTTTTCATTTTATACGCTCTCAAAGCGCCCGACGCACACACATTTTGAAAATCCTCGAAATTTCTCCCATAGGAAATGAATGGGAGAAGAGAAGAAAGTCACCAACACTCGCTGTTAAACAACCCTTAATAACATTGGCATGCTTTCAGCTACAGACTCCATTAAAACTGTAAAATGTTGCCGCAGTTCTCGTCTATTCACACATGTTCTCATTTTTTTTGTATCTGTTACGGTTTTTGATCAGTGCCTCCAAAAGTACCATGAGTAAATCAGGCGAAATTTGGAGTTTATAATGGGTGTCTATGAGACGGAATGTTTGCCGCTAGAGTGTGGAGCTGCTGTGAAAACTGTCCAAAAAACTTTTTGAAACTGCTCCTACGGGCACATACTTTAAGCTAGACACACCATTTTTTCTAAAGTAGTAGAGATTTTTGTCCTGATTCATAAAAGTGTCTCCTTTTCACACTGACGGGAACAGAATTTGAACTGTGCGCCTCCAAAGACAATGAGAACCCTCCTTCTCTCCCATCCGCTCCAATGTATTTTGTGACTGCTGATCTCAGGAGAAAAGCTTAACTGCCTTCATGTTTAACTCGCTAAAATATCCATATTTCTGCGTCTACCTGGAAAATAAGCACATCACAACGATCCCCACGTTCTTCCGGTCGTCACCATATCTTTCTTTCATTCGTAGCTGAAACGGTGTGGTCACCAGAGCCTTTAGTTTGACGTGTCGCTTTTTGGCCACAGACTGAAGAAAATGCTGTGTCACTGACCTACTTTCAGCTGCACCTGTGTCTCTCCTCTGTTCTGTGTTGCTATGACGACCACTGCCTTTGATTGACAGCTGCTCATCAAGCATCACACTGTGGATTGGAACCAGTCTAATGTCTATTGGCTACACCAGGGCTTCTCTCATATTAGTCCCGCCCTCAAACAGGAAGTAGTTTATAACTCCAGCATACATGCTCCAATCTTCCCCAAACTTCACAGTATTGATCACAGCCCCGCCCTGAACACACCCATGTGTCAATATTTGGAGGATTACACACAGTGCCCCCTACTGGCAACAGGAAGTACGTCTTTTCACACACTTTTCCTTGGATTTACCCAAAATTTACATACTGTGGTCTGTACCTCGTGTACATTAAAACTTTCACGTCAGGCGTCACACTAAGTGTACCGCCACAAAACAGGAAGTAGTTTATATCTCCGGCATACATGCTCCAATCTTCCCCAAACTTCACAGGATTGATAAAAGTCCAGCCCTGAACACACCCATGTGTCAATACTTGCAATTACACATAGCGCCACTTACTGGCAACAGGAAGTACATCTTTTCACAGTTTTTAGGAACTGCCTGAAATTTACATGCTGTGGTCTATATTTCATGTACAATTAACCGTTAATATGTCAGCCGTCACACTTAGCTGTACCGCCATAAAACAGGAAGTAGTTTACAACTCCAGCATACATGCTTCAATCTTCCCCAAACTTCACTCGATTGATCACAGTCCCACTCTGAACACATCCATGTGTCAATATTTGGGCTTACACATAGCGCCACCTACTGGCAACAAGAAATGCATATTGTCACACTATTTGATGGTCACAAACATCCGTTAGTTCAACAGTGGAGCAACACTCATATTCACAGATCTACCTCATGTGAAAAGGCACGCCAGCTGCCAGGGTTGAATTTTGATGCTCGCCATGAAACACGAAATTGCTGTAACTTTGGTGTACATGGTCCAATTTCCTTCAAATTGACATGACTTATATTAGTCCCACCCTGAACACAATGATATCACAACATACCATGATAGTCATAGCGTCACCTACTGGCAAAAGAAAGCCATTCTTATTAGACACTTGTATTTGGATTACGAGGGACCGAGTCAGTAGGCAGAGGACTCCTCTACGAGAGGAGTCCTGGCCGAAGGCGAGGACCCTGTTGCATTCAGTGTGGTGCGAGGATTTGAAGAGAAACTATTGTTTTTGCTCCAGTTATTATTATTAGCTTTCACTACGTCTCGTTTGATCATCACGTCAAAGTTTCACCAGGTCACACGGGTTATGTCTACAACTTTCAAAATATAACCTCTCACCACCTTCAGAGGAACCCGTTACTTTAAAAAAAAAAAAAAAAAACTGAAAATGGCTGCAGTCATTCGTTGTACACCCAAGCTCTTTAACAGGTCAAGAGCTTTTAAATTTTAAGTCACTTTAAAAATGACCTTCAAAGTATTTCTATGTATTCATTGTTATTTCTAACCCTGGAGGGTTAGAACAAATTAACCCATTTCAAGTACAAGTCCATAACAGGAACAAATCCAATGCTTTGACACTTTCCTGTAATTCTTTTGAGTGTTACAAACATCAGGAACGTATGCACATCTTTGAGGAAATGTTATACTCTAAAATTACAAGCTCCTTTAATCACCACTTTATTCTTTGTAAATAATGTTTCATTTACTCTCCTTTATATTTCATATTTTATCCATGCTGTTTGGTTTTTTTTTTATCCTTTTAAAATGTGTATTGGGTATATATTTATGTACTTACATCATGTCACACAGTAAACTAGGAGTACTGTCACCACAGACCTTGTTTTTTATAGAACACGGGAAACACTACAATTCTTCACAGTATGACAGACACAATTTTGCAGTTAACATTATACAATTTATTTATCATTACAGTGCATTTTATTTCAATGTGGATGTTTTATAGATGACATTTTGTTTCCATAAATGACATTAGTTACATTTTATTAATACATTTGTTGAAAATGTAGCAAAAAAAAAGTCAGGACATTGTTTTACATAATGTTTCATTTCACTTTATAGTTCATGTCGAAAAAATTACCAATTAACATTCTCTCCCTGTCCATGCTGTCAAACAACAACAACTGAGAGGATTACTTTTGGAACTTTTGTCATGTCCCTCACATAGACTACTCAGACTACAGTATATCTTGGGCAGAAAACACACACATACAAAAAAAAAAAAAAAAAACATGTAGAGATTCTGTCTCAAAATCCCACTGGCACATCAACATCACTTGGGGACTGGAGAGGTTGGGACCCTCCATCACCGCAGCATTTTCAACCACCTCAGAGTGAACAAACATCAGTTAAAAAGGAAAAACCACTGACCACTACAATTCAATTAATTGAGCTATAGAAAGCTTGAAAGGGAGAGAGAAAATATAAGATTGGGGGATACAAGGGGGAGGAGAAATCATGGAAACAACAACAACAACAACAACAACAACAACAGCAATAACAACATTTTTTGTTAACAAGTGTCCTGTTTGGCAGCTCAGGCATGCAGAATGAAGAGTCTGTGCCTTGTGGTACCAGAACAGATTTGCTGTTAGTTCATGCACACAAACATGAACATTTCTCATCTTAACTACTGACTGCACTTCACGTATTAAAACAAATAATATATACATAACAATAATGCCAACAATTATATTAACAGTTCAGTCATTAAATACAATTTATTTCCTGCTGTGTTCATATGTAACATCATCATTTAACTGCTGCATCTTTTCTAAGTTATTGATCAGAATTTTCATCACTAGGGGGATACCTAAAACATGCGACATGAAGCATGTCCAATTTCTTTTAAGATGTATTAGTTGGATTCAGATTAACGTTTTCACATTTTCATGACTTAAGACTGAAACAGTTGCACATGAACACATCAGGAGTGAAATAACCACACAGTCAAACATGCATAAATACAAAAATATTTACAGTTGTCAGAAACAGAGACATGTGGCAGACAGAGACTGACACATCTACAATCACTAACAGCTGTGAAAACCATGATTAAATTGATTATCTACACAATACACACCATTAACAAAAGCTAAGCCTCCACACATTCCACCGTACCACATTATTAGTTCACTCTAAAATCCCTACACAATAATCATACCCACATACTAAAAACAACATTTCCACACAATACATACACAATAACCTCAAATCTCCCTACAATAATAAATACACAATATAAAATAAATACAGCCACATGATTAACTATGAAAATTTTCACAATCTTCACACAATGGAGTGGGACAGACTCTACACTAACACTACAACATTCACGCGATACTAAACCTACACACTGTCAATACAACAAACTACAAGTCAGTTTCCTCTTAAAACCCCACAGAAAAACACAACAACTACAACACCATCACCACCACCTACATTTGCACTGGGACTTTCTACGAGTTAAATGAAGCTACATCGCAAAGCACAACACAAACCAAACTCATCTAATCCAAAGTCGAACTACACATCCACCTCTACATTCTCAAAGTCCTCAAACAACCAGTCTATGTCCTCTAGCTCACCCTGATCATCTCTCACACTAAAACTACACAGAATGCCTTCATGATCACTGAAGTACGTGGGCATCACTGCACATTCCACATCATACTGTGCTGTTTTAACATAAACGTGATCAATCAATGTCCCCTTCTCCGTTGTCTCTTGTGTTACATGCTGATTAAATCCTTTTTGCCACATGAATTTACAAATTGATGATGTTTTCAAAACGTCGTCATTAAAATCTCCCAATATTACAATTGTCTCACTAATCGGATTTAACCAATTAAGTAATTTCCCCAGGTTTTGTTTAAATAGAGAATTTGGATAACACGGTGGACGATAAATTACTGCCATCAAAATGTTAAATTTGCTACACAGGCACACCAAACACTCCAGATTCAAATCAGGTGCCTGCAGGATGTTACAGTCCAAATTGCCTACACTGTACAAACCAACTCCACCATGTTCTAGATTCTGGAGCTCCAACAATTTGGGGTTACTGCTGCTGTAACACAAACCTCGAGGACGACTGTGGAAAGTATATCCATCAATTTGGACACTGTCTAATGAGGACTGTGCAGTGAGCCACGTTTCTGTGACAGCAATACAGTTAGGCTGTAAATGCTGTGTGCAAGACACCAAATCTGCCAGGTGGCGACTTAAACTTTGAACGTTCATTAAATACACACAGAAACTGTGTGCACTTAATGAAGGTTGAGGCTGCTCAATTAAAAATGGAGACATGCTGTCTAAGGCCTCCTTTATGGCGCCCTTGCAGTAAATGGCCTTCTCTTTAAAACCCCTGATGATCAGTCCAGACAAAGACCTGACACGACTCAAAGCTACATACGCCTGCCCAGGTGCAAAAACTTTCTCCAAAGAAACGACAGCCTCATCTACCGTTAACCCCTGCACTTTATGCACTGTACATGCCCACGCTAGCCTAAGAGGAAACTGAAATCGCAGACCACCTCGACTCGTTGCCCTGTCCTCCTCGGGATCAATAGCAGTAGAATACCTGCATTCTACTGCCGCATGTGCACGTGTTTTCCTCCTCTGTGAGCCAATTTTCTCATCGTCAAATCTGACATAAACTGTTTGAGGAAATTTTCTATCATCACCAAAATCTATCTGAGTTACCGTGCCACATGCGCCATTGACCAGACCGTCTTCAACATCCACATTCTTACACAACATGACACGCGCGTTCCTCGCCAAACACAAACTCTCAGGTAAACATGTGTCCGCTGCATTACTATGATGTCCTCCCATACGTTCTAATTTGCCTGTTTTCCTGCTATGTGCGAAATCTTTTGCTTCTATCACAACATAATCCGGACACATTGCAACTAACTGATTCAAATTATGCTCACTTACTTGCACATTTGTGGGAAAAATATGCAAAGCAGAGCTCTCTTCCCCTGTCTCGCGAGCCTTTAATATTTCAACATCACTAGCTAACATGGGGGTGCCCTTTGAACGCACTCTCAACCTGTTCAGCAACTCTGCAAAAACACTATCCTTCTGCCTAACTACGGTTTTCAATTCCACTACACTAAAAGTACACCACAGGTCCACACCAACAGGACAACTATACAGAGGCTTCCCTTTAACAGGAGGCAACTGATAGAAGTCTCCAACAGCTATCACACTGACATTACCAAATGGGGAAAAGTCGCCTGTCTGCTTCACCTGCCTTAACCTGCCATGAACATATGCCAACAGATTGTGATCAACCATACTGATTTCATCTATGATTACAATTTGGACATGACTCAATTTGGCTCTCAGAGAGTTTAGTTTATCCTCACCCAAAGGAATGTAGGGTAAACTAACACGTGTGCCAATACTGAATGTGTGATGAACTGTTGCTGCATTTAAATTGTATGCAGCTATGCCTGTAGGTGCGGTTAACAAAACACAAATATCGTCTGGTTGATTACAAAGTGTGGACAACAATCTCCCTGCCTCATATTGAATAGCCCTAATTAAATGACTTTTCCCCGTCCCTGCACCACCTGTCACAAACACATGCAGAGGTTCTGGGTTTTTACCCATCACCTTCTGCAAACACCACTGTCTAACCTTATAAAACACAGCCATCTGTGTCTCATTCAGAGACCTAACTAAAGCTAAACCCTCACTTCTAGACATCACATTCCTCCTCCTCTCTAACTGCGCTACCTGTCTACTACCAACAACCAAATCTGGGACATTCTCCAGACATTCCTGCAACTGCTCGTCTGCTAGCTCAGATCCCTGCTGCTGCCTTCTCTCCTCTACACATTCAAGCCGTTCAACTTCCTGTTCAGGGCACAGCTCCCCCCAAGCATCCTCCTCATCCACGCCTTGCTGCTCTGCAATCTCCTGCGCACGCTCTAAATCTGGACAATCTACTTCAAACACTGCCCTATTCTCTTTCACCACGTCCTTAACTGCATGTACCGACCCGTCACTAAACGTCACGTTTCCATCCTCATGGAACTGTTCAAACAGCTCAAAGCCTGGAGGTTTGAGGTCTGAGTCAGTTCTATAAGGAAGGAACAGCTGCAGCAAACTCTGATAATGTTCCTCGGGATATTTCTCTAAACTAAAACGCATGTACCGAACAACCGCAAACTGAGAACGTGTTCTCCTCAAAATGAAGCCCAAACCATTTTTCAATTCAATCCTGTCTTCAGACATTTCGTTTCTGGTAAGAACACGATACTCCGACGCAAATGTGGCCATACACATATTTTCAAAGACGTCATCGTCGGGTCTGTTCCTATACCTATCCACTAAGCTCGTCATCCACATATCTTCTGTCCTAAGATCATGTGAAGACGCTCTCTCCTTCAAAACACTGAGGGGTAAACTCATCTTCACTGTATTACTCCCTGTCGGCACAAACACAACCTTCCTAGAGCACTCCTTCAAATGCAAGTTAGTTAACCTATACACCGCCTCCTGAGCACTAACGTCCCTATTATGCAAATACACACTGCCTAACTTCTTCAGTGCGTCTTTAGCAGAGACATTTCCTTGTTTTTTAGCTTCTTTTTGGGCATTACTCAACAACAGGCCAATTTCTCTCTCTGCTTTGGTAATATACGATATTATATACACAACAACCGCGTACGCATCAGTTACAAAGCTCAGGTCAATATTGGCGTTCCAACACTTCAACAACTTCTTGCTATACTGATTAACCCAAACTTCATTTACCCCTCTCTTGTAAACTACCTTAGTCTTGTTCTGCAGTCTTCTATAAGCCTCTTCAAAGACATACTGATCAATGCCCAGACTCAAAAACAACTCCTCTACACTACCATACGACTCACTTTGTACTGCTGTCTTAACTGCCTCCAAGATAGACTGCGCAACATCTACTCGCATCTTCTCGCTTTTGTCAAAACACTTACAGACTGGTTTGTTTTCTGACCGAGAAGCCTCCCCCGTCTCCTCTGCTTTCTTCTTGTCACATTTGCATTTTTTCACTTCTACTTTACAAAGGAATGTCCGCAAAGACACAGGTTTTGGGAAATTAAAACGACATACAGTCTTATTTTTTCTGCATGACTTAGAATGTCGTTTGGAATGTGTTTGCACTGATGACACAATGTCCAATAATGCGTCATCATCGGAGGGTAACTCACACGACACGTACTTATCAATAAACTCTATAACCTCCTCGTCTGTATTCTTATCAATTTTAGGAGCACCCTCAATCCAAAACAAACAGTGAACATGAGGAGAACCACGCTGCTGAAACTCCACCCTGTAAAAGCTATCTATGATTTTGCCAATTGGTTGAGAAGGAGACATGAGGACCTCTCTCAGAAAACAATGCCATCTGTAATCAAACATCCTAGCTGCTGTAACCGGGTTGCGACGCAACAACTCACACCTGTCTGCCCACTCCAAATCCTCTACCGTCTGCCTTCTGCCTTCCTGCTTCAGGATGCTGGTCAGGAGATTCTGCCAGCGCAGATCTGCAGACGAAAACGAGCAAAACCACGTCGGAATCCCTAACTGACGCACACAGGCCAAGACATCCTTCTGGACTGACTGCCAGAATGCAGGCGTACCCCGTATCGGCTTGAGAAATCTAAACCCATCATCAAACTCCAACAACCGCTTCAGAGACTCCTCGTCCTTCAACATATTCTGAGTAACCCTTTGAGACCTCTGACCCGCCTTACCTTTACGCAACGCCACAGAAACACTCGACATCACCTGATCTATCTCAGACATGTACTGAGCAAAAAATATGTACTCTACGTTACGCGCAAAACGACCATCGGCTAGCATAATCCTATTGTTAAAATAGCGCGACAGACTCAACTTATAACACCGACTGTCATGAAAGGTCTTATCACCCAAAGGAAACAACACAGGGAAACACTTTGCTTCATTACTCTGGTCAGAAAGCATCCTAACTGGACTATTACCCTCTGCAGGCGCTACATTGACAATATCCTCAAAATACTGATCTAATGCTTCCTGACCAATATCAACAGGCATAAGACAAGTGTCCTGAAACATGCAGTGCTGCTGTCTGTCATGTAACATTTCATCTTGTGCTATGTCTGCTGATTCTTCTACATCAACCTCAGCCTCTTCTCTAACCTGACCAGTGACCTCACTTCCTCTACCAGCTTCATCCTCACCACCTGACCCAGCTTCTTCCTTCTCCCCATCTTCCTGCCTACAAAACTCATTAATCCACTCCTCATTAAACTCAATGTCTTTGTAATGAAAATTGGTCCTCTTCAAATACTCCAGCGCCTGTCTTACATGCAACGTATCCACAAACTTGTATTCATAATGTCCTTTGTAGGTCAACTTTCGCTTTAATTTAACCTGCACCAAGGACCCTTCCATACTCGAACGTGGCAACAGATTACTAGTCTGTGTAATGTTGGCTGGAACACAGGTCACTGGACCGTGTACTCCATTTTGCCCCCCTTTCGGCAATGCCAACATTTTCATAAAAGGAATGTGCAAGGCTATCAAATGCTGCTCTATACTATTCAAACATCCCAGTTCTGGTGGAATGGGATCTACTTGCAAGTTATTACTCCAACACTCAGCTGGCATCTCCCCTGCACTAATCTTACGATGACACGTATAACAAATCCACAGCTGACCTCTACACAACACCAACTGACAGGGCACAACACACTCATTATTACACCTGTGCAAATACTTCTCACTGATACAACTGTTTGCAATGCCAGCTGTAGCTAAACTTCTACCATAAACTTCCCTTACACAGCTCTGCACCTGATTTCTAAACAACAACCTATGACACACACAACACACAAAATCTGGACCATCTCTGACCTGTTCCAAAAACTGCTCCATGACAAAACCAAAGTCTTCTGACTTCTCCATCCTGTGCTTCCTACTCACCCTGACGCTGTCCATAACCCTCTCTCTATGCTGAACACTGTCTCTATATTTTCCTACACTCAGCGCTTTAACTCTCTCTCTATGCTGAACACTGTCTTTATATTTCCTAACACTCAGCGCTTTAGCTTTCTCCCGGTGCTCAATGCTTTCTCTATATTTCAGCATACTCCTCGCTTTGCTAATGGCTTTAATCTTCTCTCTGTGGTCGAGACTTTCTTTATATTTGCCAACACTTCTCGCTTTAAGGCTTTCTCTGTGCTGGACACTGTCTCTATATTTACCAATGTTCCTCGTTTTAACACTATCTCTATACAATACATTTTCCTGATACATCTTCATAAACTTTACTTGACGTCTCTTCCTAGACAACCTCCTCATTTTCTCCTGTGTCCCTTTACTCTGCCTCAAATAGTTTGATTTCACAGTCTTAATACCTACACCTTCAGACTCTACACATTCACTATGTCCAACCGCTAACCTGTCACTATCCACAACATCCGTCACTCTAGACCTAATGCTATAACCTGACACTTCACTAACTTTACAATAACTGTAACAAACCTGCAGTCCAGGCTTAAACACACAAACAACATTCTCAAAATGCTGTCCCATGACATTCTCTACATAAATGCACTCTTCCGACAAACAATTACTGTTACATTTGTACTTCAACCAACGTCCATCATAAAAAGTACAAACACTAACTCCTAACCAATCTGCTGTGACCTGAATTTCTACTTCTGTAGCCCAACTGTTTACATTTCTCATCCTGGACTGCTGAAGATACTCTGACACAGACGAATACTCAGTTCTAAGAAGACTTCCATACTTATCTGCATTCCTTTCTAACTCTTTACATACAGCTAGCCTAATCTTGCGATGGTGCTTCTGTGAGCCACTCACAGCCTGAGAGATGGCTCTGAAGAAGCAGTTACCATCACCCACAATCCTCTCATTCAAACATGGAACTCCTAACAATCCCACCTCTGCTGACACCGAACCACTGACCTTCTCAAAGTCTACATTTAATTTACTGCACAAAGTCTTACAGACATCTACACTAGGGGGACGGAAGAACAGTTCTTCATTTGCCACAGCACTGACAAATTCAACATCTGCATTAACTTCACCAACATCATAGGTCTTTGATTTCTTAAACACAACAGTGCTAGAAGAAATTTTACGCCTTCTACCATCACTAACTGTTGACTCTGCCGTTGAACCACTGCTGACCTGACTGACTAAAGACACAACAGAAATGCCAGACAGTGCTGGACTTACAGCTACACCAACATCAACACCACACTCAGAAACACACTTTCCTGAAGAAATGTGTTCTACCTTGGCCTCAGAAACCTCACGACACTCTGCTACTGGAGCACTACTCATCCCAGTGACACAGCTCTCGACAGAAATGCAAGACAGCACTGGGCTTGCACACCCACTGACCCTAACGCCACTCAGCTCAAAGAGCTTCTCCCTAGAACTGAGACTGTCTGCCAAACAACAGATGTAGTGATACAGGTTATCCAAACAAGCAAACTGCAATGCCACACTTTTACCATTGCTCTGCAACAAGCCAATGTCACTACGCGAGTGACTGTCTACCACAGCAAACCGTCCACCCTCACAAATGATGGCAGAACTATTCCCACACAGCGTCAGAAGACATGTACTATACTGACTGAAGATCCTCTCCAGTCCATTTCTCAGACTGATGAACACACCGCTGTCGATGTGTTCACCCTCACTCACGCCTACTTCACCTAATACTGTGTCACCGTAGCTAAAGCTAAACATCTGCTCCTCTAACACTAACTGCTGCGGCAAATCTGCGACAGACAGCAGATGTGACGCATGCGTAAAAATGTTCAAGTCACGCAAACTAGTGTACAACTCATCACCTACAACCAACGCGCGATCCACATCACACCTAGCCCACGAGAACACACTCGACAATGTGTGTTTGGCTAAGCTGGCCAAAGCTATAGCCATACACTGCTGACCTCCATACACAAACCGCTCATCTCCCTGGTGGAACGATCCCCTCACAACTTTATCCAGCCTAAACCCTCTACTACCCTCTGCTGCCACAACATCACTGTCTGACTCTAACACAACTGTACTAACATCAGGAACACTAACAAAAGGAACAAAAACAGCCTTATCTTTGCCGATCTTCTGTGGCATCTCCTGGACGGCGGACTCCCCCACGGACTCCTGGACTGTGACCGCCACCTGGCACAAAAAACAAAACACATGCTTTTACTAAATAACACAGCCAAAAAAGACATGTTATTGCTTCCTAAAATCATCAATAACTGACAAAACATGAAACATCAAACGAACCTCCTGGACTGCTGGGCCGGGCTTGGAGGCACACTCGGTCGCAGGGGCAGGCGCAGGTGTTGCCGGAGCCTCATGAGACAGAATAAAAAAAACATTAAAACACATCATTCACTTTGTTGCAGCATGTTTTAGGAATGTATGAAAAAATTCCACGTCATTAACATCCCCCCAAAAAATCCACACTAACCTGCCGCTTTCGTCCTCTGCGTGATGTGGCAACACCTCTCGGCTGACGCTTCACACGGAAGGTCTGTAGGAAGGAAAACAAACCTTTGTAAGAACTGTCTTCCTGTTTTCACCTCAACAGTATTGACACAATGTGTAAACAGCTTACCTGGCCGGCTGGCGGATCAGCAGGGCAGTCAGAGCCAGAAGAAGGGGCAACCTTCTCCATGGCATCCAACATGCCACTGCTGAACCACACGGGGTTGGACGGGATGGCAGACTGTCCCACCGGAGGTGTTCCAGCCTTAAAAACAAAAACAACACAGTTGCTTAGAATTCATTTTTGGACACACAAAAATTTTGCACAACTTGAAGCCAAACACTGCCTTAAAAAAACACTTTACCTTGCCCCGCCGTCCAACCACCGCCCACTCGCAGGGGTCACTGTGACGAGACACGCGAGCATGCCCCGTCACGACCAGAGTGGGGGACACCCTGCCCCGCGGCGATCTCCGGGGAGACACCGGGGGCGTGGGCGCCGGGGGTGCCAGCTGGAGGAACGCGGAGTTCCACAGCAGCTGCACCAGGATGGGCATGCCATCCGAGTCGCTGAGGTGCACCTTAGAGAGTAAAACACAACCAACATGTCAGTCCACATGTCAAACTGCCATGACAAAAATATCAAACTCTTCCATGTCTTATGTCACACAAACAAAGTATGCTGTACTTACGCCATCATGGCACCACAGCTCCAACCGATGGACCGGGAAGTGCGCTGCCACAGACACGTAGGGGAGACCTTACACACATGAGAGAAACATCATCAGTCCTTCTAATATTTACACTTTTAGAAATTCTCTTGCATTGCACATCACATCGACTACAACTGTGCTGATGACCACAACTGGAACTTACCCATGCGTGCTGCGACACGGTGGTATTCCTGACGCAGCTGCTCTTGGAGGCCCAGGTCCATGCTCAGACGGGGAGGAAAGTCCAGGACAAAAACCTTTGAAACAACATTTCTTTGTTAATGCCCTTAAATAACAACATAACTCAACACTCTGCTCACAACTACCAAATAAATACTGACAACAGTAACTGCAATTAGGAAAAAAAACAAAAAGGACTAAAGTAAATAAAACAAACCTTGGGCCAGCGGCTGCAGACTGTGGTCAGGAGCGCACCGAAGTCCAACGCCGCCTCACCGATGGTCCTGCTGGCGGTCAGGTTGTTGCTCGGGGCGAGCACACACACGGCGTCCGGGGCCCACGGGACATCTGCATGCAGCACCTCCGTCCTCAGCTCCCTGGCCTCTGCACCTGGAACAGACAGAAAAGCAAAAGACAGGGATCCCTCGGGGATGGCCGCGAACCCGTCCACCATGGAGCGCAGATGGGAATCTCCGACGACGAACACCAGCTGCAACAACAGAGACATCACTTTAGAACAGAGACACCAACCGTGACACCATGCAACCATCACTGTCTCACGAATAAGACAAATAATACCTTCTGGTCCGGACGCTGGGCTGGAGTGACCAACTTGAAGCTGCGCTGGGTCAGCTCCGAAGTTGGCCATCTCCGCACACGATGGCGGTACCCGGTACCGCGGCCTGGTCAGACAGATCAAAATTGAACAGCACAAGATTAACACATCTTTCAATAACATTTTATTTGTATCACTGAAACATGTAAAAAAAAAAATAACAGCAACAAAAAAAACTACTTGATACATACGAGCAACGAACTCGGAGACAGGCGGCAGGGGGGTCCACGTCTGCGCCGTCGCCCTCCTCCTCTTCATGGCCTGGGCGCGCCGGTGGGCCTTCGCACGGGGCATCTAAAAAAATACAAAAACAACCAAAAGAAATTACTTCAACATTGATACAGAATACGTACAAATCACTATGACTGTCAGCTAATCACACTCAAAAGCCATACTTTACCAGGAAGACTCTGACCTCAGACTTCAAATACATAAAATGCTCGACTTACCTTGCCAGTAGGAGATGGACACTTCAAGTGTGTGTGTGTGTGTGTGTGTATATGTATGTATGTATGTATGTGTGTGTGTGTCTGTCTGTGTCTGTATGGAAAGAATCAGAAATGTGTTCTTAGTTGTGTGTTGAAGATGATGG
The DNA here is from genome assembly GCA_019142605.1 of Cephalopholis sonnerati. NCBI lineage: Eukaryota > Metazoa > Chordata > Actinopteri > Perciformes > Serranidae > Cephalopholis > Cephalopholis sonnerati. The sequence continues at coordinate 2,093,179 of JAGQAX010000009.1, read as the reverse complement.
AATGAATGAATGAATGAATAAATGTGTGTTCAGTGTAAAAGTCCTGGATCAGCAGAAAATTGCAGGTCAATAGCAGAAGGAGAGCACCAGATCACACAGCGAAGTGAGAAGGATATCTGTAGATGACAAAAAAAAAACATATTACTTTATTTAACAATGAGCTTGATATAGAAAAACTGTGCAATTAAATGCCTGCTAGACACACTGAGATAACAGATTTTAATTTAAAAGCTTTTCTCTCTACACATCCTGGATAGACTCATCCACAGTTATGAGTAAAAAAAAACTTTACATTAAAACAGGATCTTTCATTTAAACAATATGCTCAACTAACATCTTCCATCTTAAATATATGTTGTTCTTGAAAGTAAAATGGCCGACACTGTATGTCTCTACATTACACGACTCAATGTCAAACAAAACTAGCCTACATATCAGGATGACACACAAATGTACAGCATCTAATCTTTCCTCTGAACATAATAAACTATCACAGGCATCAATTTTAGAGGGCCTGTCCTTAATACAATGTGCTCAACTAACACAACAGCATCCACATTAAATACATGATCTTACTGAAAGCAAAATGGCCGACACTACAGCTCTCTAAATAAATCAACTAATTCTCAAGCAAAACTGACCATCACACAGACACACACACACACACACACACACACACACACACACACACACACACACAAACACAGGCAGGGATCGTTCCTTTAAACAGTATGTTTAACACAAGAACATCTGCATTAAATACCATTACATACATTAAATGCACACACACATGTACAGCATCAACTATCTCTTCTAAACATTAGCATTTAGCTAGCATAAACTAACATGTATGCCACAACTCACTCTCAACCACGCACGCACACACTTACACAGCATTGAAGCTGTCCTCTCAACATTACCATTTAGCATAACATAAAACTAACATCAATTATAAACTAGCTGACACACACACACACGCACAGCATCTAGGCTCTCCTCTCAACATTAGCATTTAGCCTGGCATAAAGCTAACATCAATTTAAAAAACTCAACCTCACCAAAACTAGCTGACAATTCCCAAACACACACACGCACAGTATCAAATCTTTCCTCTCAGCATTAGGATTTAGCTAGCATAAAGCTAACATGAATGCCACAACTCAATCTCAACCAAAACTAGATGATATATCACAGACACACAGGCAAACACACATGCACAGCATCGAAGCTCTCCTCTCAACAATAGCATTTAGTCTAGCATGAAGCTAACATCAATTTAAAAAACTCAACCTCAACCAAAACTAGCTGACATTTCCCAAACACACACACGCACAGCATAAAGTCTGTCCTTTCAGAATTAGCATTTAGCTAGCATAAAGCTAACATGAATGCCACAAATCAATCTCAACCAAAACTAGATGAAATATCACAGACACACAGGCAAACACACATGCACAGCATCGAAGCTCTCCTCTCAACATTAGCATTAGCCTAGCATAAAGCTAACATCAATTTAAAAAACTCAACCCAAACCAAAACTAGCTGACACACACACACACACACACACACACACACACACACACACACAGCTGTCCTCTCAACATTAGCATTAGCCTAGCATAAAGCTAACATGAATGCCACAACTCAATCTCAACAAAAACTAGATGACATTTCAGACACCAGGCAAACACACATGCACATCATCGAAGCTCTCCTTTCAACATTAGCATTAGCTTAGCATAAAGCTAACATGAATGCATCAACTCAATCTCAACAAAAACTAGATGACATTGCACAGACACACAGGTAAACACGTACGCACATCATCGAAACTCTCCTCTCAACATTAGCATTTAGCCTAGCATAAAGCTACAACTATTAAAAAAACTCAAACTCAACCAAAACTAGCTGACACACACACACACACACACAAAGAGACACACACAGCTGTCCTCTCAACATTAGCATTAGCCTAGCATAAAACTAACATGAATGCCACAACTCAATCTCAACCAAAACTAGATGACATATCCCAAACACACACACACGCACAGCATCAAGTCTTTCCTATAAGCATTAGCATTTAGCCTAGCATAAAGCTAACATGAATGCCACAACTCAACCTCAAAAAAAACTAGATGATATTGCACAGACACACAGGTAAACAAGTATGCACATCATCGAAGCGCTCCTCTCAACATTAGCATTTAGCCTAGCATAAAGCTACAACTAAAAAAACTCAGCCTCAACCAAAACGAGCTGACGAACACACACACACACACACACACACAGCTGTCCTCTCAACATTAGCATTAGCCTAGCATAAAGCCAACATGAATGTCACAACTCAATCGCAAGCAAAACTAGATGACATTTCACAGACACACAGGCAAACACACATGCATAGCATCGAAGCTCTCCTCTCAACATTAGCATTTAGCCTAGCATAAAGCTAACATCAATTAAAAAAACTCAACCTCAACCAAAACTAGCTGACACACACACACACACACACACAGACACACACAGCTGTCCTCTCAACAGTAGCATTAGCCTAGCATAAAGCTAACATGAATGCCACAACTCAATCTAAAAAAAAACTACATGACATATCACAGACACACAGGCAAACACACATGCACAGCATCAAAGCTCTCCTCTCACCATTAGCGTTAACCTAGCATAAAGCTAACATGAATGCTACCACAACTCAATCTCAACCAAAACTAGCTGACATATAAGACACACAGGAAAACGCACATGCACAGCATCGAAGCTCTCCTCTAAACATAAGCATTTAGCCTAGCATATAGCTAACATCAACTAAAAAAACTCAACTCCAACCATAACTAGCTGACACACACACAGCATCTAAGCTCTCCTATCATCATTAGCATAAACCTTAGCCTAGCATGAAGCTAACATCAATTTAAAAAACTCAACCTCAACCAAAACTAGCTGACATTTCCCAAACACACACATACACAGCATCAAGTGTTTCCTCTCAGCATTAGCATTTAGCGAGCATGAAGCTAACATGAATACCACAACTCAATCTCAATAAAAACTAGATGACATGTCACAGACACACAGGCAAACACACATGCACAACATCGAAGCTCTACTCTCATCATTAGCATTTAGCTTAGCATAAAGCTAACATCAATTAAAAAAACTCAACCTCAACCAAAACTAGCTGACATTTACCAAACACACACATATACAGCATCAAGTCTTTCCTATCAACATTAGCATTTAGCCTAGCCTAAAGCTAACATCAAATAAAAAAACTCAACTCCAACCAAAACTAGCTGACACGCACACACAGCATCTAAGCTCTCCTATCATCATTAGCATTAGCCAAGCATGAAGCTAACATCAATTAAAAAAACTCAACCTCAACCAAAACTAGCTGACATTTCCCAAACACACACACAGCATCAAGTCTTTCCTCTCAGCATTAGCATTTAGCCTAGCATAAAGCTAACATCAATTAAAAAAAAGTCAACCCCAACCAAAACTAGCTGACACACACACACACACACAGTATCATAAAGCTAACATGAATGCCACAACTCAATCTCAACAAAAACTAGATGACATTTCACAGACACACAGGCAAACACACATGCACATCATCGAAGCTCTCCTCTCAACATTAGCATTAGCTTAGCATAAAGGTAACATGAATGCCACAACTCAATCTCAACAAAAACTAGATGACATTGCACAGACACACAGGTAAACACGTACGCACATCATCGAAGCTTTCCTCTCAACATTAGCATTAGCCTAGCATAAAGCCAACATGAATGCCACAACTCAATCTCAACAAAAACTAGATGACATTGCACAGACACACAGGTAAACACGTACGCACATCATCGAAACTCTCCTCTCAACATAACATTTAGCCTAGCATAAAGCTACAACTATTAAAAAAACTCAAACTCAACCAAAACTAGCTGACACACACACACACACACACACACACACACACAAAGAGACACACACAGCTGTCCTCTCAACATTAGCATTAGCCTAGCATAAAACTAACATGAATGCCATAACTCAATCTCAACCAAAACTAGATGACATATCCCAAACACACACACACACGCACAGCATCAAGTCTTTCCTATCAGCAGTAGCATTTAGCTAGCATAAAGCTAACATGAATGCCACAACTCAACCTCAACAAAAACTAGATGATATTGCACAGACACACAGGTAAACAAGTATGCACATCATCGAAGCGCTCCTCTCAACATTAGCATTTAGCCTAGCATAAAGCTACAACAATTAAAAAAACTCAGCCTCAACCAAAACTAGCTGACGAACACACATGACATATCACAGACACACAGGCAAACACACATGCACAGCATCAAAGCTCTCCTCTCACCATTAGCATTAACCTAGCATAAAGCTAACATGAATGCCACCACAACTCAATCTCAACCAAAACTAGCTGACATATAAGACACACAGGCAAACCCACATGCATAGCATCGAAGCTCTCCTCTCAACATTAGCATTTAGCCTAGCATAAAGCTAACATCAATTAAAAAAAACTCAACCTCAACCAAAACTAGCTGACATTTAGCAAACACACACATATACAGCATCAAGTCTTTCCTATCAACATTAGCATTTAGCCTAGCATAAAGCTAACATCAAAAAAAAAAAAACTCAACTCCAACCAAAACTAGCTGACACACACACACACACACTATCAACTCTTTCCTCTCAGCATTTAGCTAGCATAAAGCTAACATGAATGCCACAACTCAGTCTCAACCAAAACTACATGACATGTCACGCAAACACAAACAAGCACAGCATCAATTTTTCTCTCAGCATTAGCATTTAGCCTAGCATAAAGCTAACATGAATGCCACAATTCAATCTCAACAAAATCTAGATGATATTGCACAGACACACAGGCAAACACACATGCATAGCTTCTAAACTCTCCTCTCAACATTAGCGTTTAGCCTAGCATAAAGCTAACATCAATTAAAAAAACTAAACCAAAACTAGCTGACACACACACACACACACACACACACACACACACACAGACAGACAGACACACACAGCTGTCCTCTCAACAGTAGCATTAGCCTAGCATAAAGCTAACATGAATGCCACAACTCAGTCTCAAAAAAAACTAGATGACATATCACAGACACAAAGGCAAACACACATACACAGCATCGAAGCTCTCCTCTCATCACTAGCATTAGCCTAGCATAAAGCTAACATGAATACCAAAACTAAATCTCAACAAAAACCAGATTACATATCACAGACACACACGCAAAGACACATGCACAGCATCGAAGCTCTCCTCTTAACATTAGCATTTAGCCTAGCATAAAGCTAACATCAATTAAAAAAACTCAACTTCAACCAAAACTAGCTGACATTTACCAAACACACACATATACAGCATCAAGTCTTTCCTATCAACATTAGCATTTAGCCTAGCATAAAGCTAACATCAATTTAAAAAACTCAACTCCAACCAAAACTAGCTGACACACACACAAAGCATCTAAGCTCTCCTATCATCATTAGCATTTAGCCTAGCATAAAGCTAACATCAATTAAAAAAACTCAACTCCAACCAAAACTAGCTGACACACACACAAAGCATCTAAGCTCTCCTATCATCATTAGCATTAGCCAAGCATGAAGCTAACATCAATTAAAAAAACTCAACCTCAACCAAAACTAGCTGACATTTCCCAAACATACACACATACACAGCATCAAGTCTTTCCTCTCAGCTTTAGCATTTAGCCTAGCATGAAGCTAACATGAATGCCACAACTCAATCTCAACAAAAACTAGATGACATTTCATAGACACACAGGCAAACCCACATGCATAGCATCGAAGCTCTCCTCTCAACATTAGCATTTAGCCTAGCATAAAGCTAACAGCAATTAAAAAAAACTCAATCTCAACCAAAACTAGCTGACATTTACCAAACACAAACAAGCACAGCATCAAATTTTTCTCTCAGCATTTGCATTTAGCTAGCATAAAGCTAACATGAATGCCACAATTCAATCTCAACAAAATCTAGACGATATTGCACAGACACACAGGCAAACACACATGCATAGCATCGAAGCTCTCCTCTCAACATTAGCGTTTAGCCTAGCATAAAGCTAACATCAATTAAAAAAACTAAACCTAAACCAAAACTAGCTGACACACACACACAGACACACACACACACACAGACAGACACACACAGCTGTCCTCTCAACAGTAGCATTAGCCTAGCATAAAGCTAACATGAATGCCACAACTCAGTCTAAAAAAAAAACTAGATGACATATCACAGACACAAAGGCAAACACACATACACAGCATCGAAGCTCTCCTCTCATCACTAGCATTAGCCTAGCATAAAGCTAACATGAATGCCACAACTCAGTCTCAACAAAAACTAGATGACATATAACAGACACACAGGCAAACACACATGCACGTCATCGAAGCTCTCCTCTCATCATTAGCATTAGCCTAGCGTAAAGCTAACATGAATACCAAAACTAAATCTCAACAAAAACCAGATTACATATCACAGACACACACGCAAAGACACATGCACAGCATCGAAGCTCTCCTCTTAACATTAGCATTTAGCCTAGCATAAAGCTAACATCAATTAAAAAAACTCAACTTCAACCAAAACTAGCTGACATTTACCAAACACACACATATACAGCATCAAGTCTTTCCTATCAACATTAGCATTTAGCCTAGCATAAAGCTAACATCAATTAAAAAAACTCAACTCCAACCAAAACTAGCTGACACACACAAAGCATCTAAGCTCTCTTATCATCATTAGCATTAGCCAAGCATGAAGCTAACATCAATTAAAAAAACTCAACCTCAACCAAAATTAGCTGACATTTCCCAAACACACACACATACACAGCATCAAGTCTTTCCTCTCAGCATTAGCATTTAGCCTAGCATGAAGCTAACATCAATTAAAAAAAAGTCAACCCCAACCAAAACTAGCTGACACACACACACACACACACTATCAACTCTTTCCTCTCAGCATTTAGCTAGCATAAAGCTAACATGAATGCCACAACTCAGTCTCAACCAAAACTACATGACATGTCACGCAAACACAAACAAGCACAGCATCAAATTTTTCTCTCAGCATTAGCATTTAGCCTAGCATAAAGCTAACATCAATTAAAAAAAAGTCAACCCCAACCAAAACTAGCTGACACACACACACACACACACTATCAACTCTTTCCTCTCAGCATTTAGCTAGCATAAAGCTAACATGAATGCCACAACTCAGTCTCAACCAAAACTACATGACATGTCACGCAAACACACACAGGCATGGCATCAAATCTTTCTCTCAGCATTAGCATTTAGCTAGCATAAAGCTAACATGAATGCCACAACTCAATCTCAACCAAAACTAGATGACATTTCCACACACACACACACACACACACACACACACACACACACACACACATGCACAGCATCTAATCTCTCCTCTCAACATGATTAACAGTCATCCATTTTAAAAGATCTGTCTTTTAAACAGTCAACTAACACAACAGCATCCATCTTACATACATGTTCTTACTAAAACCAAAATGACCGACACTACAGGTCTCTAAATAAATCCACTCAGTCTCAAGCAAAACTGGCCATAACACACACACAAACACACACAAGAGCATCTGCATTAAATACCATTACATACATTACACGCACACACACACACAGCATCTCATGTCTCCTCTCAACATTCGCATTAGCCTAGAATAAAGCTAACATGAATGCCACAACTCAATCTTAACCAAAACTAGATAACAAATCACATGCACAGTATCTAATTCTCTCCTTTCAACATTAGCATTTAGCTCGCATAAACCAACATGAATGCCACAACTCAATCTCAACCAAAACTACATGACATTTCACAGGCAGGCACACACACAACTCTTTTCTCTTAACATGATTAACTAACACAGTCATCCAATTTAAGGGATCTTTCCTTTGAACAACAGATTTTACACAAGAGCATACACACTAAATACATTTATATACATTATACAAATAAATCTACACCCCAACTAGATTAGATAACATGGACAGAGACACAGAGACAAACACAGACAGACACCTGCGCTCTGTAATATCAGTCTCAGCAGGACTGAACAGTATAACTATACAATAAACACATCACCGTACAGTCAGACAACAGCTAATCAACAGTGAATAAATGTAGGTTAAATATAGCTGTGTTCAATAACACTGCATACCATGCGTAGCAACAAAAATCCTACTATTCGATCAAAATCCATCAATAAATTTTAAAAAGCCACCTCACATCCACTGCACTGCTTAACATTACACAGCATTTGTTTTAATCAACCACTTATACATTAGGCATCATGTTTAACACATTAAAGTTAGCTGTAGGCAGCCGAAATGCTAACACACAAAAGGCTAACGCTAAATACACACGGCTAGCGGCCATTAGCATAGATCATGCTATTTTATCAAAATCCATCAATCAAACTTTACAATCCATCTCACATCATGTGTACTGCCCTTTACATTTCACAGTGTGCCTATAAATCAACCACTTGTACACTAGACGTCGAGTGTATCCAAGGCAAGTTAGCTTTAGTTAGCCGAAATGCTAACACACAAAAGGCTAACGCTAAAGACACGCAGCTAGCGGACCTCATTAGCATAAATCGCGCCACTTGACTGATCAATCAATAAATATTAAAAATCCATCACAAATCCAAAGCACAGGCTTTTACATTTCACCTTATTACTTTAAATCAACCACTTATATATTAGGCATTGAGTTTATTCAACAAAAGTTAGCTGTAGTTGGCTATACACACAGAGGCCTAGCGGATTACCATGCACATTACACAGCTAACACACATTAGCATAAACAAAAACCACCCATAAATCTTTACAATCCACCTGAAATCAGCAGCACAGCCATTAACACTTCACAGTAGTTGTTTTAATCAAACACTTGTACATTAGTCATCGACTGTATCCCATTAAAGTTAGCTACAGATAGCAGCACAAAGTCATCAAACAAAAGGCTAACAAGCTAGCAGAGAGCTAACGTAAAAAAGACGTCTCTTACCTCAGAGTCGGTGTGAAGAGGGGGGCGAGGCTCTGCAGCAGGGGTCTTTTATGTGCTCGGATGATGACGTCACATCATGCCACTGGGAGGTCCAATCACGATCATCGCGCTGTGTCACTGACCTCGGCCGACCCTCAGTTCTTTTGAATGGAACCTTCTCGAACACTGTCGACAAGCACAGTAGCGGATCGCCGTACGCGACGACGTAGGGGGGGAGCGGGGGGGAGCGGGGGGCGGGCGGCCGCCATTAAACCTTCAATCCCTTCCACGTTTCATGTGCCTGACGCAATACATGTACACAACTCCAACATACATGCTCCAATCTCCCCCAAACTCCACAGTATTGATCACAGTCCCACCCTGAACACACCCATGTGTAGATATTTAGGGGGATTACACACAGCGCCACCTACGGGCAACAGGAAGTACGTCTTTTCAAACACTTTTTTTTTTTTTTTTTTTTTTTTTAACCTTAAATTGACATGCTGTGGCCTACATTTCATGTACAATCTCACGACCAATCAATGGTGGATTCTTTATCAGACTTTCACATGTCAAGTGTCACACGAAGTGTACCGCCACTAAACAGGAAGTAGTTTATAACTCCAGCATACATGCTCCAATCTTCCCCAAACTTCACAGGATTGATCACAGCCCCGCCCTGAACACACCCATGTGAAGATATTTGGAGGATTACACACAGCGCCACCTACTGGCAACAGGAAGTACATCTTTTCACACACTTTTCCTTGGATTTACCCAAAATTTACATACTGTGGTCTGTACCTCATGTACATTAAAACTTTCACATGTCAGGCGTCACACTAAGTTTACCGCCACAAAACAGGAAGTAGTTTATATCTCCGGCATACATGCTCCAATCTTCCCCAAACTCCACAGTATTGATCACAGTCCCACCCTGAACACATCCATGTGTAGATATTTGGAGGATTACACACAGCGCCACCTACTGGCAACAGGAAGTACATCTTTTCACACACTTTTTTTTTTTTTTTTTTTTTTACCTAAAATTTACATGCTGTGGCCTATGTTTCATGTACAATCTCACGACCAATTACTGGTGCATTCTTTATCAGACTTTCACATGTCAAGTGTCACACTAAGTGTACCGCCACTAAACAGGAAGTAGTTTATAACTCCAGCATACATGGTCGTATCTTCGTCAAACTTCACAGGATTGATCACAGCCCCGCCCTGAACACAGCCAAGTGTCAATATTTGGGATTACACACAGCGCCACCTACTGGCAACAGGAAGTACATCCTTTCACACACTTTTCCTTGGATTTACCCAAAATTTACATACTGTGGTCTGTACCTCGTGTAGATTAAAACTTTCACATGTCAGGCGTCACACTAAGTGTACCGCCACAAAACAGGAAGTAGTTTATATCTCCGGCATACATGCTCCAATCTTCCTCAAACTTCACAGGATTGCTAACCGTCCAGCTACAGGCCGAAACGGGCAACGGGCAAGGGGCTAGGGGCAACGGGGAATGGGCAACGGGGAACAGGCGTGGGTGCGAGGTCCCGCAAAACGCTGCTTGCAGCTTTAATTCTTATTATTAGGGACCGAGCCCGTAGGGCAAGGACCCTATTGAAATTGCAGAGCACAAAATAAGGAAAAGAACCGGTCAGAGGGTCCTACAGCGATCCACATCGAGAAAAGTCGTCGCCGAAGGCGACGACCTAAATCCTCATTGCATTCTGAATGCTGGGATGCAAAGTGTCGTCGCCGAAGGCGACGACACTACTGTTATTGCTAAGTTTATTATTCTTCTTCTTCTTTTTCCCGCCGCGACTTCAAACCCAAATTTGACCCCCTAAACATGCTCAAAAACTCACCAAAATTGGCACGCATATCCGGCCTGGCGAAAAATTATATAAAATGAAAAAATTAACCCCAAAAATGCCAAAATGGGCTCTCTAGCGCCACCTAGGCACCCAAAAATGCACAAAAATGCCCGCCACGGTCCGTAGGAATGTCGTAGAAAGATCAAACAAAAACTGGCTTGTTCGTTTCATCAAGACCTACAAATGATACGTGGGCGCCCAAAACCCTAAACCCAACAGGAAATGAGTTATTTGCCCTTTCAAAATAAGATTTCGGCTGAAAATGAGCCTTTTTCAAAAACTATCTCCTCCGAGGCCGTTTATCGTAGCAACCTGAATGTCGCTCAGGTGACAGTTCACACCCTTATGAAAAAAAGTTCTGCGTAACTTTTTCATTACTGGCCCGGTTTTCATTTTATATGCTCTCAAAGCGCCTGACGCACACACATTTTGAAAATCCTCGAAATTTCTCCCATAGGAAATGAATGGGATCGAGGGAGAAAGTCACCAACACTCGCTGTTAAACAACCCTTAATAACGTTGGCATGGTTTCAGCTACAGACTCCATTAAAACTGGAAAATGTTGCCGCAGTTCTCATCTATTCACACATGTTCTCATTTTTTTTGTATCTGTTACGGTTTTTGCTCAGTGCCTCCAAATGTACCATGAGTAAATCAGGCGAAATTTGGAGTTTATAATGGGTGTCTATGAGACGGAATGTTTGCCGCTAGAGTGCGGAGCTGCTGTGAAAACTGTCCAAAAAACTTTTTGAAACTGCTCCTACGGGCACATACTTTAAGCTAGACACACCATTTTTTCTAAAGTAGTAGAGATTTTTGTCCTGATTCATAAAAGTGTCTCCTTTTAACACTGACGGGAACAGAATTTGAACTGTGCGCCTCCAACGACAATGAGCACCCTCCTTCTCTCCCATCCGCTCCAATGCATTTTCTGACTGCTGATCTCAGGAGAAAAGCTTAACTGCCTTCATGTTTAACTCGCTAAAATATCCATATTTCTGCGTCTACGTGGAAAATAAGGACATCACAACGATCCCCACGTTCTTCCGGTCGTCACCATATCTTTCTTTCATTCGTAGCTGAAACAATGTGGTCACCAGAGAGATTTGTTCGACGTGTCGCTTTCTGGCCACAGACTGAAGAAAATGCTGTGTCACTGACCTACTTTCAGCTGCACCTGTGTGTCTCTCCTCTGTTCTGTGTTGCTATGACGACCACTGCCTTTGATTGACAGCTGCTCATCAAGCATCACACTGTGGATTGGATACAGTCTAATGTCTATTGGCTACACCAGGGCTTCTCTCATGTTAGTCCCGCCCTGAAATGTACATGGTGTGGCCTATATTTCATGTACAATCAGCTGTTAATATGTCAGCCGTCACACTTAGCTGTACCGCCATAAAACAGGAAGTAGTTTATAACTCCAGCATACATGCTCCAATCTTCCCCAAACTTCACAGGATTGATCACAGCCCCGCCCTGAACACACCCATGTGTCAATAGTTGGGATTACACACAGTGCCCCCTAGTGGCAACAGGAAGTACGTCGTTTCACACACTTTTCCTTGGATTTACCCAAAATTTACATACTGTGGTCTGTACCTCGTGTACATTAAAACTTTCACATGTCAGGCGTCACACTAAGTGTACCGCCACAAAACAGGAAGTAGTTTATATCTCCGGCATACATGCTCCAATCTTCCTCAAACTTCACAGGATTGCTAACCATCCATCTACAGGCCAAAACGGGCAACGGGCAAGGGGCTAGGGGCAACGGGCAACGGGTAACGGGTAACGGGTAACGGGCGTGGGTGCGAGGTCCCGCAAAACGCTGCTTGCAGCTTTAATTATTATTATTATTCTTTTTCTTTCTTCCGCTGCGACTTCGAACCCAAATTTGACCCCCTAAACATGCTCGAAAACTCACCAAAATTGGCACGCATATCCGGCCTGGCGAAAAATTTGATAAAATGAAAAAATTAACCCCAAAAATGCCAAAATGGGCTCTCTAGCGCCACCTAGGCATCTGGGGACACCAAAATCGCCCGCCACGGCCCGTAGGATTGTCGTAGAAAGATCAAACAAAAACCGGCTTGTTCGTCTCATCAAGACCTACAAATCACGCGCTGACACCCCTGACCTAAATCCGACAGGAAGTGAGCTATTTGCCTTTTCACAGTAAAATTTCGCCTGAAAATGAGCCTTTTTAAAAAAATATCTCCTCCGAGGCCGTTTATCGTACCCACCTGAATATTGCTCAGGTGACAGTTCACACCCTTATGAAAAAAAGCACTGAGTAACTTTTTCATTACTGGCCCGGTTTTCATTTTATACGCTCTCAAAGCGCCCGACGCACACACATTTTGAAAATCCTCGAAATTTCTCCCATAGGAAATGAATGGGAGAAGAGAAGAAAATCACCAACACTCGCTGTTAAACAAAGTTTAATAACATTGGCATGCTTTCAGCTACAGACTCCATTAAAACTGGAAAATGTTGCCGCAGTTCTCGTCTATTCACACATGTTCTCATTTTTTTTGTAGCTGTTACGCTTTTTGATCAGTGCCTCCAAAAGTACCATGAGTAAATCAGGCGAAATTTGGAGTTTATAATGGATGTCTATGAGACGGAATGTTTGCCGCTAGAGTGTGGAGCTGCTCTGAAAACTGTCCAAAAAACTTTTTGAAACTGCTCCTACAGGCACATACTTTAAGCTAGACACACCATTTTTAATAAAGTAGTAGAGATTTTTGTCCTGATTCATAAAAGTGTCTCCTTTTAACACTGACGGGAACAGAATTTGAACTGTGCACCTCCAAAGACAATGAGCACCCTCCATGTCTCCCATCCGCTCCAATGCATTTTCTGACTGCTGATCTCAGGAGAAAAGCTTAACTGCCTTCATGTTTAACTCGCTAAAATATCCATATTTCTGCATCTACGTGGAAAATAAGCACATCACAACGATCCCCACGTTCTTCCGGTCGTCACCATATCTTTCTTTCATTCGTAGCTGAAACGGTGTGGTCACCAGAGCCTTTTGTTCGACGTGTGGGTTTTTGGCCACAGACTGAAGAAAATGCTGTGTCACTGACCTACTTTCAGCTGCACCTGTGTGTCTCTCCTCTGTTCTGTGTTGCTATGACGACCACTGCCTTTGATTGACAGCTGCTCATCAAGTATCACACTGTGGATTGGAGCCAGTCTAATGTCTATTGGCTACACCAGGGCTTCTCTCATATTAGTCCCGCCCTGAAATCTACATGGTGTGGCCTATATTTCATGTACAATCAGCCGTTAATATGTCAGCCGTCACACTTAGCTGTACCGCCATAAAACAGGAAGTATTTTATAACTCCAGCATACATGCTCCAATCTTCCCCAAACTTCACAGCATTGATGACAGCCCCGCCCTGAACACACCCATGTGTCAATATTTGGGATTACACACAGCGCCCCCTAGTGGCAACAGGAAGTACCTCTTTTCACACACTTTTCCTTGGATTTACCCAAAACTTACATACTGTGGTCTGTACCTCGTGTACATTAAAACTTTCGCATGTCAGGCGTCACACTAAGTGTACCGCCACAAAACAGGAAGTAGTTTATAACTCCGGTATACATGCTCCAATCTTCCTCAAACTTCACAGGATTGCTAACCATCAAGCTACAGGCCGAAACGGGCAACGGGCAACGGGCTAGGGGCAACGGGCAACGGGTAACGGGTAACGGGCGTGGGTGCGAGGTCCCGCAAAACGCTGCTTGCAGCTTTAATTAGGGACCGAGCCCGTAGGGCAAGGACCCTATTGAAATTGCAGAGCACAAAATCAGGAAAAGAGCCGGTCAGAGGGTCCTACAGCGTTCCATGTCGAGAAAAGTCGTCGCCGAAGGCGACGACCTAAATCCTCATTGCATTTCGAGCGCAGGGATATATAGTGTCGTCGCCAAAGGCGACGACACTACTGTTATTGCTAAGTTTATTATTATTATTCTTCCGCTTCTTCTTCTTTCTTCCGCCGCGACTTCGAACCCAAATTTGACCCCCTAAACATGCTCGAAAACTCACCAAAATTGGCACGCATATCCGGCCTGGCGAAAAATTTGATAAAATGAAAAAATTAACCCAAAAAATGCCAAAATGGGCTCTCTAGCGCCACCTAGGCATCTGGGGACACCAAAATCGCCCACTACGGCCCGTAGGAATGTCGTAGAAAGATCAAACAAAAACCGGCTTGTTCGTCTCATCAAGACCTACAAATCATGCGCTGATACCCCTGACCTAAATCCAACAGGAAGTGAGCTATTTGCCCTTTCACAGTAAAATTTCGCCTGAAAATGAGCCTTCTCCAAAAACTATCTCCTCTGAGGCCGTTTATCATAGCGACCTGAATGTCGCTCAGGTGACAGTTCACACCCTTATGAAAAAAAGTTCTGCGTAACTTTTTCATTACTGGCCCGGTTTTCATTTTATACGCTCTCAAAGCGCCCGACGCACACACATTTTGAAAATCCTCGAAATTTCTCCCATAGGAAATGAATGGGAGAGGAGAAGAAAATCACCAACACTCGGTGTCAAACAAAGTTTAATAACAATGGCATGCTTTCAGCTACAGACTCCATTAAAACTGTAAAATGTTGCCGCAGTTCTCGTCTATTCACACATGTTCTCATTTTTTTTGTAGCTGTTACGGTTTTTGATCAGTGCCTCCAAAAGTACCGTGAGCAAATCAGGCGAAATATGGAGTTTATAATGGGTGTCTATGAGACGGAATGTTTACCGCTAGAGTGCGAAGCTGCTCTCAAAACTGTCCAAAAAACTTTTTGAAACTGCTCCTACGGGCACATACTTTAAGCTAGACACACCATTTTTTCTAAAGTAGTAGAGATTTTTGTCCTGATTCATAAAAGTGTCTCCTTTTCACACTGATGGGAACAGAATTTGAACTGTGCTCCTCCAAAGACAATGAGCACCCTCCATGTCTCCCATCCGCTCCAATGCATTTTCTGACTGCTGATCTCAGGAGATAAGCTCAACTTCCTTCATGTTTAACTCGCTAAAATATCCATATTTCTGCGTCCACTTGGAAAATAAGCACATCACAACGATCCCCACGTTCTTGCGGTCGTCACCATATCTTCCTTTTATTCGTAGCTGAAACGGTGTGGTCACCAGAGCAATTTGTTCGACGTGTCGCTTTTTGGCCACAGACTGAAGAAAATGCTGTGTCACTGACCTACTTTCAGCTGCACCTGTGTGTCTCTCCTCTGTTCTGTGTTGCTATGACGACCACTGCCTTTGATTGACAGCTGCTCATCAAGCATCACACTGTGGATTGGATACAGTCTAATGTCTATTGGCTACACCAGGGCTTCTCTCATATTAGTCCCGCCCTGAAATTTACAAGGTGTGGCCTATATTTCATGTACAATCAGCCGTTAATATGTCAGCCGTCACACTTAGCTCTACCGCCATAAAACAGGAAGTAGTTTATAACTCCAGCATATATGCTCCAATCTTCCCCAAACTTCACAGCATTGATCACAGCCCCGCCCTGAACACATCCATGTGTCAATACTTGGTATTACACGCAGTGCCCCCTACTGGCAACAGGAAGTACGTCTTTTCACACACTTTTCCTTGGATTTAGCCAAAATTTACATACTGTGGTCTGTACCTCGTGTACATTAAAACTTTCACATGTCAGGCGTCACACTAAGTGTACCGCCACAAAACAGGAAGTAGTTTATATCTCCGGCATACATGCTCCAATCTTCCTCAAACTTCACAGGATTGCTAACCGTCCAGCTACAGGCTGAAACGGGCAACGGGCAAGGGGCTAGGGGCTAGGGGCAACGGGCAACGGGCAACGCGGCGTGGGTGCGAGGTCCCGCAAAACGCTGCTTGCAGCTTTAATTATTATTATTCTTTTTCTTTCTTCCGCCGCGACTTCGAACCCAAATTTGACCCCCTAAACATGCTCGAAAACTCACCAAAATTGGCACGCATATCCGGCCTGGCGAAAAATTTGATAAAATGAAAAAATTAACCCCAAAAATGCCAAAATGGGCTCTCTAGCGCCACCTAGGCATCTGGGGACACCAAAATCGCCCGCCACGGCCCGTAGGATTGTCGTAGAAAGATCAAACAAAAACCGGCTTGTTCGTCTCATCAAGACCTACAAATCACGCGCTGACACCCCTGACCTAAATCCGACAGGAAGTGAGCTATTTGCCATTTCACAGTAAAATTTTGCCTGAAAATGAGCTTTCTCCAAAAACTATCTACTCCAAGGCCTTTTATCGTACCCACCTGAATATTGCTCAGGTGACAGTTCACACCCTTATGAAAAAAAGTACTGCGTAACTTTTTCATTACTGGCCCGGTTTTCATTTTATACGCTCTCAAAGCGCCCGACGCACACACATTTTGAAAATCCTCGAAATTTCTCCCATAGGAAATGAATGGGAGAAGAGAAGAAAATCACCAACACTCGCTGTTAAACAAAGTTTAATAACATTGGCATGCTTTCAGCTACAGACTCCATTAAAACTGGAAAATGTTGCCGCAGTTCTCGTCTATTCACACATGTTCTCATTTTTTTTGTAGCTGTTACAGTCTTTGATCAGTGCCTCCAAAAGTACCATGAGTAAATCAGGCGAAATTTGGAGTTTATAATGGGTGTCTATGAGACGGAATGTTTGCCGCTAGAGTGTGGAGCTGCTCTGAAAACTGTCCAAAAAACTTTTTGAAACTGCTCCTACGGGCACATACTTTAAGCTAGACACACCATTTTTTCAAAAGTAGTAGAGATTTTAGTCCTTATTCATAAAAGTGTCTCCTTTTCACACTGACGGGAACAGAATTTGAACTGTGCTCCTCCAAAGACAATGAGCACCCTCCATGTCTCCCATCCGCTCCAATACATTTTCTGACTGCTGATCTCAGGAGAAAAGCTTAACTGCCTTCATGTTTAACTCGCTAAAATATCCATATTTCTGCGTCTACGTGGAAAATAAGCACATCAGAACGATCCCCACGTTCTTCCGGTCGTCACCATATCTTTCTTTCATTCATAGCTGAAACAATGTGGTCACCAGAGCCTTTTGTTCGACGTGTCGCTTTTTGGCCACAGACTGAAGAAAATGCTGTGTCACTGACCTACTTTCAGCTGCACCTGTGTGTCTCTCCTCTGTTCTGTGTTGCTATGACGACCACTGCCTTTGATTGACAGCTGCTCATCAAGCATCACACTGTGGATTGGATACAGTCTAATGTCTATTGGCTACACCAGGGCTTCTCTCATATTAGTCCCGCCCTGAAATTTACATGGTGTGGCCTATATTTCATGTACAATCAGCCGTTAATATGTCAGCCGTCACACTTAGTTGTACCGCCATAAAACAGGAAGTAGTTTATAACTCCAGCATACATGCCCCAATCTTCCCCAAACGTCACAGGATTGATGACAGCCCCGTCCTGAACACACCCATGAGTCAATAGTTGGGATTACACATAGCGCCCCCTACTGGCAACAGGAAGTACGTGTTTTCACACACTTTTCCTTGGATTTACCCAAAATTTACATACTGTGGTCTGTACCTCGTGTACATTAAAACTTTCACATGTCAGGCGTCACGCTAAGTGTACCGCCACAAAACAGGAAGTAGTTTATATCTCCGGCATACATGCTCCAATCTTCCCCAAACTTCACAGGATTGCTAACCGTCCAGCTACAGGCCGAAACGGGCAACGGGCAAGGGGCTAGGGGCAACGGGCAACGGGCAACGCGGCGTGGGTGCGAGGTCCCGCAAAACGCTGCTTGCAGCTTTAATTAGGGACCGAGCCCGTAGGGCAAGGACCCTATTGAAATTGCACCGCACAAAATTAGGAAAAGAGCTGGTCAGAGGGTCCTACAACGCTCCACGTCGAGAAAAGTCGTCGCCGAAGGCGACGACCTAAATCCTCATTGCATTTCGAGCGCAGGGATATATAGTGTCGTCGCCGAAGGCGACGACACTATTGTTTTTGCTAAGTTTATTATTATTAGGGACCGAGCCCGTAGGGCAAGGACCCTATTGAAATTGCAACGCACAAAATCAGGAAAAGAGCCGGTCAGAAGGTCCTACAGCGTTCCACATCGAGAAAAGTCGTCGCCGAAGGCGACGACCCACTTGCCCATCGAATTCTATGCGAGGAGGTGAGAAGTCCTCGCCGAAGGCGAGGACACTATTGTTATTGCAAAGTTTATTATTAGGGACCGAGCCCGTAGGGCAAGGACCCTATTGAAATTGCAACGCAAAAAATCAGGAAAAGAGCCGGTCAGAAGGTCCTACAGCGTTCCACATCGAGAAAATTCGTCGCCGAAGGCGACGACCCACTTGCCCATCGAATTCTATGCGAGGAGGTGAGAAGTCCTCGCCGAAGGCGAGGACACTATTGTTATTGCAAAGTTTATTATTATTATTCTTTTTTCTCCCGCAACTTTGGGCCCAAATTTGACCCCCTAAACATGCTCGAAAACTCACCAAAATTGGCACACCTGTCCAAAAGGTGACACAAAATCAGACCATGTAAAAAAAACCCAGAAAAATGCCAAATGGGCTCTCTAGCGCCACCTAGCACACAAAAACGCCCGCCACGGCCCGTAGGAATGTCGTAGAAAGATCAAACAAAAACCGGCTTGTTCGTCTCATCAAGACCTAAAAATCACGTCCGAGGTACGAAAGCCTAAATCAAACAGGAAGTGAGCTATTTGCCCTTTCACAGTAAAATTTCGCCTGAAAATGAACCTTTTTAAAAAAATATCTCCTCCGAGGCCGTTTATCGTAACGACCTGAATGTCGCTCAGGTGACAGTTCACACCCTTATGAAAAAAAGTTCTGCGTAACTTTTTCATTACTGGCCCGGTTTTCATTTTATACGCTCTCAAAGCGTCCGACGCACACACATTTTGAAAATCCTCGAAATTTCTCCCATAGGAAATGAATGGGAGAAGAGAAGAAAATCACCAACACTCGGTGTTAAACAAAGTTTAATAACATTGGCATGCTTTCAGCTACAGACTCCATTAAAACTGTAAAATGTTGCCGCAGTTCTCGTCTATTCACACATGTTCTCATTTTTTTTGTATCTGTTACGGTTTTTGATCAGTGCCTCCAAAAGCACCATGAGTAAATCTGGAGAAATTCTGAGTTTATAATGGGTGTCTATGCGACGGAATGTTTGCCACTAGAGTGCGGAGCTGCTCTGAAAACTGTCCAAAAAACTTTTTGAAACTGCTCCTACGGGCACATACTTTAAGCTAGACACACCATTGTCTCAAAAGTAGTAGAGATTTTTGTCCTGATTCATAAAAGTGTCTCCTTTTAACACTGAGGGGGACAGAATTTAAACTGTGCTCCTCCAAAGACAATGAGAACCCTCCATGTCTCCCATCCGCTCCAATGCATTTTCTGACTGCTGATCTCAGGAGAAAAGCTTAACTGCCTTCATGTTTAACTCGCTAAAATATCCATATTTCTGCGTCTACGTGGAAAATAAGCACATCAGAACGATCCCCACGTTCTTCCGGTCGTCACCATATCTTCCTTTCTTTCGTAGCTGAAACGCTGTGGTCACCCGAGCCTTTCGTTCGACGTGTCGCTTTTTGGCCACAGACTGAAGAAAATGCTGTGTCACTGACCTACTTTCAGCTGCACCTGTGTGTCTCTCCTCTGTTCTATGTTGCTATGACGACCACTGCCTTTGATTGACAGCTCATCAAGCATCACACTGTGATTGGATACAGTCTAATGTCTATTGGCTACACCAGGGCTTCTCTCATATTAGTCCCGCCCTGAAATTTACATGGTGTGGCCTATATTTCATGTACAATCAGCTGTTAATATGTCAGCCGTCACACTTAGCTGTACCGCCATAAAACAGGAAGTAGTTTATAACTCCAGCATACATGCTCCAATCTTCCCCAAACTTCACAGGATTGATCACAGCCCCGCCCTGAACACACCCATGTGTCAATATTTGGGATGACACACAGCGCCCCCTACTGGCAACAGGAAGTACATCTTTTCACACACTTTTCCTTCTATTTACCCAAAATTTACATACTGTGGTCTGTACCTCGTGTACATTAAAACTTTCACATGTCAGGCGTCACACTAAGTGTACCGCCACAATACAGGAAGTAGTTTATATCTCCGGCATACATGATCCAATCTTCCTCAAACTTCACAGGATTGCTAACTGTCCAGCTACAGGCCAAAACGGGCAACGGGCAAGGGGCTAGGGGCAACGGGGAACGGGCAACGGGTAACGGGCGTGGGTGCGAGGTCCCGCAAAACGCTGCTTGCAGCTTTAATTATTATTCTTTTTTCTCCCGCAACTTTGGGCCCAAATTTGACCCCCTAAACATGCTCGAAAACTCACCAAAATTGGCACACCTGTCCAAAAGGTGACACAAAATCAGACCATGTAAAAAAAACCCAGAAAAATGCCAAATGGGCTCTCTAGCGCCACCTAGCACACAAAAACGCCCGCCACGGCCCGTAGGAATGTCGTAGAAAGATCAAACAAAAACCGGCTTGTTCGTCTCATCAAGACCTAAAAATCACGTCCGAGGTACGAAAGCCTAAATCAAACAGGAAGTGAGCTATTTGCCCTTTCACAGTAAAATTTCGCCTGAAAATGAACCTTTTTAAAAAAATATCTCCTCCGAGGCCGTTTATCGTAACGACCTGAATGTCGCTCAGGTGACAGTTCACACCCTTATGAAAAAAAATTCTGCGTAACTTTTTCATTACTGGCCCGGTTTTCATTTTATTCGCTCTCAAAGCGCCCGACGTACACACATTTTGAAAATCCTCGAAATTTCTCCCATAGGAAATGAATGGGAGAAGTGAAGAAAATCACCAACACTCACTGTTAAACAACCCTTAATAACATTGGCATGGTTTCAGCTACAGACTCCATTAAAACTGTAAAATGTTGCCGCAGTTCTCGTCTATTCACACATGTTCTCATTTTTTTTGTATCTGTTACGGTTTTTGATCAGTGCCTCCAAAAGTACCATGAGTAAATCATGAGAAATTTGGAGTTTATAATGGGTGTCTATGAGACGGAATGTTTGCCGCTAGAGTGCGGAGCTGCTGTGAAAACTGTCCAAAAAACTTTTTGAAACTGCTCCTACGGGCACATACTTTCAGCTAGACACACCATTTTTTCAAAAGTAGTAGAGATTTTTGTCCTGATTCATAAAAGTGTCTCCTTTTAACACTGACGGCAACAGAATTTGAACTGTGCGCCTCCAAAGACAATGAGAACCCTCCATGTCTCCCATCCGCTCCAATGCATTTTCTGTCTGCTGATCTCAGGAGAAAAGCTTAACTGCCTTCATGTTTAACTCGCCAAAATATCCATATTTCTGGGTCTACGTGGAAAATAAGCACATCACAGTGATCCCCACGTTCTTCTGGTCGTCACCATATCTTTCTTTCATTCGTAGCTGAAACGGTGTGGTCACCAGAGCCTTTTGTTCGACGTGTGGGTTTTTGGCCACAGACTGAAGAAAATGCTGTGTCACTGACCTACTTTCAGCTGCACCTGTGTGTCTCTCCTCTGTTCTGTGTTGCTATGACGACCACTGCCTTTGATTGACAGCTGCTCATCAAGCATCACACTGTGGATTGGATACAGTCTAATGTCTATTGGCTACACCAGGGCTTCTCTCATATTAGTCCCGCCCCCAACACATTTATGTGACCATATTTCCTGATAGTCATAGCGCCACCTAGTGGTGACAGGAAATAACATGCCACGCTCTTTAAAGTGCAGCCCAATGACAAAAATGTCTCTTGGACCCATTGCCTACAGCCAAAAGGAAGTCAGCCATTTTGAATTCCATGGTCATTTTTGACGTTTCCTACGTGTTAATGCCATCAATGGTCCGATCTTCATCAAACTTCACATGCCTCATCATAGTCCCGCCCTGGACACATTTACATGACCATGTTCCCTGATAGTCATAGCGCCACCTAGTGGCGACAGGAAATGACATTTTTTAGACGTGTTTCTCCTGGCAGGTTGACCATATCCAACTCAAATGTGGTCATAAAGACCTTTAGACCTTGGTGATTTCATATTCACAGATCTATCTCTTGTTAAAAGGCACACCAGCTGTAGGGGTTAAATTTTGATGCTCGCCATGAAACACGAAATTGTTATAACTTTGGTGTAAGTGGTCTGATTTCCTTCAAACTTCACATGACTCATATTAGTCCCGCCCTGAACACATTTATATGACCATATTTCCTGATAGTCATAGCACCACCTAGTAGCGACAGGAAATGACATTTTTTAGACGTGTTTCTCCTGGCAGGTTGACCATATCCAACTCAAATGTGGTCATAAAGATCTTAAGACCTTGGCGATGACATATTCACAGATCTACCTCATGTAAAAAGGCACATCAGCTGCAGGGGTTGAATTTTGATGCTCGCCATGAAACACGAAATTGTTATAACTTTGGCGTTAATGGTCAGATATTCATCAAACTTCACATGACTCATATTAGTCCCACCCTGAACACAATGATATCACAACATACCATGATAGTCATAGTCAACCCATCCTCGCTTGACCCTATTGTCTTCGGTGCGGTGCGAGGATTCAAGGAGTTGTCATCGGTGCAGTGCGAGGATTCGAGGAGTCCTCGCCATAGGCGAGGACACTATTGTTTTTGGAGCGTTCACTATCAGCGACAGAGCTGGAAGGCAGAAAACTCCTCTATGAGAGGGGTCCTCGCACCACACCACTCCATTTATTATTAGCTTTCACTACGTCTCGTTTGATCATCACAAGTCAAAGTTTCACCAAGTCACATGGGTTATATGTCTACAACTTTCAAAATATAAGCTCACACAACCTTCAGAAGAACCCTTTACTTAAAAAAAAAAAAAAAAAAAAACTGAAAATGGCCGCAGTCATTCATTGTACACCCAAGCTCTTTAACAGTTCAAGAGCTTGTAAAATTTAAATCACTTAAAAAAGACCTTTCAAGTATTTCCATGTATTCGTTGTTTTTCTGAACCCAACTGAATGACCTGTAGGGTTAGATCAATCTAACCCATTTCAAGTACAAGTCCATAATGGGAACAAATCCAATGCTTTGACACTTTCCTGTAATTCTTTTGAGTGTTACAACCATCAGGAAAGTATGCACATCTTTGAAGAAATGTTATATTCTAAAATTACAAGCTCCTTTAATCACCACTTTCTTAGTAAATAATGTTTCATTTACTCTCCTTTATATTTCATGTTTTATCCATGCTAAAAAATTTTTAATCCTTTTAAAATGTATATTAGGTATTTATATATTCATGTACTTACATCATGTCACACAGTAAACTAGGAGTACTGTCACCACAGACCTTTGTTTTTTATAGTACATGGGAAACACTTCAATTCTTCACAGTAGGACAGACACAATTTTGTAGTTAACATTATACAATTTATTTATCATTACAGTGCATTTCATTTGAATGTGGATGTTTTAGAGATGACATTTTGTTTCCATAAACGACATTAGTTACATTTTTTTAATACAAGAAGTACAAAATTATTATTAATACAAAAAGTCAGAACATTCATTTACATAACGCTTCATTTCACTTTATAGTTCATGTAGAAAAAAATTACCAATTAACATTCTCTCCCTGTCCATGCTATCAAACAACAACAACTGAGAGGATTACTTTTGGAACTTTTGTCATGTCCCTCACATAGACTACTCAGACTACAGTACATCTTGGGCAGAAAACACACACATACAAAAAAAAAAACATTTAAAGCTTCTGTACCAAAATCCCACTGGCACATCAACATCACTTGGGGACTGGAGAGGTTGGGACCCTCCATCACCGCAGCATTTTCAACCACCTCAGAGAGAACAAACATCAGTTGAAAAGGAAATACCACTGACCAACAATTCAATTAATTGAGTTATAGAAAGCTTGAAAGGGAGAGAGAAAACATAAGATTGGGGGATACAAGGGGGAGGAGAAATCATGGAAACAACAACAACAACAGCAATAACAACATTTTTTGTTTACAAGTGTCCTGTTTGGCAGCTCAGGCATGCAGAATGAAGAGTCTGTGCCTTGTGGTACCAGAACAGATTTGCTGTTAGTTCATGCATACAAACATGAACATTTCTCATCTCAACTACTGACTGTACTTCACTTAAAACTAATAATACATACATAACAATAATGCCGACAATTATATTAACAGTTCAGTCATTAAATACAATTTATTTCCTGCTATATTCATATGTAACATCATGATTTAACTGCTGCATCTTTTCCAAGTAAATGATCAGAATTTTAAACACTAGGGGCATACAGAAAACATGCAACATGAAGCATGTCCAATTTCTTTTAAAATGTATTAGTTGGATTCAAATTAACCTTTTCAAATTTTCATGACTTAAGACTGAAACAGTTGCACATGAACATATCAGGAGTGAAATAACCACACAGTCAAACATGCATAAATACAAAAATATTTACAGTTGTCAGAAACAGAGACATGTGGCAGACAGAGACTAACACATCTACAATCACTAACAGCTGTGAAGACCATGATTAAATTAATTGTCTACACAATACACACCGTTAACAAAAGCTAACCTTCCACACATTCCACCTGTACCACATAATTGATTAACTCTAAAATCCCTACACAATAGTCATACCCACATAATAAAAACGACATTTCCATTTCCAATACATACACAATAACCTCAAATCTCCCTATAATAATAAATACACAATATAAAATAAACATCCACATGATTAACTATGAAAATTCTCGCAATCTTCGCACAATGGAGTGGGACAGACTCTACACTGATACTACAACATTCACACGATACCAAACCTACACACTGTCAACACAACAAACTACAAGTCAGTTTCCTCTTAAAACCCCACAGATAAACACAACAAGTACAACACCAACACCTACATTTGCACTGGGACTTTCTACGAGTCAAATGAAGCCACATCGCAAAGCACAACACAAACCGACCTAATCTAATCCAGAATCAAACTACACATCCACCTCTACATTCTCAAAGTCCTCAAACAACCAGTCTATGTCCTCTAGCTCACCCTGATCATCTCTCACACTAAAACTACACAGAATGCCTTCATGATCACTGAAGTACGTGGGCATCACTACACATTCCACATCATACTGTGCTGTTTTAACATAAACGTGATCAATCAATGTCCCCTTCTCCGTTGTCTCTTGTGTTACATGCTGCTGAAATCCTTTTTGACCCATGAATTTACAAATTGATGATGTTTTCAAAACATCGTCATTAAAATCTCCCAATATCACAAATGTCTCACTAATTGGACTTAACCAATCAAGTAATTTCCTCAGGTATTGTTTAAATAGAGAATTTGGATAACACGGTGGACGATAAATTACTGCCATCAAAATGTTAAATTTGCTACACAGGCACACCAAACACTCCAGATTCAAATCAGGTGCCTGCAGGATGCTACAGTCCAAATTGCCTACACTGTACAAACCAACTCCACCATGTTCTAGATTCTGGAGCTCCAACAATTTGGGGTTACTGCTGCTGTAACACAAACCTCGAGGACGACTGTGGAAAGTATATCCATCAATTTGGACACTGTCTAATGAGGACTGTGCAGTGAGCCACGTTTCTGTGACAGCAATACAGTTAGGCTGTAAATGCTGTGTGCACGACACCAAATCTGCCAGGTGGCGATTTAAACTTTGAACGTTCATTAAATACACACAGAAACTGTGTGCACTTAATGAAGGTTGAGGCTGCTCAATTAAAAATGGAGACATGCTGTCTAAAGCCTCCTTTATGGCGCCCTTGCAGTAAATGGCCTTCTCTTTAAAATCCCTGATGATCAGTCCAGACAAAGACCTAACACGACTCAAAGCTACATACGCCTGCCCAGGTGCAAAAACTTTCTCCAAAGAAACGACAGCCTCATCTACCGTTAACCCCTGCACTTTATGCACTGTACATGCCCACGCTAGCCTAAGAGGAAACTGAAATCGCAGACCACCTCGTTTCGTTGCCCTGTCCTCCTCGGGATCAATAGCAGTAGAATACCTGCATTCTACTGCCGCATGTGCACGTGTTTTCCTCCTCTGTGAGCCAATTTTCTCATCATCAAATCTGACATAAACTGTTTGAGGAAATTTTTTATCATTACCAAAATCTATCTGAGTTACCGTGCCACATGCGCCATTGACCAGACCGTCTTCAACATCCACGTTCTTACACAACATGACACGCGCGTTCCTTGCCAAACACAAACTCTCCGGTAAACATGTCTCCGCCGCATTACTATGATGCCCTCCCATACGTTCTAATTTGCCTGTTTTCCTGCTATGTGCGAAATCTTTTGCTTCTATCACAACATAATCCGGACACACTGCAGCCAACTGATTCAAATTATGCTCACTTACTTGCACATTTGTGGGAAAAATGTGCAAAGCAGAGCTCTCTTCCCCTGTCTCACGAGCCTTTAATATATTAATATCACTAGCTAACATGGGGGTGCCCTTTGAACGCACTCTCAACCTGTTCAGCAACTCTGCAAAAACACTATCCTTCTGCCTAACTACGGTTTTCAACTCTACTACACTGAAAGTACACCACAGGTCCACACCAACAGGACAACTATACAGAGGCTTCCCTTTAACGGGAGGCAACTGATAGAAGTCTCCAACAGCTATCACACTGACATTGCCAAATGGGGAAAAGTCGCCTGTCTGCTTCACCTGCCTTAACCTGCCATGAACATATGCTAACAGATTGTGATCAACCATACTGATTTCATCTATGATTACAATTTGGACGTGACTCAATTTGGCTCTCAGAGAGTTTAGTTTATCCTCACCCAAAGGGATGTAGGGTAAACTAGCATGTGTGCCAATACTGAATGTGTGATGAATTGTTGCTGCATTTAAATTGTATGCAGCTATGCCTGTAGGTGCAGTTAACAAAACACAAATATCATCTGGTTGATTACAAAGTGTGGACAATAATCTCCCTGCCTCATACTGAATAGCCCTAATTAAATGACTTTTCCCCGTCCCTGCACCACCTGTCACAAACACATGCAGAGGTTCTGGGTTTTTACCCATCACCTTCTGCAAACACCACTGTCTAACCTTATAAAACACAGCCATCTGTGTCTCATTCAGAGACCTAACTAAAGCTAGACCCTCACTTCTAGACATCACATTCCTCCTCCTCTCTAACTGCGCTACCTGTCTATTACCAACAACCAAATCTGGGACATTCTCCAGACATTCCTGCAACTGCTCGTCTGCTAGCTCAGATCCCTGCTGCTGCCTTCTCTCCTCTACACATTCAAGCCGTTCAACTTCCTGTTCAGGGCACAGCTCCCCCCAAGCATCCTCCTCATCCACGCCTTGCTGCTCTGCAATCTCCTGCGCACGCTCTAAATCTGGACAATCTACTTCAAACACCGACCTATTCTCCTTCACCACGTCCTTAACTGCATGTACCGACCCGTCACTAAACGTCACGTTTCCATCCTCATGGAACTGTTCAAACAGCTCAAAGCCTGGAGGTTTGAGGTCTGAGTCAGTTCTATAAGGAAGGAACAACTGCAGCAAACTCTGATAATGTGCCTCGGGATATTTCTCTAAACTAAAACGCATGTACCGAACAACAGCAAACTGAGCACGTGTTCTCCTCAAAATGAAGCCCAAACCATTTTTCAATTCAATCCTGTCTTCAGACATTTCGTTTCTGGTAAGAACACGATACTCCGACGCAAATGTGGCCATACACATATTTTCAAAGACGTCATCGTCGGGCCTGTTCCTATATCTATCGACTAAGCTCGTCATCCACATATCTTCTGTCCTAAGATCATGTGACGACGCTCTCTCCTTCAAAACACTGAGGGGTAAACTCATCTTCACTGTATTACTCCCTGTCGGCACAAACACAACCTTCCTAGAGCACTCCTTCAAATGCAAGTTAGTTAACCTATACACCGCCTCCTGAGCACTAACATCCCTATTGTGCAAATACACGCTGCCTAACTTCTTTAATGCATCTTTAGCAGAGACATTTCCTTGTTTTTTAGCTTCTTTTTGGGCATTACTCAACAACAGGCCAATTTCTCTCTCTGCTTTTGTAATATACGAGATTATATACACAACAACCGCGTACGCATCAGTCACAAAGCTCAGGTCAATATTGGCGTTCCAACACTTCAACAACTTCTTGCTGTATTGATTAACCCAAACTTCATTTACCCCTCTCTTGTAAACTACCTTAGTTTTGTTTTGCAGTCTTCTATAAGCCTCTTCAAAGACGTACTGATTAATGCCCAGACTCATAAACAACTCCTCTACACTACCATACGACTCACTCTGTACTGCTGTCTTAACTGACTCCAAGATAGACTGCGCAATCTCTACTCGCATCTTATCGCTTTTGTCAAAACACTTACAGACTGGTTTGTTTTCTGACCGGGAATCCTCCCCTGTCTCCTCTGCCTTCTTCTTGTCACATGTGCATTTTTTCACTTCTACTTTACAAATGAATGTACGCAAAGACACAGGTTTTGGGAAATTGAAACGACATACCGTCTTATTTTTTCTGCATGACTTTGAATGTCGTTTGGAATGTGTTTGCACTGATGACACAATGTCCAATAATGCATCATCATCTGAGGGTAACTCACACGATACGTACTTATCAATAAACTCTACAACCTCCTGGTCTGTATTCTTATCAATTTTAGGAGCACCCTCAATCCAAAACAAACAGTGAACATGTGGAGAACCACGCTGCTGAAACTCCACCCTGTAAAAGCTATCTGTGATTTTGCCAATTGGTTGAGAAGGAGACATGAGGACCTCTCTCAGAAAACAATGCCATCTGTAATCAAACATCCTCGCTGCTGTGACCGGGTTGCGACGCAACAACTCACACCTGTCTGCCCACTCCAAATCCTCTACCGTCTGCGTTCTGCCTTCCTGCTTCAGTATGCTGGTCAGGAGATTCTGCCAGCGCAGATCTGCAGACGAAAATGAGCAAAACCACGTCGGAATCCCTAACTGACGCACACAGGCCAAGACATCCTTCTGGACTGACTGCCAGAAAGCAGGCGTACCCCGTATCGGCTTGAGAAATCTAAACCCATCATCAAACTCCAACAACCGCTTCAGAGACTCCTCGTCCTTCAACATATTCTGAGTAACCCTTTGAGACTTCTGACCCGCCTTACCTTTACGCAACGCCACAGAAACACTCGACATCACCTGATCTATCTCAGACATATACTGAGCAAAAAATATGTACTCTACGTTACGCGCAAAACGACCATCGGCTAGCATAATCCTATTGTTAAAATAACGCGACAGACTCAACTTATAACACCGACTGTCATGAAAGGTCTTATCACCCAAAGGAAACAACACAGGGAAACACTTTGCTTCGTTACTGTGGTCAGAAAGCATCCTAACTGGACTATTACCCTCTGCAGGCGCTATATTCACAATATCCTCAAAATACTGATCTAATGCTTCCTGACCAATATCAACAGGCATAAGACAAGTGTCCTGAAACATGCAGTGCTGCTGTCTGTCATGTAACATTTCGTCTTGTGCTATGTCTGCTGATTCTTCTCCATCAACCTCAGCCTCTTCTCTAACCTGACCAGTGACCTCACTTCCTCTACCAGCTTCATCCTCACCACCTGACCCAGCTTCTTCCTTCTCCCCATCTTCCTGCCTACAAAACTCATTAACCCACTCCTCATTAAACTCAATGTCTTTGTAGTGAACATTGGTTCTCTTCAAATACTCCAGCGCCTGTCTTACATGCAACGTATCCACAAACTTGTACTCATAATGTCCTTTGTACGTCAACTTTCGCTTTAACTTAACCTGCACCAAGGACCCTTCCATACTCGAACGTGGCAACAGATTACTAGTCTGTGTAATGTTGGCTGGAACACAGGTCACTGGACCGTGTACTCCATTTTGCCCCCCTTTAGGCAATGCCAACATTTTCATAAAAGGAATGTGCAAGGCTATCAAATGCTGCTCTATACTATTCAAACATCCCAGCTCTGGTGGAATGGGATCTACTTGCAAGTTATTACTCCAACACTCAGCTGGCATCTCACCTGCACTAATCTTCCGATGACACGTATAACAAATCCACAGCTGACCTCTACACAACACCAACTGACAGGGCACAACACACTCATCATTACACCTGTGCAGATACTTCTCACTAATACAACTGTTTGCAATGCCAGCTGTAGCTGAACTTCTACCATAAACTTCCCTTATACAGCTCTGCACCTGATTTCTAAACAACAACCTATGACACACACAACACACAAAATCTGGACCATCTCTGACCTGTTCCAAAAACTGCTCCATAACAAAACCAAAGTCTTCTGACTTCTCCATCCTGTGCTTCCTACTCACCCTGACGCTGTCCATGACCCTCTCTCTATGCTCAACACTGTCTTTATATTTCCTTACACTCTGTGCTTTGACGCTTTCTCTATGCTGAACACTGTCTCTATATTTCCCTACACTCTGTGCTTTAACCCTCTCTCTATGCTGAACACTGTCTCTATATTTTCTTACACTCAGCGCTTTAATCCTCTCTCTATGCTGAATACTGTCTCTGTATTTCCCAACACTCCGCGCTTTAAGTTTTTCCCTGTGCTCAAGGCTTTCTGTATACTTCACCATACTCTTCACTTTACTAATGGCTTTAACCTTCTCTCTGTGGTTGATGCTCTCTTTATATTTGCCAACAATTCTCGCTATGACGCTTTCTCTGTGCTGGACACTGTCTCTATATTTAGCAACCTTCCTTGCTTTAACACTATCTCTGTACAATACGTTTTCCTGATACATCTTCATAAACTTGACTTGACGTCTCTTCCTAAACAACCTCCTCATTTTCTCCTGTGTCCCTTTACTCTGTCTCAAATAGTTTGCTTTCACAGACTTACTACCTACACCTTCATTACATTCAACTGCTAACTTGTCACTATCCACAACATTTGTCACTCTAGACCTAGTGCTATAACCTGACACTTGACTAACTTTACAATAACAATAACAAACCTGCAGTCCAGGCTTAAACACACAAACAACGTTCTCAAAATGTTGTCCCATGACATTCTGTACATAAATACACTCCTCTGACAAACACTTACTGTTACATTTGTACTTCAACCAACGTCCATCATAAAAAGTACAAACACTAACTCCTAACCAATCTGCTGTGACCTGAATTTCTACCTCTGTAGCCCAACTGTTCACATTTCTCATCCTGGACTGCTGAAGATACTCTGACACAGACGAATACTCAGATCTAAGCAGACTGCCATACTTAGCTGCATTCCTTTCTAACTCTTTACATACAGCTAGCCTAATCTTGCGATGGTGCTTCTGTGAGCCACTCACAGCCTGAGAGATGGCTCTAAAGAAGCAGTTACCATCAGCCACAATCCTCTCATTTAAACATGGAACCCCTAACAACCCCACCTCTGCTGACATCGAACCACTGACCTTCACAAAGTCTACATTTAACTTATTACACAAAGCCTTACAGATGTCGACACTAAGGGGACGGAAGAGCAGCTCTTCATTTGCCACAGCACTGACAAATTCAACATCTGTATTAACTTCACCAACATCATACGTCTTTGATTTCTTCAACACACTAGTGCTAGAAGAAATTTTACGCCTTCGACCATCACTAACTGTTGACTCTGCTGTTGAACCACTGCTGACCTGACTGACTAAAGACACAACAGAAATGCCAGACAGTGCTGGACTTACAGCTACACCAACACCACAGTCACACACACTTTTTCCTGAAGAAATGTGTTCTACCCTGGCCTCAGAAACCACATTACACTCTGCCACTGGAGCAGTACTCATCTCAGTGACACAGCTCTCGACAGAAACACAAGACAACACTGGGCTTGCACACCCACTGACCCTAACGCCACACAGCTCAAAGAGCTTCTCCCTAGAGCTGAGACTGTCTGCCAAACAACAGATGTACTGATACAGATCATCCAGACAAGCAAACTGCAATACCACACTTTTACCATCGCTCTGCAACAAGCCAATGTCACTACGCGAGTGACTGTCTACTACAGCAAACCGTCCACCCTCACAAATGATGGCAGAACTATTCCCGCACAGTGTCAGAAGACATGTACTATACCGACTGAAGATCCTCTCCAGTCCATTTCTCAGACTGATGAACACACCGCTGTCGATGTGTTCACCCTCACTCACGCCTACTTCACCTAATACTGTGTCACCGTAGCTAAAGCTAAACATCTGCTCCTCTAACACTAACTGCTGCGGCAAATCTGCAACAGACAGCAGATGTGACGCGTGCGTAAAAATGTTCAAGTCACGCAAACTAGTGTACAAGTCGTCACCTACAACCAACGCGCGATCCACATCACACCTAGCCCACGAGAACACACTCGACAATGTGTGTTTGGCTAAGCTGGCCAAAGCTATAGCCATACACTGCTGACCTCCATACACAAACCGCTCATCTCCCTGGTGGAACGATCCCCTCACAACCTTATCCAGCCTAAACCCTCTACTACCCTCTGCTGCCACAACATCACTGTCCGACTCTAACACAACTGTACTAACATCAGGAACACTAACAAAAGGAACAAAAACAGCCTTATCTTTGCCGATCTTCTGTGGCATCTCCTGGACGGCGGACTCCCCCATGGACTCCTGGACTGTGACCGCCACCTGGCACAAAAAACAAAACACACGCTTTTATCACAGCCAAAAAAGACATGTTATTGCTTCCTAAAATCATCAATAACTGACAAAACATGAAACATCAAACGAACCTCCTGGACTGCTGGGCCGGGCTTGGAGGCACACTCGGTCGCAGGGGCAGGCGCAGGTGTTGCCGGAGCCTCATGAGACAGAATAAAAAAAACAATTAAAACACATCATTCACTTTGTTGCAGCATGTTTTAGGAATGTATGAAAAAATTCCACGTCATTAACATCCCCCCAAAAAATCCACACTAACCTGCCGCTTTCGTCCTCTGCGTGATGTGGCAACACCTCTCGGCTGACGCTTCACACGGAAGGTCTGTAGGAAGGAAAACAAACTTTTGTAAGAACTGTCTTCCTGTTTTCACCTCAACAGTATTGACACAATGTGTAAACAGCTTACCTGGCCGGCTGGCGGATCAGCAGGGCAGTCAGAGCCAGAAGAAGGGGCAACCTTCTCCATGGCATCCAACATGCCACTGCTGAACCACACGGGGTTGGACGGGATGACAGACTGTCCCACCGGAGGTGTTCCAGCCTTAAAAACAAAAACAACACAGTTGCTTAGAATTCATTTTTGGACACACAAAAATTTTGCACAACTTGAAGCCAAACACTGCCTTAAAAAAACAATTTACCTTGCCCCGCCGTCCAACCACCGCCCACTCGCAGGGGTCACTGTGACGCGGCACGCGAGCATGCCCCGTCACGACCAGAGTGGGGGACACCCTGCCCCGCGGCGATCTCCGGGGAGACACCGGGGGCGTGGGCGCCGGGGGTGCCAGCTGGAGGAACGCGGAGTTCCACAGCAGCTGCACCAGGATGGGCATGCCATCGGAGTCGCTGAGGTGCACCTTAGAGAGAGTAAAACACAACCAACATGTCAGTCCACATGTCAAACTGCCATGACAAAAACATCAAACTCTTCCATGTCTTATGTCACACAAACAAAGTATGCTGTACTTACGCCATCATGGCACCACAGCTCCAACCGATGGACTGGGAAGTGCGCTGCCACAGACACGTAGGGGAGACCTTACACACATGAGAGAAACATCATCAGTCCTTCTAATATTTACACTTGTAGAAATGATTTTGCATTGCACATTACATCAACTACAACTATGCTGATGACCACAACTGGAACTTACCCATGCGTGCTGCGACACGGTGGTATTCCTGACGCAGCTGCTCTTGGAGGCCCAGGTCCATGCTCAGACGGGGAGGAAAGTCCAGGACAAAGACCTTGGAAACAACATTTCTTTGTTAATGCCCTTAAATAAGCACATAACTCAACACCCTGCTCACAACTACCAAATAAATACTGACAACAGTAACTGCAATTAGGAAAAAAAAACAAAAAGGACTAAAGTAAATGAAACAAACCTTGGGCCAGCGGCTGCAGACCGTGGTCAGGAGCGCACCGAAGTCCAACGCCGCCTCACCGATGGTCCTGCTGGCGGTCAGGTTGTTGCTCGGGGCGAGCACACACACGGCGTCCGGGACCGACGGGACATCTGCGTGCAGCACCTCCGTCCTCAGCTCCCTGGCCTCTGCACCTGGAACAGACAGAAAAGCAAAAGACAGGGATCCCTCGGGGATGGCCGCGAACCCGTCCACCATGGAGCGCAGATGGGAGTCTCCGACGACGAACACCAGCTGCAACAACAGAGACATCACTTTAGAACAGAGACACCAACCTTGACACCAAGCAACCATCACTGTCTTGCGAATAAGACAAATAATACCTTCTGGTCCGGACGCTGGGCTGGAGTGACCAACTTGAAGCTGCGCTGGGTCAGCTCCGAAGTTGGCCATCTCCGCACACGATGGCGGTACCCGGTACCGCGGCCTGGGTCAGACAGATCAAAATTGAACAGTGTCAGCACAAGATTAACACATCTTTCAATAACATTTTATCTGTATCATTGAAACATGTAAAAAAAAACAACAACAAAAAAAAAACTATTTGACACATACGAGCAACGAACTCGGAGACAGGCGGCAGGGGGGTCCAGGTCTGCGCCGTCGCCATCCTCCTCCTCAGGGCCTGGGCACGCCGGTGGGACTTCGCACGGGGCATCTAAACAAACACAAAAACAACCAAAAAAAATTACTTCAACATTCATACAGAATATGCACAAATCACTATGACTGTCAGCTAATCACACTCAAAAGCCATACTTTACCACGCAGACTCTGACCTCAGCCTTCAAATACATAAAATGCTCGACTTACCTTGCCAGCAGTAGATGGACACTTCGAGTGTGTGTGTGTGTGTGTGTGTGTGTGTGTGTATGTATATATGTGTGGGTGTGTGTGTCTGTCTGTCTGTCTGTGTCTGTGTGGAAACTATCAGAAATGTGCTATTAGGTGTGTGTTGAAAATTGATGTAATGAATGAATGAATGAATAAATGTGTGTTCAATGTAGAGGTCCTGGATCAGCAGAAAATCGCAGGTCAGTCGCAGAAGGAGAGCACCAGATCACACAGCCAGTGAGAGGAATATCTGTAGATGAAAAAAAAACATATTTTATTTAACAATGAGTTTGACATAGAAGAACCGTGCAATTAAATGCCTGCTAGACACATTGAGATAACAGATTTAGATTTAAAAGCATTTCTCTCTACACATCCTGGATAAACCCATCCACAGTTATGTCAAAAAAAAAAATCTCTAACATTAAAACAAGATCTTTCATTTAAACAATATGCTCAACTAAACAACAGCTTCAATCTTAAACTTATGTTGTTCCTGAAAGGAAAATGGCCAACACTGTATGTCTCTACATTACACGACTCAATGTCAAACAAAACTAGCCTACATATCAGAATGACACACAAATGTACAGCATCTAATCTTTCCTGTCAACATGATAAACTAACACACAGTCATCAATTTTAGAGGGTCTGCCCTGCAAACAATATGCTCAACTAACACAACAGCATCCACATTAAAAACATGTTGTTATTGAAAGCAAAATGGGTGACACTACAGCTCTCTAAATAAATCAAATCAGTCTCAAGCAAAACTGGCCATCACAGACACACACACACACACACACACACACACACACACACACCCACACAGGCAAGGATCTTTCCTTTAAACAATATGTTTAACACAAGAGCATCCACATTAAATACCATTACATACATTAAATGCACACACACATTCACAGCATCAACTATCTCTTCTAAAAATTAGCATTTAGCTAGCAGAAAGCTAACATGAATGCCACAACTCAATCTCAACAAAAACATGACATTTCACAGACACACAGGCAAACACAAATTAACATCATCGAAGCTCTCCTCTCAACATTAGCATTAGCCTAGCATAAATCTAACATCAATTTAAAAAATTCAACTCAAACCAAAACTAGCTGACACACACACACACAGCTGTCCTCTCAACATTAGCATTAGCCTAGCATAATGCGAACAAGAATGCCACAACTCAATCTCAACAAAAACTAGCTGACACACACACGCACAGCATCTAAGCTCTCCTCTCAACATTAGCATTAGCCTAGCATGAAGCTAACATCAACTAAAAAAACTCAACCCAAACCAAAACTAGCTGAGACACACACACACACACAGCTGTCATCTCAACATTAGCATTAGCCTAGCATGAAGCTAACATGAATGCCACAACTCAATCTCAACAAAACGTAGCTGACACACACGCACAGCATCTAAGCTCTCCTCTCAACATTAGCATTAGCCTAGCATAAAGCTAACATGAATGCCACAACTCAATCTCAACATAAACTACATGACATTTCACAGAAACACAGGCAAACACAGATTCACATCATCGAAGCTCTCCTCTCAACATTAGCATTAGCCTAGCATAAAGCTAACATGAATGCCACAACTCATTCTCAACAAAAACTAGATGACATTTCACAGAAACGCACAGCATCGAAGCTCTGCTCGCAACATTAGCATTAGCCTAGCATAAAGCTAACATGAATGCCACAACTCAAACTCAACAAAAACTAGATGACATTTCACAGAAACACAGATTCACATCATCGAATCTCTCCTCTCAACATTAGCATTTAGCCAAGCATAAACCTAACATCAATTTAAAAAACTCAACCCAAACCAAAACTAGCTGACACACACACACAGCCACACACAGCTGTCATCTTAACATTACCATTAGCCTAGCATAAAGCTAACATGAATGCCCCAACTCAATCTCAACAAAGACTAGCCGACACACACACACGCACAGCATCGAAGCTCTCCTCTCAACATTAGCATTAGCCTAGCATAAAGCTAACATCAATTAAAAACACTCAACCCAAATCAAAACTAGCTGACACACACACACACACACACACGCACACACACACACACACACACACAGCTGTCATCTCAACATTAGCATTAGCCTAGCATAAAGCTAACATGAATGCCACAACTCAATCTCAACAAAAACTACATGACATTTCACAGAAACACAGGCAAACACAGATTCACATCATCGAAGCTCTCCTCTCAACATTAGCATTAGCCTAGCATAAAGCTAACATCAATTAAAAACACTCAACCCAAATCAAAACTAGCTGACACACACACACACACACACGCAC
This sequence comes from Cephalopholis sonnerati, assembly GCA_019142605.1. Lineage (NCBI taxonomy): Eukaryota > Metazoa > Chordata > Actinopteri > Perciformes > Serranidae > Cephalopholis > Cephalopholis sonnerati. The sequence goes on along the minus strand of JAGQAX010000009.1, from coordinate 2,054,605 downwards.
ACACACACACACACACACAGCTGTCATCTCGACATTAGCATTAGCCTAGCATAAAGCTAACATGAATGCCACAACTCAATCTCAACAAAAACTAGCTGACACACAAACACACGCATAGCATCAAAGCTCTCCTCTCAACATTAGCATTAGCCTAGCATAAAGCTAACATGAATGCCACAACTCAATCTCAACAAAAACTAGCTGACACACAAACACACGCACAGCATCTAAGCTCTCCTCTCAACATTAGCATTAGCCTAGCATAAAGCTAACATGAATGCCACAACTCAATCTCAACAAAAACTACATGACATTTCACAGAAACACAGGCAAACACAGATTCACATCATCGAAGTTGTCCTCTCAACATTAGCATTTAGCCGAGCATAAAGCTAACATCAATTAAAAAAATTCAACCCAAACCGAAATTAGCTGACACACAGAAACACACACACAGACACACACAGCTGTCCTCTCAACATTAGCATTAGCCTAGCATAAAGCAAACATGAATGCCACAACTCAATCTCAACAAAAACTAGCTGACACACACACACACACACAGCATCTAAGCTCTCCTCTCAACATTAGCATTAACCTAGCATAAAGCTAACATCAATTAAAAACACTCAACCCAAACCAAAACTAGCTGACACACACACACAGACACACACAGCTGTCCTCTCAACATTACCATTAGCCTAGCATAAAGCTAACATGAATTCCACAACTCAATCTCAATAAAAACTACATGACATTTCACAGAAACACAGGCAAAGACAGATTCACATCATCGAATCTCTCCTCTCAACATTAGCATTAGCCTAGCATAAAGCTAACATCAATTCAAAAAACTCAACCCAAACCAAAACTAGCTGAGACACACAGCTGTCCTCTCAACATTACCATTAGCCTAGCATAAAGCTAACATGAATAGCACAACTCAATCTCAACAAAAACTGCATGACATTTCACAGAAACACAGGCAAACACAGATTCACATTATCGAAGTTGTCCTCTCAACATTAGCATTAGCCTAGCATAAAGCTAACATAAATGCCACAACTCATTCTCAACAAAAACTAGATGACATTTCACAGAAACTCACAGCATCTAAGCTCTCCTCTCAACATTAGCATTAGCCTAGCATAAAGCTAACATGAATGCCACAACTCAAACTCAACAAAAACTACATGACATTTCACAGAAACACAGGCAAACACAGATTCACATCATCGAAGTTGTCCTCTCAACATTAGCATTTAGCCGAGCATAAAGCTAACATCAATTAAAAAAATTCAACCCAAACCGAAATTAGCTGACACACAGAAACACACACACAGACACACACAGCTGTCCTCTCAACATTAGCATTAGCCTAGCATAAAGCAAACATGAATGCCACAACTCAATCTCAACAAAAACTAGCTGACACACACACACACACACACACACACACACAGCATCTAAGGTCTCCTCTCAACATTAGCATTAACCTAGCATAAAGCTAACATCAATTAAAAACACTCAACCCAAACCAAAACTAGCTGACACACACACACAGACACACACAGCTGTCCTCTCAACATTACCATTAGCCTAGCATAAAGCTAACATGAATTCCACAACTCAATCTCAATAAAAACTACATGACATTTCACAGAAACACAGGCAAAGACAGATTCACATCATCGAATCTCTCCTCTCAACATTAGCATTAGCCTAGCATAAAGCTAACATCAATTCAAAAAACTCAACCCAAACCAAAACTAGCTGAGACACACAGCTGTCCTCTCAACATTACCATTAGCCTAGCATAAAGCTAACATGAATAGCACAACTCAATCTCAACAAAAACTGCATGACATTTCACAGAAACACAGGCAAACACAGATTCACATTATCGAAGTTGTCCTCTCAACATTAGCATTAGCCTAGCATAAAGCTAACATAAATGCCACAACTCATTCTCAACAAAAACTAGATGACATTTCACAGAAACGCACAGCATCTAAGCTCTCCTCTCAACATTAGCATTAGCCTAGCATAAAGCTAACATGAATGCCACAACTCAAACTCAACAAAAACTACATGACATTTCACAGAAACACAGGCAAACACAGATTCACATCATCGAATCTCTCCTCTCAACATTAGCATTTAGCCAAGCAAAAACCTAACATCAATTTAAAAAACTCAACCCAAACCAAAACTAGCTGACACACACACACAGCTGTCATCTTAACATTACCATTAGCCTAGCATAAAGCTAACATGAATGCCACAACTCAATCTCAACAAAAACTAGCCGACACACACACACAGCATCGAAGCTCTCCTCTCAACATTAGCATTAGCCTAGCATAAAGCTAACATCAATTAAAAAAACTCAACCCAAACCAAAACTAGCTGACACACACACACACACACAGCTGTCATCTCAACATTAGCATTAGCCTAGCATAAAGCTAACATGAATGCCACGACTCAATCTCAACAAAAAGTAGCTGACACACACGCACATCATCGAAGCTCTCCTCTCAACATTAGCATTAGCCTAGTATAAAGCTAACATGAATGCCACAACTCAATCTCAACAAAAACTAGATATTTCACAGAAACACAGGCAAACACACATGCATAGCATCGAAGCTCTCCTCTCGACATTAGCATTAGCCTAGCATAAAGCTAACATGAATGCCACAACTCAATCTCAACAAAAACTAGCTGACACACAAACACACGCACAGCATCTAAGCTCTCCTCTCAACATTAGCCTAGCATAAAGCTAACATGAATGCCACAACTCAATCTCAACAAAAACTACATGACATTTCACAGAAACACAGGCAAACACAGATTCACATCATCGAAACTCTGCTCTCAACATTAGCATTAGCCTAGCATAAAGCTAACATGAATGCCACAACTCAATCTCAACAAAAACTACAAGACATTTCAGATACACAAGCAAACACACATGCTCATCATCAAGGCTCTCCTCTCAACATTAGCATTTAGCCAAGCATAAAGCTAACATCAATTAAAAAAACTCAACCCAAACCAAAACTAGCTGACACACACACACACATAGACACACACAGCTGTCCTCTCAACATTAGCATTAGCCTAGCATAAAGCTAACATGAATGCCACAACTCAATCTCAACAAAAACTACAAGACATTTCAGATACACAAGCAAACACACATGCTCATCATCAAGGCTCTCCTCTCAACATTAGCATTTAGCCAAGCATAAAGCTAACATCAATTAAAAAAACTCAACCCAAACCAAAACTAGCTGACACACACACACACACACACACACACACAGCTGTCCTCTCAACATTAGCATTAGCCTAGCATAAAGCTAACATGAATGCCACAACTCAATCTCAACAAAAACTACATGACATTTCAGACAAACAAGCAAACACAAATGCTCATCATCGAAGCTCTCCTCTCAACATAAGCATTAGCCTAGCATAAAGCTAACATGAATGCCACAACTCAATCTCAACAAAAACTACATGACATTTCACAGAAACACAGGCAACCACAGATTCACATCATCGAAGTTGTCCTCTCAACATTAACATTTAGCCGAGCATAAAGCTAACATCAATTAAAAAAACTCAACCCAAACCGACATTAGCTGACACACAGAAACACACACACAGACACACACAGCTGTCCTCTCAACATTAGCATTAGCCTAGCATAAAGCAAACATGAATGCCACAACTCAATCTCAACAAAAACTAGCTGACAGACACACACACACACACACACACACACACACACACACACACACAGCATCTAAGCTCTCCTCTCAACATTAGCATTAGCCTAGCATAAAGCTAACATGAATGCCACAACTCAATCTCAACAAAAACTAGCTGACACACACACACACACACACACACACACAGCATCTAAGCTCTCCTCTCAACATTAGCATTAGCCTAGCATAAAGCTAACATCAATTAAAAACACTCAACCTAAACCAAAACTAGCTGACACACACACACACACACACACACACACACACAGCTGTCCTCTCAACATTAGCATTAGCCTAGCATAAAGCTACCATGAATTCCACAACTCAATCTCAATAAAAACTACATGACATTTCACAGAAACACAGGCAAAGACAGATTCACATCATCGAATCTCTCCTCTCAACATTAGCATTAGCCTAGCATAAAGCTAACATGAATGCCACAACTCAATCTCAACAAAAACTACATGACATTTCAGACACACAAGCAAACACACATGCTCATCATCGAAGCTCTCCTCTCAACATTAGCATTAGCCTAGCATAAAGCGAACATGAATGCCAAAACTCAATCTCAACAAAAACAACATGACATTTCAGACACACAAGCAAACACACATACTCATCATCGAAGCTCTCCTCTCAACATTAGCATTACCATAGCATAAAGCTAACATGAATGCCACAACTCAATCTCAACAAAAACTAGATGATATTTCACAGAAACACAGGCAAACACACATGCATAGCATCGAAGCTCTCCTCTCAACATTAGCATTAGCCTAGCATAAAGCTAACATCAATTAAAAAAACTCAACCCAAACCGAAACTAGCTGACACACAGACACACACAGACACACACAGCTGTCCTCTCAACATTAGCATTAGCCTAGCATAAAGCTAACATGAATGCCACAACTCAATCTCAACAAAAACTACATGACATTTCACAGACACGCACAGCATCTAAGCTCTCTCAACATTAGCATTAGCCTAGCATAAAGCTAACATGAGTGCCACAACTCAATCTCAAGAAAAACTACATGACATTTCACAGAAACACAGGCAAACACAGATTCACATCATCGAAGCTCTGCTCTCAACATTAGCATTAGCCTAGCATGAAGCTAACATGACTGCCACAACTCAATCTCAACAAAAACTAGATGATATTTCACAGACACACAGGCAAACACACATGCATAGCATCGAAGCTCTCCTCTCAACATTAGCATTTAGCCAAGCATAAAGCTAACATCAATTAAAAAAACTCAACCCAAACCGAAATTAGCTGATACACACAGACACACACAGCTGTCCTCTCAACATTAGCATTAGCCTAGCATAAAGCTAACATGAATGCCACAACTCAATCTCAACAAAAACTACATGACATTTCACAGAAACACAGGCAAACACAGATTCACAACATCAAAGCTCTCCTCTCAACATTAGCATTAGCCTAGCATCAAGCTAACATGAATGCCACAACTCAATCTCAACAAAAACTACATGACTTCTCAGACACACAAGCAAACACACATGCTCATCATCTAAGCTCTCCTCTCAACATTAGCATTAGCCTAGCATAAAGCTAACATGAATGCCACAACTCAATCTCAACAAAAACTACATGACATTTCAGACACATAACCAAACACACATGCTCATCATCGAAGTTCTCCTCTCAACATTAGCATTAGCCTAGCATAAAGCTAACATGAATGCCACAACTCAATCTCAACAAAAACTAGCTGACACACACACACACGCACAGCATCTAAGCTCTCCTCTCAACATTAGCATTAGCCTAGCATAAAGCTAACATGAATGCCACAACTCAATCTCAACAAAAACTAGATGATATTTCACAAAAACACCGGCAAACACACATCCATAGCATCGAAGCTCTCCTCTCAACATTAGCATTAGCCTAGCATAAAGCTAACATCAATGCCACAACTCAATCTCAACAAAAACTAGATGATATTTCACAGACACACAGGCAAACACACATGCATAGCATCGAAGCTCTCCTCTCAACATGATTAACAGTCATCCATTTTAAAAGATCTGTCTTTTAAACAGTCAACTAGCACAACAGCATCCATATTACATACATGTTCTAACTAAAACCAAAATGGCCCACACTACAGGTCTCTAAATAAATCCACTCAGTCTCAAGCAAAACTGGCCATCACTCACACACACACACACACACACACACACACACACACACACACACAGGCAGGTATCTTTCCTTTAAACAATATGTTTAACACAAGAGCATCTGCATTAAATACCATTACATACATTACACGCACAGCATCTAATGTCTCCTCTCAACATTAGCATCAGCCTAGCATAAAGCTAACATGAATGCCACAACTCAATCTCAACAAAAACTACATGACATTTCAGACACACAAGCAAACACACATGCTCATCAACGAAGCTCTCCTCTCAACATTAGCATTAGCCTAGCATAAAGCTAACATGAATGCCACAACTCAATCTCAATAAAAACTAGATGACCTTTCACAGACACACAGGCAAACACACATGCATAGCATCGAAGCTCTCCTCTCAACATGATTAACAGTCATCCATTTTAAAAGATCTGTCTTTTAAACAGTCAACTAGCACAACAGCATCCATATTACATACATGTTCTAACTAAAACCAAAATGGCCCACACTACAGGTCTCTAAATAAATCCACTCAGTCTCAAGCAAAACTGGCCATCACTCACACACACACACACACACACACACACACACACACACACACACACAGGCAGGTATCTTTCCTTTAAATAATATGTTTAACACAAGAGCATCTGCATTAAATACCATTACATACATTACACGCACAGCATCTAATGTCTCCTCTCAACATTAGCATCAGCCTAGCATAAAGCTAACATGAATGCCACAACTCAATCTCAACCAAAACTACCTAACAAGTCACATGCACAGCATCTAATTCTCTCCTCTCAACATTAGCATTAGCCTAGCATGAAGCTAACAAATTAAAAACTCAATCTCAACCAAAACTAGCCGACATATCAGACACACATATGCACAGCATGTAGTCTCTCCTCTCAACATCAACATTTAGCTCGCATAAACCAACATGAATGCCACAACTCAATCTCAACCAAAACTACATGACATTTCACAGGCAGGCTCACACACAGCGTCTTTTATCTTAACATGATTAAGTAACACAGTCATCCAATTTAAGGGATCTTTCCTTTGAACAACAGATTTTACACAAGAGCATACACATTAAATACATTTCTGTACATTATACAAATAAATCTACACCCCAACTCGGTTAGATAGCATGGACAGAAACACAGACACAAACACAGACAGACACCTACACTCTGTAATTTCAGTCTCAGCAGGACTGAACAGTATAACTATACAATAAACACATCACCCTACAGTCAGACAACAGCTAATCAACAGTGGATAAATGTAGGTTAAATATAGCTGTGTTCAATAACACTGCATACCATGCGTAGCAACAAAAATCCTACTATTCGATCAAAATCCATCAATAAATTGTAAAAAGCCACCTCACATCCACTGCACTGCTTAACATTACACAGCATTTGTTTTAATCAACCACTTGTACGTGAGGCATCATGTTTATCACATTAAAGTTAGCTGTAGGCAGCCGAAATGCTAACACACAAAAGGCTAACGCTAAATACACACGGCTAGCGGCCATTAGCATAGATCATGCTATTTGATCAAAATCCATCAATCAACCTTTACAATCCATCTCACATAATGTGTACTGCCCTTTACATTTCACAGTGTGCCTATAAATCAACCACTTGTACACTAGACGTCGAGTGTATCCAACGCAAGTTAGCTATAGTTAGCCGAAATGCTAACACACAAAAGGCTAACGCTAAAGACACGCAGCTAGCGGACCTCATTAGCATAAATCGCGCCACTCGACTGATCAATCAATAAATATTAAAAATCCCTCACAAATCCAAAGCACAGCCTTTTACATTTCACCTTATTACTTTAAATCAACCACTTATATATTAGGCGTCGAGTTTATTCAACACAAGTTAGCTGTAGTTAGCTGTACACACAGAGGCCTAGCGGATTACCATGCACATTACACAACTAACACACATTAGCATAAACAAAAACCACCCATAAATCTTTACAATCCACCTCAAATCAGCAGCACAGCCATTAACACTTCACAGTAGTTGTTTTAATCAAACACTTGTACATTAGTCATCGACTGTATCCCATTAAAGTTAGCTACAGATAGCAGCACAAAGTCATCAAACAAAAGGCTAACAAGCTAGCAGAGAGCTAACGTAAAAAACAAGACGTCTCTTACCTCAGAGTCGGTGTGAAGAGGGGGGCGAGGCTGTGCAGCAGGGGTCTTTTATGTGCTCGGATGATGACGTCACATCATGCCACCGGGAGGTCCAATCACGATCATCGCGCTGAGTCACTGACCTCGGCCGACCCTCAGTTCTTTTGAATCGAACCTTCTTGAACACTGTCGACACGCACAGTAGCGGATCGCCGTACGCGCCGACGTAGGGGGGGAGCGGAGGGGGGCGGCCGCCATTAGACCGTGAATCCCTTCCTCGTTTCATGTGCCTGACGCAATACATGTACAGAACTCCAACATACATGCTCCAATCTCCCCCAAACTTCACAGGATTGATGACAGTCCCGCCCTGAACACACCCATGTGTAGATATTTGGGGGGATTACACACAGCGCCACCTACGGGCAAAAGGAAGTACATCTTTTCACACAGTTTTTTTTTTTTTTTTTTTTTTTTTTACCTAATATTGACATGCTGTGGCCTACATTTTATGTACAATCTCACGACCAATCACTGGTGCTTTCTTTATCAGACTTTCACATGTCAGATGTCACACTTAGCTGTACCGCCACTAAACAGGAAGTAGTTTATAACTCCAGCATACATGCTCCAATCTTCCCCAAACTTCACAGGATTGATGACAGTCCCGCCCTGAACACACCCATATATAGATATTTGGGGGATTACACACAGCGCCACCTACGGGCAAAAGGAAGTACATCTTTTCACACACTTGTGGTTTTTTTTTTTTAACCTAAAATTGACATGCTGTGGCCTACATTTCATTTACAATCTCATGACCAATCACTGGTGCATTCTTTATCAGACTTTCACATGTCAGGTGTCACACGAAGTGTACCGCCACTAAACAGGAAGTAGTTTATAACTCCAGCATACATGCCCCAATCTTCCCCAAACTTCACAGCATTGATGACAGCCCCGCCCTGAACACAGCCATGTGTCAATATTTGGGATTGCACACAGCGCCACCTACTGGCAACAGGAAGTACGTCTTTTCACACACTTTTCCTTGGATTTACCCAAAATTTACATACTGTGGTCTGTACCTCGTGTACATTAAAACTTTCACATGTCAGGCGTCACACTAAGTGTACGGCCACAAAACAGGAAGTAGTTTATATCTCCAGCATACATGCTCCAATCTTCCCCAAACTTCACAGGATTGATAAAAGTCCAGCCCTGAACACATCCATGTGTCAATACTTGCAATTACACATAGCGCCACCTACTGGCAACAGGACCTACATATTTACAGGCTATTTGATGGTCACAAACATCCGTTAGGTCAACAGTGGAGCAACACACATAACCACCAACACACGGTGGGAGCTACAGGCCGAAACGGACAACGGGCAACGGGCAACGGGGAAGGGGGAAGGGGCAACGGGCAACGCGGCGTGGGTGCGAGGTCCCGCAAAACGCTGCTTGCAGCTTTAATTATTATTCTTCTTCTTCCGCCGCCTCTTTGAACCCAAATTTGACCCCCTAAACATGCTCGAAAACTCACCAAAATTGGCACGCATAAGCGGTCTGGCGAAAAATTTGATAAAATGAAAAAATTAACCCCAAAAGTGCCAAAATGGGCTCTCTAGCGCCACCTAGGCATCTGGGGGCACCAAAATCGCCCACTATGGCCCGTAGGAATGTCGTAGAAAGATCAAACAAAAACCGGCTTGTTCGTCTCATCAAGATCTACAAATCACGCGCTGATACCCATGACCTAAATCAAACAGGAAGTGAGCTATTTGCCCTTTCACAGTAAAATTTTGCCTGAAAATGAGCTTTCTCCAAAAACTATCTTCTCCGAGGCCTTTTATCGTAACGACCTGAATATCGCTCAGGTGACAGTTCACACCCTTATGAAAAAAAGTACTGAGTAACTTTTTCATTACTGGCCCGGTTTTCATTTTATACGCTCTCAAAGCGCCCGACGCACACACATTTTGAAAATCCTCGAAATTTCTCCCATAGGAAATGAATGGGAGAAGAGAAGAAAATCACCAACACTCGCTGTTAAACAAAGTTTAATAACATTGGCATGCTTTCAGCTACAGACTCCATTAAAACTGTAAAATGTTGCCGCAGTTGTCGTGTATTCACACATGTTCTCATTTTTTTTGTATCTGTTACGGTTTTTGCTCAGTGCCTCCAAATGTACCATGAGCAAATCAGGCGAAATTAGGAGTTTATAATGGGTGTCTATGAGACGGAATGTTTGCCGCTAGAGTGCGAAGCTGCTCTGAAAACTGTCCAAAAAACTTTTTGAAACTGCTCCTACGGGCACATACTTTACGCTAGACACACCATTTTTTCTAAAGTAGCAGAGATTTTTGTCCTGATTCATAAAAGTGTCTCCTTTTCACACTGACGGGAACAGAATTTGAACTGTGCGCCTCCAAAGACAATGAGAACCCTCCTTCTCTCCCATCCGCTCCAATGCATTTTCTAACTGCTGATCTCAGGAGAAAAGCTTAACTGCCTTCATGTTTAACTCGCTAAAATATCCATATTTCTGCGTCTACGTGGAAAATAAGGACATCACAACGACCCCCACGTTCCTCCGGTCGTCACCATATCTTTCTTTCATTAGTAGCTGAAACGGTGTGGTCACCAGAGCAATTTGTTCGACGTGTCGCTTTTTGGCCACAGACTGAAGAAAATGCTGTGTCACTGACCTACTTTCAGCTGCACCTGTGTGTCTCTCCTCTGTTCTGTGTTGCTATGACGACCACTGCCTTTGATTGACAGCTGCTCATCAAGCATCACACTGTGGATTGGATACAGTCTAATGTCTATTGGCTACACCAGGGCTTCTCTCATATTAGTCCCGCCCTGAAATTTACATGGTGTGGCCTATATTTCATGTACAATCAGCCATTAATATGTCAGCCATCACACTTAGCTGTACCGCCATAAAACAGGAAGTAGTTTATAACTCCAGCAAACATGCTCCAATCTTCCCCAAACTTCACAGGATTGATGACAGCCCCACCCTGAACACACCCATGTGTCAATAGTTGGGATTACACATAGCGCCCCCTAGTGGCAACAGGAAGTACGTCGTTTCACACACTTTTCCTTGGATTTACCCAAAATTTACATACTGTGGTCTGTACCTCGTGTACATTAAAACTTTCACATGTCAGGCGTCACACTAAGTATACCGCCACAAAACAGGAAGTAGTTTATATCTCCGGCATACATGCTCCAATCTTCCTCAAACTTCACAGGATTGCTAACCATCCATCTACAGGCCGAAACGAGCAACGGGCAAGGGGCTAGGGGCAACGGGGAACGGGCAACGGGTAACGGGCGTGGGTGCGAGGTCCCGCAAAACGCTGCTCGCAGCTTTAATTAGGGACCGAGCCCGTAGGGCAAGGACCCTATTGAAATTGCAGCGCACAAAATCACGAAAAGAGCCGGTCAGAAGGTCCTAAAACGTTCCACATCGAGAAAAGTCGTCGCCGAAGGCGACGACCTAAATCCTCATTGCATTTGGAGCGCAGGGATATATAGTGTCGTCGCCGAAGGCGACGACACTATTGTTTTTGCTAAGTTTATTAGGGACCGAGCCCGTAGGGCAAGGACCCTATTGAAATTGCAGCGCACAAAATCAGGAAAAGAGCCGGTCAGAGGGTCCTACAGCGCTCCACGTCGAGAAAAGTCGTCGCCGAAGGCGACGACCTAAATCCTCATTGAATTCTGAGCGCAGGGATGTATAGTGTCGTCGCCGAAGGCGACGACACTACTGTTATTGCTGTGTTTATTAGGGACCGAGCCCGTAGGGCAAGGACCCTAGTGAAATTGCAGCGCACAAAATCAGGAAAAGAGCCGGTCAGAGGGTCCTACAGCGCTCCATGTCGAGAAAAGTCGTCGCCGAAGGCGACGACCTAAGTCCTCATAGCATTCTGAGCCCAGGGATGTATAGTGTCGTCGCCGAAGGCGACGACACTACTGTTATTGCTGTGTTTATTATTAGGGACCGAGCCCGTAGGGCAAGGACCCTATTGAAATTGCACCGCACAAAATCAGGAAAAGAGCCGGTCAGAAGGTCCTACAACGCTCCACGTCGAGAAAAGTCGTCGCCGAAGGCGACGACCTAAATCCTCATTGCATTTCGAGCGCAGGGATATATAGTGTCGTCGCCAAAGGCGACGACACTATTGTTTTTGCTAAGTTTATTATTATTATTATTCTTCTTCTTCCGCCGCCTCTTTGAACCCAAATTTGACCCCCTAAACATGCTCGAAAACTCACCAAAATTGGCACGCATATCCGGTCTGGCGAAAAATTTGATAAAATGAAAAAATTAACCCCAAAAGTGCCAAAATGGGCTCTCTAGCGCCACCTAGGCATCTGGGGGCACCAAAATCGGCCACTATGGCCCGTAGGAATGTCGTAGAAAGATCAAACAAAAACCGGCTTGTTCGTCTCATCAAGATCTACAAATCACGCGCTGATACCCATGACCTAAATCAAACAGGAAGTGAGCTATTTGCCCTTTCACAGTAAAATTTCGCCTGAAAATGAGCCTTTTAAAAAAAATATCTCCTCCGAGGCCGTTTATCGTAACCACCTGAATGTTGCACAGGTGACAGTTCACACCCTGATGAAAAAAAGTTATTCGTAACTTTTTCATTACTGGCCCAGTTTTCATTTTATACGCTCTCAAAGCGCCCGACGCACACACATTTTGAAAATCCTCGAAATTTCTCCCATAGGAAATGAATGGGATCGAGGGAGAAAGTCACCAACACTCACTGTCAAACAACCCTTAATAACATTAACATGGTTTCAGCTACAGACTCCATTAAAATTGTTAAATGTTGCCGCAGTTGTCGTCTATTCACACATGTTCTCATTTTTTTTGTATCTGTTACGGTTTTTGATCAGTGCCTCCAAAAGTACCATGAGTAAATCAGGCGAAATTTGGAGTTTATAATGGGTGTCTATGAGACGGAATGTTTGCCGCTAGAGTGCGGAGCTGCTCTGAAAACTGTCCAAAAAACTTTTTGAAACTGCTCCTACGGGCACATACTTTAAGCTAGACACGCCATTGTCTCAAAAGTAGTAGAGATTTTTGTCCTGATTCATAAAAGTGTCTCCTTTTCACACTGACGGGAACAGAATTTGAACTGTGCACCTCCAAAGACAATGAGAACCCTCCTTCTCTCCCATCCGCTCCAATGCATTTTCTGACTGCTGATCTCAGGAGAAAAGCTTAACTGCCTTCATGTTTAACTCGCTAAAATATCCATATTTCTGCGTCTATGTGGAAAATAAGCACATCACAACGATCCCCACGTTCTTCCGGTCGTCACCATGTCTTTCTTTCATTCGTAGCTGAAACAATGTGGTCACCAGAGAGATTTGTTCGACGTGTCGCTTTTTGGCCACAGACTGAAGAAAATGCTGTGTCACTGACCTACTTTCAGCTGCACCTGTGTGTCTCTCCTCTGTTCTGTGTTGCTATGACGACCACTGCCTTTGATTGACAGCTGCTCATCAAGCATCACACTGTGGATTTGATCAAGTCTAATGTCTATTGGCTACACCAGGGCTTCTCTCATATTAGTCCCGCCCTGAAATTTACATGGTGTGGCTTATATTTCATGTACAATCAGCCGTTAATATGTCAGCCGTCACACTTAGCTGTACCGCCATAAAACAGGAAGTAGTTTATAACTCCAGTATACATGCTCCAATCTTCCCCAAACTTCACAGGATTGATGAAAGCCCCGCCCTGAACACACCCATGTGTCAATATTTGGGATTACACACAGCGCCCCCTAGTGGCAACAGGAAGTACGTCTTTTCACACACTTTTCCTTGGATTTACCCAAAATTTACATACTGTGGTCTGTACCTCGTGTACATTAAAACTTTCACGTCAGGCGTCACACTAAGTATACCGCCACAAAACAGGAAGTAATTTATATCTGCGGCATACATGCTCCAATCTTCCCCAAACTTCACAGGATTGCTAACCATCCATCTACAGGCCGAAACGAGCAAGAGTCTAGGGGCTAGGGGCAACGGGCAACGGGCAACGGGCAACGCGGCGTGGGTGCGAGGTCCCGCAAAACGCTGCTTGCAGCTTTAATTAGGGACCGAGCCCGTAGGGCAAGGACCCTATTGAAATTGCAAAGCACAAAATCATGAAAAGAGCCGGTCAGAGGGTCCTACAGCGCTCCACGTCGAGAAAAGTCGTCGCCTAAGGCGACGACCTAAATCCTCATTGCATTTCGAGCGCAGGGATATATAGTGTCGTCGCCGAAGGCGACGACACTATTGTTTTTGCTAAGTTTATTATTATTATTATTCTTCTTCTTCCGCCGCCTCTTTGAACCCAAATTTGACCCCCTAAACATGCTCGAAAACTCACCAAAATTGGCAGGCATATCCGGCCTGGCGAAAAATTTGATAAAATGAAAAAATTAACCCCAAAAATGCCAAAATGGGCTCTCTAGCGCCACCTAGGCGTCTGGGGACACCAAAATCGCCCACTACGGCCTGTAGGAATGTCGTAGAAAGATCAAACAAAAACCGGCTTGTTCGTCTCATCAAGACCTACAAATCACGCGCTGATACCCATGACCTAAATCAAACAGGAAGTGAGCTATTTGCCCTTTCACAGTAAAATTTCGCCTGAAAATGAGCCTTTTTAAAAAAATATCTCCTCCGAGGCCGTTTATCGTAACCACCTGAATATTGCTCAGGTGACAGTTCACACCCTGATGAAAAAAAGTTATTCGTAACTTTTTCATTACTGGCCCGGTTTTCATTTTATACGCTCTCAAAGCGCCCGACGCACACACATTTTGAAAATCCTCGAAATTTCTCCCATAGGAAATGAATGGGAGAAGAGAAGAAAATCACCAACACTCGCTGTTAAACAACCCTTAATAACATTGGCATGGTTTCAGCTACAGACTCCATTAAAACTGTAAAATGTTGCCGCAGTTCTCGTCTATTCACACATGTTCTCATTTTTTTTGTATCTGTTACGGTTTTTGCTCAGTGCCTCCAAATGTACCATGAGTAAATCAGGCGAAATTTGGAGTTTATAATGGGTGTCTATGAGACGGAATGTTTGCCGCTAGAGTGCGAAGCTGCTCTGAAAACTGTCCAAAAAACTTTTTGAAACTGCTCCTACGGGCACATACTTTAAGCTAGACACACCATTTTTTCTAAAGTAGTAGAGATTTTTGTCCTGATTCATAAAAGTGTCTCCTTTTAACACTGACGGGAACAGAATTTGAACTGTGTGCCTCCAACGACAATGAGCACCCTCCTTCTCTCCCATCCGCTCCAATGCATTTTCTGACTGCTGATCTCAGGAGAAAAGCTTAACTGCCTTCATGTTTAACTCGCTAAAATATCCATATTTCTGCGTCTACGTGGAAAATAAGGACATCACAACGATCCCCACGTTCCTCCGTTCGTCACCATATGTTTCTTTCATTTGTAGCTGAAACGGTGTGGTCACCAGAGCAATTTGTTCGACGTGTCGCTTTTTGGCCACAGACTGAAGAAAATGCTGTGTCACTGACCTACTTTCAGCTGCACCTGTGTCTCTCTCCTCTGTTCTGTGTTGCTATGACGACCACTGCCTTTGATTGACAGCTGCTCATCAAGCATCACACTGTGGATTGGATACAGTCTAATGTCTATTGGCTACACCAGGGCTTCTCTCATATTAGTCCCGCCCTGAAATTTACATGGTGTGGCCTATATTTCATGTACAATCAGCTGTTAATATGTCAGCCGTCACACTTAGCTGTACCGCCATAAAACAGGAAGTAGTTTATATCTCAGGCATACATGCTCCAATCTTCCTCAAACTTCACAGGATTGCTAACTGTCCAGCTACAGGCCAAAACGGGCAACGGGCAAGGGGCTAGGGGCAACGGGGAACGGGCAACGGGTAACGGACGTGGGTGCGAGGTCCCGCAAAACGCTGCTCGCAGCTTTAATTATTATTATTATTATTATTATTATTTTTTTTTTTTTCCGCGACTTTAAACGCATTTTTGGGGGCTTTAACATATTCGAAAACTCACCAAATTTGGCATGTACATTCGTCTTGGTGAAAATTTATGTGTACGCAAAATTTAAACGATGCGTGTTGCAAAATGGCGAAATGGCGCCCCCTAGAAAATTTCAATCGGCTCCCACCGGCAGCCCGTTTGACCAAATTCCACGAAATTCGGGGAGGTCGTGTATCATCCCAAGACGCACGAAAATGCGCACTTGGACTTTTTTCTAAAACCAACAGGAAGCCAGCTATTTTGATTTGAATATTCATTTTTTTACCGATTTTGGCGATTTCCAAGAATTCTCTCAGAGCTATCTCCTCCTACACGGTTCATTGGATCGGCTTCAAATTTGGCGTGCTGGAACTAGACCACTTGATGATCAAAAGTTATCATACGATTTTCCCTACGTTAAACGGTTTGGCCGTCAGGTGGCGGCGAAGTTTGACGTCTCGCCAAAAAACCCCCCAAAAAACAAAAGTGCTATTACTTGGGCATGATAAGTCCGATCGGCACAAAACTTGCTGGGTATGATCGTAGTCCGGCCTTCATCACGCCAACATCAAAAAATTCCCCCGTTCTCAAAGCGCCCCCTGCTGGCGACAGGAAAAGCGATGTTTTAGACTTTGAGGTGCTACTCTCAGCACGTTCAGTATATCCAACTCAAAATTGGTCAGAAAGGCCTTAACACGTTGGTAATGCTACATGATGAAGATTTGTGACGTATCGCCGAATGGCGTTCCGCCCACAGGGCGGCAAAGTCAACGGTTCGCCAAGACGCAGTTAAGTGGCCTTAACTTCAGTGTCCTTGGTCATATCTGCCTGAAACTTCACATGTGTGTTAACAGTCCAGCCCTGAACATGTGATATGAATTTCGTTGATGGGCGTGGCCAAATGGCTTGGCCACACCCTTTAAACATCAGCCCCTACGGCACGTTTCACCGACATGCATGAAAATTGGTACACATATGTATCACATCCAGACGCACAAAAAAGCCTCTTGGACCCATTGGCTACACCCAACAGGAAGTCAGCCATTTTGAATTTGACGCCAGATTGGGCGATTCGCACTCCTCATACTTTTTCTATCTCCTCCTACATGATTCATCGGATCGGCTTCAAATTTGGCGTGCATCAACTAGACCACTTGATGATCAAAAGTTATCATACGATTTTCCCTATGTTAAACGGTTTGGCTGTCACGTGGCGGCGAAGTTTGACGTCTCGCCAAAAAAACAAAAGTGCTATTACTTGGGCATGATAAGTCCGATCGGCACAAAACTTGCTGGGTATGATCGTAGTCCGGCCTCTATCACGCCAACATCAAAAAATTCCCCCGTTCTCAAAGCGCCCCCTGCTGGCGACAGGAAAAGCGATGTTTTAGACTTTGAGGTGCTACTCTCAGCACGTTCAGTATATCCAACTCAAAATTGGTCAGAAAGGCCTCAACACGTTGGTAATGATACATGATGAAGATTTGTGATGTATCACCGAACGGCGTTCCGCCCACAGGGCGGCGAAGTCAACAGTTCGCCAAAATGCAGTTAAGTGGCCTGAACTTCAGTGTCCTTGGTCATATCTGCCTGAAACTTTACATGTGTGTTAACAGTCCAGCCCTGAACATGTGATATGAATTTCGTTGATGGGCGTGGCCAAATGGCTTGGCCACACCCTTTAAACATCAGCCACTGCGGCACGTTTCACTGACATGCATGAAAATTGGTACACATATGTATCACATCCAGACGCACAAAAAAGTCTCATGGACCCATTGGCCAAACCCAACAGGAAGTCGGCCATTTTGAATTTAATGGTCATTTTTGGCGTTTTCCACGTGTTGTATTTTAATGAACTCCACCTACAGGATGCATCAGAACAACTTCAAAATCATTGTGTGCCATCTAGACAAAGGTGTAATCAAAACTTATAAGCAGATTTTTGCATCGTGAAACGGTTTGGCCGTCAGGTGGCGGCGAAGTGTGATGTCTCATCATAAAACACGAAATTAGTATAACTTTGGCATACATTGTCCATTCTTCACCAAACTTCACATGTTTGTTAACAGTCCAGACCTGAATGTATAGTATGAGGTTCATCAATAAGCGTGGCCGTATGGCTTGGCCACGCCCCTTAAAGTGCAGCGTCCCCCATAACAACTTTCACAGACGTACACGAAAATCAGTATGCAAATGTATCTTGTCCAGACGCACAAAAAAGTCTCTTGCACATGTAGGCCACACCCGACAGGAAGTCGGCCATTTTGAAATTTACAGTCATTTTTGGCGTTTTCCACGTGTTGTATTTTAATGATCTCCTCCTCCAGAAATGAATCAATTAACTCCAAAACTGGTGTGTACCATCTACACAAGTGTGTGATCAAAACATATTAAGAGAATTGCTCAGCATGGAACGGTGTGGCTGTGACATGGCGTCGACACTTGATGTCTCACCATGAAACACGATATTGCTATAACATGGGATCTAATGGTCGAATCTGCTCCAAACTTCACATGTATGATAATAGTCCTGGCATGAACACACCCACATGACGCTCAGGAGTCAGAGTCATAGCGCCACCCAGTGGAGACGGGAAGTCGCAACGCATTGGTTCCTACACTGTCCGAAGGAGGCGAACATTCAGCGCCTCGTCTGCCGGTCGACCTCTGGCGAGACGGTGGCGGCTGCGCCAGGCCCCGAGTTGCGTGGGGTGCGAGGGCCCGTTCAACGCTGCTTGCAGCTTTAATTATTATTTATTTTTTTTTTTTCCGCGACTTTAAACGCATTTTTGGGGGCTTTAACATATTCAAAAACTCACCAAATTTGGCATGCACATTCGTCTTGGCGAAAATTTATGTGTACGCAAAATTTAAAAGATGCCCTTTGCAAAATGGCGAAATGGCGCCCCCTAGAAAATTTCAATCGGCTCCCACCGGCAGCCCGTTTGACCAAATTCCACGAAATTCGGGGAGGTCGTGTATCATCCAAAGACGCACGAAAATGCGCAGTTGGACTTTTTTCTAAAACCAACAGGAAGCCGGCTATTTTGATTTGAATATTCATTTTTTTACCGATTTTGGCGATTTCCAAGAAATCTCTCAGAGCTATCTCCTCCTACACGGTTCATTGGATCGGCTTCAAATTTGGCGTGCTGGAACTAGACCACTTGATGATCAAAAGTTATCATACGATTTTCCCTACGTTAAACGGTTTGGCCGTCAGGTGGCGGCGAAGTTTGACGTCTCGCCAAAAAAAACCCCCAAAAAACAAAAGTGCTATTACTTGGGCATGAAAAGACCGATCGGCACAAAACTTGCTGGATATGATCGTAGTCCGGCCTTCATCACGGCAACATAAAAAAATTCCCCCGTTCTCAAAGCGCCCCCTGCTGGCGACAGGAAAAGCGATGTTTTAGACTTTGAGGTGCTACTCTCAGCACGTTCAGTATATCCAACTCAAAATTGGTCAGAAAGGCCTCAACACGTTGGTAATGCTACATGATGAAGATTTGTGAAGTTTCGCCGAACGGCGTTCCGCCCACAGGGCGGCGAAGTCAACGGTTCGCCAAAACGCAGTTAAGTGGCCTTAACTTCAGTGTCCTTGGTCATATCTGCCTGAAACTTCACATGTGTGTTAACAGTCCAGCCCTGAACATGTGAAATGAATTTCGTTGATGGGCGTGGCCAAATGGCTTGGCCACACCCTTTAAACATCAGCCCCTACGGCACGTTTCACCGACATGCATGAAAATTGGTACACATATGTATCACATCCAGACGCACAAAAAAGCCTCTTGGACCCATTGGCTACACCCAACAGGAAGTCAGCCATTTTGAATTTGACGCCAGATTGGACGATTCGCACTCCTCGTACTTTTTCTATCTCCTCCTGCATGATTCATCGGATCGGCTTCAAATTTGGCGTGCATCAACTAGACCACTTGATGATCAAAAGTTATCATACGATTTTCCCTATGTTAAACGGTTTGGCTGTCAGGTGGCGGCGAAGTTTGACGTCTCGCCAAAAAAACCCCAAAAAACAAAAGTGCTATTACTTGGGCATGATAAGTCCGATCGGCACAAAACTTGCTGGGTATGATCGTAGTCCGGCCTTCATCACGCCAACATCAAAAAATTCCCCCGTTCTCAAAGTGCCCCCTGCTGGCGACAGGAAAAGCGATGTTTTAGACTTTGAGGTGCTACTCTCAGCACGTTCAGTATATCCAACTCAAAATTGGTCAGAAAGGCCTCAACACGTTTGTAATGCTACATGATGAAGATTTGTGACGTATCGCCGAACGGCGTTCCGCCCACAGGGCGGCGAAGTCAACGGTTCGCCAAAACGCAGTTAAGTGGCCTTAACTTCAGTGTCCTTGGTCATATCTGCCTGAAACTTTACATGTGTGTTAACAGTCCAGCCCTGAACATGTGATATGATGGGCGTGGCCAAATGGCTTGGCCACACCCACACGTTTCACTGACATGCATGAAAATTGGTACACATATGTATCACATCCAGACGCACAAAAAAGTCTCTTGGACCCATTGGCCAAACCCAACAGGAAGTCGGCCATTTTGAATTTAGTGGTCATTTTTGGCGTTTTCCACGTGTTGTATTTTAATGAACTCCACCTACAGGATGCATCAGAACAACTTCAAAATCATTGTGTGCCATCTAGACAAAGGTGTAATCAAAACTTAGAAGCAGATTTTTGCATCGTGAAACGGTTTGGCCGTCAGGTGGCGGCGAAGTTTGATGTCTCGCCATAAAACACGAAATTAGTATAACTTTGGCATACATTGTCCATTCTTCACCAAACTTCACATGTTTGTTAACAGTCCAGACCTGAATGTATAGTATGAGGTTCATCAATAAGCGTGGCCGTATGGCTTGGCCACGCCCCTTAAAGTGCAGCGTCCCCCATAACAACTTTCACCGACGTGCACGAAAATCAGTATGCACATGTATCGTGTCCAGACGCACAAAAAAGCCTCTTGCACATATAGGCCACACCCGACAGGAAGTCGGCCATTTTGAAATTTACAGTCATTTTTGGCGTTTTCCACGTGTTGTATTTTAATGATCTCCTCCTCCAGAAATGAATCAATTAACTCCAAAACTGGTGTGTACCATCTACACAAGTGTGTGATCAAAACAGATTAAGAGAATTGCTCAGCATGGAACGGTGTGGCTGTGACATGGCGTCGACACTTGATGTCTCACCATGAAACGCGATATTGCTATAACATGGGATCTAATGGTCGAATCTGCTCCAAACTTCACATGTATGATAATAGTCCTGGCATGAACACACCCACATGACGCTCAGGAGTCAGAGTCATAGCGCCACCCAGTGGAGACGGGAAGTCGCAACGCATTGGTTCCTACACTGTCCGAAGGAGGCGAACATTCAGCACCTCGTCTGCCGGTCGACCTCTGGCGACACGGTGGCGGCCGCGCCAGGCCCCGAGTTGCGTGGGGTGCGAGGGCCCGCTCAACGCTGCTTGCAGCTTTAATTATTATTATTCTTCTTCTTAACTAAAATGAATTGCCTTTTTGGGGACCTTAACATGCTCAAAAACTCATGAAACTTCACCGACTCATCAGAAGTGCGAAAACTGGGCAAGTTTTGGGGTTTCATGATAATCTGCAAAGGAATGGCTCAATAGCGCCCCCTAAAAATTTTCTACGGAACAGCCCCTGAAGGTAGTTTAACCTACGTGTCTGAAACTTGGTAGGCATATGTAACACACCAAGACGTACAAAAAAGCCTCTTGGGCCCATGCCCTAAACCCAACAGGAAGTCGGCCATTTTGAATTGAATGTGCAATTTTCATGCATTTTTGGCCATTTGCAGGGGTCGTAAATGAACGATCTCCTCCTAGAGATTTTGTCCGATCGACTTCAAACTTGGTCTGTCCCACCTACATAAGTTGAAGACAAAAAGTTATCAAAAGCTTGAGTTTTCGTCACACCGTGTGGCCGTTGTGGGACCTCAAACTTCGCTACAAACAGGAAGTAGTATTATAACACAGGAAGTAGTTTATAACTCCAGCATACATTGTCCAATCTTCCCCAAACTTCACAGGATTGATGACAGTCCCGCTCTGAAGACATCTACATGTCAATAATTTGTGATTGATATAGCGCCCCCTACTGGTAGTATAAAATGTCATGTTTTACACTTTGAAGCACATCTCGTCCAAAGTTGAACACATCAACGTCAAACTTGGGGAAATTATCCAAAAGGCATTGATGATGCTTTCTATTGAATACTGTGAGTTTTCGTCAAAGGGCATGACCTTGGCGTGGCGGGGAACTTTGATGTTTCGCCATGATGACAAAAGTTGCTGTAACTTGACTCTACGTGGACATATCTTTCCAAAACTTCACACATATGATAACAGTCCAGCCCTGAAAACATCTACAGAGGAAATTTGAATCAGCGTCATAGCGCCACCTACTGGCGGCAGAAAGTTACTTTTTTCATTCTTTCATGTCCCTCTTCTACCAGGTTCACCCGACCCACCTTAATTTTGCGGATACATAGTCCCAAGACCTTGGTGATGATCAAACCAGAACCTTTTGAGGTTTCGTACAACGCTGTCACCGTGGCGCCACCTCATTCGCCATAAAACACGAGGTTCTTTTTGAGGGGCAAGGGATACTTGAAAACTCACGAAACTTGGCACACCCATCACAAGGCCCAAATTGTGTTGTCTGATATGCTTTTTGTGTTTTGATGTGCCAAGATGCCTCAACAGCGCCCCCTACAATTTTTCGATGAAGCAGCCCCCGAAGCTTGTTTCACTTACATGTATGAAACTTGGTAGGCATATGTAACACTCCAAGATGTACAAAAAAGCCTCTTGGAGTTATGCTCCAAACCCAACCGGAAGTCCGCCATTTTGAATTTACTTGTGCCACTTTTGTGCATTTTGGGCGATTTCCAGTAGACGTAAATGAATGAACTTGTCCTAGAGTTTTTATCCAATCCACTTCAAACTCGGTCTGTCCCACCCCAAGACCGTGAAGACGAAAAGTTATCAAACGTTTCAGGTTTTCGTCAAACGCTGTCTCTGTGGCCCCGCCTTCTTTGCCATAAACCACGAAATTGTAACTACTCCTACAGATTTTATCCCATCAACTTCTTACTTGGTCTGTCCCACCTCCAGACATTGATGAAGAAAAGTTATCAAAAACTGGACTTGTTGTCACACCATGTGACCGTGGCAGGGCCTCAATCTTTGGGGACTCGCCACAAAACAGGAAGTTGTGTATGACTCCATCATCCATGGTCCAATCTTCCCCAAACTTCACAGGATTGATGACAGTCCTGCTCTGAACACATCTATACGCCAATACTTGGTTATTAGTACGGCGCCACCTATTGGCAAAATAACATGTCCTCGTATGATTTGAGGGATATGACGTGTAACTCCAACGTGAGGGGTCTGCCTTCGACAGGAATGAATGGCCGCATCGGCCGGCGTCCTGCCAGCACTCTCGAGTTGCGTGAAGGTGCGAGGGCCCGTTCATCGCTGCTTGCAGCTTTAATTAGGGCCCGAGCACGTACCGTGCGAGGACCCTATTGTTTTCCTAAGGATTATTAGGGGGCCAAGCCCGCGGGGCCTGGGGAACGCGAATGCAAAGCATACGCGTTTCCCAGGACCAGCGGTGCTGGGAACCCTATTGTTTTTGTTCGGATTTTTATTATTATTATTATTATTATTATTATTATTATTATTATTATTCTCTATTTTTATTCTTCTCCTGGTAAAAGTAGTGCTGCAGGCTAAACCGTGCAAGGGAGGGTGGTGCAATTTGGAGGCTTGGTCCAGACCCCTGCACGTACCTCAGGCGCAAAAAATGACATATGTCAGCCAGCAGGGGGCGCTATAACCAAGGTCAATGCGTTTTGGGCTATAACTCCCACACCGGATGTCGCACATTCAAAAACCTCATATCCACAGATTCCCTGAAAAGCACTGAATCACATGGCCTGGGCCATGCCAATTTCTGCCTATAATATTTTTCGCAAAATCGCGAAAACTGGAAAACCAACTTTTTCGAACTCCTCCTTGGGGTTTTGCCCGATCAGCCTGAAACTTGGCACGTAAAGTCTTCCCCTGGACCTGATCTAAAGTTATCAAAAGAATTTTGTTTGGTTAAAATATGCGCAAGTTATTAACGAATAAAATTTTCTAGCTAGCTATAAAAAGACGAACTGCTGCATATCTCTGTCAAAATAAATGCTAACAACACCAAATCTGAGATCCTTGATTAACATGTGACTGTGAGGGTGTGAGCCAAATTTGGCTAATGTTGGCCACTAGGGGGCGCTGCAAAGCTGAGACATTTATATCTCTTCAATGGCTGCATCGATTTTTACGAAATTTGGTGGGTATGATGCTGTGTCACTCCTGAGGCCATATCTTGAAGTTAATCACGACAGGTGAAAGTGGGCGTGGCTTATTACGAGATAAACAGCAAACATTTATTTCAGCTCAAGTATTATGCTGAGGGCTGTGAAATTCACAGGGTATATATAGAACAGCATACCGACCACCCATAGCAAAAATTGTGTGTCTGCTCCACTAGGTGGCGCTATAACGGATGCAAACGCATTTTGGCCTGTAACTTCCACATTTTAAATCACATCTTCATAAATTTTATATCCACGTGTTCCCTAAATAGTGTCGCATCTTCTGACGTAGGCCACGCCCACTCCCACTGCAAATTTCTCTTTGTAATTTACTATACATCAAAAACCTACTTTTTCGAACTCCTCCTAGCGTTTAATCTCCATCTGCACGAAACTTTGCACATACAATCTCCAGACTTGCCTGATGAAAAGTTATCAAAAGAATTTTGCTGCTCCAAGAAATTCGGTAGTTACAAATAAACAATTTTTTTTGGCTAGCTAAAAAACACATACCTTTGCATATTTTTGTCAAAGTAAAAGCTATCAACGTCAAACTCAAGTCCCTAGTTTCCGAGGTCAGCCAGAGGGTCTGTGCCAAATTTGGTGGAAATTGGCCAATAGGGGGCGCTAAAAACACAGAAACATGAAGTGACATGAAAATTAATCAGATTCGCCCGAAATTTGGCGAGCATGTTGTGGTGTCACTCCTGAGGCCAGAGTTAAATCTTAGTGATGTTTGGTCAAAGCGGGCGTGACTTGTCACAACACACACATTTAGCCTTTCGGGCTTCCAGTGCTGATCCCATTACAATAACTACACTGCGGGTGAGACGTAGGCCTGCGTCCCGACGCTCGCCCCGAACCCGTCGTCCTTCGGGGCCGACTTCCGTGGGCTCCGCGAAACCCGGGGGCCGAGTCGCGCGGGGAGGCTTGGCCCCCTATTATAACTGCTTGCAGTTCTAGTTATTATTATTATTATTTTTTTCCGCGACTTTAAACGCATTTTTGGGGGCTTTAACATATTCGAAAACTCACCAAATTTGGCATGCACATTCGTCTTGGTGAAAATTTATGTGTACGCAAAATTTAAACGATGCCCGTTGCAAAATGGCGAAATGGCGCCCCCTAGAAAATTTCAATCGGCTCCCACTGGCAGCCCGTTTGACCAAATTCCACGAAATTCGGGGAGGTCGTGTATCATCCCAAGACGCACGAAAATGCGCAGTTGGACTTTTTTCTAAAACCAACAGGAAGCCGGCTATTTTGATTTGAATATTCATTTTTTTACCGATTTTGGCGATTTCCAAGAATTCTCTCAGAGCTATCTCCTCCTACACGGTTCATTGGATCGGCTTCAAATTTGGCGTGCTGGAACTAGACCACTTGATGATCAAAAGTTATCATACGATTTTCCCTACGTTAAACGGTTTGGCCGTCAGGTGGCGGCGAAGTTTGACGTCTCGCCAAAACCCCCCCCCCCAAAAAAAAGTGCTGTTACTTGGGCATGATAAGTCCGATCGGCACAAAACTTGCTGGGTATGATCGTAGTCCGGCCTTCATCACGCCAACATCAAAAAATTCCCCCGTTCTCAAAGCGCCCCCTGCTGGCGACAGGAAAAGCGATGTTTTAGACTTTGAGGTGCTACTCTCAGCAAGTTCAGTATATCCAACTCAAAATTGGTCAGAAAGGCCTCAACACGTTGGTAATGCTACATGATGAAGATTTGTGACGTATCGCCGAACGGCGTTCCGCCCACAGGGCGGCGAAGTCAACGCTTCGCCAAAACGCAGTTAAGTGGCCTTAACTTCAGTGTCCTTGGTCATATCTGCCTGAAACTTCACATGTGTGTTAACAGTCCAGCCCTGAACATGTGATATGAATTTCGTTGATGGGCGTGGCCAAATGGCTTGGCCACACCCTTTAAACATCAGCCCCTACGGCACGTTTCACCGACATGCATGAAAATTGGTACACATATGTATCACATCCAGACGCACAAAAAAGCCTCTTGGACCCATTGGCTACACCCAACAGGAAGTCAGCCATTTTGAATTTGACGCCAGATTGGGCGATTTGCACTCCTCGTACTTTTTCTATCTCCTCATACATGATTCATCGGATCGGCTTCAAATTTGGCGTGCATCAACTAGACCACTTGATGATCAAAAGCTATCATACGATTTTCCCTATGTTAAACGGTTTGGCTGTCAGGTGGCGGCGAAGTTTGACATCTCGCCAAAAAAACCCCAAAAAACAAAAGTGCTATTACTTGGGCATGATAAGTCCGATCGGCATAAAACTTGCTGGGTATGATAGCAGTTAGGCCTTCATCACGCCAACATCAAAAAATTCCCCCGTTCTCAAAGCGCCCCCTGCTGGCAACAGGAAAAGCGATATTTTAGACTTTGAGGTGCTACTCTCAGCACGTTCAGTATATCCAACTCAAAATTGGTCAGAAAGGCCTCAACACGTTGGTAATGCTACATGATGAAGATTTGTGACGTATCGCCGAACGGCGTTCCGCCCACAGGGCGGCAAAGTCAACGGTTCTCCAAAACGCAGTTAAGTGGCCTTAACTTAAGTGTCCTTGGTCATATCTACCTGAAACTTTACATGTGTGTTAACAGTCGAGCCCTGAACATGTGATATGAATTTCGTTGATGGGCGTGGTCAAATGGCTTGGCCACACCCTTTAAACATCAGCCCCTGCGGCACGTTTCACTGACATGCATGGTACACATATGTATCACATCCAGACGCACAAAAAAGTCTCATGGACCCATTGGCCAAACCCAACAGGAAGTCCTCCATTTTGAATTTAATGGTCATTTTTGGCGTTTTCCACGTGTTGTATTTTAATGAACTCCACCTACAGGATGCATCACAACAACTTCAAAATCAATGTGTGCCATCTAGACAAAGGTGTAATCAAAACTTATAAGCAAATTTTTTCATCGTGAAACGGCTTGGCCGTCAGGTGGCGGCGAATTTGATGTCTCGCCATAAAACACGAAATTAGTATAACTTTGGCATACATTGTCCATTCTTCACCAAACTTCACATGTTTGTTATCAGTCCAGACCTGAATGTATAGTATGAGTTTCATCAATAAGCGTGGCCGTATGGCTTGACCACGCCCCTTAAAGTGCAGCGTCCCCCATAACAACTTTCATCGACGTGCACGAAAATCAGTATGCACATGCATCGTGTCCAGACGCACAAAAAAGCCTCTTGCACATATAGGCCACACCCGACAGGAAGTCGGCCATTTTGAAATTTACAGTCATTTTTGGCGTTTTCCACTTGCTGTATTTTAATGATCTCCTCCTCCAGAAATGAATCAATTAACTCCAAAACTGGTGTGTACCATCTACACAAGTGTGTGATCAAAACATATTAAGAGAATTGCTCAGCATGGAACGGTGTGGCTGTGACATGGCGTCGACACTTGATGTCTCACCATGAAACACGATATTGCTATAACATGGGATCTAACGGTCGAATCTGCTCCAAACTTCACATGTATGATAATAGTCCTGGCATGAACACACCCACATGACGCTCAGGAGTCAGAGTCATAGCGCCACCCAGTGGAGACGGGAAGTCGCAACGCATTGGTTCCTACACTGTCCGAAGGAGGCGAACATTCAGCTTCTCGTCTGCCGGTCGACCTTTGGCGACACGGTGGCGGCCGCGCCAGGCCCCGAGTTGCGTGGGGTGCGAGGGCCCGCTCAACGCTGCTTGCAGCTTTAATTAGGGACCGAGCCCGTAGGGCAAGGACCCTATTGAAATTGCAAAGCACAAAATCATGAAAAGAGCCGGTCAGAGGGTCCTACAGCGCTCCACGTCGAGAAAAGTCGTCGCCGAAGGCGACGACCTAAATCCTCATTGCATTTCGAGCGCAGGGATATATAGTGTCGTCGCCGAAGGCGACGACACTATTGTTTTTGCTAAGTTTATTATTATTATTATTCTTCTTCTTCCGCCGCCTCTTTGAACCCAAATTTGACCCCCTAAACATGCTCGAAAACTCACCAAAATTGGCAGGCATATCCGGCCTGGCGAAAAATTTGATAAAATGAAAAAATTAACCCCAAAAATGCCAAAATGGGCTCTCTAGCGCCACCTAGGCGTCTGGGGACACCAAAATCGCCCACTACGGCCTGTAGGAATGTCGTAGAAAGATCAAACAAAAACCGGCTTGTTCGTCTCATCAAGACCTACAAATCACGCGCTGATACCCATGACCTAAATCAAACAGGAAGTGAGCTATTTGCCCTTTCACAGTAAAATTTCGCCTGAAAATGAGCCTTTTTAAAAAAATATCTCCTCCGAGGCCGTTTATCGTAACCACCTGAATATTGCTCAGGTGACAGTTCACACCCTGATGAAAAAAAGTTATTCGTAACTTTTTCATTACTGGCCCGGTTTTCATTTTATACGCTCTCAAAGCGCCCGACGCACACACATTTTGAAAATCCTCGAAATTTCTCCCATAGGAAATGAATGGGAGAAGAGAAGAAAATCACCAACACTCGCTGTTAAACAACCCTTAATAACATTGGCATGGTTTCAGCTACAGACTCCATTAAAACTGTAAAATGTTGCCGCAGTTCTCGTCTATTCACACATGTTCTCATTTTTTTTGTATCTGTTACGGTTTTTGCTCAGTGCCTCCAAATGTACCATGAGCAAATCAGGTGAAATTTGGAGTTTATAATGGGTGTCTATGAGACGGAATGTTTGCCGCTAGAGTGCGGAGCTGCTCTGAAAACTGTCCAAAAAACTTTTTGAAACTGCTCCTACGGGCACATACTTTAAGCTAGACACACCATTGTCTCAAAAGTAGTAGAGATTTTTGTCCTGATTCATAAAAGTGTCTCCTTGTCACACTGACGGGAACAGAATTTGAACTGTGCGCCTCCAAAGACAATGAGAACCCTCCTTCTCTCCCATCCGCTCCAATGCATTTTCTGACTGCTGATCTCAGGAGAAAAGCTTAACTGCCTTCATGTTTAACTCGTTAAAATATCCATATTTCTGCGTCTACGTGGAAAATAAGCACATCACAACGATCCCCACGTTCTTCCGGTCGTCACCATATCTTTCTTTCATTCGTAGCGGAAACGGTGTGGTCACCAGAGCCTTTTGTTCGACGTGTCGCTTTTTGGCCACAGACTGAAGAAAATGCTGTGTCACTGACCTACTTTCAGCTGCACCTGTGTGTCTCTCCTCTGTTCTGTGTTGCTATGACGACCACTGCCTTTGATTGACAGCTGCTCATCAAGCATCACACTGTGGATTGGATACAGTCTAATGTCTATTGGCTACACCAGGGCTTCTCTCATATTAGTCCCGCCCTGAAATTTACATGGTGTGGCCTATATTTCATGTACAATCAGCCGTTAATATGTCAGCCGTCACACTTAGTTGTACCGCCATAAAACAGGAAGTAGTTTATAACTCCAGCATACATGCCCCAATCTTCCCCAAACGTCACAGGATTGATGACAGCCCCGTCCTGAACACACCCATGAGTCAATAGTTGGGATTACACACAGCGCCACCTACTGGCAACAGGAAGTACGTGTTTTCACACACTTTTCCTTGGATTTACCCAAAATTTACATACTGTGGTCTGTACCTCGTGTACATTAAAACTTTCACATGTCAGGCGTCACGCTAAGTGTACTGCCACAAAACAGGAAGTAGTTTATATCTCCGGCATACATGCTCCAATCTTCCCCAAACTTCACAGGATTGCTAACCGTCCAGCTACAGGCCGAAACGGGCAACGGGCAAGGGGCTAGGGGCAACGGGCAACGCGGCGTGGGTGCGAGGTCCCGCAAAACGCTGCTTGCAGCTTTAATTAGGGACCGAGCCCGTAGGGCAAGGACCCTATTGAAATTGCAGCGCACAAAATCAGGAAAAGAGCCGGTCAGAGGGTCCTACAGCGCTCCACGTCGAGAAAAGTCGTCGCCGAAGGCGACGACCTAAATCCTCATTGAATTCTGAGCGCAGGGATGTATAGTGTCGTCGCCGAAGGCGACGACACTACTGTTATTGCTGTGTTTATTATTCTTTATTTTTCCGCAACTTTGGGCCCAAATTTAACCCCCTAAACATGCTCGAAAACTCACCAAAATTGGCACACCTGCCTAAAAAGTGACACAAAATCAGACTATGTAAAAATTAACCCCAAAAATGCCAAAATGGGCTCTCTAGCGCCACCTAGGTACACAAAATCGCCTGTTACGGCCCGTAGGAATGTCGTAGAAAGATCAAACAAAAACCGGCTTGTTCGTCTCATCAAGACCTACAAATCACGCGCTGATACCCCTGACCTAAATCAAACAGGAAGTGAGTTATTTGCCCTTTCACAATAAGATTTTGCCTGAAAATGTGCGTTTTTCAAAAAATATCTCCTCCGACGCCGTTTATCGTACCCACCTGAATGTTGCACAGGTGACAGTTCACACCCTTATGAAAAAAAGTTATTCGTAACTTTTTCATTACTGGCCCGGTTTTCATTTTATACGCTCTCAAAGCGCCCGACGCACACACATTTTGAAAATCCTCGAAATTTCTCCCATAGGAAATGAATGGGATTGAGGGAGAAAGTCACCAACACTCGCTGTTAAACAACCCTTAATAACATTGGCATGCCTTCATCTACAGACTCCATTAAAATTGTAAAATGTTGCCGCAGTTGTCCTCTATTCACACATGTTCTCATTTTTTTTGTAGCTGATACGGTTTTTGATCAGTGCCTCCAAAAGTAACATGAGTAAATCAGGCGAAATTTGGAGATTATAATGGGTGTCTATGAGACGGAATGTTTGCTGCTAGAGTGTGGAGCTGCTCTGAAAATTGTCCAAAAAACTTTTTGAAACTGCTCCTACGGGCACATACTTTAAGCTAGACACACCATTTTTTCTAAAGTAGCAGAGATTTTTGTCCTGATTCATAAAAGTACGTCCTTTTCACACTGACGGGAACAGAATTTGAACTGTGCGCCTCCAAAGACAATGAGAACCCTCCATGTGTCCCATCCGCTCCAATGCATTTTCTGACTGCTGATCTCAGGAGAAAAGCTCAACTTCCCTCATGTTTAACTCGCTACAATATCCATATTTCTGCGTTTACGTGGAAAATAAGCACATCAGAACGATCCCCACGTTCTTCCGGTCATCACCATATCTTCCTTTCTTTCGTAGCTGAAACGCTGTGGTCACCAGAGCCTTTTGTTCGACGTGTCGCTTTTTGGCCACAGACTGAAGAAAATGCTGTGTCACTGACCTACTTTCAGCTGCACCTGTGTCTCTCCTCTGTTCTGTGTTGCTATGACGACCACTGCCTTTGATTGACAGCTGCTCATCAAGCATCACACTGTGGATTGGATACAGTCTAATGTCTATTGGCTACACCAGGGCTTCTCTCATATTAGTCCCGCCCTGAAACTTACATGGTGTGGCCTATATTTCATGTACAATCAGCCGTTAATATGTCAGCCGTCACACTTAGCTGTACCGCCATAAAACAGGAAGTAGTTTATAACTCCAGCATACATGCTCCAATCTCCCCCAAACTTCACAGGATTGATCACAGCCCCGCCCTGAACACACCCATGTGTCAATAGTTGGGATTACACACAGCGCCCCCTAGTGGCAACAGGAAGTACGTCTTTTCACACACTTTTCCTTGGATTTACCCAAAATTTACATACTGTGGTCTGTACCTCGTGTACATTAAAACTTTCACATGGCGGGCGTCACACTAAGTGTACCGCCACAATACAGGAAGTAGTTTATATCTCCGGCATACATGCTCCAATCTTCCTCAAACTTCACAGGATTGCTAACCGTCCAGCTACAGGCCGAAACGGGCAACGGGCAAGGGGCTAGGGGCAATGGGCAACGGGCAACGGGCAACGCGGCGTGGGTGCGAGGTCCCGCAAAACGCTGCTTGCAGCTTTAATTAGGGACCGAGCCCGTAGGGCAAGGACCCTATTGAAATTGCAGCGCACAAAATCACGAAAAGAGCCGGTCAGAAGGTCCTACAACGTTCCACATCAAGAAAAGTCGTCGCCGAAGGCGACGACCTAAATCCTCATTGCATTTGGAGCGCAGGGATGCATAGTGTCGTCGCCTTCGGCGACGACACTATTGTTTTTGCTCCGTTTATTCTTATTTTTGTTCTTTTTCTTTCTTCCGCCGCGACTTCGAACCCAAATTTGACCCCCTAAACATGCTCGAAAACTCACCAAAATTGGCATGCATATCCGGCCTGGCGAAAAATTTGATAAAATGAAAAAATTAACCCCAAAAATGCCAAAATGGGCTCTCTAGCGCCACCTAGGCATCTGGGGACACCAAAATCGCCCACTACGGCCCGTAGGAATGGCGTAGAAAGATCAAACAAAAACCGGCTTGTTCGTCTCATCAAGACCTACAAATCACGCGCTGATACCCCTGACCTAAATCCAACAGGAAGTGAGCTATTTGCCCTTTCACAGTAAAATTTTGCCTGAAAATGAACCGTTTTAAAAAAATATCTCCTCCGAGGCCGTTTATCGTAACGACATGAATGTCGCTCAGGTGACAGTTCACACCCTGATGAAAAAAAGTTATTCGTAACTTTTTCATTACTGGCCCGGTTTTCATTTTATACGCTCTCAAAGCATGCAACACACACACATTTTGAAAATCCTCGAAATTTCTCCCATAGGAAATGAATGGGAGAACAGAAGAAAATCACCAACACTCGGTGTTAAACAAAGTTTAATAACATTGGCATGCTTTCAGCTACAGACTCCATTAAAACTGTAAAATGTTGCCGCAGTTCTCGTCTATTCACACATGTTGTCATTTTTTTTGTAGCTGTTACGGTTTTTGATCAGTGCCTCCAAAAGTACCATGAGCAAATCAGGCGAAATTTGGAGTTTATAATGGGTGTCTATGAGACGGAATGTTTGCCGCTAGAGTGTGGAGCTGCTCTGAAAACTGTCCAAAAAACTTTTTGAAACTGCTCCTACGGGCACATACTTTAAGCTAGACACACCATTGTCTCAAAAGTAGTAGAGATTTTTGTCCTGATTCATAAAAGTGTCTCCTTTTCACACTGACGGGAACAGAATTTGAACTGTGCTCCTCCAAAGACAATGAGCACCCTCCTTCTCTCCCATCCGCTCCAATGCATTTTCTGACTGCTGATCTCAGGAGAAAAGCTTAACTGCCTTCATGTTTAACTCGCTAAAATATCCATATTTCTGCGTCTACGTGGAAAATAAGGACATCACAACGATCCCCACGTTCCTCCGGTCGTCACCATATCTTTCTTTCATTCGTAGCTGAAACGGTGTGGTCACCAGAGCAATTTGTTCGACGTGTCGCTTTTTGGCCACAGACTGAAGAAAATGCTGTGTCACTGACCTACTTTCAGCTGCACCTGTGTGTCTCTCCTCTGTTCTGTGTTGCTATGACGACCACTGCCTTTGATTGACAGCTGCTCATCAAGCATCACACTGTGGATTGGATACAGTCTAATGTCTGTTGGCTACGCCAGGGCTTCTCTCATATTAGTCCCACCCTGAAATTTACATGGTGTGGCCTATATTTCATGTACAATCAGCCGTTAATATGTCAGCCGTCACACTTAGCTGTACCGCCATAAACAGGAAGTAGTTTATAACTCCAGCATACATGCCCCAATCTTCCCCAAACTTCACAGGATTGATGACAGCCCCGCCCTGAACACACCCATGTGTCAATAGTTGGGATTACACACAGCGCCCCCTACTGACAACAGGAAGTACGTCTTTTCACACACTTTTCCTTGGATTTACCCAAAATTTACATACTGTGGTCTGTACCTCGTGTACATTAAAACTTTCACATGTCAGGCGTCACACTAAGTGTACCACCACAAAACAGGAAGTAGTTTATATCTCCGGCATACATGCTCCAATCTTCCTCAAACTTCACAGGATTGCTAACTGTCCAGCTACAGGCCAAAACGGGCAACGGGCAAGGGGCTAGGGGCAACGGGGAACGGGCAACGGGTAACGGGCGTGGGTGCGAGGTCCCGCAAAACGCTGCTTGCAGCTTTAATTATTATTATTCTTCTTCTTCCGCCGCCTCTTTGAACCCAAATTTGACCCCCTAAACATGCTCGAAAACTCACCAAAATTGGCACGCATATCCGGTCTGGCGAAAAATTTGATAAAATGAAAAAATTAACCCCAAAAGTGCCAAAATGGGCTCTCTAGCGCCACCTAGGCATCTGGGGGCACCAAAATCGCCCACTATGGCCCGTAGGAATGTCGTAGAAAGATCAAACAAAAACCGGCTTGTTCGTCTCATCAAGATCTACAAATCACGCGCTGATACCCATGACCTAAATCAAATAGGAAGTGAGCTATTTGCCCTTTCACAGTAAAATTTCGCCTGAAAATGAGCCTTTTAAAAAAAATATCTCCTCCGAGGCCGTTTATCGTAACCACCTGAATGTTGCACAGGTGACAGTTCACACCCTTATGAAAAAAAGTTATTCGTAACTTTTTCATTACTGGCCCGGTTTTCATTTTATACGCTCTCAAAGCGTGCAACGCACACACATTTTGAAAATCCTCGAAATTTCTCCCATAGGAAATGAATGGGATCGAGGGAGAAAGTCACCAACACTCGCTGTTAAACAACCCTTAATAACATTGGCATGGTTTCAGCTACAGACTCCATTAAAACTGTAAAATGTTGCCGCAGTTCTCGTCTATTCACACATGTTCTCATTTTTTTTGTATCTGTTACGGTTTTTGCTCAGTGCCTCCAAATGTACCATGAGCAAATCAGGCAAAATTAGGAGTTTATAATGGGTGTCTATGAGACGGAATGTTTGCCGCTAGAGTGCGAAGCTGCTCTGAAAACTGTCCAAAAAACTTTTTGAAACTGCTCCTACGGGCACATACTTTAAGCTAGACACACCATTTTTTCTAAAGTAGCAGAGATTTTTGTCCTGATTCATAAAAGTGTCTCCTTTTCACACTGACGGGAACAGAATTTGAACTGTGCGCCTCCAAAGACAATGAGAACCCTCCTTCTCTCCCATCCGCTCCAATGCATTTTCTGACTGCTGATCTCAGGAGAAAAGCTTAACTGCCTTCATGTTTAACTCGCTAAAATATCCATATTTCTGCGTCTACGTGGAAAATAAGGACATCACAATGATCCCCACATTCTTCCGGTCGTCACCATATCTTCCTTTTATTCGTAGCTGAAACGGTGTGGTCACCAGAGCGATTTGTTCGACGTGTCGCTTTTTGGCCACAGACTGAAGAAAATGCTGTCTCACTGACCTACTTTCAGCTGCACCTGTGTGTCTCTCCTCTGTTCTGTGTTGCTATGACGACCACTGCCTTTGATTGACAGCTGCTCATCAAGCATCACACTGTGATTGGATCCAGTCTAATGTCTATTGGCTACACCAGGGCTTCTCTCATATTAGTCCCGCCCTGAAATTTACATGGTGTGGCCTATATTTCATGTACAATCAGCCATTAACATGTCAGCCGTCACACTTAGCTGTACCGCCATAAAACAGGAAGTAGTTTTTTAATCCAGCATACATGCTCCAATCTTCCCCAAACTTCACAGGATTGATGACAGCCCCGCCCTGAACACACCCATGTGTCAATAGTTGGGATTACACACAGCGCCCCCTACTGGCAACAGGAAGTACGTCTTTTCACACACTTTTCCTTGGATTTACCCAAAATTTACATACTGTGGTCTGTACCTCCTGTACATTAAAACTTTCGCATGTCAGGCGTCACACTAAGTGTACCGCCACAAAACAGGAAGTAGTTTATATCTCCGGCATACATGTTCCAATCTTCCTCAAACTTCACAGGATTGCTAACCATCCATCTACAGGCTGAAACGAGCAACGGGCAACGGGCAACGCGGCGTGGGTGCGAGGTCCCGCAAAACGCTGCTTGCAGCTTTAATTATTATTCTTTTTCCCGCCGCCTCTTTGAACCCAAATTTGACCCCCTAAACATGCTCGAAAACTCACCAAAATTGGCACGCATATCCGGCCTGGCGAAAAATTTGATAAAATGAAAAAATTAACCCCAAAAATGCCAAAATGGCCTCTCTAGCGCCACCTAGGCGTCTGGGGACAACAAAATCGCCCGTTACGGCCCGTAGGAATGTCGTAGAAAGATCAAACAAAAACCGGCTTGTTCGTCTCATCAAGACCTACAAATCACGCGCTGATACCCATGACCTAAATCAAACAGGAAGTGAGCTATTTGCCCTTTCACAGTAAAATTTCGCCTGAAAATGAGCCTTTTTAAAAAAATATCTCCTCCGAGGCCGTTTATCGTAACTACCTGAATGTTGCACAGGTGACAGTTCACACCCTGATGAAAAAAAGTTCTGCGTAACTTTGTCATTACTGGCCCGGTTTTCATTTTATACGCTCTCAAAGCGCCCGACGCACACACATTTTGAAAATCCTCGAAATTTCTCCCATAGGAAATGAATGGGAGAAGAGAAGAAAATCACCAACAATCGCTGTTAAACAAAGTTTAATAACATTGGCATGCTTTCAGCTACAGACTCCATTAAAACTGTAAAATGTTGCCGCAGTTCTCGTCTATTCACACATGTTCTCATTTTTTTTGTAGCTGTTACGGTTTTTGATCAGTGCCTCCAAAAGTACCATGAGTAAATCAGGCGAAATTTGGAGTTTATAATGGGTGTCTATGAGACGGAATGTTTGCCGCTAGAGTGCGGAGCTGCTCTGAAAACTGTCCAAAAAACTTTTTGAAACTGCTCCTACGGGCACATACTTTAAGCTAGACACACCATTGTCTCAAAAGTAGTAGAGATTTTTGTCCTGATTCATAAAAGTGTCTCCTTTTCACACTGACGGGAACAGAATTTGAACTGTGCAACTCCAAAGACAATGAGCACCCTCCATGTCTCCCATCCGCTCCAATGCATTTTCTGACTGCTGATCTCAGGAGAAAAGCTTAACTGCCTTCATGTTTAACTCGCTAAAATATCCATATTTCTGCGTCTACGTGGAAAATAAGCACATCAGAACGATCCCCACGTTCTTCCAGTCGTCACCATATCTTCCTTTCATTCGTAGCTGAAACGGTGTGGTCACCCGAGCCTTTCGTTCGACGTGTCGCTTTTTGGCCACAGACTGAAGAAAATGCTGTGTCACTGACCTACTTTGAGCTGCACCTGTGTGTCTCTCCTCTGCTCTGTGTTGCTATGACAACCACTGCCTTTGATTGACAGCTGCTCATCAAGCATCACACTGTGGATTGGATACAGTCTAATGTCTATTGGCTACACCAGGGCTTCTCTCATATTAGTCCCGCCCTGACATTTACATGGTGTGGCCTATATTTCATGTACAATCAGCCGTTAATATGTCAGCCGTCACACTGAGCTGTACCGCCATAAAACAGGAAGTAGTTTATAACTCCAGCATACATGCTCCAATCTTCCCCAAACTTCACAGGATTGATCACAGCCCCGCCCTGAACACATCCATGTGTCAATATTTGGGATTACACACAGCGCCCCCTAGTGGCAACAGGAAGTACGTCGTTTCACACACTTTTCCTTGGATTTACCCAAAATTTACATACTGTGGTCTGTACCTCGTGTACATTAAAACTTTCACATCAGGCGTCACACTAAGTGTACCGCCACAAAACAGGAAGTAGTTTATATCTCCGGCATACATGCTCCAATCTTGCTCAAACTTCACAGGATTGCTAACCATCCATCTACAGGCCGAAACGAGCAACGGGCAAGGGGCTAGGGGCAACGGGCAACGGGCAACGGGCAACGCGGCGTGGGTGCGAGGTCCCGCAAAACGCTGCTTGCAGCTTTAATTAGGGACCGAGCCCGTAGGGCAAGGACCCTATTGAAATTGCAAAGCACAAAATCATGAAAAGAGCCGGTCAGAGGGTCCTACAGCGCTCCACGTCGAGAAAAGTCGTCGCCGAAGGCGACGACCTAAATCCTCATTGCATTTCGAGCGCAGGGATATATAGTGTCGTCGCCTTTGGCGACGACACTATTGTTTTTGCTAAGTTTATTATTATTATTATTATTCTTTTTCCCGCCGCCTCTTTGAACCCAAATTTGACCCCCTAAACATGCTCGAAAACTCACCAAAATTGGCACGCATATCCGGCCTGGCGAAAAATTTGATAAAATGACAAAATTAACCCCAAAAATGCCAAAATGGCCTCTCTAGCGCCACCTAGGCATTAAAAGGTGCCCAAAACTGCACAAAAATGCCCACTACGGCCCGTAGGAATAACGTAGAAAGATCAAACAAAAACCGGCTTGTTCGTCTCATCAAGACCTACAAATCACGCGCTGATACCCCTGACCTAAATCCAACAGGAAGTGAGTTATTTGCCCTTTCAAAATAAGATTTCGCCTGAAAATGAGCCTTTTCCAAAAACTATCTCCTCTGAGGCCGTTTATCGTAGCGACCTGAATGTTGCTCAGGTGACAGTTCACACCCTTATGAAAAAAAGTTCTGCGTAACTTTTTCATTACTGGCCCGGTTTTAATTTTATACGCTCTCAAAGCGCCCGACGCACACACATTTTGAAAATCCTCGAAATTTCTCCCATAGGAAATGAATGGGAGAAGAGAAGAAAATCACCAACACTCGGTGTTAAACAAAGTTTAATAACATTGGCATGCTTTCAGCTACAGACTCCATTAAAACTGTAAAATGTTGCCGCAGTTCTCGTCTATTCACACATGTTCTCATTTTTTTTGTATCTGTTACGGTTTTTGCTCAGTGCCTCCAAAAGTACCATGAGCAAATCAGGCGAAATTTGGAGTTTATAATGGGTGTCTATGAGACGGAATGTTTGCCGCTAGAGTGCGGAGCTACTCTGAAAACTGTCCAAAAAACTTTTTGAAACTGCTCCTACGGGCACATAGTTTAAGCTAGACACACCATTTTTTATAAAGTAGTAGAGATTTTTGTCCTGATTCATAAAAGTGTCTCCTTTTCACACTGACGGGAACAGAATTTGAACTGTGCACCTCCAAAGACAATGAGAACTCTCCTTCTCTCCCATCCGCTCCAATGCATTTTCTGACTGCTGATCTCAGGAGAAAAGCTCAACTTCCCTCATGTTTAACTCGCTACAATATCCATATTTCTGCGTTTACGTGGAAAATAAGCACATCAGAACGATCCCCACGTTCTTCCGGTCATTACCATATCTTCCTTTCTTTCGTAGCTGAAACGCTGTGGTCACCAGAGCCTTTTGTTCGACGTGTCGCTTTCTGGCCACAGACTGAAGAAAATGCTGTGTCACTGACCTACTTTCAGCTGCACCTGTGTGTCTCTCCTCTGTTCTGTGTTGCTATGACGACCACTGCCTTTGATTGACAGCTGCTCATCAAGCATCACACTGTGGATTGGATCCAGTCTAATGTCTATTGGCTACACCAGGGCTTCTCTCATATTAGTCCCGCCCTGAAATCTACATGGTGTGGCCTATATTTCATGTACAATCAGCTGTTAATATGTCTGCCGTCACACTTAGCTGTACCGCCATA
This sequence comes from Cephalopholis sonnerati, assembly GCA_019142605.1. NCBI lineage: Eukaryota > Metazoa > Chordata > Actinopteri > Perciformes > Serranidae > Cephalopholis > Cephalopholis sonnerati. Next base: position 2,014,342 of record JAGQAX010000009.1, on the reverse strand, counting down.
AAACAGGAAGTAGTTTATAACTCCAGCATACATGCTCCAATCTTCCCCAAACTTCACAGGATTGATCACAGCTCCGCCCTGAACACACCCATGTGTCAATAGTTGGGATTACACACAGCGCCCCCTAGTGGCAACAGGAAGTACGTGTTTTCACACACTTTTCCTTGGATTTACCCAAAATTTACATACTGTGGTCTGTACCTCGTGTACATTAAAACTTTCACATGTCAGGCGTCACACTAAGTGTACCGCAACAAAACAGGAAGTAGTTTATATCTCCGGCATACATGCTCCAATCTTCCTCAAACTTCACAGGACTGCTAACTGTCCAGCTACAGGCCGAAACGAGCAACGGGCAAGGGGCTAGGGGCAACGGGCAATGGGCAACGGGCAACGCGGCGTGGGTGCGAGGTCCCGCAAAACGCTGCTCGCAGCTTTAATTATTATTATTATTCTTTTTTCCGCCGCCTCTTTGAACCCAAATTTGACCCCCTAAACATGCTCGAAAACTCACCAAAATTGGCACGCATATCCGGCCTGGCGAAAAATTTGATAAAATGAAAAAATTAACCCCAAAAATGCCAAAATCGGCTCTCTAGCGCCACCTAGGCATCTGGGGACACCAAAATCGCCCGCCACGGCCCGTAGGAATGTCATAGAAAGATCAAACAAAAACCGGCTTGTTCGTCTCATCAAGACCTACAAATCACGTGCTGACACCCCTGACCTAAATCCGACAGGAAGTGAGCTATTTGCCCTTTCACAGTAAAATTTTGCCTGAAAATGAGCTTTCTCCAAAAACTATCTACTCCGAGGCCTTTTATCGTAACGACCTGAATATCGCTCAGGTGACAGTTCACACCCTTATGAAAAAAAGTACTGAGTAACTTTTTCATTACTGGCCCGGTTTTCATTTTATACGCTCTCAAAGCGCCCGACGCACACACATTTTGAAAATCCTCGAAATTTCTCCCATAGGAAATGAATGGGAGAAGAGAAGAAAGTCACCAACACTCGCTGTTAAACAAAGTTTAATAACATTGGCATGGTTTCAGCTACAGACTCCATTAAAACTGTAAAATGTTGCCGCAGTTGTCGTCTATTCACACATGTTCTCATTTTTTTTGTAGCTGTTACGGTTTTTGCTCAGTGCCTCCAAATGTACCATGAGCAAATCAGGCGAAATTTTGAGTTTATAATGGGTGTCTATGAGACGGAATGTTTGCCGCTAGAGTGCGAAGCTGCTCTGAAAACTGTCCAAAAAACTTTTTGAAACTGCTCCTACGGGCACATACTTTAAGCTAGACACACCATTTTTTCTAAAGTAGCAGAGATTTTTGTCCTGATTCATAAAAGTGTCTCCTTTTCACACTGACGGGAACAGAATTTGAACTGTGCGCCTCCAAAGACAATGAGCACCCTCCTTCTCTCCCATCCGCTCCAATGCATTTTCTGACTGCTGATCTCAGGAGAAAAGCTTAACTGCCTTCATGTTTAACTCGCTAAAATATCCATATTTCTGCGTGTACGTGGAAAATAAGCACATCACAACGATCCCCACATTCTTCCGGTCGTCACCATATCTTTCTTTCATTAGTAGCTGAAACGGTGTGGTCACCCGAGCGATTTGTTCGACGTGTCGCTTTTTGGCCACAGACTGAAGAAAATGCTGTGTCACTGACCTACTTTGAGCTGCACCTGTGTGTCTCTCCTCTGTTCTGTGTTGCTATGACGACCACTGCCTTTGATTGACAGCTGCTCATCAAGCATCACACTGTGGATTGGATCCAGTCTAATGTCTATTGGCTACACCAGGGCTTCTCTCATATTAGTCCCGCCCTGAAATTTACATGGTGTGGCCTATATTTCATGAACAATCAGCTGTTAATATGTCAGCCGTCACACTTAGCTGTACCGCCATAAAACAGGAAGTAGTTTATAACTCCAGCATACATGCTCCAATCTTCCCCAAACTTCACAGGATTGATCACAGCCCCGCCCTGAACACACCCATGTGTCAATATTTGGGTTTACACACAGTGCCCCCTAGTGGCAACAGGAAGTACGTCTTTTCACACACTTTTCCTTGGATTTACCCAAAATTTATATACTGTGGTCTGTACCTCGTGTACATTAAAACTTTCACATGTCAGGCGTCACACTCAGTGTACCGCCACAAAACAGGAAGTAGCTCATATCTCAGGCATACATGCTCCAATCTTCCTCAAACTTCACAGGATTGCTAACCGTCCAGCTACAGGCCGAAACGGGCAACGGGCAAGGGGCTAGGGGCAACGGGCAACGGGCAACGCGGCGTGGGTGCGAGGTCCCGCAAAACGCTGCTTGCAGCTTTAATTCTTTATTTTTCCGCAACTTTGGGCCCAAATTTAACCCCCTAAACATGCTCGAAAACTCACCAAAATTGGCACACCTGCCTAAAAAGTGACACAAAATCAGACTATGTAAAAATTAACCCCAAAAATGCCAAAATGGGCTCTCTAGCGCCACCTAGGTACACAAAATCGCCTGTTACGGCCCGTAGGAATGTCGTAGAAAGATCAAACAAAAACCGGCTTGTTCGTCTCATCAAGACCTACAAATCACGCGCTGATACCCATGACCTAAATCCGACAGGAAGTGAGTTATTTGCCCTTTCACAATAAAATTTCACCTAATTTTGGGTGAAAATGTGCGTCTTTCAAAAACTATCTCCTCCGAGGCCGTTTATCGTAGCGACCTGAATGGCGAACAGGTGACAGTTCACACCCTTATGAAAAAAACTTATTCGTAACTTTTTCATTACTGACCCGGTTTTCATTTTATACGCTCTCAAAGCGCTCGACGCACACACATTTTGAAAATCCTCGAAATTTCTCCCATAGGAAATGAATGGGAGAAGAGAAGAAAGTCACCAACACTCAGTGTTAAACAACCCTTAATAACTCTGGCATGCTTTCAGCTACAGACTCCATTAAAACTGTAAAATGTTGCCGCAGTTCTCGTCTATTCACACATGTTCTCATTTTTTTTGTATCCTTTACGGTTTTTGATCAGTGCCTCCAAATGTACCATGAGTAAATCAGGCGAAATTTGGAGTTTATAATGGGTGTCTATGAGACGGAATGTTTGCCGCTAGAGTGTGGAGCTGCTCTGAAAACTGTCCAAAAAACTTTTTGAAACTGCTCCTACGGGCACATACTTTAAGCTAGACACACCATTTTTTCTAAAGTAGTAGAGATTTTTGTCCTGATTCATGAAAGTGTCTCCTTTTCACACTGACGGGAACAGAATTTGAACTGCGCTCCTCCAAAGACAATAAGCACCCTCCCTCTCTCCCATCCGCTCCAATGCATTTTCTGACTGCTGATCTCAGGAGAAAAGCTTAACTGCCTTCATGTTTAACTCGCTAAAATATCCATATTTCTGTGTGTACGTGGAAAATAAGCACATCACAACGATCCCCACGTTCTTCCGGTCATCACCATATCTTTCTTTCATTCGTAGCTGAAACGGTGTGGTCACCAGAGCGATTTGTTCGACGTGTCGCTTTTTGGCCACAGACTGAAGAAAATGCTGTGTCACTGACCTACTTTCAGCTGCACCTGTGTCTCTCCTCTGTTCTGTGTTGCTATGACGACCACTGCCTTTGATTGACAGCTGCTCATCAAGCATCACACTGTGGATTGGATACAGTCTAATGTCTATTGGCTACACCAGGGCTTCTCTCATATTAGTCCCGCCCTGAAATTTACATGGTGTGGCCTATATTTCATGTACAATCAGCTGTTACTATGTCAGCCGTCACACTTAGCTGTACCGCCATAAAACAGGAAGTAGTTTATAACTTCAGCATACATGCTCCAATCTTCCCCAAACTTCACAGGATTGATGACAGCCCCGCCCTGAACACACCCATGTGTCAGTAGTTGGGATTACACACAGTGCCCCCTAGTGGCAACAGGAAGTACGTCTTTTCACACACTTTTCCTTGGATTTACCCAAAATTTACATACTGTGGTCTGTACCTCGTGTACATTAAAACTTTCACATGTCAGGCGTCACACTAAGTGTACCGCCACAAAACAGGAAGTAGTTTATATCTCCGGCATACATGCTCCAATATTCCTCAAACTTCACAGGATTGCTAACTGTCCAGCTACAGGCTGAAACGGGCAATGGGCTAGGGGCTAGGGGCAACGGGCAACGGGCGTGGGTGCGAGGTCCCGCAAAACGCTGCTTGCAGCTTTAATTATTCTTTATTTTTCCGCAACTTTGGGCCCAAATTTAACCCCCTAAACATGCTCGAAAACTCACCAAAATTGGCACACCTGCCTAAAAAGTGACACAAAATCAGACTATGTAAAAATTAACCCCAAAAATGCCAAAATGGGCTCTCTAGCGCCACCTAGGTACACAAAATCGCCTGTTACGGCCCGTAGGAATGTCGTAGAAAGATCAAACAAAAACCGGCTTGTTCGTCTCATCAAGACCTACAAATCACGCGCTGATACCCATGACCTAAATCCGACAGGAAGTGAGTTATTTGCCCTTTCACAATAAAATTTCACCTAATTTTGGGTGAAAATGTGCGTCTTTCAAAAACTATCTCCTCCGAGGCCGTTTATCGTAGCGACCTGAATGGCGAACAGGTGACAGTTCACACCCTTATGAAAAAAACTTATTCGTAACTTTTTCATTACTGACCCGGTTTTCATTTTATACGCTCTCAAAGCGCTCGACGCACACACATTTTGAAAATCCTCGAAATTTCTCCCATAGGAAATGAATGGGAGAAGAGAAGAAAGTCACCAACACTCAGTGTTAAACAACCCTTAATAACTCTGGCATGCTTTCAGCTACAGACTCCATTAAAACTGTAAAATGTTGCCGCAGTTCTCGTCTATTCACACATGTTCTCATTTTTTTTGTATCCTTTACGGTTTTTGATCAGTGCCTCCAAATGTACCATGAGTAAATCAGGCGAAATTTGGAGTTTATAATGGGTGTCTATGAGACGGAATGTTTGCCGCTAGAGTGTGGAGCTGCTCTGAAAACTGTCCAAAAAACTTTTTGAAACTGCTCCTACGGGCACATACTTTAAGCTAGACACACCATTTTTTCTAAAGTAGTAGAGATTTTTGTCCTGATTCATGAAAGTGTCTCCTTTTCACACTGACGGGAACAGAATTTGAACTGCGCTCCTCCAAAGACAATAAGCACCCTCCCTCTCTCCCATCCGCTCCAATGCATTTTCTGACTGCTGATCTCAGGAGAAAAGCTTAACTGCCTTCATGTTTAACTCGCTAAAATATCCATATTTCTGTGTGTACGTGGAAAATAAGCACATCACAACGATCCCCACGTTCTTCCGGTCATCACCATATCTTTCTTTCATTCGTAGCTGAAACGGTGTGGTCACCAGAGCGATTTGTTCGACGTGTCGCTTTTTGGCCACAGACTGAAGAAAATGCTGTGTCACTGACCTACTTTCAGCTGCACCTGTGTCTCTCCTCTGTTCTGTGTTGCTATGACGACCACTGCCTTTGATTGACAGCTGCTCATCAAGCATCACACTGTGGATTGGATACAGTCTAATGTCTATTGGCTACACCAGGGCTTCTCTCATATTAGTCCCGCCCTGAAATTTACATGGTGTGGCCTATATTTCATGTACAATCAGCTGTTACTATGTCAGCCGTCACACTTAGCTGTACCGCCATAAAACAGGAAGTAGTTTATAACTTCAGCATACATGCTCCAATCTTCCCCAAACTTCACAGGATTGATGACAGCCCCGCCCTGAACACACCCATGTGTCAGTAGTTGGGATTACACACAGTGCCCCCTAGTGGCAACAGGAAGTACGTCTTTTCACACACTTTTCCTTGGATTTACCCAAAATTTACATACTGTGGTCTGTACCTCGTGTACATTAAAACTTTCACATGTCAGGCGTCACACTAAGTGTACCGCCACAAAACAGGAAGTAGTTTATATCTCCGGCATACATGCTCCAATATTCCTCAAACTTCACAGGATTGCTAACTGTCCAGCTACAGGCTGAAACGGGCAATGGGCTAGGGGCTAGGGGCAACGGGCAACGGGCGTGGGTGCGAGGTCCCGCAAAACGCTGCTTGCAGCTTTAATTATTATTATTAGGGACCGAGCCCGTAGGGCAAGGACCCTATTGAAATTGCAGCGCACAAAATCACGAAAAGAGCCGGTCAGAAGGTCCTAAAACGTTCCACATCGAGAAAAGTCGTCGCCGAAGGCGACGACCTAAATCCTCATTGCATTTGGAGCGCAGGGATAAATAGTGTCGTCGCCTTCGGCGACGACACTACTGTTATTGCTAAGTTTATTATTATTATTCTTCTTCTTTTTTCCGCCGCCTCTTTGAACCCAAATTTGACCCCCTAAACATGCTCGAAAACTCACCAAAATTGGCACGCATATCCGGTCTGGCGAAAAATTTGATAAAATGAAAAAATTAACCCCAAAAATGCCAAAATGGGCTCTCTAGCGCCACCTAGGCTCTAAAAGGTGCCCAAAACTGCACAAAAATGCCCACTACGGCCCGTAGGAATGACGTAGAAAGATCAAACAAAAACCGGCTTGTTCGTCTCATCAAGACCTACAAATCACGCGCTGATACCCCTGACCTAAATCAAACAGGAAGTGAGTTATTTGCCCTTTCACAATAAGATTTTGCCTGAAAATGTGCGTTTTTCAAAAAATATCTCCTCCGAGGCCGTTTATCGTACCCACCTGAATGTTGCACAGGTGACAGTTCACACCCTTGTGAAAAAAAGTTCTGCGTAACTTTTTCATTACTGGCCCGGTTTTCATTTTATACGCTCTCAAAGCGCCCGACGCACACACATTTTGAAAATCCTCGAAATTTGTCCCATAGGAAATGAATGGGAGAAGAGAAGAGAGTCACCAACACTCGGTGTTAAACAAAGTTTAATAACATTGGCATGCTTTCAGCTACAGACTCCATTAAAACTGGAAAATGTTGCCGCAGTTCTCATCTATTCACACATGTTCTCATTTTTTTTGTATCCTTTACGGTTTTTGCTCAGTGCCTCCAAATGTACCATGAGGAAATCAGGCGAAATTTGGAGTTTATAATGGGTGTCTATGAGACGGAATGTTTGCCACTAGAGTGCAGAGCTGCTCTGAAAACTGTCCAAAAAACTTTTTGAAACTGCTCCTACGGGCACATACTTTAAGCTAGACACACCATTTTTTCTAAAGTAGTAGAGATTTTTGTCCTGATTCATAAAAGTGTCTCCTTTTAACACTGAGGGGAACAGAATTTGAACTGTGCGCCTCCAAAGACAATAAGCACCCTCCATGTCTCCCATCCACTCCAATGCATTTTCTGACTGCTGATCTCAGGAGAAAAGCTTAACTGCCTTCATGTTTAACTCGCTCAAATATCCATATTTCTGCGTGTACGTGGAAAATAAGGACATCACAACGATCCCCACATTCTTGCGGTCGTCACCATATCTTTCTTTCATTCGTAGCTGAAACGGTGTGGTCACCAGAGCGATTTGTTCGACGTGTCGCTTTTTGGCCACAGACTGAAGAAAATGCTGTGTCACTGACCTACTTTCAGCTGCACCTGTGTGTCTCTCCTCTGTTCTGTGTTGCTATGACGACCACTGCCTTTGATTGACAGCTGCTCATCAAGCATCACACTGTGGATTGGATACAGTCTAATGTCTATTGGCTACACCAGGGCTTCTCTCATATTAGTCCCGCCCTGAAATTTACATGGTGTGGCATATATTTCATGTACAATCAGCCGTTAATATGTCAGCCGTCACACTTAGCTGTACCGCCATAAAACAGGAAGTAGTTTATAACTCCAGCATACATGCTCCAATCTTCCCCAAACTTCACAGGATTGATCACAGCCCCGCCCTGAACACACCCATGTGTCAATATTTGGGATTACACACAGCGCCCCCTAGTGGCAACAGGAAGTACGTCGTTTCACACACTTTTCCTTGGATTTACCCAAAATTTACATACTGTGGTCTGTACCTCGTGTACATTAAAACTTTCACATGTCAGGCGTCACACTAAGTGTACCGCCACAAAACAGGAAGTAGTTTATAACTCCAGCATACATGTTCCAATCTTCCCCAAACTTCACAGGATTGCTAACCATCCAGCTACAGGCCGAAACGGGCAACGGGCAAGGGGCTAGGGGCTAGGGGCTAGGGGCTAGGGGCAACGGGCAACGGGCGACGCGGCGTGGGTGCGAGGTCCCGCAAAACGCTGCTTGCAGCTTTAATTATTCTTCTTTCTTCCGCCGCGACTTCGAACCCAAATTTGACCCCCTAAACATGCTCGAAAACTCACCAAAATTGGCACGCATATCCGGCCTGGCGAAAAATTTGATAAAATGAAAAAATTAACCCAAAAAATGCCAAAATGGGCTCTCTAGCGCCACCTAGGCATCTGGGGACACCAAAATCGCCCACTACGGCCCGTAGGAATGTCGTAGAAAGATCAAACAAAAACCGGCTTGTTCGTCTCATCAAGACCTACAAATCACGCGCTGATACCCATGACCTAAATCCAACAGGAAATGAGCTATTTGCCCTTTCACAGTAAAATTTTGCCTGAAAATGAGCTTTCTCCAAAAACTATCTTCTCCGAGGCCGTTTATCGTACCCACCTGAATGTCGCTCAGGTGACAGTTCACACCCTTATGAAAAAAAGTACTGAGTAACTTTTTCATTACTGGCCCGGTTTTCATTTTATACGCTCTCAAAGCGCCCGACGCACACACATTTTGAAAATCCTCGAAATTTCTCCCATAGGAAATGAATGGGAGAGGAGAAGAGAGTCACCAACACTCGGTGTTAAACAAAGTTTAATAACATTGGCATGCTTTCAGCTACAGACTCCATTAAAACTGTAAAATGTTGCCGCAGTTGTCGTCTATTCACACATGTTCTCATTTTTTTTGTATCTGTTACGGTTTTTGCTCAGTGCCTCCAAATGTACCATGAGCAAATCAGGCAAAATTAGGAGTTTATAATGGGTGTCTATGAGACGGAATGTTTGCCGCTAGAGTGCGAAGCTGCTCTGAAAACTGTCCAAAAAACTTTTTGAAACTGCTCCTACGGGCACATACTTTAAGCTAGACACACCATTTTTTCTAAAGTAGCAGAGATTTTTGTCCTGATTCATAAAAGTGTCTCCTTTTCACACTGACGGGAACAGAATTTGAACTGTGCGCCTCCAAAGACAATGAGAACCCTCCTTCTCTCCCATCCGCTCCAATGCATTTTCTGACTGCTGATCTCAGGAGAAAAGCTTAACTGCCTTCATGTTTAACTCGCTAAAATATCCATATTTCTGCATCTACGTGGAAAATAAGGACATCACAATGATCCCCACATTCTTCCGGTCGTCACCATATCTTCCTTTTATTCGTAGCTGAAACGGTGTGGTCACCAGAGCGATTTGTTCGACGTGTCGCTTTTTGGCCACAGACTGAAGAAAATGCTGTGTCACTGACCTACTTTCAGCTGCACCTGTGTGTCTCTCCTCTGTTCTGTGTTGCTATGACGACCACTGCCTTTGATTGACAGCTGCTCATCAAGCATCACACTGTGATTGGATCCAGTCTAATGTCTATTGGCTACACCAGGGCTTCTCTCATATTAGTCCCGCCCTGAAATTTACATGGTGTGGCCTATATTTCATGTACAATCAGCCGTTAATATGTCAGCCGTCACACTTAACTGTACCGTCATAAAACAGGAAGTAGTTTATAACTCCAGCATACATGCTCCAATCTTCCCCAAACTTCACAAAATTGATGACAGCTCCGCCCTGAACACATCCATGTGTCAATAGTTGGGATTACACACAGCGCCCCCTACTGGCAACAGGAAGTACGTCTTTTCACACACTTTTCCTTGGATTTACCCAAAATTTACATACTGTGGTCTGTACCTCGTGTACATTAAAACTTTCACATGTCAGGCGTCACACTAAGTGTACCGCCACAAAACAGGAAGTAGTTTATATCTCCGGCATACATGCTCCAATCTTCCTCAAACTTCACAGGATTGCTAACCGTCCATCTACAGGCCGAAACGGGCAACGGGCTAGGGGCTAGGGGCAACGGACAACGGGCAACGGGCAACGGGCAACGGGCAACGGGCGTGGGTGCGAGGTCCCGCAAAACGCTGCTTGCAGCTTTAATTATTATTATTCTTCTTCTTCCGCCGCCTCTTTGAACCCAAATTTGACCCCCTAAACATGCTCGAAAACTCACCAAAATTGGCACGCATATCCGGTCTGGCGAAAAATTTGATAAAATGAAAAAATTAACCCCAAAAGTGCCAAAATGGGCTCTCTAGCGCCACCTAGGCATCTGGGGACACCAAAATCGCCCACTACGGCCCGTAGGAATGTCGTAGAAAGATCAAACAAAAACCAGCTTGTTCGTCTCATCAAGATCTACAAATCACGCGCTGATACCCATGACCTAAATCAAACAGGAAGTGAGCTATTTGCCCTTTCAAAGTAAAATTTTGCCTGAAAATGAGCCTTCTCCAAAAACTATCTTCTCCGAGGCCGTTTATCGTACCCACCTGAATGTCGCTCAGGACACAGTTCACACCCTTATGGAAAAAAGTACTGAGTAACTTTTTCATTACTGGCTCGGTTTTCATTTTATACGCTCTCAAAGCGCCCGACGCACACACATTTTGAAAATCCTCGAAATTTCTCCCATAGGAAATGAATGGGAGAAGAGAAGAAAATCACCAACACTCGCTGTTAAACAAAGTTTAATAACATTGGCATGCTTTCAGCTACAGACTCCATTAAAACTGTAAAATGTTGCCGCAGTTCTCGTCTATTCACACATGTTCTCATTTTTTTTGTATCTGTTACGGTTTTTGATCAGTGCCTCCAAATGTACCATGAGCAAATCAGGCGAAATTTGGAGTTTATAATGGGTGTCTATGAGACGGAATGTTTGCTGCTAGAGTGCAAAGCTGCTCTGAAAACTGTCCAAAAAACTTTTTGAAACTGCTCCTACGGGCACATACTTTAAGCTAGACACACCATTGTCTCTAAAGTAGCAGAGATTTTTGTCCTGATTCATAAAAGTGTCTCCTTTTCACACTGACGGGAACAGAATTTGAACTGTGCGCCTCCAAAGACAATGAGAACCCTCCTTCTCTCCCATCCGCTCCAATGCATTTTCTGACTGCTGATCTCAGGAGAAAAGCTTAACTGCCTTCATGTTTAACTCGCTAAAATATCCATATTTCTGCGTCTACGTGGAAAATAAGCACATCACAGTGATCCCCACGTTCTTCCGGTCGTCACCATATCGTTCTTTCATTCGTAGCTGAAACGGTGTGGTCACCCGAGCGATTTGTTCGACGTGTCGCTTTTTGGCCACAGACTGAAGAAAATGCTGTGTCACTGACCTAATTTCAGCTGCACCTGTGTGTCTCTCCTCTGTTCTGTGTTGCTATGACGACCACTGCCTTTGATTGACAGCTGCTCATCAAGCATCACACTGTGGATTGGATACAGTCTAATGTCTATTGGCTACACCAGGGCTTCTCTCATATTAGTCCCGCCCTGAAATTTACATGGTGTGGCCTATATTTCATGTACAATCAGCCGTTAATATGTCAGCCGTCACTCTTAGCTGTACTGCCATAAAACAGGAAGTAGTTTATAACTCCAGCATACATGCTCCAATCTTCCCCAAACTTCACAGGATTGATCACAGCCCCGCCCTGAACACACCCATGTGTCAATATTTGGGATTACACACAGTGCCCCCTAGTGGCAACAGGAAGTACCTCTTTTCACACACTTTTCCTTGGATTTACCCAAAATTTACATACTGTGGTCTGTACCTCGTGTACATTAAAACTTTCACATGGCGGGCGTCACACTAAGTGTACCGCCACAATACAGGAAGTAGTTTATACCTCTGGCATACATGCTCCAATCTTCCTCAAACTTCACAGGATTGCTAACTGTCCAGCTACAGGCCAAAACGGGCAACGGGCAAGGGGCTAGGGGCAACGGGGAACGGGCAACGGGTAACGGACGTGGGTGCGAGGTCCCGCAAAACGCTGCTCGCAGCTTTAATTAGGGACCGAGCCCGTAGGGCAAGGACCCTATTGAAATTGCAGCGCACAAAATCAGGAAAAGAACTGGTCAGAAGGTCCTACAGCACTTCCCCACGAGAAAAGTCGTCGCCGAAGGCGACGACCTACATCCTCATTGCATTTGGAGCGCAGGGACGCATAGTGGCCTCGCCGAAGGCGAGGCCACTATTGTTTTTGCTAAGTTTATTATTATTCTTCTTTCTTCCGCCGCGACTTCGAACCCAATTTTGACCCCCTAAACATGCTCAAAAACTCACCAAAATTGGCACGCTTATCAAGACTGGCGAAAAATTTGATAAAATGCAAAAATTAACCCCAAAAATGCCAAAATGGCTCTCTAGCGCCACCTAGGCACTTAAAAATGCCCCAAAATCGGCCATTACTGCCTGTAGGAATGTCGTAGAAAGATCAAACAAAAACCGGCTTGTTCGTCTCATTAAGACCTACAAATCACGCGCTGATACCCCTGCCCTAAATCAAACAGGAAGTGAGCTATTTGCCCTTTCAAAATAAGATTTTGCCTGAAAATGAGCCTTTTACAAAAACTATCTCCTCCGAGGCCGTTTATTGTAGCGACCTGAATGTCGCTCAGGTGACAGTTCACACCCTTATGAAAAAAAGTTCTGCGTAACTTTTTCATTACTGGCCCGGTTTTAATTTTATACGCTCTCAAAGCGCCCGACGCACACACATCCTGAAATTCTTCGAAATTTGTCCCATAGGAAATGAATGGGATCGAGGGAGAAAGTCAACAACACTCGGTGTTAAACAAAGTTTAATAACATTGGCATGCTTTCAGCTACAGACTCCATTAAAACTGTAAAATGTTGCCGCAGTTCTTGTCTATTCACACATGTTCTCATTTTTTTTGTATCTGTTACGGTTTTTGCTCAGTGCCTCCAAAAGTACCATGAGGAAATCAGGCGAAATTTGGAGTTTATAATGGGTGTCTATGAGACGGAATGTTTGCCGCTAGAGTGCGGAGCTGCTGTGAAAACTGTCCAAAAAACTTTTTGAAACTGCTCCTACGGGCACATACTTTAAGGTAGACACACCATTTTTTCTAAAGTAGTAGAGATTTTTGTCCTGATTCATAAAAGTGTCTCCTTTTAACACTGACGGGAACAGAATTTGAACTGTGCTCCTCCAAAGACAATGAGCACCCTCCATGTCTCCCATCCGCTCCAATGCATTTTCTGACTGCTGATCTCAGGAGAAAAGCTTAACTGCCTTCATGTTTAACTCGCTAAAATATCCATATTTCTGCGTCTACGTGGAAAATAAGCACATCACAACGATCCCCACATTCCTCCGGTCGTCACCATATCTTTCTTTCATTCGTAGCTGACACGGTGTGGTCACCAGAGCCATTTGTTCGACGTGTCGCTTTTTGGCCACAGACTGAAGAAAATGCTGTGTCACTGACCTACTTTCAGCTGCACCTGTGTGTCTCTCCTCTGTTCTGTGTTGCTATGACGACCACTGCCTTTGATTGACAGCTGCTCATCAAGCATCACACTGTGGATTGGATACAGTCTAATGTCTATTGGCTACACCAGGGCTTCTCTCATATTAGTCCCGCCCTGAAATTTACATGGTGTGGCCTATATTTCATGTACAATCAGCCATTAATATGTCAGCCATCACACTTAGCTGTACCGCCATAAAACAGGAAGTAGTTTATAACTCCAGCAAACATGCTCCAATCTTCCCCAAACTTCACAGGATTGATCACAGCCCCACCCTGAACACACCCATGTGTCAATAGTTGGGATTACACACAGTGCCCCCTAGTGGCAACAGGAAGTACGTCGTTTCACACACTTTTCCTTGGATTTACCCAAAATTTACATACTGTGGTCTGTACCTCGTGTACATTAAAACTTTCACATGTCAGGCGTCACACTAAGTGTACCGCCACAAAACAGGAAGTAGTTTATATCTCCGGCATACATGCTCCAATCTTCCTCAAACTTCACAGGATTGCTAACCATCCATCTACAAGCCAAAACGGGCAACGGGCAAGGGGCTAGGGGCAACGGGCAACGGGTAACGGGTAACGGGTAACGGGCGTGGGTGCGAGGTCCCGCAAAACGCTGCTTGCAGCTTTAATTAGGGACCGAGCCCGTAGGGCAAGGACCCTATTGAAATTGCAGCGCACAAAATCAGGAAAAGAGCCGGTCAGAGGGTCCTACAGCGCTCCACATCGAGAAAAGTCGTCGCCGAAGGCGACGACCTAAATCCTCATTGCTTTCTGAGCGCAGGGATATATAATATATACTATTGTTTTTGCTAAGTTTATTAGGGACCGAGCCCGTAGGGCAAGGACCCTATTGAAATTGCAGCACACAAAATCAGGAAAAGAGCCGGTAAGAAGGTCCTACAGCGCTCCCCCTCGAGAAAAGTCGTCGCCGAAGGCGACGACCTAAATCCTCATTGCATCCTGATCGCAGGGACGCGCAGTGTCGTCGCCGAAGGCGACGACACTACTGTTATTGCTGTGTTTATTATTCTTTATTTTTCCGCAACTTTGGACCCAAATTTGACCACCTAAACATGCTCGAAAACTCACCAAAATTGGCACACCTGCCTAAAAAGTGACACAAAATCAGACTATGTAAAAAAAAAACACAAAAATCCAAAAATGGGCTCTCTAGCGCCACCTAGGTACACAAAATCGCCCACTATGGCCCGTAGGAATGTCGTAGAAAGATCAAACAAAAACCGGTTTGTTCGTCTCATCAAGACCTACAAATCACGCACTGATACCCCTGACCTAAATCCAGCAGGAAGTGAGTTATTTGCCCTTTCACAATAAAATTTTACCTGATTTCGGGTGAAAATGAGCCTTCTTCAAAAATTATCTTCTCCGAGGGCGTTTATCGTAGCAACCTGAACAGCGCACAGGGTGATAGTTCACACCCTTGGGAAAAAAAGTTATTCGTAACTTTTTCATTACTGGCCCGGTTTTCATTTTATACGCTCTCAAAGCGCCCGACGCACACACATTTTGAAAATCCTCGAAATTTCTCCCATAGGAAATGAATGGGAGAAGAGAAGAAAGTCACCAACACTCGCTGTTAAACAACCCTTAATAACATTGGCATGCTTTCAGCTACAGACTCCATTAAAACTGTAAAATGTTGCCGCAGTTCTCGTCTATTCACACATGTTCTCATTTTTTTTGTATCTGTTACGGTTTTTGATCAGTGCCTCCAAAAGTACCATGAGTAAATCAGGCGAAATTTGGAGTTTATAATGGGTGTCTATGAGACGGAATGTTTGCCGCTAGAGTGTGGAGCTGCTGTGAAAACTGTCCAAAAAACTTTTTGAAACTGCTCCTACGGGCACATACTTTAAGCTAGACACACCATTTTTTCTAAAGTAGTAGAGATTTTTGTCCTGATTCATAAAAGTGTCTCCTTTTCACACTGACGGGAACAGAATTTGAACTGTGCGCCTCCAAAGACAATGAGAACCCTCCTTCTCTCCCATCCGCTCCAATGTATTTTGTGACTGCTGATCTCAGGAGAAAAGCTTAACTGCCTTCATGTTTAACTCGCTAAAATATCCATATTTCTGCGTCTACCTGGAAAATAAGCACATCACAACGATCCCCACGTTCTTCCGGTCGTCACCATATCTTTCTTTCATTCGTAGCTGAAACGGTGTGGTCACCAGAGCCTTTAGTTTGACGTGTCGCTTTTTGGCCACAGACTGAAGAAAATGCTGTGTCACTGACCTACTTTCAGCTGCACCTGTGTCTCTCCTCTGTTCTGTGTTGCTATGACGACCACTGCCTTTGATTGACAGCTGCTCATCAAGCATCACACTGTGGATTGGAACCAGTCTAATGTCTATTGGCTACACCAGGGCTTCTCTCATATTAGTCCCGCCCTCAAACAGGAAGTAGTTTATAACTCCAGCATACATGCTCCAATCTTCCCCAAACTTCACAGTATTGATCACAGCCCCGCCCTGAACACACCCATGTGTCAATATTTGGAGGATTACACACAGTGCCCCCTACTGGCAACAGGAAGTACGTCTTTTCACACACTTTTCCTTGGATTTACCCAAAATTTACATACTGTGGTCTGTACCTCGTGTACATTAAAACTTTCACGTCAGGCGTCACACTAAGTGTACCGCCACAAAACAGGAAGTAGTTTATATCTCCGGCATACATGCTCCAATCTTCCCCAAACTTCACAGGATTGATAAAAGTCCAGCCCTGAACACACCCATGTGTCAATACTTGCAATTACACATAGCGCCACTTACTGGCAACAGGAAGTACATCTTTTCACAGTTTTTAGGAACTGCCTGAAATTTACATGCTGTGGTCTATATTTCATGTACAATTAACCGTTAATATGTCAGCCGTCACACTTAGCTGTACCGCCATAAAACAGGAAGTAGTTTACAACTCCAGCATACATGCTTCAATCTTCCCCAAACTTCACTCGATTGATCACAGTCCCACTCTGAACACATCCATGTGTCAATATTTGGGCTTACACATAGCGCCACCTACTGGCAACAAGAAATGCATATTGTCACACTATTTGATGGTCACAAACATCCGTTAGTTCAACAGTGGAGCAACACTCATATTCACAGATCTACCTCATGTGAAAAGGCACGCCAGCTGCCAGGGTTGAATTTTGATGCTCGCCATGAAACACGAAATTGCTGTAACTTTGGTGTACATGGTCCAATTTCCTTCAAATTGACATGACTTATATTAGTCCCACCCTGAACACAATGATATCACAACATACCATGATAGTCATAGCGTCACCTACTGGCAAAAGAAAGCCATTCTTATTAGACACTTGTATTTGGATTACGAGGGACCGAGTCAGTAGGCAGAGGACTCCTCTACGAGAGGAGTCCTGGCCGAAGGCGAGGACCCTGTTGCATTCAGTGTGGTGCGAGGATTTGAAGAGAAACTATTGTTTTTGCTCCAGTTATTATTATTAGCTTTCACTACGTCTCGTTTGATCATCACGTCAAAGTTTCACCAGGTCACACGGGTTATGTCTACAACTTTCAAAATATAACCTCTCACCACCTTCAGAGGAACCCGTTACTTTAAAAAAAAAAAAAAAAAACTGAAAATGGCTGCAGTCATTCGTTGTACACCCAAGCTCTTTAACAGGTCAAGAGCTTTTAAATTTTAAGTCACTTTAAAAATGACCTTCAAAGTATTTCTATGTATTCATTGTTATTTCTAACCCTGGAGGGTTAGAACAAATTAACCCATTTCAAGTACAAGTCCATAACAGGAACAAATCCAATGCTTTGACACTTTCCTGTAATTCTTTTGAGTGTTACAAACATCAGGAACGTATGCACATCTTTGAGGAAATGTTATACTCTAAAATTACAAGCTCCTTTAATCACCACTTTATTCTTTGTAAATAATGTTTCATTTACTCTCCTTTATATTTCATATTTTATCCATGCTGTTTGGTTTTTTTTTTATCCTTTTAAAATGTGTATTGGGTATATATTTATGTACTTACATCATGTCACACAGTAAACTAGGAGTACTGTCACCACAGACCTTGTTTTTTATAGAACACGGGAAACACTACAATTCTTCACAGTATGACAGACACAATTTTGCAGTTAACATTATACAATTTATTTATCATTACAGTGCATTTTATTTCAATGTGGATGTTTTATAGATGACATTTTGTTTCCATAAATGACATTAGTTACATTTTATTAATACATTTGTTGAAAATGTAGCAAAAAAAAAGTCAGGACATTGTTTTACATAATGTTTCATTTCACTTTATAGTTCATGTCGAAAAAATTACCAATTAACATTCTCTCCCTGTCCATGCTGTCAAACAACAACAACTGAGAGGATTACTTTTGGAACTTTTGTCATGTCCCTCACATAGACTACTCAGACTACAGTATATCTTGGGCAGAAAACACACACATACAAAAAAAAAAAAAAAAAACATGTAGAGATTCTGTCTCAAAATCCCACTGGCACATCAACATCACTTGGGGACTGGAGAGGTTGGGACCCTCCATCACCGCAGCATTTTCAACCACCTCAGAGTGAACAAACATCAGTTAAAAAGGAAAAACCACTGACCACTACAATTCAATTAATTGAGCTATAGAAAGCTTGAAAGGGAGAGAGAAAATATAAGATTGGGGGATACAAGGGGGAGGAGAAATCATGGAAACAACAACAACAACAACAACAACAACAACAGCAATAACAACATTTTTTGTTAACAAGTGTCCTGTTTGGCAGCTCAGGCATGCAGAATGAAGAGTCTGTGCCTTGTGGTACCAGAACAGATTTGCTGTTAGTTCATGCACACAAACATGAACATTTCTCATCTTAACTACTGACTGCACTTCACGTATTAAAACAAATAATATATACATAACAATAATGCCAACAATTATATTAACAGTTCAGTCATTAAATACAATTTATTTCCTGCTGTGTTCATATGTAACATCATCATTTAACTGCTGCATCTTTTCTAAGTTATTGATCAGAATTTTCATCACTAGGGGGATACCTAAAACATGCGACATGAAGCATGTCCAATTTCTTTTAAGATGTATTAGTTGGATTCAGATTAACGTTTTCACATTTTCATGACTTAAGACTGAAACAGTTGCACATGAACACATCAGGAGTGAAATAACCACACAGTCAAACATGCATAAATACAAAAATATTTACAGTTGTCAGAAACAGAGACATGTGGCAGACAGAGACTGACACATCTACAATCACTAACAGCTGTGAAAACCATGATTAAATTGATTATCTACACAATACACACCATTAACAAAAGCTAAGCCTCCACACATTCCACCGTACCACATTATTAGTTCACTCTAAAATCCCTACACAATAATCATACCCACATACTAAAAACAACATTTCCACACAATACATACACAATAACCTCAAATCTCCCTACAATAATAAATACACAATATAAAATAAATACAGCCACATGATTAACTATGAAAATTTTCACAATCTTCACACAATGGAGTGGGACAGACTCTACACTAACACTACAACATTCACGCGATACTAAACCTACACACTGTCAATACAACAAACTACAAGTCAGTTTCCTCTTAAAACCCCACAGAAAAACACAACAACTACAACACCATCACCACCACCTACATTTGCACTGGGACTTTCTACGAGTTAAATGAAGCTACATCGCAAAGCACAACACAAACCAAACTCATCTAATCCAAAGTCGAACTACACATCCACCTCTACATTCTCAAAGTCCTCAAACAACCAGTCTATGTCCTCTAGCTCACCCTGATCATCTCTCACACTAAAACTACACAGAATGCCTTCATGATCACTGAAGTACGTGGGCATCACTGCACATTCCACATCATACTGTGCTGTTTTAACATAAACGTGATCAATCAATGTCCCCTTCTCCGTTGTCTCTTGTGTTACATGCTGATTAAATCCTTTTTGCCACATGAATTTACAAATTGATGATGTTTTCAAAACGTCGTCATTAAAATCTCCCAATATTACAATTGTCTCACTAATCGGATTTAACCAATTAAGTAATTTCCCCAGGTTTTGTTTAAATAGAGAATTTGGATAACACGGTGGACGATAAATTACTGCCATCAAAATGTTAAATTTGCTACACAGGCACACCAAACACTCCAGATTCAAATCAGGTGCCTGCAGGATGTTACAGTCCAAATTGCCTACACTGTACAAACCAACTCCACCATGTTCTAGATTCTGGAGCTCCAACAATTTGGGGTTACTGCTGCTGTAACACAAACCTCGAGGACGACTGTGGAAAGTATATCCATCAATTTGGACACTGTCTAATGAGGACTGTGCAGTGAGCCACGTTTCTGTGACAGCAATACAGTTAGGCTGTAAATGCTGTGTGCAAGACACCAAATCTGCCAGGTGGCGACTTAAACTTTGAACGTTCATTAAATACACACAGAAACTGTGTGCACTTAATGAAGGTTGAGGCTGCTCAATTAAAAATGGAGACATGCTGTCTAAGGCCTCCTTTATGGCGCCCTTGCAGTAAATGGCCTTCTCTTTAAAACCCCTGATGATCAGTCCAGACAAAGACCTGACACGACTCAAAGCTACATACGCCTGCCCAGGTGCAAAAACTTTCTCCAAAGAAACGACAGCCTCATCTACCGTTAACCCCTGCACTTTATGCACTGTACATGCCCACGCTAGCCTAAGAGGAAACTGAAATCGCAGACCACCTCGACTCGTTGCCCTGTCCTCCTCGGGATCAATAGCAGTAGAATACCTGCATTCTACTGCCGCATGTGCACGTGTTTTCCTCCTCTGTGAGCCAATTTTCTCATCGTCAAATCTGACATAAACTGTTTGAGGAAATTTTCTATCATCACCAAAATCTATCTGAGTTACCGTGCCACATGCGCCATTGACCAGACCGTCTTCAACATCCACATTCTTACACAACATGACACGCGCGTTCCTCGCCAAACACAAACTCTCAGGTAAACATGTGTCCGCTGCATTACTATGATGTCCTCCCATACGTTCTAATTTGCCTGTTTTCCTGCTATGTGCGAAATCTTTTGCTTCTATCACAACATAATCCGGACACATTGCAACTAACTGATTCAAATTATGCTCACTTACTTGCACATTTGTGGGAAAAATATGCAAAGCAGAGCTCTCTTCCCCTGTCTCGCGAGCCTTTAATATTTCAACATCACTAGCTAACATGGGGGTGCCCTTTGAACGCACTCTCAACCTGTTCAGCAACTCTGCAAAAACACTATCCTTCTGCCTAACTACGGTTTTCAATTCCACTACACTAAAAGTACACCACAGGTCCACACCAACAGGACAACTATACAGAGGCTTCCCTTTAACAGGAGGCAACTGATAGAAGTCTCCAACAGCTATCACACTGACATTACCAAATGGGGAAAAGTCGCCTGTCTGCTTCACCTGCCTTAACCTGCCATGAACATATGCCAACAGATTGTGATCAACCATACTGATTTCATCTATGATTACAATTTGGACATGACTCAATTTGGCTCTCAGAGAGTTTAGTTTATCCTCACCCAAAGGAATGTAGGGTAAACTAACACGTGTGCCAATACTGAATGTGTGATGAACTGTTGCTGCATTTAAATTGTATGCAGCTATGCCTGTAGGTGCGGTTAACAAAACACAAATATCGTCTGGTTGATTACAAAGTGTGGACAACAATCTCCCTGCCTCATATTGAATAGCCCTAATTAAATGACTTTTCCCCGTCCCTGCACCACCTGTCACAAACACATGCAGAGGTTCTGGGTTTTTACCCATCACCTTCTGCAAACACCACTGTCTAACCTTATAAAACACAGCCATCTGTGTCTCATTCAGAGACCTAACTAAAGCTAAACCCTCACTTCTAGACATCACATTCCTCCTCCTCTCTAACTGCGCTACCTGTCTACTACCAACAACCAAATCTGGGACATTCTCCAGACATTCCTGCAACTGCTCGTCTGCTAGCTCAGATCCCTGCTGCTGCCTTCTCTCCTCTACACATTCAAGCCGTTCAACTTCCTGTTCAGGGCACAGCTCCCCCCAAGCATCCTCCTCATCCACGCCTTGCTGCTCTGCAATCTCCTGCGCACGCTCTAAATCTGGACAATCTACTTCAAACACTGCCCTATTCTCTTTCACCACGTCCTTAACTGCATGTACCGACCCGTCACTAAACGTCACGTTTCCATCCTCATGGAACTGTTCAAACAGCTCAAAGCCTGGAGGTTTGAGGTCTGAGTCAGTTCTATAAGGAAGGAACAGCTGCAGCAAACTCTGATAATGTTCCTCGGGATATTTCTCTAAACTAAAACGCATGTACCGAACAACCGCAAACTGAGAACGTGTTCTCCTCAAAATGAAGCCCAAACCATTTTTCAATTCAATCCTGTCTTCAGACATTTCGTTTCTGGTAAGAACACGATACTCCGACGCAAATGTGGCCATACACATATTTTCAAAGACGTCATCGTCGGGTCTGTTCCTATACCTATCCACTAAGCTCGTCATCCACATATCTTCTGTCCTAAGATCATGTGAAGACGCTCTCTCCTTCAAAACACTGAGGGGTAAACTCATCTTCACTGTATTACTCCCTGTCGGCACAAACACAACCTTCCTAGAGCACTCCTTCAAATGCAAGTTAGTTAACCTATACACCGCCTCCTGAGCACTAACGTCCCTATTATGCAAATACACACTGCCTAACTTCTTCAGTGCGTCTTTAGCAGAGACATTTCCTTGTTTTTTAGCTTCTTTTTGGGCATTACTCAACAACAGGCCAATTTCTCTCTCTGCTTTGGTAATATACGATATTATATACACAACAACCGCGTACGCATCAGTTACAAAGCTCAGGTCAATATTGGCGTTCCAACACTTCAACAACTTCTTGCTATACTGATTAACCCAAACTTCATTTACCCCTCTCTTGTAAACTACCTTAGTCTTGTTCTGCAGTCTTCTATAAGCCTCTTCAAAGACATACTGATCAATGCCCAGACTCAAAAACAACTCCTCTACACTACCATACGACTCACTTTGTACTGCTGTCTTAACTGCCTCCAAGATAGACTGCGCAACATCTACTCGCATCTTCTCGCTTTTGTCAAAACACTTACAGACTGGTTTGTTTTCTGACCGAGAAGCCTCCCCCGTCTCCTCTGCTTTCTTCTTGTCACATTTGCATTTTTTCACTTCTACTTTACAAAGGAATGTCCGCAAAGACACAGGTTTTGGGAAATTAAAACGACATACAGTCTTATTTTTTCTGCATGACTTAGAATGTCGTTTGGAATGTGTTTGCACTGATGACACAATGTCCAATAATGCGTCATCATCGGAGGGTAACTCACACGACACGTACTTATCAATAAACTCTATAACCTCCTCGTCTGTATTCTTATCAATTTTAGGAGCACCCTCAATCCAAAACAAACAGTGAACATGAGGAGAACCACGCTGCTGAAACTCCACCCTGTAAAAGCTATCTATGATTTTGCCAATTGGTTGAGAAGGAGACATGAGGACCTCTCTCAGAAAACAATGCCATCTGTAATCAAACATCCTAGCTGCTGTAACCGGGTTGCGACGCAACAACTCACACCTGTCTGCCCACTCCAAATCCTCTACCGTCTGCCTTCTGCCTTCCTGCTTCAGGATGCTGGTCAGGAGATTCTGCCAGCGCAGATCTGCAGACGAAAACGAGCAAAACCACGTCGGAATCCCTAACTGACGCACACAGGCCAAGACATCCTTCTGGACTGACTGCCAGAATGCAGGCGTACCCCGTATCGGCTTGAGAAATCTAAACCCATCATCAAACTCCAACAACCGCTTCAGAGACTCCTCGTCCTTCAACATATTCTGAGTAACCCTTTGAGACCTCTGACCCGCCTTACCTTTACGCAACGCCACAGAAACACTCGACATCACCTGATCTATCTCAGACATGTACTGAGCAAAAAATATGTACTCTACGTTACGCGCAAAACGACCATCGGCTAGCATAATCCTATTGTTAAAATAGCGCGACAGACTCAACTTATAACACCGACTGTCATGAAAGGTCTTATCACCCAAAGGAAACAACACAGGGAAACACTTTGCTTCATTACTCTGGTCAGAAAGCATCCTAACTGGACTATTACCCTCTGCAGGCGCTACATTGACAATATCCTCAAAATACTGATCTAATGCTTCCTGACCAATATCAACAGGCATAAGACAAGTGTCCTGAAACATGCAGTGCTGCTGTCTGTCATGTAACATTTCATCTTGTGCTATGTCTGCTGATTCTTCTACATCAACCTCAGCCTCTTCTCTAACCTGACCAGTGACCTCACTTCCTCTACCAGCTTCATCCTCACCACCTGACCCAGCTTCTTCCTTCTCCCCATCTTCCTGCCTACAAAACTCATTAATCCACTCCTCATTAAACTCAATGTCTTTGTAATGAAAATTGGTCCTCTTCAAATACTCCAGCGCCTGTCTTACATGCAACGTATCCACAAACTTGTATTCATAATGTCCTTTGTAGGTCAACTTTCGCTTTAATTTAACCTGCACCAAGGACCCTTCCATACTCGAACGTGGCAACAGATTACTAGTCTGTGTAATGTTGGCTGGAACACAGGTCACTGGACCGTGTACTCCATTTTGCCCCCCTTTCGGCAATGCCAACATTTTCATAAAAGGAATGTGCAAGGCTATCAAATGCTGCTCTATACTATTCAAACATCCCAGTTCTGGTGGAATGGGATCTACTTGCAAGTTATTACTCCAACACTCAGCTGGCATCTCCCCTGCACTAATCTTACGATGACACGTATAACAAATCCACAGCTGACCTCTACACAACACCAACTGACAGGGCACAACACACTCATTATTACACCTGTGCAAATACTTCTCACTGATACAACTGTTTGCAATGCCAGCTGTAGCTAAACTTCTACCATAAACTTCCCTTACACAGCTCTGCACCTGATTTCTAAACAACAACCTATGACACACACAACACACAAAATCTGGACCATCTCTGACCTGTTCCAAAAACTGCTCCATGACAAAACCAAAGTCTTCTGACTTCTCCATCCTGTGCTTCCTACTCACCCTGACGCTGTCCATAACCCTCTCTCTATGCTGAACACTGTCTCTATATTTTCCTACACTCAGCGCTTTAACTCTCTCTCTATGCTGAACACTGTCTTTATATTTCCTAACACTCAGCGCTTTAGCTTTCTCCCGGTGCTCAATGCTTTCTCTATATTTCAGCATACTCCTCGCTTTGCTAATGGCTTTAATCTTCTCTCTGTGGTCGAGACTTTCTTTATATTTGCCAACACTTCTCGCTTTAAGGCTTTCTCTGTGCTGGACACTGTCTCTATATTTACCAATGTTCCTCGTTTTAACACTATCTCTATACAATACATTTTCCTGATACATCTTCATAAACTTTACTTGACGTCTCTTCCTAGACAACCTCCTCATTTTCTCCTGTGTCCCTTTACTCTGCCTCAAATAGTTTGATTTCACAGTCTTAATACCTACACCTTCAGACTCTACACATTCACTATGTCCAACCGCTAACCTGTCACTATCCACAACATCCGTCACTCTAGACCTAATGCTATAACCTGACACTTCACTAACTTTACAATAACTGTAACAAACCTGCAGTCCAGGCTTAAACACACAAACAACATTCTCAAAATGCTGTCCCATGACATTCTCTACATAAATGCACTCTTCCGACAAACAATTACTGTTACATTTGTACTTCAACCAACGTCCATCATAAAAAGTACAAACACTAACTCCTAACCAATCTGCTGTGACCTGAATTTCTACTTCTGTAGCCCAACTGTTTACATTTCTCATCCTGGACTGCTGAAGATACTCTGACACAGACGAATACTCAGTTCTAAGAAGACTTCCATACTTATCTGCATTCCTTTCTAACTCTTTACATACAGCTAGCCTAATCTTGCGATGGTGCTTCTGTGAGCCACTCACAGCCTGAGAGATGGCTCTGAAGAAGCAGTTACCATCACCCACAATCCTCTCATTCAAACATGGAACTCCTAACAAT
Organism: Cephalopholis sonnerati; assembly: GCA_019142605.1. Taxonomy (NCBI): domain Eukaryota; kingdom Metazoa; phylum Chordata; class Actinopteri; order Perciformes; family Serranidae; genus Cephalopholis; species Cephalopholis sonnerati. The sequence goes on along the minus strand of JAGQAX010000009.1, from coordinate 1,988,469 downwards.
CCCACCTCTGCTGACACCGAACCACTGACCTTCTCAAAGTCTACATTTAATTTACTGCACAAAGTCTTACAGACATCTACACTAGGGGGACGGAAGAACAGTTCTTCATTTGCCACAGCACTGACAAATTCAACATCTGCATTAACTTCACCAACATCATAGGTCTTTGATTTCTTAAACACAACAGTGCTAGAAGAAATTTTACGCCTTCTACCATCACTAACTGTTGACTCTGCCGTTGAACCACTGCTGACCTGACTGACTAAAGACACAACAGAAATGCCAGACAGTGCTGGACTTACAGCTACACCAACATCAACACCACACTCAGAAACACACTTTCCTGAAGAAATGTGTTCTACCTTGGCCTCAGAAACCTCACGACACTCTGCTACTGGAGCACTACTCATCCCAGTGACACAGCTCTCGACAGAAATGCAAGACAGCACTGGGCTTGCACACCCACTGACCCTAACGCCACTCAGCTCAAAGAGCTTCTCCCTAGAACTGAGACTGTCTGCCAAACAACAGATGTAGTGATACAGGTTATCCAAACAAGCAAACTGCAATGCCACACTTTTACCATTGCTCTGCAACAAGCCAATGTCACTACGCGAGTGACTGTCTACCACAGCAAACCGTCCACCCTCACAAATGATGGCAGAACTATTCCCACACAGCGTCAGAAGACATGTACTATACTGACTGAAGATCCTCTCCAGTCCATTTCTCAGACTGATGAACACACCGCTGTCGATGTGTTCACCCTCACTCACGCCTACTTCACCTAATACTGTGTCACCGTAGCTAAAGCTAAACATCTGCTCCTCTAACACTAACTGCTGCGGCAAATCTGCGACAGACAGCAGATGTGACGCATGCGTAAAAATGTTCAAGTCACGCAAACTAGTGTACAACTCATCACCTACAACCAACGCGCGATCCACATCACACCTAGCCCACGAGAACACACTCGACAATGTGTGTTTGGCTAAGCTGGCCAAAGCTATAGCCATACACTGCTGACCTCCATACACAAACCGCTCATCTCCCTGGTGGAACGATCCCCTCACAACTTTATCCAGCCTAAACCCTCTACTACCCTCTGCTGCCACAACATCACTGTCTGACTCTAACACAACTGTACTAACATCAGGAACACTAACAAAAGGAACAAAAACAGCCTTATCTTTGCCGATCTTCTGTGGCATCTCCTGGACGGCGGACTCCCCCACGGACTCCTGGACTGTGACCGCCACCTGGCACAAAAAACAAAACACATGCTTTTACTAAATAACACAGCCAAAAAAGACATGTTATTGCTTCCTAAAATCATCAATAACTGACAAAACATGAAACATCAAACGAACCTCCTGGACTGCTGGGCCGGGCTTGGAGGCACACTCGGTCGCAGGGGCAGGCGCAGGTGTTGCCGGAGCCTCATGAGACAGAATAAAAAAAACATTAAAACACATCATTCACTTTGTTGCAGCATGTTTTAGGAATGTATGAAAAAATTCCACGTCATTAACATCCCCCCAAAAAATCCACACTAACCTGCCGCTTTCGTCCTCTGCGTGATGTGGCAACACCTCTCGGCTGACGCTTCACACGGAAGGTCTGTAGGAAGGAAAACAAACCTTTGTAAGAACTGTCTTCCTGTTTTCACCTCAACAGTATTGACACAATGTGTAAACAGCTTACCTGGCCGGCTGGCGGATCAGCAGGGCAGTCAGAGCCAGAAGAAGGGGCAACCTTCTCCATGGCATCCAACATGCCACTGCTGAACCACACGGGGTTGGACGGGATGGCAGACTGTCCCACCGGAGGTGTTCCAGCCTTAAAAACAAAAACAACACAGTTGCTTAGAATTCATTTTTGGACACACAAAAATTTTGCACAACTTGAAGCCAAACACTGCCTTAAAAAAACACTTTACCTTGCCCCGCCGTCCAACCACCGCCCACTCGCAGGGGTCACTGTGACGAGACACGCGAGCATGCCCCGTCACGACCAGAGTGGGGGACACCCTGCCCCGCGGCGATCTCCGGGGAGACACCGGGGGCGTGGGCGCCGGGGGTGCCAGCTGGAGGAACGCGGAGTTCCACAGCAGCTGCACCAGGATGGGCATGCCATCCGAGTCGCTGAGGTGCACCTTAGAGAGTAAAACACAACCAACATGTCAGTCCACATGTCAAACTGCCATGACAAAAATATCAAACTCTTCCATGTCTTATGTCACACAAACAAAGTATGCTGTACTTACGCCATCATGGCACCACAGCTCCAACCGATGGACCGGGAAGTGCGCTGCCACAGACACGTAGGGGAGACCTTACACACATGAGAGAAACATCATCAGTCCTTCTAATATTTACACTTTTAGAAATTCTCTTGCATTGCACATCACATCGACTACAACTGTGCTGATGACCACAACTGGAACTTACCCATGCGTGCTGCGACACGGTGGTATTCCTGACGCAGCTGCTCTTGGAGGCCCAGGTCCATGCTCAGACGGGGAGGAAAGTCCAGGACAAAAACCTTTGAAACAACATTTCTTTGTTAATGCCCTTAAATAACAACATAACTCAACACTCTGCTCACAACTACCAAATAAATACTGACAACAGTAACTGCAATTAGGAAAAAAAACAAAAAGGACTAAAGTAAATAAAACAAACCTTGGGCCAGCGGCTGCAGACTGTGGTCAGGAGCGCACCGAAGTCCAACGCCGCCTCACCGATGGTCCTGCTGGCGGTCAGGTTGTTGCTCGGGGCGAGCACACACACGGCGTCCGGGGCCCACGGGACATCTGCATGCAGCACCTCCGTCCTCAGCTCCCTGGCCTCTGCACCTGGAACAGACAGAAAAGCAAAAGACAGGGATCCCTCGGGGATGGCCGCGAACCCGTCCACCATGGAGCGCAGATGGGAATCTCCGACGACGAACACCAGCTGCAACAACAGAGACATCACTTTAGAACAGAGACACCAACCGTGACACCATGCAACCATCACTGTCTCACGAATAAGACAAATAATACCTTCTGGTCCGGACGCTGGGCTGGAGTGACCAACTTGAAGCTGCGCTGGGTCAGCTCCGAAGTTGGCCATCTCCGCACACGATGGCGGTACCCGGTACCGCGGCCTGGTCAGACAGATCAAAATTGAACAGCACAAGATTAACACATCTTTCAATAACATTTTATTTGTATCACTGAAACATGTAAAAAAAAAAATAACAGCAACAAAAAAAACTACTTGATACATACGAGCAACGAACTCGGAGACAGGCGGCAGGGGGGTCCACGTCTGCGCCGTCGCCCTCCTCCTCTTCATGGCCTGGGCGCGCCGGTGGGCCTTCGCACGGGGCATCTAAAAAAATACAAAAACAACCAAAAGAAATTACTTCAACATTGATACAGAATACGTACAAATCACTATGACTGTCAGCTAATCACACTCAAAAGCCATACTTTACCAGGAAGACTCTGACCTCAGACTTCAAATACATAAAATGCTCGACTTACCTTGCCAGTAGGAGATGGACACTTCAAGTGTGTGTGTGTGTGTGTGTGTATATGTATGTATGTATGTATGTGTGTGTGTGTCTGTCTGTGTCTGTATGGAAAGAATCAGAAATGTGTTCTTAGTTGTGTGTTGAAGATGATGGAATGAATGAATGAATGAATAAATGTGTGTTCAGTGTAAAAGTCCTGGATCAGCAGAAAATTGCAGGTCAATAGCAGAAGGAGAGCACCAGATCACACAGCGAAGTGAGAAGGATATCTGTAGATGACAAAAAAAAAACATATTACTTTATTTAACAATGAGCTTGATATAGAAAAACTGTGCAATTAAATGCCTGCTAGACACACTGAGATAACAGATTTTAATTTAAAAGCTTTTCTCTCTACACATCCTGGATAGACTCATCCACAGTTATGAGTAAAAAAAAACTTTACATTAAAACAGGATCTTTCATTTAAACAATATGCTCAACTAACATCTTCCATCTTAAATATATGTTGTTCTTGAAAGTAAAATGGCCGACACTGTATGTCTCTACATTACACGACTCAATGTCAAACAAAACTAGCCTACATATCAGGATGACACACAAATGTACAGCATCTAATCTTTCCTCTGAACATAATAAACTATCACAGGCATCAATTTTAGAGGGCCTGTCCTTAATACAATGTGCTCAACTAACACAACAGCATCCACATTAAATACATGATCTTACTGAAAGCAAAATGGCCGACACTACAGCTCTCTAAATAAATCAACTAATTCTCAAGCAAAACTGACCATCACACAGACACACACACACACACACACACACACACACACACACACACACACACACACAAACACAGGCAGGGATCGTTCCTTTAAACAGTATGTTTAACACAAGAACATCTGCATTAAATACCATTACATACATTAAATGCACACACACATGTACAGCATCAACTATCTCTTCTAAACATTAGCATTTAGCTAGCATAAACTAACATGTATGCCACAACTCACTCTCAACCACGCACGCACACACTTACACAGCATTGAAGCTGTCCTCTCAACATTACCATTTAGCATAACATAAAACTAACATCAATTATAAACTAGCTGACACACACACACACGCACAGCATCTAGGCTCTCCTCTCAACATTAGCATTTAGCCTGGCATAAAGCTAACATCAATTTAAAAAACTCAACCTCACCAAAACTAGCTGACAATTCCCAAACACACACACGCACAGTATCAAATCTTTCCTCTCAGCATTAGGATTTAGCTAGCATAAAGCTAACATGAATGCCACAACTCAATCTCAACCAAAACTAGATGATATATCACAGACACACAGGCAAACACACATGCACAGCATCGAAGCTCTCCTCTCAACAATAGCATTTAGTCTAGCATGAAGCTAACATCAATTTAAAAAACTCAACCTCAACCAAAACTAGCTGACATTTCCCAAACACACACACGCACAGCATAAAGTCTGTCCTTTCAGAATTAGCATTTAGCTAGCATAAAGCTAACATGAATGCCACAAATCAATCTCAACCAAAACTAGATGAAATATCACAGACACACAGGCAAACACACATGCACAGCATCGAAGCTCTCCTCTCAACATTAGCATTAGCCTAGCATAAAGCTAACATCAATTTAAAAAACTCAACCCAAACCAAAACTAGCTGACACACACACACACACACACACACACACACACACACACACAGCTGTCCTCTCAACATTAGCATTAGCCTAGCATAAAGCTAACATGAATGCCACAACTCAATCTCAACAAAAACTAGATGACATTTCAGACACCAGGCAAACACACATGCACATCATCGAAGCTCTCCTTTCAACATTAGCATTAGCTTAGCATAAAGCTAACATGAATGCATCAACTCAATCTCAACAAAAACTAGATGACATTGCACAGACACACAGGTAAACACGTACGCACATCATCGAAACTCTCCTCTCAACATTAGCATTTAGCCTAGCATAAAGCTACAACTATTAAAAAAACTCAAACTCAACCAAAACTAGCTGACACACACACACACACACACACAAAGAGACACACACAGCTGTCCTCTCAACATTAGCATTAGCCTAGCATAAAACTAACATGAATGCCACAACTCAATCTCAACCAAAACTAGATGACATATCCCAAACACACACACACGCACAGCATCAAGTCTTTCCTATAAGCATTAGCATTTAGCCTAGCATAAAGCTAACATGAATGCCACAACTCAACCTCAAAAAAAACTAGATGATATTGCACAGACACACAGGTAAACAAGTATGCACATCATCGAAGCGCTCCTCTCAACATTAGCATTTAGCCTAGCATAAAGCTACAACTAAAAAAACTCAGCCTCAACCAAAACGAGCTGACGAACACACACACACACACACACACACACAGCTGTCCTCTCAACATTAGCATTAGCCTAGCATAAAGCCAACATGAATGTCACAACTCAATCGCAAGCAAAACTAGATGACATTTCACAGACACACAGGCAAACACACATGCATAGCATCGAAGCTCTCCTCTCAACATTAGCATTTAGCCTAGCATAAAGCTAACATCAATTAAAAAAACTCAACCTCAACCAAAACTAGCTGACACACACACACACACACACACAGACACACACAGCTGTCCTCTCAACAGTAGCATTAGCCTAGCATAAAGCTAACATGAATGCCACAACTCAATCTAAAAAAAAACTACATGACATATCACAGACACACAGGCAAACACACATGCACAGCATCAAAGCTCTCCTCTCACCATTAGCGTTAACCTAGCATAAAGCTAACATGAATGCTACCACAACTCAATCTCAACCAAAACTAGCTGACATATAAGACACACAGGAAAACGCACATGCACAGCATCGAAGCTCTCCTCTAAACATAAGCATTTAGCCTAGCATATAGCTAACATCAACTAAAAAAACTCAACTCCAACCATAACTAGCTGACACACACACAGCATCTAAGCTCTCCTATCATCATTAGCATAAACCTTAGCCTAGCATGAAGCTAACATCAATTTAAAAAACTCAACCTCAACCAAAACTAGCTGACATTTCCCAAACACACACATACACAGCATCAAGTGTTTCCTCTCAGCATTAGCATTTAGCGAGCATGAAGCTAACATGAATACCACAACTCAATCTCAATAAAAACTAGATGACATGTCACAGACACACAGGCAAACACACATGCACAACATCGAAGCTCTACTCTCATCATTAGCATTTAGCTTAGCATAAAGCTAACATCAATTAAAAAAACTCAACCTCAACCAAAACTAGCTGACATTTACCAAACACACACATATACAGCATCAAGTCTTTCCTATCAACATTAGCATTTAGCCTAGCCTAAAGCTAACATCAAATAAAAAAACTCAACTCCAACCAAAACTAGCTGACACGCACACACAGCATCTAAGCTCTCCTATCATCATTAGCATTAGCCAAGCATGAAGCTAACATCAATTAAAAAAACTCAACCTCAACCAAAACTAGCTGACATTTCCCAAACACACACACAGCATCAAGTCTTTCCTCTCAGCATTAGCATTTAGCCTAGCATGAAGCTAACATCAATTAAAAAAAAGTCAACCCCAACCAAAACTAGCTGACACACACACACACACACAGTATCATAAAGCTAACATGAATGCCACAACTCAATCTCAACAAAAACTAGATGACATTTCACAGACACACAGGCAAACACACATGCACATCATCGAAGCTCTCCTCTCAACATTAGCATTAGCTTAGCATAAAGGTAACATGAATGCCACAACTCAATCTCAACAAAAACTAGATGACATTGCACAGACACACAGGTAAACACGTACGCACATCATCGAAGCTTTCCTCTCAACATTAGCATTAGCCTAGCATAAAGCCAACATGAATGCCACAACTCAATCTCAACAAAAACTAGATGACATTGCACAGACACACAGGTAAACACGTACGCACATCATCGAAACTCTCCTCTCAACATAACATTTAGCCTAGCATAAAGCTACAACTATTAAAAAAACTCAAACTCAACCAAAACTAGCTGACACACACACACACACACACACACACACAAAGAGACACACACAGCTGTCCTCTCAACATTAGCATTAGCCTAGCATAAAACTAACATGAATGCCATAACTCAATCTCAACCAAAACTAGATGACATATCCCAAACACACACACACACGCACAGCATCAAGTCTTTCCTATCAGCAGTAGCATTTAGCTAGCATAAAGCTAACATGAATGCCACAACTCAACCTCAACAAAAACTAGATGATATTGCACAGACACACAGGTAAACAAGTATGCACATCATCGAAGCGCTCCTCTCAACATTAGCATTTAGCCTAGCATAAAGCTACAACAATTAAAAAAACTCAGCCTCAACCAAAACTAGCTGACGAACACACATGACATATCACAGACACACAGGCAAACACACATGCACAGCATCAAAGCTCTCCTCTCACCATTAGCATTAACCTAGCATAAAGCTAACATGAATGCCACCACAACTCAATCTCAACCAAAACTAGCTGACATATAAGACACACAGGCAAACCCACATGCATAGCATCGAAGCTCTCCTCTCAACATTAGCATTTAGCCTAGCATAAAGCTAACATCAATTAAAAAAAACTCAACCTCAACCAAAACTAGCTGACATTTAGCAAACACACACATATACAGCATCAAGTCTTTCCTATCAACATTAGCATTTAGCCTAGCATAAAGCTAACATCAAAAAAAAAAAACTCAACTCCAACCAAAACTAGCTGACACACACACACACACACTATCAACTCTTTCCTCTCAGCATTTAGCTAGCATAAAGCTAACATGAATGCCACAACTCAGTCTCAACCAAAACTACATGACATGTCACGCAAACACAAACAAGCACAGCATCAATTTTTCTCTCAGCATTAGCATTTAGCCTAGCATAAAGCTAACATGAATGCCACAATTCAATCTCAACAAAATCTAGATGATATTGCACAGACACACAGGCAAACACACATGCATAGCTTCTAAACTCTCCTCTCAACATTAGCGTTTAGCCTAGCATAAAGCTAACATCAATTAAAAAAACTAAACCAAAACTAGCTGACACACACACACACACACACACACACACACACACACACAGACAGACAGACACACACAGCTGTCCTCTCAACAGTAGCATTAGCCTAGCATAAAGCTAACATGAATGCCACAACTCAGTCTCAAAAAAAACTAGATGACATATCACAGACACAAAGGCAAACACACATACACAGCATCGAAGCTCTCCTCTCATCACTAGCATTAGCCTAGCATAAAGCTAACATGAATACCAAAACTAAATCTCAACAAAAACCAGATTACATATCACAGACACACACGCAAAGACACATGCACAGCATCGAAGCTCTCCTCTTAACATTAGCATTTAGCCTAGCATAAAGCTAACATCAATTAAAAAAACTCAACTTCAACCAAAACTAGCTGACATTTACCAAACACACACATATACAGCATCAAGTCTTTCCTATCAACATTAGCATTTAGCCTAGCATAAAGCTAACATCAATTTAAAAAACTCAACTCCAACCAAAACTAGCTGACACACACACAAAGCATCTAAGCTCTCCTATCATCATTAGCATTTAGCCTAGCATAAAGCTAACATCAATTAAAAAAACTCAACTCCAACCAAAACTAGCTGACACACACACAAAGCATCTAAGCTCTCCTATCATCATTAGCATTAGCCAAGCATGAAGCTAACATCAATTAAAAAAACTCAACCTCAACCAAAACTAGCTGACATTTCCCAAACATACACACATACACAGCATCAAGTCTTTCCTCTCAGCTTTAGCATTTAGCCTAGCATGAAGCTAACATGAATGCCACAACTCAATCTCAACAAAAACTAGATGACATTTCATAGACACACAGGCAAACCCACATGCATAGCATCGAAGCTCTCCTCTCAACATTAGCATTTAGCCTAGCATAAAGCTAACAGCAATTAAAAAAAACTCAATCTCAACCAAAACTAGCTGACATTTACCAAACACAAACAAGCACAGCATCAAATTTTTCTCTCAGCATTTGCATTTAGCTAGCATAAAGCTAACATGAATGCCACAATTCAATCTCAACAAAATCTAGACGATATTGCACAGACACACAGGCAAACACACATGCATAGCATCGAAGCTCTCCTCTCAACATTAGCGTTTAGCCTAGCATAAAGCTAACATCAATTAAAAAAACTAAACCTAAACCAAAACTAGCTGACACACACACACAGACACACACACACACACAGACAGACACACACAGCTGTCCTCTCAACAGTAGCATTAGCCTAGCATAAAGCTAACATGAATGCCACAACTCAGTCTAAAAAAAAAACTAGATGACATATCACAGACACAAAGGCAAACACACATACACAGCATCGAAGCTCTCCTCTCATCACTAGCATTAGCCTAGCATAAAGCTAACATGAATGCCACAACTCAGTCTCAACAAAAACTAGATGACATATAACAGACACACAGGCAAACACACATGCACGTCATCGAAGCTCTCCTCTCATCATTAGCATTAGCCTAGCGTAAAGCTAACATGAATACCAAAACTAAATCTCAACAAAAACCAGATTACATATCACAGACACACACGCAAAGACACATGCACAGCATCGAAGCTCTCCTCTTAACATTAGCATTTAGCCTAGCATAAAGCTAACATCAATTAAAAAAACTCAACTTCAACCAAAACTAGCTGACATTTACCAAACACACACATATACAGCATCAAGTCTTTCCTATCAACATTAGCATTTAGCCTAGCATAAAGCTAACATCAATTAAAAAAACTCAACTCCAACCAAAACTAGCTGACACACACAAAGCATCTAAGCTCTCTTATCATCATTAGCATTAGCCAAGCATGAAGCTAACATCAATTAAAAAAACTCAACCTCAACCAAAATTAGCTGACATTTCCCAAACACACACACATACACAGCATCAAGTCTTTCCTCTCAGCATTAGCATTTAGCCTAGCATGAAGCTAACATCAATTAAAAAAAAGTCAACCCCAACCAAAACTAGCTGACACACACACACACACACACTATCAACTCTTTCCTCTCAGCATTTAGCTAGCATAAAGCTAACATGAATGCCACAACTCAGTCTCAACCAAAACTACATGACATGTCACGCAAACACAAACAAGCACAGCATCAAATTTTTCTCTCAGCATTAGCATTTAGCCTAGCATAAAGCTAACATCAATTAAAAAAAAGTCAACCCCAACCAAAACTAGCTGACACACACACACACACACACTATCAACTCTTTCCTCTCAGCATTTAGCTAGCATAAAGCTAACATGAATGCCACAACTCAGTCTCAACCAAAACTACATGACATGTCACGCAAACACACACAGGCATGGCATCAAATCTTTCTCTCAGCATTAGCATTTAGCTAGCATAAAGCTAACATGAATGCCACAACTCAATCTCAACCAAAACTAGATGACATTTCACACACACACACACACACACACACACACACACACACACACATGCACAGCATCTAATCTCTCCTCTCAACATGATTAACAGTCATCCATTTTAAAAGATCTGTCTTTTAAACAGTCAACTAACACAACAGCATCCATCTTACATACATGTTCTTACTAAAACCAAAATGACCGACACTACAGGTCTCTAAATAAATCCACTCAGTCTCAAGCAAAACTGGCCATAACACACACACAAACACACACAAGAGCATCTGCATTAAATACCATTACATACATTACACGCACACACACACACAGCATCTCATGTCTCCTCTCAACATTCGCATTAGCCTAGAATAAAGCTAACATGAATGCCACAACTCAATCTTAACCAAAACTAGATAACAAATCACATGCACAGTATCTAATTCTCTCCTTTCAACATTAGCATTTAGCTCGCATAAACCAACATGAATGCCACAACTCAATCTCAACCAAAACTACATGACATTTCACAGGCAGGCACACACACAACTCTTTTCTCTTAACATGATTAACTAACACAGTCATCCAATTTAAGGGATCTTTCCTTTGAACAACAGATTTTACACAAGAGCATACACACTAAATACATTTATATACATTATACAAATAAATCTACACCCCAACTAGATTAGATAACATGGACAGAGACACAGAGACAAACACAGACAGACACCTGCGCTCTGTAATATCAGTCTCAGCAGGACTGAACAGTATAACTATACAATAAACACATCACCGTACAGTCAGACAACAGCTAATCAACAGTGAATAAATGTAGGTTAAATATAGCTGTGTTCAATAACACTGCATACCATGCGTAGCAACAAAAATCCTACTATTCGATCAAAATCCATCAATAAATTTTAAAAAGCCACCTCACATCCACTGCACTGCTTAACATTACACAGCATTTGTTTTAATCAACCACTTATACATTAGGCATCATGTTTAACACATTAAAGTTAGCTGTAGGCAGCCGAAATGCTAACACACAAAAGGCTAACGCTAAATACACACGGCTAGCGGCCATTAGCATAGATCATGCTATTTTATCAAAATCCATCAATCAAACTTTACAATCCATCTCACATCATGTGTACTGCCCTTTACATTTCACAGTGTGCCTATAAATCAACCACTTGTACACTAGACGTCGAGTGTATCCAAGGCAAGTTAGCTTTAGTTAGCCGAAATGCTAACACACAAAAGGCTAACGCTAAAGACACGCAGCTAGCGGACCTCATTAGCATAAATCGCGCCACTTGACTGATCAATCAATAAATATTAAAAATCCATCACAAATCCAAAGCACAGGCTTTTACATTTCACCTTATTACTTTAAATCAACCACTTATATATTAGGCATTGAGTTTATTCAACAAAAGTTAGCTGTAGTTGGCTATACACACAGAGGCCTAGCGGATTACCATGCACATTACACAGCTAACACACATTAGCATAAACAAAAACCACCCATAAATCTTTACAATCCACCTGAAATCAGCAGCACAGCCATTAACACTTCACAGTAGTTGTTTTAATCAAACACTTGTACATTAGTCATCGACTGTATCCCATTAAAGTTAGCTACAGATAGCAGCACAAAGTCATCAAACAAAAGGCTAACAAGCTAGCAGAGAGCTAACGTAAAAAAGACGTCTCTTACCTCAGAGTCGGTGTGAAGAGGGGGGCGAGGCTCTGCAGCAGGGGTCTTTTATGTGCTCGGATGATGACGTCACATCATGCCACTGGGAGGTCCAATCACGATCATCGCGCTGTGTCACTGACCTCGGCCGACCCTCAGTTCTTTTGAATGGAACCTTCTCGAACACTGTCGACAAGCACAGTAGCGGATCGCCGTACGCGACGACGTAGGGGGGGAGCGGGGGGGAGCGGGGGGCGGGCGGCCGCCATTAAACCTTCAATCCCTTCCACGTTTCATGTGCCTGACGCAATACATGTACACAACTCCAACATACATGCTCCAATCTCCCCCAAACTCCACAGTATTGATCACAGTCCCACCCTGAACACACCCATGTGTAGATATTTAGGGGGATTACACACAGCGCCACCTACGGGCAACAGGAAGTACGTCTTTTCAAACACTTTTTTTTTTTTTTTTTTTTTTTTTAACCTTAAATTGACATGCTGTGGCCTACATTTCATGTACAATCTCACGACCAATCAATGGTGGATTCTTTATCAGACTTTCACATGTCAAGTGTCACACGAAGTGTACCGCCACTAAACAGGAAGTAGTTTATAACTCCAGCATACATGCTCCAATCTTCCCCAAACTTCACAGGATTGATCACAGCCCCGCCCTGAACACACCCATGTGAAGATATTTGGAGGATTACACACAGCGCCACCTACTGGCAACAGGAAGTACATCTTTTCACACACTTTTCCTTGGATTTACCCAAAATTTACATACTGTGGTCTGTACCTCATGTACATTAAAACTTTCACATGTCAGGCGTCACACTAAGTTTACCGCCACAAAACAGGAAGTAGTTTATATCTCCGGCATACATGCTCCAATCTTCCCCAAACTCCACAGTATTGATCACAGTCCCACCCTGAACACATCCATGTGTAGATATTTGGAGGATTACACACAGCGCCACCTACTGGCAACAGGAAGTACATCTTTTCACACACTTTTTTTTTTTTTTTTTTTTTTACCTAAAATTTACATGCTGTGGCCTATGTTTCATGTACAATCTCACGACCAATTACTGGTGCATTCTTTATCAGACTTTCACATGTCAAGTGTCACACTAAGTGTACCGCCACTAAACAGGAAGTAGTTTATAACTCCAGCATACATGGTCGTATCTTCGTCAAACTTCACAGGATTGATCACAGCCCCGCCCTGAACACAGCCAAGTGTCAATATTTGGGATTACACACAGCGCCACCTACTGGCAACAGGAAGTACATCCTTTCACACACTTTTCCTTGGATTTACCCAAAATTTACATACTGTGGTCTGTACCTCGTGTAGATTAAAACTTTCACATGTCAGGCGTCACACTAAGTGTACCGCCACAAAACAGGAAGTAGTTTATATCTCCGGCATACATGCTCCAATCTTCCTCAAACTTCACAGGATTGCTAACCGTCCAGCTACAGGCCGAAACGGGCAACGGGCAAGGGGCTAGGGGCAACGGGGAATGGGCAACGGGGAACAGGCGTGGGTGCGAGGTCCCGCAAAACGCTGCTTGCAGCTTTAATTATTCTTCTTCTTTCTCCCGCCGCGACTTCGAACCCAAATTTGACCCCCTAAACATGCTCAAAAACTCACCAAAATTGGCACGCATATCCGGCCTGGCGAAAAATTTGATAAAATGAAAAAATTAACCCCAAAAATGCCAAAATGGGCTCTCTAGCGCCACCTAGGCATCTGGGGACACCAAAATCGGCCACTACGGCCCGTAGGAATGTCGTAGAAAGATCAAACAAAAACCGGCTTGTTCGTCTCATTAAGACCTACAAATCACGCGCTGATACCCCTGCCCTAAATCAAACAGGAAGTGAGCTATTTGCCCTTTCAAAATAAGATTTTGCCTGAAAATGAGCCTTTTACAAAAACTATCTCCTCCGAGGCCGTTTATTGTAGCGACCTGAATGTCGCTCAGGTGACAGTTCACACCCTTCTGAAAAAAAGTTCTGCGTAACTTTTTCATTACTGGCCCGGTTTTAATTTTATACGCTCTCAAAGCGCCCGACGCACACACATCCTGAAATTCTTCGAAATTTGTCCCATAGGAAATGAATGGGATCGAGGGAGAAAGTCACCAACACTCGGTGTTAAACAAAGTTTAATAACATTGGCATGCTTTCAGCTACAGACTCCATTAAAACTGGAAAATGTTGCCGCAGTTCTCGTCTATTCACACATGTTCTCATTTTTTTTGTATCTGTTACGGTTTTTGCTCAGTGCCTCCAAATGTACCATGAGCAAATCAGGAGAAATTTGGAGTTTATAATGGGTGTCTATGAGACGGAATGTTTGCCGTTAGAGTGCGGAGCTGCTCAGAAAACTGTCCAAAAAACTTTTTAAAACTGCTCCTACGGGCACATACTTTAAGCTAGACACACCATTTTTAATAAAGTAGTAGAGATTTTTCTCCTGATTCATAAAAGTGTCTCCTTTTCACACTGACGGGAACAGAATTTGAACTGTGCGCCTCCAAAGACAATGAGTACCCTCCATGTCTCCCATCGGCTCCAATACATTTTCTGACTGCTGATCTCAGAAGAAAAGCTTAACTGCCTTCATGTTTAACTCGCTAAAATATCCATATTTCTGCGTCTACGTGGAAAATAAGCACATCAGAACGATCCACACATTCTTCCGGTCGTCACCATATCTTTCTTTCATTTGTAGCTGAAACGGTGTGGTCACCAGAGCAATTTGTTCGACGTGTCGCTTTTTGGCCACAGACTGAAGAAAATGCTGTGTCACTGACCTACTTTCAGCTGCACCTGTGTGTCTCTCCTCTGTTCTGTGTTGCTATGACGACCACTGCCTTTGATTGACAGCTGCTCATCAAGCATCACACTGTGGATTGGATCCAGTGTAATGTCTATTGGCTACACCAGGGCTTCTCTCATATTAGTCCCGCCCTCAAACAGGAAGTAGTTTATAACTCCAGCATACATGCTCCAATCTTCCCCAAACTTCACAGGATTGATGACAGCTCCGCCCTGAACACACCCATGTGTCAATAGTTGGAATTACACACAGCGCCCCCTAGTGGCAACAGGAAGTACGTCTTTTCACACACTTTTCCTTGGATTTACCCAAAATTTACATACTGTGGTCTGTACCTCGTGTACATTAAAACTTTCACATGTCAGGCGTCACACTAAGTGTACCGCCACAAAACAGGAAGTAGTTTATATCTCAGGCATACATGCTCCAATCTGCCTCAAACTTCACAGGATTGCTAACCGTCCAGCTACAGGCTGAAACGGGCAACGGGCAAGGGGCTAGGGGCAATGGGCAACGGGCAACGGGTAACGGGCATGGGTGCGAGGTCCCGCAAAACGCTGCTTGCAGCTTTAATTATTCTTCTTCTTCTTCTTCTTTCTTCCGCCGCGACTTCGAACCCAAATTTGACCCCCTAAACATGCTCGAAAACTCACCAAAATTGGCACGCATATCCGGCCTGGCGAAAAATTTGCTAAAATGCAAAAATTAACCCCAAAAATGCCAAAATGGCTCTCTAGCGCCACCTAGGCACTTAAAAATGCCCCAAAATCGGCTGTTACTGCCCGTAGGAATGTCGTAGAAAGATCAAACAAAAACCAGCTTGTTCGTCTCATTAAGACCTACAAATCACGCGCTGATACCCCTGACCTAAATCAAACAGGAAGTGAGCTATTTGCCCTTTCAAAATAAGATTTTGCCTGAAAATGAGCTTTCTCCAAAAACTATCTCCTCCGAGGCCGTTTATCGTAGCGACCTGAATGTCGCTCAGGTGACAGTTCACACCCTTATGAAAAAAAGTTCTGCGTAACTTTTTCATTACTGGCCCGGTTTTCATTTTATACGCTCTCAAAGCGCCCGACGCACACACATCCTGAAATTCTTCGAAATTTGTCCCATAGGAAATGAATGGGATCGAGGCAGAAAGTCACCAACACTCACTGTCAAACAACCCTTAATAACATTGGCATGCTTTCAACTACAGACTCCATTAAAACTGTAAAATGTTGCCGCAGTTCTCATCTATTCACACATGTTCTCATTTTTTTTGTATCTGTTACGTTTTTTGATCAGTGCCTCCAAAAGTACCATGAGCAAATCAGGCGAAATTTGGAGTTTATAATGGGTGTCTATGAGACGGAATGTTTGCCGCTAGAGTGCGGAGCTGCTGTGAAAACTGTCCAAAAAACTTTTTGAAACTGCTCCTACGGGCACATACTTTAAGCTAGACACACCATTTTTTCTAAAGTAGTAGAGATTTTTGTCCTGATTCATAAAAGTGTCTCCTTTTAACACTGACGGGAACAGAATTTGAACTGTGCACCTCCAAAGACAATGAGCACCCTCCATGTCTCCCATCCGCTCCAATGCATTTTCTGACTGCTGATCTCAGGAGAAAAGCTTAACTGCCTTCATGTTTAACTCGCTAAAATATCCATATTTCTGCGTCTACGTGGAAAATAAGCACATCACAATGATCCCCACGTTCTTCTGGTCGTCACCATATCTTTCTTTCATTCGTAGCTGAAACGGTGTGGTCACCAGAGCGATTTGTTCGACGTGTTGCTTTTTGGCCACAGACTGAAGAAAATGCTGTGTCACTGACCTACTTTCAGCTGCACCTGTGTGTCTCTCCTCTGTTCTGTGTTGCTATGACGACCACTGCCTTTGATTGACAGCTGCTCATCAAGCATCACACTGTGGATTGGATACAGTCTAATGTCTATTGGCTACACCAGGGCTTCTCTCATATTAGTCCCGCCCTGAAATTTACATGGTGTGGCCTATATTTCATGTACAATCAGCCGTTAATATGTCAGCCGTCACACTTAGCTGTACCGCCATAAAACAGGAAGTAGTTTATAACTCCAGCATACATGCTCCAATCTTCCCCAAACTTCACAGGATTGATCACAGCCCCGCCCTGAACACACCCATGTGTCAATATTTGGGATTACACACAGCGCCCCCTAGTGGCAACAGGAAGTACGTCTTTTCACACACTTTTCCTTGGATTCACCCAAAATTTACATACTGTGGTATGTACCTCATGTACATTAAAACTTTCACATGTCAGGCGTCACACTAAGTGTACCGCCACAAAACAGGAAGTTGTTTATATCTCCGGCATACATGCTCCAATCTTCCTCAAACTTCACAGGATTGCTAACTGTCCAGCTACAGGCCGAAACGGGCAACGGGCAAGGGGCTAGGGGCAACGGGGAACGGGCAACGGGTAACGGGCGTGGGTGCGAGGTCCCGCAAAACGCTGCTTGCAGCTTTAATTAGGGACCGAGCCCGTAGGGCAAGGACCCTATTGAAATTGCAGCGCACAAAATCAGGAAAAGAGCCGGTCAGAGGGTCCTACAGCGCTCCACGTCGAGAAAAGTCGTCGCCGAAGGCGACGACCTAAATCCTCATTGCATTCTGAGCGCAGGGATATATAGTGTCGTCGCCAAAGGCGACGACACTACTGTTATTGCTGTGTTTATTAGGGACCGAGCCCGTAGGGCAAGGACCCTATTGAAATTGCAGCGCACAAAATCAGGAAAAGAGCCGGTCAGAAGGTCCTACAGCGTCCCACATCGAGAAAAGTCGTCGCCTTCGGCGACGACCTAAATCCTCATTGCATTTGGAGCGCAGGGACGCATAGTGGCCTCGCCGAAGGCGAGGCCACTATTGTTTTTGCTAAGTTTATTATTATTCTTTCTTCCGCCGCCTCTTTGAACCCAAATTTGACCCCCTAAACATGCTCGAAAACTCACCAAAATTGGCACGCACATCCAGTCTGGCGAAAAATTTTATAAAATGCAAAAATTAACCCCAAAAATCCAAAAATGAGCTCTCTAGCGCCACCTAGGTAAACAAAATCGCTGACTACGGCCCGTAGGAATGTCGTAGAAAGATCAAACAAAAACCGGCTTGTTCGTCTCATCAAGACCTACAAATCACGCGCTGATACCCCTGACCTAAATCAAACAGGAAGTGAGTTATTTGCCCTTTCACAATAAGATTTTGCCTGAAAATGTGCGTTTTTCAAAAAATATCTCCTCCGAGGCCGTTTATCGTACCCACCTGAATGTTGCACAGGTGACAGTTCACACCCTTGTGAAAAAAAGTTCTGCGTAACTTTTTCATTACTGGCCCGGTTTTCATTTTATACGCTCTCAAAGCGCCCGACGCACACACATTTTGAAAATCCTCGAAATTTCTCCCATAGGAAATGAATGGGAGAAGAGAAGAGAGTCACCAACACTCGGTGTTAAACAAAGTTTAATAACATTGGCATGCTTTCAGCTACAGACTCCATTAAAACTGTAAAATGTTGCCGCAGTTCTCATCTATTCACACATGTTCTCATTTTTTTTGTATCCTTTACGGTTTTTGATCAGTGCCTCCAAAAGTACCATGAGGAAATCAGGCGAAATTTGGAGTTTATAATGGGTGTCTATGAGACGGAATGTTTGCCACTAGAGTGCAGAGCTGCTCTGAAAACTGTCCAAAAAACTTTTTGAAACTGCTCCTACGGGCACATACTTTAAGCTAGACACACCATTTTTTCTAAAGTAGTAGAGATTTTTGTCCTGATTCATAAAAGTGTCTTCTTTTAACACTGACGGGAACAGAATTTGAACTGTGCGCCTCCAAAGACAATAAGCACCCTCCATGTCTCCCATCCACTCCAATGCATTTTCTGACTGCTGATCTCAGGAGAAAAGCTTAACTGCCTTCATGTTTAACTCGCTCAAATATCCATATTTCTGCGTGTACGTGGAAAATAAGGACATCACAACGATCCCCACATTCTTGCGGTCGTCACCATATCTTTCTTTCATTCGTAGCTGAAACGGTGTGGTCACCAGAGCGATTTGTTCGACGTGTCGCTTTTTGGCCACAGACTGAAGAAAATGCTGTGTCACTGACCTACTTTCAGCTGCACCTGTGTGTCTCTCCTCTGTTCTGTGTTGCTATGACGACCACTGCCTTTGATTGACAGCTGCTCATCAAGCATCACACTGTGGATTGGATCCAGTCTAATGTCTATTGGCTACACCAGGGCTTCTCTCATATTAGTCCCGCCCTGAAATTTACATGGTGTGGCCTATATTTCATGTACAATCAGCCGTTAATATGTCAGCCGTCACACTTAGCTGTACCGCCATAAAACAGGAAGTAGTTTATAACTCCAGCATACATGCTCCAATCTTCCCCAAACTTCACAGGATTGATGACAGCCCCGCCCTGAACACATCCATGTGTCAATAGTTGGGATTACACATAGCGCCCCCTACTGGCAACAGGAAGTACGTCTTTTCACACACTTTTCCTTGGATTTACCCAAAATTTACATACTGTGGTCTGTACCTCGTGTACATTAAAACTTTCACATGTCAGGCGTCACACTAAGTGTACCGCCACAAAACAGGAAGTAGTTTATATCTCCGGCATACATGCTCCAATCTTCCTCAAACTTCACAGGATTGCTAACCGTCCATCTACAGGCCGAAACGGGCAACGGGCTAGGGGCTAGGGGCAACGGACAACGGGCAACGGGCAACGGGCAACGGGCAACGGGCGTGGGTGCGAGGTCCCGCAAAACGCTGCTTGCAGCTTTAATTAGGGACCGAGCCCGTAGGGCAAGGACCCTATTGAAATTGCACCGCACAAAATTAGGAAAAGAGCTGGTCAGAGGGTCCTACAACGCTCCACGTCGAGAAAAGTCGTCGCCGAAGGCGACGACCTAAATCCTCATTGCATTTCGAGCGCAGGGATATATAGTGTCGTCGCCTTCGGCGACGACACTATTGTTTTTGCTAAGTTTATTAGGGACCGAGCCCGTAGGGCAAGGACCCTATTGAAATTGCAGCGCACAAAATCAGGAAAAGAGCCGGTCAGAAGGTCCTACAGCGCTACACATTGAGAAAGGTCGTCGCCTTCGGCGACGACCTAACTCCTCATTGCTTTCTGAGCGCTGGGATGCGAAGTGTCGTCGCCGAAGGCGACGACACTATTGTTATTGCTGTGTTTATTAGGGACCGAGCCCGTAGGGCAAGGACCCTATTGAAATTGCAACGCACAAAATCAGGAAAAGAGCCGGTCAGAAGGTCCTACAGCGTTCCACATCGAGAAAAGTCGTCGCCGAAGGCGACGACCCACTTGCCCATCGAATTCTATGCGAGGAGGTGAGAAGTCCTCGCCGAAGGCGAGGACACTATTGTT
Source organism: Cephalopholis sonnerati (assembly GCA_019142605.1). Lineage (NCBI taxonomy): Eukaryota > Metazoa > Chordata > Actinopteri > Perciformes > Serranidae > Cephalopholis > Cephalopholis sonnerati. The sequence continues at coordinate 1,967,334 of JAGQAX010000009.1, read as the reverse complement.
ATTGCAAAGTTTATTATTATTATTCTTTTTTCTCCCGCAACTTTGGGCCCAAATTTGACCCCCTAAACATGCTCGAAAACTCACCAAAATTGGCACACCTGTCCAAAAGGTGACACAAAATCAGACCATGTAAAAAAAACCCAGAAAAATGCCAAATGGGCTCTCTAGCGCCACCTAGCACACAAAAACGCCCGCCACGGCCCGTAGGAATGTCGTAGAAAGATCAAACAAAAACCGGCTTGTTCGTCTCATCAAGACCTAAAAATCACGTCCGAGGTACGAAAGCCTAAATCAAACAGGAAGTGAGCTATTTGCCCTTTCACAGTAAAATTTCGCCTGAAAATGAACCTTTTTAAAAAAATATCTCCTCCGAGGCCGTTTATCGTAACGACCTGAATGTCGCTCAGGTGACAGTTCACACCCTTATGAAAAAAAATTCTGCGTAACTTTTTCATTACTGGCCCGGTTTTCATTTTATTCGCTCTCAAAGCGCCCGACGTACACACATTTTGAAAATCCTCGAAATTTCTCCCATAGGAAATGAATGGGAGAAGTGAAGAAAATCACCAACACTCACTGTTAAACAACCCTTAATAACATTGGCATGGTTTCAGCTACAGACTCCATTAAAACTGTAAAATGTTGCCGCAGTTCTCGTCTATTCACACATGTTCTCATTTTTTTTGTATCTGTTACGGTTTTTGATCAGTGCCTCCAAAAGTACCATGAGTAAATCATGAGAAATTTGGAGTTTATAATGGGTGTCTATGAGACGGAATGTTTGCCGCTAGAGTGCGGAGCTGCTGTGAAAACTGTCCAAAAAACTTTTTGAAACTGCTCCTACGGGCACATACTTTCAGCTAGACACACCATTTTTTCAAAAGTAGTAGAGATTTTTGTCCTGATTCATAAAAGTGTCTCCTTTTAACACTGACGGCAACAGAATTTGAACTGTGCGCCTCCAAAGACAATGAGAACCCTCCATGTCTCCCATCCGCTCCAATGCATTTTCTGTCTGCTGATCTCAGGAGAAAAGCTTAACTGCCTTCATGTTTAACTCGCCAAAATATCCATATTTCTGGGTCTACGTGGAAAATAAGCACATCACAGTGATCCCCACGTTCTTCTGGTCGTCACCATATCTTTCTTTCATTCGTAGCTGAAACGGTGTGGTCACCAGAGCCTTTTGTTCGACGTGTGGGTTTTTGGCCACAGACTGAAGAAAATGCTGTGTCACTGACCTACTTTCAGCTGCACCTGTGTGTCTCTCCTCTGTTCTGTGTTGCTATGACGACCACTGCCTTTGATTGACAGCTGCTCATCAAGCATCACACTGTGGATTGGATACAGTCTAATGTCTATTGGCTACACCAGGGCTTCTCTCATATTAGTCCCGCCCCCAACACATTTATGTGACCATATTTCCTGATAGTCATAGCGCCACCTAGTGGTGACAGGAAATAACATGCCACGCTCTTTAAAGTGCAGCCCAATGACAAAAATGTCTCTTGGACCCATTGCCTACAGCCAAAAGGAAGTCAGCCATTTTGAATTCCATGGTCATTTTTGACGTTTCCTACGTGTTAATGCCATCAATGGTCCGATCTTCATCAAACTTCACATGCCTCATCATAGTCCCGCCCTGGACACATTTACATGACCATGTTCCCTGATAGTCATAGCGCCACCTAGTGGCGACAGGAAATGACATTTTTTAGACGTGTTTCTCCTGGCAGGTTGACCATATCCAACTCAAATGTGGTCATAAAGACCTTTAGACCTTGGTGATTTCATATTCACAGATCTATCTCTTGTTAAAAGGCACACCAGCTGTAGGGGTTAAATTTTGATGCTCGCCATGAAACACGAAATTGTTATAACTTTGGTGTAAGTGGTCTGATTTCCTTCAAACTTCACATGACTCATATTAGTCCCGCCCTGAACACATTTATATGACCATATTTCCTGATAGTCATAGCACCACCTAGTAGCGACAGGAAATGACATTTTTTAGACGTGTTTCTCCTGGCAGGTTGACCATATCCAACTCAAATGTGGTCATAAAGATCTTAAGACCTTGGCGATGACATATTCACAGATCTACCTCATGTAAAAAGGCACATCAGCTGCAGGGGTTGAATTTTGATGCTCGCCATGAAACACGAAATTGTTATAACTTTGGCGTTAATGGTCAGATATTCATCAAACTTCACATGACTCATATTAGTCCCACCCTGAACACAATGATATCACAACATACCATGATAGTCATAGTCAACCCATCCTCGCTTGACCCTATTGTCTTCGGTGCGGTGCGAGGATTCAAGGAGTTGTCATCGGTGCAGTGCGAGGATTCGAGGAGTCCTCGCCATAGGCGAGGACACTATTGTTTTTGGAGCGTTCACTATCAGCGACAGAGCTGGAAGGCAGAAAACTCCTCTATGAGAGGGGTCCTCGCACCACACCACTCCATTTATTATTAGCTTTCACTACGTCTCGTTTGATCATCACAAGTCAAAGTTTCACCAAGTCACATGGGTTATATGTCTACAACTTTCAAAATATAAGCTCACACAACCTTCAGAAGAACCCTTTACTTAAAAAAAAAAAAAAAAAAAAACTGAAAATGGCCGCAGTCATTCATTGTACACCCAAGCTCTTTAACAGTTCAAGAGCTTGTAAAATTTAAATCACTTAAAAAAGACCTTTCAAGTATTTCCATGTATTCGTTGTTTTTCTGAACCCAACTGAATGACCTGTAGGGTTAGATCAATCTAACCCATTTCAAGTACAAGTCCATAATGGGAACAAATCCAATGCTTTGACACTTTCCTGTAATTCTTTTGAGTGTTACAACCATCAGGAAAGTATGCACATCTTTGAAGAAATGTTATATTCTAAAATTACAAGCTCCTTTAATCACCACTTTCTTAGTAAATAATGTTTCATTTACTCTCCTTTATATTTCATGTTTTATCCATGCTAAAAAATTTTTAATCCTTTTAAAATGTATATTAGGTATTTATATATTCATGTACTTACATCATGTCACACAGTAAACTAGGAGTACTGTCACCACAGACCTTTGTTTTTTATAGTACATGGGAAACACTTCAATTCTTCACAGTAGGACAGACACAATTTTGTAGTTAACATTATACAATTTATTTATCATTACAGTGCATTTCATTTGAATGTGGATGTTTTAGAGATGACATTTTGTTTCCATAAACGACATTAGTTACATTTTTTTAATACAAGAAGTACAAAATTATTATTAATACAAAAAGTCAGAACATTCATTTACATAACGCTTCATTTCACTTTATAGTTCATGTAGAAAAAAATTACCAATTAACATTCTCTCCCTGTCCATGCTATCAAACAACAACAACTGAGAGGATTACTTTTGGAACTTTTGTCATGTCCCTCACATAGACTACTCAGACTACAGTACATCTTGGGCAGAAAACACACACATACAAAAAAAAAACATTTAAAGCTTCTGTACCAAAATCCCACTGGCACATCAACATCACTTGGGGACTGGAGAGGTTGGGACCCTCCATCACCGCAGCATTTTCAACCACCTCAGAGAGAACAAACATCAGTTGAAAAGGAAATACCACTGACCAACAATTCAATTAATTGAGTTATAGAAAGCTTGAAAGGGAGAGAGAAAACATAAGATTGGGGGATACAAGGGGGAGGAGAAATCATGGAAACAACAACAACAACAGCAATAACAACATTTTTTGTTTACAAGTGTCCTGTTTGGCAGCTCAGGCATGCAGAATGAAGAGTCTGTGCCTTGTGGTACCAGAACAGATTTGCTGTTAGTTCATGCATACAAACATGAACATTTCTCATCTCAACTACTGACTGTACTTCACTTAAAACTAATAATACATACATAACAATAATGCCGACAATTATATTAACAGTTCAGTCATTAAATACAATTTATTTCCTGCTATATTCATATGTAACATCATGATTTAACTGCTGCATCTTTTCCAAGTAAATGATCAGAATTTTAAACACTAGGGGCATACAGAAAACATGCAACATGAAGCATGTCCAATTTCTTTTAAAATGTATTAGTTGGATTCAAATTAACCTTTTCAAATTTTCATGACTTAAGACTGAAACAGTTGCACATGAACATATCAGGAGTGAAATAACCACACAGTCAAACATGCATAAATACAAAAATATTTACAGTTGTCAGAAACAGAGACATGTGGCAGACAGAGACTAACACATCTACAATCACTAACAGCTGTGAAGACCATGATTAAATTAATTGTCTACACAATACACACCGTTAACAAAAGCTAACCTTCCACACATTCCACCTGTACCACATAATTGATTAACTCTAAAATCCCTACACAATAGTCATACCCACATAATAAAAACGACATTTCCATTTCCAATACATACACAATAACCTCAAATCTCCCTATAATAATAAATACACAATATAAAATAAACATCCACATGATTAACTATGAAAATTCTCGCAATCTTCGCACAATGGAGTGGGACAGACTCTACACTGATACTACAACATTCACACGATACCAAACCTACACACTGTCAACACAACAAACTACAAGTCAGTTTCCTCTTAAAACCCCACAGATAAACACAACAAGTACAACACCAACACCTACATTTGCACTGGGACTTTCTACGAGTCAAATGAAGCCACATCGCAAAGCACAACACAAACCGACCTAATCTAATCCAGAATCAAACTACACATCCACCTCTACATTCTCAAAGTCCTCAAACAACCAGTCTATGTCCTCTAGCTCACCCTGATCATCTCTCACACTAAAACTACACAGAATGCCTTCATGATCACTGAAGTACGTGGGCATCACTACACATTCCACATCATACTGTGCTGTTTTAACATAAACGTGATCAATCAATGTCCCCTTCTCCGTTGTCTCTTGTGTTACATGCTGCTGAAATCCTTTTTGACCCATGAATTTACAAATTGATGATGTTTTCAAAACATCGTCATTAAAATCTCCCAATATCACAAATGTCTCACTAATTGGACTTAACCAATCAAGTAATTTCCTCAGGTATTGTTTAAATAGAGAATTTGGATAACACGGTGGACGATAAATTACTGCCATCAAAATGTTAAATTTGCTACACAGGCACACCAAACACTCCAGATTCAAATCAGGTGCCTGCAGGATGCTACAGTCCAAATTGCCTACACTGTACAAACCAACTCCACCATGTTCTAGATTCTGGAGCTCCAACAATTTGGGGTTACTGCTGCTGTAACACAAACCTCGAGGACGACTGTGGAAAGTATATCCATCAATTTGGACACTGTCTAATGAGGACTGTGCAGTGAGCCACGTTTCTGTGACAGCAATACAGTTAGGCTGTAAATGCTGTGTGCACGACACCAAATCTGCCAGGTGGCGATTTAAACTTTGAACGTTCATTAAATACACACAGAAACTGTGTGCACTTAATGAAGGTTGAGGCTGCTCAATTAAAAATGGAGACATGCTGTCTAAAGCCTCCTTTATGGCGCCCTTGCAGTAAATGGCCTTCTCTTTAAAATCCCTGATGATCAGTCCAGACAAAGACCTAACACGACTCAAAGCTACATACGCCTGCCCAGGTGCAAAAACTTTCTCCAAAGAAACGACAGCCTCATCTACCGTTAACCCCTGCACTTTATGCACTGTACATGCCCACGCTAGCCTAAGAGGAAACTGAAATCGCAGACCACCTCGTTTCGTTGCCCTGTCCTCCTCGGGATCAATAGCAGTAGAATACCTGCATTCTACTGCCGCATGTGCACGTGTTTTCCTCCTCTGTGAGCCAATTTTCTCATCATCAAATCTGACATAAACTGTTTGAGGAAATTTTTTATCATTACCAAAATCTATCTGAGTTACCGTGCCACATGCGCCATTGACCAGACCGTCTTCAACATCCACGTTCTTACACAACATGACACGCGCGTTCCTTGCCAAACACAAACTCTCCGGTAAACATGTCTCCGCCGCATTACTATGATGCCCTCCCATACGTTCTAATTTGCCTGTTTTCCTGCTATGTGCGAAATCTTTTGCTTCTATCACAACATAATCCGGACACACTGCAGCCAACTGATTCAAATTATGCTCACTTACTTGCACATTTGTGGGAAAAATGTGCAAAGCAGAGCTCTCTTCCCCTGTCTCACGAGCCTTTAATATATTAATATCACTAGCTAACATGGGGGTGCCCTTTGAACGCACTCTCAACCTGTTCAGCAACTCTGCAAAAACACTATCCTTCTGCCTAACTACGGTTTTCAACTCTACTACACTGAAAGTACACCACAGGTCCACACCAACAGGACAACTATACAGAGGCTTCCCTTTAACGGGAGGCAACTGATAGAAGTCTCCAACAGCTATCACACTGACATTGCCAAATGGGGAAAAGTCGCCTGTCTGCTTCACCTGCCTTAACCTGCCATGAACATATGCTAACAGATTGTGATCAACCATACTGATTTCATCTATGATTACAATTTGGACGTGACTCAATTTGGCTCTCAGAGAGTTTAGTTTATCCTCACCCAAAGGGATGTAGGGTAAACTAGCATGTGTGCCAATACTGAATGTGTGATGAATTGTTGCTGCATTTAAATTGTATGCAGCTATGCCTGTAGGTGCAGTTAACAAAACACAAATATCATCTGGTTGATTACAAAGTGTGGACAATAATCTCCCTGCCTCATACTGAATAGCCCTAATTAAATGACTTTTCCCCGTCCCTGCACCACCTGTCACAAACACATGCAGAGGTTCTGGGTTTTTACCCATCACCTTCTGCAAACACCACTGTCTAACCTTATAAAACACAGCCATCTGTGTCTCATTCAGAGACCTAACTAAAGCTAGACCCTCACTTCTAGACATCACATTCCTCCTCCTCTCTAACTGCGCTACCTGTCTATTACCAACAACCAAATCTGGGACATTCTCCAGACATTCCTGCAACTGCTCGTCTGCTAGCTCAGATCCCTGCTGCTGCCTTCTCTCCTCTACACATTCAAGCCGTTCAACTTCCTGTTCAGGGCACAGCTCCCCCCAAGCATCCTCCTCATCCACGCCTTGCTGCTCTGCAATCTCCTGCGCACGCTCTAAATCTGGACAATCTACTTCAAACACCGACCTATTCTCCTTCACCACGTCCTTAACTGCATGTACCGACCCGTCACTAAACGTCACGTTTCCATCCTCATGGAACTGTTCAAACAGCTCAAAGCCTGGAGGTTTGAGGTCTGAGTCAGTTCTATAAGGAAGGAACAACTGCAGCAAACTCTGATAATGTGCCTCGGGATATTTCTCTAAACTAAAACGCATGTACCGAACAACAGCAAACTGAGCACGTGTTCTCCTCAAAATGAAGCCCAAACCATTTTTCAATTCAATCCTGTCTTCAGACATTTCGTTTCTGGTAAGAACACGATACTCCGACGCAAATGTGGCCATACACATATTTTCAAAGACGTCATCGTCGGGCCTGTTCCTATATCTATCGACTAAGCTCGTCATCCACATATCTTCTGTCCTAAGATCATGTGACGACGCTCTCTCCTTCAAAACACTGAGGGGTAAACTCATCTTCACTGTATTACTCCCTGTCGGCACAAACACAACCTTCCTAGAGCACTCCTTCAAATGCAAGTTAGTTAACCTATACACCGCCTCCTGAGCACTAACATCCCTATTGTGCAAATACACGCTGCCTAACTTCTTTAATGCATCTTTAGCAGAGACATTTCCTTGTTTTTTAGCTTCTTTTTGGGCATTACTCAACAACAGGCCAATTTCTCTCTCTGCTTTTGTAATATACGAGATTATATACACAACAACCGCGTACGCATCAGTCACAAAGCTCAGGTCAATATTGGCGTTCCAACACTTCAACAACTTCTTGCTGTATTGATTAACCCAAACTTCATTTACCCCTCTCTTGTAAACTACCTTAGTTTTGTTTTGCAGTCTTCTATAAGCCTCTTCAAAGACGTACTGATTAATGCCCAGACTCATAAACAACTCCTCTACACTACCATACGACTCACTCTGTACTGCTGTCTTAACTGACTCCAAGATAGACTGCGCAATCTCTACTCGCATCTTATCGCTTTTGTCAAAACACTTACAGACTGGTTTGTTTTCTGACCGGGAATCCTCCCCTGTCTCCTCTGCCTTCTTCTTGTCACATGTGCATTTTTTCACTTCTACTTTACAAATGAATGTACGCAAAGACACAGGTTTTGGGAAATTGAAACGACATACCGTCTTATTTTTTCTGCATGACTTTGAATGTCGTTTGGAATGTGTTTGCACTGATGACACAATGTCCAATAATGCATCATCATCTGAGGGTAACTCACACGATACGTACTTATCAATAAACTCTACAACCTCCTGGTCTGTATTCTTATCAATTTTAGGAGCACCCTCAATCCAAAACAAACAGTGAACATGTGGAGAACCACGCTGCTGAAACTCCACCCTGTAAAAGCTATCTGTGATTTTGCCAATTGGTTGAGAAGGAGACATGAGGACCTCTCTCAGAAAACAATGCCATCTGTAATCAAACATCCTCGCTGCTGTGACCGGGTTGCGACGCAACAACTCACACCTGTCTGCCCACTCCAAATCCTCTACCGTCTGCGTTCTGCCTTCCTGCTTCAGTATGCTGGTCAGGAGATTCTGCCAGCGCAGATCTGCAGACGAAAATGAGCAAAACCACGTCGGAATCCCTAACTGACGCACACAGGCCAAGACATCCTTCTGGACTGACTGCCAGAAAGCAGGCGTACCCCGTATCGGCTTGAGAAATCTAAACCCATCATCAAACTCCAACAACCGCTTCAGAGACTCCTCGTCCTTCAACATATTCTGAGTAACCCTTTGAGACTTCTGACCCGCCTTACCTTTACGCAACGCCACAGAAACACTCGACATCACCTGATCTATCTCAGACATATACTGAGCAAAAAATATGTACTCTACGTTACGCGCAAAACGACCATCGGCTAGCATAATCCTATTGTTAAAATAACGCGACAGACTCAACTTATAACACCGACTGTCATGAAAGGTCTTATCACCCAAAGGAAACAACACAGGGAAACACTTTGCTTCGTTACTGTGGTCAGAAAGCATCCTAACTGGACTATTACCCTCTGCAGGCGCTATATTCACAATATCCTCAAAATACTGATCTAATGCTTCCTGACCAATATCAACAGGCATAAGACAAGTGTCCTGAAACATGCAGTGCTGCTGTCTGTCATGTAACATTTCGTCTTGTGCTATGTCTGCTGATTCTTCTCCATCAACCTCAGCCTCTTCTCTAACCTGACCAGTGACCTCACTTCCTCTACCAGCTTCATCCTCACCACCTGACCCAGCTTCTTCCTTCTCCCCATCTTCCTGCCTACAAAACTCATTAACCCACTCCTCATTAAACTCAATGTCTTTGTAGTGAACATTGGTTCTCTTCAAATACTCCAGCGCCTGTCTTACATGCAACGTATCCACAAACTTGTACTCATAATGTCCTTTGTACGTCAACTTTCGCTTTAACTTAACCTGCACCAAGGACCCTTCCATACTCGAACGTGGCAACAGATTACTAGTCTGTGTAATGTTGGCTGGAACACAGGTCACTGGACCGTGTACTCCATTTTGCCCCCCTTTAGGCAATGCCAACATTTTCATAAAAGGAATGTGCAAGGCTATCAAATGCTGCTCTATACTATTCAAACATCCCAGCTCTGGTGGAATGGGATCTACTTGCAAGTTATTACTCCAACACTCAGCTGGCATCTCACCTGCACTAATCTTCCGATGACACGTATAACAAATCCACAGCTGACCTCTACACAACACCAACTGACAGGGCACAACACACTCATCATTACACCTGTGCAGATACTTCTCACTAATACAACTGTTTGCAATGCCAGCTGTAGCTGAACTTCTACCATAAACTTCCCTTATACAGCTCTGCACCTGATTTCTAAACAACAACCTATGACACACACAACACACAAAATCTGGACCATCTCTGACCTGTTCCAAAAACTGCTCCATAACAAAACCAAAGTCTTCTGACTTCTCCATCCTGTGCTTCCTACTCACCCTGACGCTGTCCATGACCCTCTCTCTATGCTCAACACTGTCTTTATATTTCCTTACACTCTGTGCTTTGACGCTTTCTCTATGCTGAACACTGTCTCTATATTTCCCTACACTCTGTGCTTTAACCCTCTCTCTATGCTGAACACTGTCTCTATATTTTCTTACACTCAGCGCTTTAATCCTCTCTCTATGCTGAATACTGTCTCTGTATTTCCCAACACTCCGCGCTTTAAGTTTTTCCCTGTGCTCAAGGCTTTCTGTATACTTCACCATACTCTTCACTTTACTAATGGCTTTAACCTTCTCTCTGTGGTTGATGCTCTCTTTATATTTGCCAACAATTCTCGCTATGACGCTTTCTCTGTGCTGGACACTGTCTCTATATTTAGCAACCTTCCTTGCTTTAACACTATCTCTGTACAATACGTTTTCCTGATACATCTTCATAAACTTGACTTGACGTCTCTTCCTAAACAACCTCCTCATTTTCTCCTGTGTCCCTTTACTCTGTCTCAAATAGTTTGCTTTCACAGACTTACTACCTACACCTTCATTACATTCAACTGCTAACTTGTCACTATCCACAACATTTGTCACTCTAGACCTAGTGCTATAACCTGACACTTGACTAACTTTACAATAACAATAACAAACCTGCAGTCCAGGCTTAAACACACAAACAACGTTCTCAAAATGTTGTCCCATGACATTCTGTACATAAATACACTCCTCTGACAAACACTTACTGTTACATTTGTACTTCAACCAACGTCCATCATAAAAAGTACAAACACTAACTCCTAACCAATCTGCTGTGACCTGAATTTCTACCTCTGTAGCCCAACTGTTCACATTTCTCATCCTGGACTGCTGAAGATACTCTGACACAGACGAATACTCAGATCTAAGCAGACTGCCATACTTAGCTGCATTCCTTTCTAACTCTTTACATACAGCTAGCCTAATCTTGCGATGGTGCTTCTGTGAGCCACTCACAGCCTGAGAGATGGCTCTAAAGAAGCAGTTACCATCAGCCACAATCCTCTCATTTAAACATGGAACCCCTAACAACCCCACCTCTGCTGACATCGAACCACTGACCTTCACAAAGTCTACATTTAACTTATTACACAAAGCCTTACAGATGTCGACACTAAGGGGACGGAAGAGCAGCTCTTCATTTGCCACAGCACTGACAAATTCAACATCTGTATTAACTTCACCAACATCATACGTCTTTGATTTCTTCAACACACTAGTGCTAGAAGAAATTTTACGCCTTCGACCATCACTAACTGTTGACTCTGCTGTTGAACCACTGCTGACCTGACTGACTAAAGACACAACAGAAATGCCAGACAGTGCTGGACTTACAGCTACACCAACACCACAGTCACACACACTTTTTCCTGAAGAAATGTGTTCTACCCTGGCCTCAGAAACCACATTACACTCTGCCACTGGAGCAGTACTCATCTCAGTGACACAGCTCTCGACAGAAACACAAGACAACACTGGGCTTGCACACCCACTGACCCTAACGCCACACAGCTCAAAGAGCTTCTCCCTAGAGCTGAGACTGTCTGCCAAACAACAGATGTACTGATACAGATCATCCAGACAAGCAAACTGCAATACCACACTTTTACCATCGCTCTGCAACAAGCCAATGTCACTACGCGAGTGACTGTCTACTACAGCAAACCGTCCACCCTCACAAATGATGGCAGAACTATTCCCGCACAGTGTCAGAAGACATGTACTATACCGACTGAAGATCCTCTCCAGTCCATTTCTCAGACTGATGAACACACCGCTGTCGATGTGTTCACCCTCACTCACGCCTACTTCACCTAATACTGTGTCACCGTAGCTAAAGCTAAACATCTGCTCCTCTAACACTAACTGCTGCGGCAAATCTGCAACAGACAGCAGATGTGACGCGTGCGTAAAAATGTTCAAGTCACGCAAACTAGTGTACAAGTTGTCACCTACAACCAACGCGCGATCCACATCACACCTAGCCCACGAGAACACACTCGACAATGTGTGTTTGGCTAAGCTGGCCAAAGCTATAGCCATACACTGCTGACCTCCATACACAAACCGCTCATCTCCCTGGTGGAACGATCCCCTCACAACCTTATCCAGCCTAAACCCTCTACTACCCTCTGCTGCCACAACATCACTGTCCGACTCTAACACAACTGTACTAACATCAGGAACACTAACAAAAGGAACAAAAACAGCCTTATCTTTGCCGATCTTCTGTGGCATCTCCTGGACGGCGGACTCCCCCATGGACTCCTGGACTGTGACCGCCACCTGGCACAAAAAACAAAACACACGCTTTTATCACAGCCAAAAAAGACATGTTATTGCTTCCTAAAATCATCAATAACTGACAAAACATGAAACATCAAACGAACCTCCTGGACTGCTGGGCCGGGCTTGGAGGCACACTCGGTCGCAGGGGCAGGCGCAGGTGTTGCCGGAGCCTCATGAGACAGAATAAAAAAAACAATTAAAACACATCATTCACTTTGTTGCAGCATGTTTTAGGAATGTATGAAAAAATTCCACGTCATTAACATCCCCCCAAAAAATCCACACTAACCTGCCGCTTTCGTCCTCTGCGTGATGTGGCAACACCTCTCGGCTGACGCTTCACACGGAAGGTCTGTAGGAAGGAAAACAAACTTTTGTAAGAACTGTCTTCCTGTTTTCACCTCAACAGTATTGACACAATGTGTAAACAGCTTACCTGGCCGGCTGGCGGATCAGCAGGGCAGTCAGAGCCAGAAGAAGGGGCAACCTTCTCCATGGCATCCAACATGCCACTGCTGAACCACACGGGGTTGGACGGGATGACAGACTGTCCCACCGGAGGTGTTCCAGCCTTAAAAACAAAAACAACACAGTTGCTTAGAATTCATTTTTGGACACACAAAAATTTTGCACAACTTGAAGCCAAACACTGCCTTAAAAAAACAATTTACCTTGCCCCGCCGTCCAACCACCGCCCACTCGCAGGGGTCACTGTGACGCGGCACGCGAGCATGCCCCGTCACGACCAGAGTGGGGGACACCCTGCCCCGCGGCGATCTCCGGGGAGACACCGGGGGCGTGGGCGCCGGGGGTGCCAGCTGGAGGAACGCGGAGTTCCACAGCAGCTGCACCAGGATGGGCATGCCATCGGAGTCGCTGAGGTGCACCTTAGAGAGAGTAAAACACAACCAACATGTCAGTCCACATGTCAAACTGCCATGACAAAAACATCAAACTCTTCCATGTCTTATGTCACACAAACAAAGTATGCTGTACTTACGCCATCATGGCACCACAGCTCCAACCGATGGACTGGGAAGTGCGCTGCCACAGACACGTAGGGGAGACCTTACACACATGAGAGAAACATCATCAGTCCTTCTAATATTTACACTTGTAGAAATGATTTTGCATTGCACATTACATCAACTACAACTATGCTGATGACCACAACTGGAACTTACCCATGCGTGCTGCGACACGGTGGTATTCCTGACGCAGCTGCTCTTGGAGGCCCAGGTCCATGCTCAGACGGGGAGGAAAGTCCAGGACAAAGACCTTGGAAACAACATTTCTTTGTTAATGCCCTTAAATAAGCACATAACTCAACACCCTGCTCACAACTACCAAATAAATACTGACAACAGTAACTGCAATTAGGAAAAAAAAACAAAAAGGACTAAAGTAAATGAAACAAACCTTGGGCCAGCGGCTGCAGACCGTGGTCAGGAGCGCACCGAAGTCCAACGCCGCCTCACCGATGGTCCTGCTGGCGGTCAGGTTGTTGCTCGGGGCGAGCACACACACGGCGTCCGGGACCGACGGGACATCTGCGTGCAGCACCTCCGTCCTCAGCTCCCTGGCCTCTGCACCTGGAACAGACAGAAAAGCAAAAGACAGGGATCCCTCGGGGATGGCCGCGAACCCGTCCACCATGGAGCGCAGATGGGAGTCTCCGACGACGAACACCAGCTGCAACAACAGAGACATCACTTTAGAACAGAGACACCAACCTTGACACCAAGCAACCATCACTGTCTTGCGAATAAGACAAATAATACCTTCTGGTCCGGACGCTGGGCTGGAGTGACCAACTTGAAGCTGCGCTGGGTCAGCTCCGAAGTTGGCCATCTCCGCACACGATGGCGGTACCCGGTACCGCGGCCTGGGTCAGACAGATCAAAATTGAACAGTGTCAGCACAAGATTAACACATCTTTCAATAACATTTTATCTGTATCATTGAAACATGTAAAAAAAAACAACAACAAAAAAAAAACTATTTGACACATACGAGCAACGAACTCGGAGACAGGCGGCAGGGGGGTCCAGGTCTGCGCCGTCGCCATCCTCCTCCTCAGGGCCTGGGCACGCCGGTGGGACTTCGCACGGGGCATCTAAACAAACACAAAAACAACCAAAAAAAATTACTTCAACATTCATACAGAATATGCACAAATCACTATGACTGTCAGCTAATCACACTCAAAAGCCATACTTTACCACGCAGACTCTGACCTCAGCCTTCAAATACATAAAATGCTCGACTTACCTTGCCAGCAGTAGATGGACACTTCGAGTGTGTGTGTGTGTGTGTGTGTGTGTGTGTGTATGTATATATGTGTGGGTGTGTGTGTCTGTCTGTCTGTCTGTGTCTGTGTGGAAACTATCAGAAATGTGCTATTAGGTGTGTGTTGAAAATTGATGTAATGAATGAATGAATGAATAAATGTGTGTTCAATGTAGAGGTCCTGGATCAGCAGAAAATCGCAGGTCAGTCGCAGAAGGAGAGCACCAGATCACACAGCCAGTGAGAGGAATATCTGTAGATGAAAAAAAAACATATTTTATTTAACAATGAGTTTGACATAGAAGAACCGTGCAATTAAATGCCTGCTAGACACATTGAGATAACAGATTTAGATTTAAAAGCATTTCTCTCTACACATCCTGGATAAACCCATCCACAGTTATGTCAAAAAAAAAAAATCTCTAACATTAAAACAAGATCTTTCATTTAAACAATATGCTCAACTAAACAACAGCTTCAATCTTAAACTTATGTTGTTCCTGAAAGGAAAATGGCCAACACTGTATGTCTCTACATTACACGACTCAATGTCAAACAAAACTAGCCTACATATCAGAATGACACACAAATGTACAGCATCTAATCTTTCCTGTCAACATGATAAACTAACACACAGTCATCAATTTTAGAGGGTCTGCCCTGCAAACAATATGCTCAACTAACACAACAGCATCCACATTAAAAACATGTTGTTATTGAAAGCAAAATGGGTGACACTACAGCTCTCTAAATAAATCAAATCAGTCTCAAGCAAAACTGGCCATCACAGACACACACACACACACACACACACACACACACACACCCACACAGGCAAGGATCTTTCCTTTAAACAATATGTTTAACACAAGAGCATCCACATTAAATACCATTACATACATTAAATGCACACACACATTCACAGCATCAACTATCTCTTCTAAAAATTAGCATTTAGCTAGCAGAAAGCTAACATGAATGCCACAACTCAATCTCAACAAAAACATGACATTTCACAGACACACAGGCAAACACAAATTAACATCATCGAAGCTCTCCTCTCAACATTAGCATTAGCCTAGCATAAATCTAACATCAATTTAAAAAATTCAACTCAAACCAAAACTAGCTGACACACACACACACAGCTGTCCTCTCAACATTAGCATTAGCCTAGCATAATGCGAACAAGAATGCCACAACTCAATCTCAACAAAAACTAGCTGACACACACACGCACAGCATCTAAGCTCTCCTCTCAACATTAGCATTAGCCTAGCATGAAGCTAACATCAACTAAAAAAACTCAACCCAAACCAAAACTAGCTGAGACACACACACACACACAGCTGTCATCTCAACATTAGCATTAGCCTAGCATGAAGCTAACATGAATGCCACAACTCAATCTCAACAAAACGTAGCTGACACACACGCACAGCATCTAAGCTCTCCTCTCAACATTAGCATTAGCCTAGCATAAAGCTAACATGAATGCCACAACTCAATCTCAACATAAACTACATGACATTTCACAGAAACACAGGCAAACACAGATTCACATCATCGAAGCTCTCCTCTCAACATTAGCATTAGCCTAGCATAAAGCTAACATGAATGCCACAACTCATTCTCAACAAAAACTAGATGACATTTCACAGAAACGCACAGCATCGAAGCTCTGCTCGCAACATTAGCATTAGCCTAGCATAAAGCTAACATGAATGCCACAACTCAAACTCAACAAAAACTAGATGACATTTCACAGAAACACAGATTCACATCATCGAATCTCTCCTCTCAACATTAGCATTTAGCCAAGCATAAACCTAACATCAATTTAAAAAACTCAACCCAAACCAAAACTAGCTGACACACACACACAGCCACACACAGCTGTCATCTTAACATTACCATTAGCCTAGCATAAAGCTAACATGAATGCCCCAACTCAATCTCAACAAAGACTAGCCGACACACACACACGCACAGCATCGAAGCTCTCCTCTCAACATTAGCATTAGCCTAGCATAAAGCTAACATCAATTAAAAACACTCAACCCAAATCAAAACTAGCTGACACACACACACACACACACACGCACACACACACACACACACACACAGCTGTCATCTCAACATTAGCATTAGCCTAGCATAAAGCTAACATGAATGCCACAACTCAATCTCAACAAAAACTACATGACATTTCACAGAAACACAGGCAAACACAGATTCACATCATCGAAGCTCTCCTCTCAACATTAGCATTAGCCTAGCATAAAGCTAACATCAATTAAAAACACTCAACCCAAATCAAAACTAGCTGACACACACACACACACACACGCACACACACACACACACACACAGCTGTCATCTCGACATTAGCATTAGCCTAGCATAAAGCTAACATGAATGCCACAACTCAATCTCAACAAAAACTAGCTGACACACAAACACACGCATAGCATCAAAGCTCTCCTCTCAACATTAGCATTAGCCTAGCATAAAGCTAACATGAATGCCACAACTCAATCTCAACAAAAACTAGCTGACACACAAACACACGCACAGCATCTAAGCTCTCCTCTCAACATTAGCATTAGCCTAGCATAAAGCTAACATGAATGCCACAACTCAATCTCAACAAAAACTACATGACATTTCACAGAAACACAGGCAAACACAGATTCACATCATCGAAGTTGTCCTCTCAACATTAGCATTTAGCCGAGCATAAAGCTAACATCAATTAAAAAAATTCAACCCAAACCGAAATTAGCTGACACACAGAAACACACACACAGACACACACAGCTGTCCTCTCAACATTAGCATTAGCCTAGCATAAAGCAAACATGAATGCCACAACTCAATCTCAACAAAAACTAGCTGACACACACACACACACACAGCATCTAAGCTCTCCTCTCAACATTAGCATTAACCTAGCATAAAGCTAACATCAATTAAAAACACTCAACCCAAACCAAAACTAGCTGACACACACACACAGACACACACAGCTGTCCTCTCAACATTACCATTAGCCTAGCATAAAGCTAACATGAATTCCACAACTCAATCTCAATAAAAACTACATGACATTTCACAGAAACACAGGCAAAGACAGATTCACATCATCGAATCTCTCCTCTCAACATTAGCATTAGCCTAGCATAAAGCTAACATCAATTCAAAAAACTCAACCCAAACCAAAACTAGCTGAGACACACAGCTGTCCTCTCAACATTACCATTAGCCTAGCATAAAGCTAACATGAATAGCACAACTCAATCTCAACAAAAACTGCATGACATTTCACAGAAACACAGGCAAACACAGATTCACATTATCGAAGTTGTCCTCTCAACATTAGCATTAGCCTAGCATAAAGCTAACATAAATGCCACAACTCATTCTCAACAAAAACTAGATGACATTTCACAGAAACTCACAGCATCTAAGCTCTCCTCTCAACATTAGCATTAGCCTAGCATAAAGCTAACATGAATGCCACAACTCAAACTCAACAAAAACTACATGACATTTCACAGAAACACAGGCAAACACAGATTCACATCATCGAAGTTGTCCTCTCAACATTAGCATTTAGCCGAGCATAAAGCTAACATCAATTAAAAAAATTCAACCCAAACCGAAATTAGCTGACACACAGAAACACACACACAGACACACACAGCTGTCCTCTCAACATTAGCATTAGCCTAGCATAAAGCAAACATGAATGCCACAACTCAATCTCAACAAAAACTAGCTGACACACACACACACACACACACACACACACAGCATCTAAGGTCTCCTCTCAACATTAGCATTAACCTAGCATAAAGCTAACATCAATTAAAAACACTCAACCCAAACCAAAACTAGCTGACACACACACACAGACACACACAGCTGTCCTCTCAACATTACCATTAGCCTAGCATAAAGCTAACATGAATTCCACAACTCAATCTCAATAAAAACTACATGACATTTCACAGAAACACAGGCAAAGACAGATTCACATCATCGAATCTCTCCTCTCAACATTAGCATTAGCCTAGCATAAAGCTAACATCAATTCAAAAAACTCAACCCAAACCAAAACTAGCTGAGACACACAGCTGTCCTCTCAACATTACCATTAGCCTAGCATAAAGCTAACATGAATAGCACAACTCAATCTCAACAAAAACTGCATGACATTTCACAGAAACACAGGCAAACACAGATTCACATTATCGAAGTTGTCCTCTCAACATTAGCATTAGCCTAGCATAAAGCTAACATAAATGCCACAACTCATTCTCAACAAAAACTAGATGACATTTCACAGAAACGCACAGCATCTAAGCTCTCCTCTCAACATTAGCATTAGCCTAGCATAAAGCTAACATGAATGCCACAACTCAAACTCAACAAAAACTACATGACATTTCACAGAAACACAGGCAAACACAGATTCACATCATCGAATCTCTCCTCTCAACATTAGCATTTAGCCAAGCAAAAACCTAACATCAATTTAAAAAACTCAACCCAAACCAAAACTAGCTGACACACACACACAGCTGTCATCTTAACATTACCATTAGCCTAGCATAAAGCTAACATGAATGCCACAACTCAATCTCAACAAAAACTAGCCGACACACACACACAGCATCGAAGCTCTCCTCTCAACATTAGCATTAGCCTAGCATAAAGCTAACATCAATTAAAAAAACTCAACCCAAACCAAAACTAGCTGACACACACACACACACACAGCTGTCATCTCAACATTAGCATTAGCCTAGCATAAAGCTAACATGAATGCCACGACTCAATCTCAACAAAAAGTAGCTGACACACACGCACATCATCGAAGCTCTCCTCTCAACATTAGCATTAGCCTAGTATAAAGCTAACATGAATGCCACAACTCAATCTCAACAAAAACTAGATATTTCACAGAAACACAGGCAAACACACATGCATAGCATCGAAGCTCTCCTCTCGACATTAGCATTAGCCTAGCATAAAGCTAACATGAATGCCACAACTCAATCTCAACAAAAACTAGCTGACACACAAACACACGCACAGCATCTAAGCTCTCCTCTCAACATTAGCCTAGCATAAAGCTAACATGAATGCCACAACTCAATCTCAACAAAAACTACATGACATTTCACAGAAACACAGGCAAACACAGATTCACATCATCGAAACTCTGCTCTCAACATTAGCATTAGCCTAGCATAAAGCTAACATGAATGCCACAACTCAATCTCAACAAAAACTACAAGACATTTCAGATACACAAGCAAACACACATGCTCATCATCAAGGCTCTCCTCTCAACATTAGCATTTAGCCAAGCATAAAGCTAACATCAATTAAAAAAACTCAACCCAAACCAAAACTAGCTGACACACACACACACATAGACACACACAGCTGTCCTCTCAACATTAGCATTAGCCTAGCATAAAGCTAACATGAATGCCACAACTCAATCTCAACAAAAACTACAAGACATTTCAGATACACAAGCAAACACACATGCTCATCATCAAGGCTCTCCTCTCAACATTAGCATTTAGCCAAGCATAAAGCTAACATCAATTAAAAAAACTCAACCCAAACCAAAACTAGCTGACACACACACACACACACACACACACACAGCTGTCCTCTCAACATTAGCATTAGCCTAGCATAAAGCTAACATGAATGCCACAACTCAATCTCAACAAAAACTACATGACATTTCAGACAAACAAGCAAACACAAATGCTCATCATCGAAGCTCTCCTCTCAACATAAGCATTAGCCTAGCATAAAGCTAACATGAATGCCACAACTCAATCTCAACAAAAACTACATGACATTTCACAGAAACACAGGCAACCACAGATTCACATCATCGAAGTTGTCCTCTCAACATTAACATTTAGCCGAGCATAAAGCTAACATCAATTAAAAAAACTCAACCCAAACCGACATTAGCTGACACACAGAAACACACACACAGACACACACAGCTGTCCTCTCAACATTAGCATTAGCCTAGCATAAAGCAAACATGAATGCCACAACTCAATCTCAACAAAAACTAGCTGACAGACACACACACACACACACACACACACACACACACACACACACACAGCATCTAAGCTCTCCTCTCAACATTAGCATTAGCCTAGCATAAAGCTAACATGAATGCCACAACTCAATCTCAACAAAAACTAGCTGACACACACACACACACACACACACACACAGCATCTAAGCTCTCCTCTCAACATTAGCATTAGCCTAGCATAAAGCTAACATCAATTAAAAACACTCAACCTAAACCAAAACTAGCTGACACACACACACACACACACACACACACACAGCTGTCCTCTCAACATTAGCATTAGCCTAGCATAAAGCTACCATGAATTCCACAACTCAATCTCAATAAAAACTACATGACATTTCACAGAAACACAGGCAAAGACAGATTCACATCATCGAATCTCTCCTCTCAACATTAGCATTAGCCTAGCATAAAGCTAACATGAATGCCACAACTCAATCTCAACAAAAACTACATGACATTTCAGACACACAAGCAAACACACATGCTCATCATCGAAGCTCTCCTCTCAACATTAGCATTAGCCTAGCATAAAGCGAACATGAATGCCAAAACTCAATCTCAACAAAAACAACATGACATTTCAGACACACAAGCAAACACACATACTCATCATCGAAGCTCTCCTCTCAACATTAGCATTACCATAGCATAAAGCTAACATGAATGCCACAACTCAATCTCAACAAAAACTAGATGATATTTCACAGAAACACAGGCAAACACACATGCATAGCATCGAAGCTCTCCTCTCAACATTAGCATTAGCCTAGCATAAAGCTAACATCAATTAAAAAAACTCAACCCAAACCGAAACTAGCTGACACACAGACACACACAGACACACACAGCTGTCCTCTCAACATTAGCATTAGCCTAGCATAAAGCTAACATGAATGCCACAACTCAATCTCAACAAAAACTACATGACATTTCACAGACACGCACAGCATCTAAGCTCTCTCAACATTAGCATTAGCCTAGCATAAAGCTAACATGAGTGCCACAACTCAATCTCAAGAAAAACTACATGACATTTCACAGAAACACAGGCAAACACAGATTCACATCATCGAAGCTCTGCTCTCAACATTAGCATTAGCCTAGCATGAAGCTAACATGACTGCCACAACTCAATCTCAACAAAAACTAGATGATATTTCACAGACACACAGGCAAACACACATGCATAGCATCGAAGCTCTCCTCTCAACATTAGCATTTAGCCAAGCATAAAGCTAACATCAATTAAAAAAACTCAACCCAAACCGAAATTAGCTGATACACACAGACACACACAGCTGTCCTCTCAACATTAGCATTAGCCTAGCATAAAGCTAACATGAATGCCACAACTCAATCTCAACAAAAACTACATGACATTTCACAGAAACACAGGCAAACACAGATTCACAACATCAAAGCTCTCCTCTCAACATTAGCATTAGCCTAGCATCAAGCTAACATGAATGCCACAACTCAATCTCAACAAAAACTACATGACTTCTCAGACACACAAGCAAACACACATGCTCATCATCTAAGCTCTCCTCTCAACATTAGCATTAGCCTAGCATAAAGCTAACATGAATGCCACAACTCAATCTCAACAAAAACTACATGACATTTCAGACACATAACCAAACACACATGCTCATCATCGAAGTTCTCCTCTCAACATTAGCATTAGCCTAGCATAAAGCTAACATGAATGCCACAACTCAATCTCAACAAAAACTAGCTGACACACACACACACGCACAGCATCTAAGCTCTCCTCTCAACATTAGCATTAGCCTAGCATAAAGCTAACATGAATGCCACAACTCAATCTCAACAAAAACTAGATGATATTTCACAAAAACACCGGCAAACACACATCCATAGCATCGAAGCTCTCCTCTCAACATTAGCATTAGCCTAGCATAAAGCTAACATCAATGCCACAACTCAATCTCAACAAAAACTAGATGATATTTCACAGACACACAGGCAAACACACATGCATAGCATCGAAGCTCTCCTCTCAACATGATTAACAGTCATCCATTTTAAAAGATCTGTCTTTTAAACAGTCAACTAGCACAACAGCATCCATATTACATACATGTTCTAACTAAAACCAAAATGGCCCACACTACAGGTCTCTAAATAAATCCACTCAGTCTCAAGCAAAACTGGCCATCACTCACACACACACACACACACACACACACACACACACACACACACAGGCAGGTATCTTTCCTTTAAACAATATGTTTAACACAAGAGCATCTGCATTAAATACCATTACATACATTACACGCACAGCATCTAATGTCTCCTCTCAACATTAGCATCAGCCTAGCATAAAGCTAACATGAAGCCACAACTCAATCTCAACAAAAACTACATGACATTTCAGACACACAAGCAAACACACATGCTCATCAACGAAGCTCTCCTCTCAACATTAGCATTAGCCTAGCATAAAGCTAACATGAATGCCACAACTCAATCTCAATAAAAACTAGATGACCTTTCACAGACACACAGGCAAACACACATGCATAGCATCGAAGCTCTCCTCTCAACATGATTAACAGTCATCCATTTTAAAAGATCTGTCTTTTAAACAGTCAACTAGCACAACAGCATCCATATTACATACATGTTCTAACTAAAACCAAAATGGCCCACACTACAGGTCTCTAAATAAATCCACTCAGTCTCAAGCAAAACTGGCCATCACTCACACACACACACACACACACACACACACACACACACACACACACAGGCAGGTATCTTTCCTTTAAATAATATGTTTAACACAAGAGCATCTGCATTAAATACCATTACATACATTACACGCACAGCATCTAATGTCTCCTCTCAACATTAGCATCAGCCTAGCATAAAGCTAACATGAATGCCACAACTCAATCTCAACCAAAACTACCTAACAAGTCACATGCACAGCATCTAATTCTCTCCTCTCAACATTAGCATTAGCCTAGCATGAAGCTAACAAATTAAAAACTCAATCTCAACCAAAACTAGCCGACATATCAGACACACATATGCACAGCATGTAGTCTCTCCTCTCAACATCAACATTTAGCTCGCATAAACCAACATGAATGCCACAACTCAATCTCAACCAAAACTACATGACATTTCACAGGCAGGCTCACACACAGCGTCTTTTATCTTAACATGATTAAGTAACACAGTCATCCAATTTAAGGGATCTTTCCTTTGAACAACAGATTTTACACAAGAGCATACACATTAAATACATTTCTGTACATTATACAAATAAATCTACACCCCAACTCGGTTAGATAGCATGGACAGAAACACAGACACAAACACAGACAGACACCTACACTCTGTAATTTCAGTCTCAGCAGGACTGAACAGTATAACTATACAATAAACACATCACCCTACAGTCAGACAACAGCTAATCAACAGTGGATAAATGTAGGTTAAATATAGCTGTGTTCAATAACACTGCATACCATGCGTAGCAACAAAAATCCTACTATTCGATCAAAATCCATCAATAAATTGTAAAAAGCCACCTCACATCCACTGCACTGCTTAACATTACACAGCATTTGTTTTAATCAACCACTTGTACGTGAGGCATCATGTTTATCACATTAAAGTTAGCTGTAGGCAGCCGAAATGCTAACACACAAAAGGCTAACGCTAAATACACACGGCTAGCGGCCATTAGCATAGATCATGCTATTTGATCAAAATCCATCAATCAACCTTTACAATCCATCTCACATAATGTGTACTGCCCTTTACATTTCACAGTGTGCCTATAAATCAACCACTTGTACACTAGACGTCGAGTGTATCCAACGCAAGTTAGCTATAGTTAGCCGAAATGCTAACACACAAAAGGCTAACGCTAAAGACACGCAGCTAGCGGACCTCATTAGCATAAATCGCGCCACTCGACTGATCAATCAATAAATATTAAAAATCCCTCACAAATCCAAAGCACAGCCTTTTACATTTCACCTTATTACTTTAAATCAACCACTTATATATTAGGCGTCGAGTTTATTCAACACAAGTTAGCTGTAGTTAGCTGTACACACAGAGGCCTAGCGGATTACCATGCACATTACACAACTAACACACATTAGCATAAACAAAAACCACCCATAAATCTTTACAATCCACCTCAAATCAGCAGCACAGCCATTAACACTTCACAGTAGTTGTTTTAATCAAACACTTGTACATTAGTCATCGACTGTATCCCATTAAAGTTAGCTACAGATAGCAGCACAAAGTCATCAAACAAAAGGCTAACAAGCTAGCAGAGAGCTAACGTAAAAAACAAGACGTCTCTTACCTCAGAGTCGGTGTGAAGAGGGGGGCGAGGCTGTGCAGCAGGGGTCTTTTATGTGCTCGGATGATGACGTCACATCATGCCACCGGGAGGTCCAATCACGATCATCGCGCTGAGTCACTGACCTCGGCCGACCCTCAGTTCTTTTGAATCGAACCTTCTTGAACACTGTCGACACGCACAGTAGCGGATCGCCGTACGCGCCGACGTAGGGGGGGAGCGGAGGGGGGCGGCCGCCATTAGACCGTGAATCCCTTCCTCGTTTCATGTGCCTGACGCAATACATGTACAGAACTCCAACATACATGCTCCAATCTCCCCCAAACTTCACAGGATTGATGACAGTCCCGCCCTGAACACACCCATGTGTAGATATTTGGGGGGATTACACACAGCGCCACCTACGGGCAAAAGGAAGTACATCTTTTCACACAGTTTTTTTTTTTTTTTTTTTTTTTTTTACCTAATATTGACATGCTGTGGCCTACATTTTATGTACAATCTCACGACCAATCACTGGTGCTTTCTTTATCAGACTTTCACATGTCAGATGTCACACTTAGCTGTACCGCCACTAAACAGGAAGTAGTTTATAACTCCAGCATACATGCTCCAATCTTCCCCAAACTTCACAGGATTGATGACAGTCCCGCCCTGAACACACCCATATATAGATATTTGGGGGATTACACACAGCGCCACCTACGGGCAAAAGGAAGTACATCTTTTCACACACTTGTGGTTTTTTTTTTTTAACCTAAAATTGACATGCTGTGGCCTACATTTCATTTACAATCTCATGACCAATCACTGGTGCATTCTTTATCAGACTTTCACATGTCAGGTGTCACACGAAGTGTACCGCCACTAAACAGGAAGTAGTTTATAACTCCAGCATACATGCCCCAATCTTCCCCAAACTTCACAGCATTGATGACAGCCCCGCCCTGAACACAGCCATGTGTCAATATTTGGGATTGCACACAGCGCCACCTACTGGCAACAGGAAGTACGTCTTTTCACACACTTTTCCTTGGATTTACCCAAAATTTACATACTGTGGTCTGTACCTCGTGTACATTAAAACTTTCACATGTCAGGCGTCACACTAAGTGTACGGCCACAAAACAGGAAGTAGTTTATATCTCCAGCATACATGCTCCAATCTTCCCCAAACTTCACAGGATTGATAAAAGTCCAGCCCTGAACACATCCATGTGTCAATACTTGCAATTACACATAGCGCCACCTACTGGCAACAGGACCTACATATTTACAGGCTATTTGATGGTCACAAACATCCGTTAGGTCAATAGTGGAGCAACACACATAACCACCAACACACGGTGGGAGCTACAGGCCGAAACGGACAACGGGCAACGGGCAACGGGGAAGGGGGAAGGGGCAACGGGCAACGCGGCGTGGGTGCGAGGTCCCGCAAAACGCTGCTTGCAGCTTTAATTATTATTCTTCTTCTTCCGCCGCCTCTTTGAACCCAAATTTGACCCCCTAAACATGCTCGAAAACTCACCAAAATTGGCACGCATAAGCGGTCTGGCGAAAAATTTGATAAAATGAAAAAATTAACCCCAAAAGTGCCAAAATGGGCTCTCTAGCGCCACCTAGGCATCTGGGGGCACCAAAATCGCCCACTATGGCCCGTAGGAATGTCGTAGAAAGATCAAACAAAAACCGGCTTGTTCGTCTCATCAAGATCTACAAATCACGCGCTGATACCCATGACCTAAATCAAACAGGAAGTGAGCTATTTGCCCTTTCACAGTAAAATTTTGCCTGAAAATGAGCTTTCTCCAAAAACTATCTTCTCCGAGGCCTTTTATCGTAACGACCTGAATATCGCTCAGGTGACAGTTCACACCCTTATGAAAAAAAGTACTGAGTAACTTTTTCATTACTGGCCCGGTTTTCATTTTATACGCTCTCAAAGCGCCCGACGCACACACATTTTGAAAATCCTCGAAATTTCTCCCATAGGAAATGAATGGGAGAAGAGAAGAAAATCACCAACACTCGCTGTTAAACAAAGTTTAATAACATTGGCATGCTTTCAGCTACAGACTCCATTAAAACTGTAAAATGTTGCCGCAGTTGTCGTGTATTCACACATGTTCTCATTTTTTTTGTATCTGTTACGGTTTTTGCTCAGTGCCTCCAAATGTACCATGAGCAAATCAGGCGAAATTAGGAGTTTATAATGGGTGTCTATGAGACGGAATGTTTGCCGCTAGAGTGCGAAGCTGCTCTGAAAACTGTCCAAAAAACTTTTTGAAACTGCTCCTACGGGCACATACTTTACGCTAGACACACCATTTTTTCTAAAGTAGCAGAGATTTTTGTCCTGATTCATAAAAGTGTCTCCTTTTCACACTGACGGGAACAGAATTTGAACTGTGCGCCTCCAAAGACAATGAGAACCCTCCTTCTCTCCCATCCGCTCCAATGCATTTTCTAACTGCTGATCTCAGGAGAAAAGCTTAACTGCCTTCATGTTTAACTCGCTAAAATATCCATATTTCTGCGTCTACGTGGAAAATAAGGACATCACAACGACCCCCACGTTCCTCCGGTCGTCACCATATCTTTCTTTCATTAGTAGCTGAAACGGTGTGGTCACCAGAGCAATTTGTTCGACGTGTCGCTTTTTGGCCACAGACTGAAGAAAATGCTGTGTCACTGACCTACTTTCAGCTGCACCTGTGTGTCTCTCCTCTGTTCTGTGTTGCTATGACGACCACTGCCTTTGATTGACAGCTGCTCATCAAGCATCACACTGTGGATTGGATACAGTCTAATGTCTATTGGCTACACCAGGGCTTCTCTCATATTAGTCCCGCCCTGAAATTTACATGGTGTGGCCTATATTTCATGTACAATCAGCCATTAATATGTCAGCCATCACACTTAGCTGTACCGCCATAAAACAGGAAGTAGTTTATAACTCCAGCAAACATGCTCCAATCTTCCCCAAACTTCACAGGATTGATGACAGCCCCACCCTGAACACACCCATGTGTCAATAGTTGGGATTACACATAGCGCCCCCTAGTGGCAACAGGAAGTACGTCGTTTCACACACTTTTCCTTGGATTTACCCAAAATTTACATACTGTGGTCTGTACCTCGTGTACATTAAAACTTTCACATGTCAGGCGTCACACTAAGTATACCGCCACAAAACAGGAAGTAGTTTATATCTCCGGCATACATGCTCCAATCTTCCTCAAACTTCACAGGATTGCTAACCATCCATCTACAGGCCGAAACGAGCAACGGGCAAGGGGCTAGGGGCAACGGGGAACGGGCAACGGGTAACGGGCGTGGGTGCGAGGTCCCGCAAAACGCTGCTCGCAGCTTTAATTATTATTCTTCTTCTTCTTCTTTCTTCCGCCGCCTCTTTGAACTCAAATTTGACCCCCTAAACATGCTCAAAAACTCACCAAAATTGGCACGCATATCCGGCCTGGCGAAAAATTTGATAAAATGAAAAAATTAACCCCAAAAATGCCAAAATGGGCTCTCTAGCGCCACCTAGGCGTCTGGGGACAACAAAATCGCCCGTTACGGCCCGTAGGAATGTCGTAGAAAGATCAAACAAAAACCGGCTTGTTCGTCTCATCAAGACCTACAAATCACGCGCTGATACCCATGACCTAAATCAAACAGGAAGTGAGCTATTTGCCCTTTCACAGTAAAATTTCGCCTGAAAATGAGCCTTTTTAAAAAAATATCTCCTCCGAGGCCGTTTATCGTAACTACCTGAATGTTGCACAGGTGACAGTTCACACCCTGATGAAAAAAAGTTCTGCGTAACTTTGTCATTACTGGCCCGGTTTTCATTTTATTCGCTCTCAAAGCGCCCGACGCACACACATTTTGAAAATCCTCGAAATTTCTCCCATAGGAAATGAATGGGAGAAGAGAAGAAAATCACCAACACTCGGTGTTAAACAAAGTTTAATAACATTGGCATGGTTTCAGCTACAGACTCCATTAAAACTGGAAAATGTTGCCGCAGTTGTCGTCTATTCACACATGTTCTCATTTTTTTTGTATCTGTTACGGTTTTTGCTCAGTGCCTCCAAAAGTACCATGAGCAAATCAGGCGAAATTTGGAGTTTATAATGGGTGTCTATGAGACGGAATGTTTGCCGCTAGAGTGCGGAGCTACTCTGAAAACTGTCCAAAAAACTTTTTGAAACTGCTCCTACGGGCACATACTTTAAGCTAGACACACCATTGTCTCAAAAGTAGTAGAGATTTTTGTCCTGATTCATAAAAGTGTCTCCTTTTCACACTGACGGGAACAGAATTTGAACTGTGCTCCTCCAAAGACAATGAGAACCCTCCATGTCTCCCATCCGCTCCAATGCATTTTCTGACTGCTGATCTCAGGAGAAAAGCTTAACTGCCTTCATGTTTAACTCGCTAAAATATCCATATTTCTGCGTCTACGTGGAAAATAAGCACATCACAGTGATCCACACGTTCTTCCGGTCGTCACCATATCTTTCTTTCATTCGTAGCTGAAACAATGTGGTCACCAGAGAGATTTGTTCGACGTGTCGCTTTTTGGCCACAGACTGAAGAAAATGCTGTGTCACTGACCTACTTTCAGCTGCACCTGTGTGTCTCTCCTCTGTTCTGTGTTGCTATGACGACCACTGCCTTTGATTGACAGCTGCTCATCAAGCATCACACTGTGGATTGGATACAGTCTAATGTCTATTGGCTACACCAGGGCTTCTCTCATATTAGTCCCGCCCTGAAATTTACATGGTGTGGCTTATATTTCATGTACAATCAGCCGTTAATATGTCAGCCGTCACACTTAGCTGTACCGCCATAAAACAGGAAGTAGTTTATAACTCCAGCATACATGCTCCAATCTTCCCCAAACTTCACAGGATTGATGACAGCCCCGCCCTGAACGCACCCATGTGTAATATTTGGGATTACACATAGCGCCCCCTAGTGGCAACAGGAAGTACGTCTTTTCACACACTTTTCCTTGGATTTACCCAAAATTTACATACTGTGGTCTGTACCTCGTGTACATTAAAACTTTCACATGTCAGGCGTCACACTAAGTGTACCGCCACAAAACAGGAAGTAGTTTATATCTCCGGCACACATGCTCCAATCTTCCTCAAACTTCACAGGACTGCTAACCGTCCAGCTACAGGCCGAAACGGGCAACGGGCAAGGGGCTAGGGGCTAGGGGCAACGGGCAACGGGCGTGGGTGCGAGGTCCCGCAAAACGCTGCTTGCAGCTTTAATTATTCTTTATTTTTCCGCAACTTTGGGCCCAAATTTGACCCCCTAAACATGCTCGAAAACTCACCAAAATTGGCACGCCTGCCTAAAAAGTGACACAAAATCAGACTATGTAAAAATTAACCACAAAAATCCAAAAATGGGCTCTCTAGCGCCACCTAGGTACACAAAATCGCCCGTTACGGCCCGTAGGAATGTCGTAGAAAGATCAAACAAAAACCGGCTTGTTCGTCTCATCAAGACCTACAAATCACGCGCTGATACCCCTGACCTAAATCAAACAGGAAGTGAGTTATTTGCCCTTTCACAATAAAATTTCACCTGATTTTGGGTGAAAATGTGCGTCTTTCAAAAACTATCTCCTCCGAGGCCGTTTATCGTAGCGACCTGAATGGCGAACAGGTAACAGTTCACACCCTTATGAAAAAAAGTTATTCGTAACTTTTTCATTACTGGCCCGGTTTTCATTTTATACGCTCTCAAAGCGCCCGACGCACACACATTTTGAAAATCCTCGAAATTTCTCCCATAGGAAATGAATGGGAGAAGAGAAGAAAGTCACCAACACTCGCTGTTAAACAACCCTTAATAACATTGGCATGCTTTCAGCTACAGACTCCATTAAAACTGTAAAATGTTGCCGCAGTTCTCGTCTATTCACACATGTTCTCATTTTTTTTGTATCTGTTACGGTTTTTGATCAGTGCCTCCAAAAGTACCATGAGTAAATCAGGCGAAATTTGGAGTTTATAATGGGTGTCTATGAGACGGAATGTTTGCCGCTAGAGTGTGGAGCTGCTGTGAAAACTGTCCAAAAAACTTTTTGAAACTGCTCCTACGGGCACATACTTTAAGCTAGACACACCATTTTTTCTAAAGTAGTAGAGATTTTTGTCCTGATTCATAAAAGTGTCTCCTTTTCACACTGACGGGAACAGAATTTGAACTGTGCGCCTCCAAAGACAATGAGAACCCTCCTTCTCTCCCATCCGCTCCAATGTATTTTGTGACTGCTGATCTCAGGAGAAAAGCTTAACTGCCTTCATGTTTAACTCGCTAAAATATCCATATTTCTGCGTCTACGTGGAAAATAAGCACATCACAACGATCCCCACGTTCTTCCGGTCGTCACCATATCTTTCTTTCATTCGTAGCTGAAACGATGTGGTCACCAGAGCCTTTTGTTCAACGTGTCGCTTTTTGGCCACAGACTGAAGAAAATGCTGTGTCACTGACCTACTTTCAGCTGCACCTGTGTGTCTCTCCTCTGTTCTGTGTTGCTATGACGACCACTGCCTTTGATTGACAGCTGCTCATCAAGCATCACACTGTGGATTGGATACAGTCTAATGTCTATTGGCTACACCAGGGCTTCTCTCATATTAGTCCCACCCTGAAATTTACATGGTGTGGCCTATATTTCATGTACAATCAGCCGTTAATATGTCAGCCGTCACACTGAGCTGTACCGCCATAAAACAGGAAGTAGTTTATAACTCCAGCATACATGCCCCAATCTTCCCCAAACTTCACAGGATTGATGACAGCCCCGCCCTGAACACACCCATGTGTCAATAGTTGGGATTACACACAGCGCCCCCTACTGACAACAGGAAGTACGTCTTTTCACACACTTTTCCTTGGATTTACCCAAAATTTACATACTGTGGTCTGTACCTCGTGTACATTAAAACTTTCACATGTCAGGCGTCACACTAAGTGTACCACCACAAAACAGGAAGTAGTTTATATCTCCGGCATACATGCTCCAATCTTCCTCAAACTTCACAGGATTGCTAACTGTCCAGCTACAGGCCAAAACGGGCAACGGGCAAGGGGCTAGGGGCAACGGGTAACGGGCGTGGGTGCGAGGTCCCGCAAAACGCTGCTTGCAGCTTTAATTAGGGACCGAGCCCGTAGGGCAAGGACCCTATTGAAATTGCAGCGCAGAAAATCAGGAAAAGAGCCGGTCAGAAGGTCCTACAGCGCTCCACGTCGAGAAAAGTCGTCGCCTTCGGCGACGACCTACATCCTCATTGCATTTGGAGCGCAGGAATATATAGTGTCGTCGCCGAAGGCGACGACACTACTGTTATTGCTAAGTTTATTATTTTTCTTTTTTTTCCCGCAACTTTGGGCCCAAATTTGACCCCCTAAACATGCTCGAAAACTCACCAAAATTGGCACACCTGCCTAAAAAGTGACACAAAATCAGACTATGTAAAAATTAACCCCAAAAATGCCAAAATGGGCTCTCTAGCGCCACCTAGGTACACAAAAATGCCCATTACGGCCCGTAGGAATGTCGTACAAAGATCAAACAAAAACTGGCTTGTTCGTCTCATCAAGACCTACAAATCACGCGCTGATACCCCTGACCTAAATCACACAGGAAGTGAGTTATTTGCCCTTTCACAATAAGATTTTGCCTGAAAATGTGCGTTTTTCAAAAAATATCTCCTCCGAGGCCGTTTATTGTACCCACCTGAATGTTGCACAGGTGACAGTTCACACCCTTATGAAAAAAAGTTATTCGTAACTTTTTCATTACTGGCCCGGTTTTCATTTTATACGCTCTCAAAGCGTGCAACGCACACACATTTTGAAAATCCTCGAAATTTCTCCCATAGGAAATGAATGGGATCGAGGGAGAAAGTCACCAACACTCGCTGTTAAACAACCCTTAATAACATTGGCATGGTTTCAGCTACAGACTCCATTAAAACTGTAAAATGTTGCCGCAGTTCTCGTCTATTCACACATGTTCTCATTTTTTTTGTATCTGTTACGGTTTTTGCTCAGT
The DNA here is from genome assembly GCA_019142605.1 of Cephalopholis sonnerati. Classification (NCBI taxonomy): domain Eukaryota; kingdom Metazoa; phylum Chordata; class Actinopteri; order Perciformes; family Serranidae; genus Cephalopholis; species Cephalopholis sonnerati. Next base: position 1,933,906 of record JAGQAX010000009.1, on the reverse strand, counting down.
GCCTCCAAATGTACCATGAGCAAATCAGGTGAAATTTGGAGTTTATAATGGGTGTCTATGAGACGGAATGTTTGCCGCTAGAGTGCGGAGCTGCTCTGAAAACTGTCCAAAAAACTTTTTGAAACTGCTCCTACGGGCACATACTTTAAGCTAGACACACCATTTTTTCTAAAGTAGTAGTGATTTTTGTCCTGATTCATAAAAGTGTCTCCTTTTAACACTGACGGGAACCGAATTTGAACTGTGCTCCTCCAAAGACAATGAGCACCCTCCATGTCTCCCATCCGCTCCAATGCATTTTCTGACTGCTGATCTCAGGAGAAAAGCTTAACTTCCTTCATGTTTAACTCGCTACAATATCCATATTTCTGCGTTTACGTGGAAAATAAGCACATCACAAAGATCCCCACGTTTTTCCGGTCGTCACCATATCTTTCTTTCATTCGTAGCTGAAACGGTGTTGTCACCAGAGCCTTTTGTTCGACGTGTCGCTTTTTGGCCACAGACTGAAGAAAATGCTGTGTCACTGACCTACTTTCAGCTGCACCTGTGTGTCTCTCCTCTGTTTTGTGTTGCTATGACGACCACTGCCTTTGATTGACAGCTGCTCATCAAGCATCACACTGTGGATTGGATACAGTCTAATGTCTATTGGCTACACCAGGGCTTCTCTCATATTAGCCCCGCCCTCAAACAGGAAGTAATTTAAAACTCCAGCATACATGCTTCAATCTTCCCCAAACTTCACAGGATTGATCACAGCCCCACCCTGAACACATCCATGTGTCATATTTGGGATTACTCACAGCGCCACCTACTGGCAACAGGAAGTACATCTTTTCACACACTTTTCCTTGGATTTACCCAAAATTTACATACTGTGGTCTGTACCTCGTGTACATTAAAACTTTCACATGTCAGGCGTCACACTAAGTGTACTGCTATAAAACAGGAAGTAGTTTATATGTCCGGCATTCATGCTCCAATCTTCCCCAAACTTCACAGGATTTATAAAAGTCCAGCCCTGAACACATCCATGTGTAAATACTTGCAATTACACATAGCGCCACCTACGGGCTACAGGAAGTATGCTTTTTCACACACTTTTCCTTGGATTCACCCAAAATTTACATGCTGTGGCCTATATTTTATGTACATCCAAAGTTAAATATGTCAGATGTCACACTTAGCGTTTCCGCCACAAAACAGGAAGTAGTTTATAACTCCAGCATACATGCTCCAATCTTCCCCAAACTTCACAGGATTGATCACAGCCCCACCCTGAACAAACCCAAGTGTCAATATTTGGGATTACACACAGTGCCCCCTACTGGCAACAGGAAGTACATCTTTTCACACAATTTTCCTTGGATTTACCCAAAATTTACATACTGTGGTCTATATTTCGTGGACATTAAAACTTTCACATGTCAGGCGTCACACTAAGTGTACCGCCACAAAACAGGAAGTAGTTTATATCTCCAGCATACATGCTCCAATCTTCCTCAAACTTCACAGGATTGCTAACTGTCCAGCTACAGGACGAAACGGGTAACGGGCAACGGGCGTGGGTGCGAGGTCCCGCAAAACGCTGCTTGCAGCTTTAATTAGGGACCGAGCCCGTAGGGCAAGGACCCTAGTGAAATTGCAGCGCACAAAATCAGGAAAAGAGCCGGTCAGAGGGTCCTACAGCGCTCCATGTCGAGAAAAGTCGTCGCCGAAGGCGACGACCTAAGTCCTCATAGCATTCTGAGCCCAGGGACGCATAGTGGCCTCGCCGAAGGCGAGGCCACTATTGTTTTTGCTAAGTTTATTATTATTATTATTCTTCTTCTTTCTTCCGCCGCGACTTCGAACCCAAATTTGACCCCCTAAACATGCTCGAAAACTCACCAAAATTGGCACGCATATCCAGCCTGGCGAAAATTGATATCCAATGCAAAAATTAACCCCAAAAATGCCAAAATGGCTCTCTAGCGCCACCTAGGCACTTAAAAATGCCCCAAAATTGCCCGTTACGGCCCGTAGGAATGTCGTAGAAAGATCAAACAAAAACCGGCGTGTTCGTCTCATCAAGACCTACAAATCACGCGCTGATACCCATGACCTAAATCCAACAGGAAATGAGCTATTTGCCCTTTCACAGTAAAATTTTGCCCTTAAAATGAGCCTTTTCCAAAAACTATCTCCTCCGAGGTCGTTTATCGTAGCGACCTGAATGGCGAACAGGTGACAGTTCACACCCTTATGAAAAAAAGTTCTGCGTAACTTTTTCATTACTGGCCCGGTTTTCATTTTATTCGCTGTCAAAATGTCCGACGCACACACATTTTGAAAATCCTCGAAATTTCTCCCATAGGAAATGAATGGGAGAAGAGAAGAAAGTCACCAACACTCGCTGTTAAACAAAGTTTAATAACATTGGCATGCTTTCAGCTACAGACTCCATTAAAACTGTAAAATGTTGCCGCAGTTCTCGTCTATTCACACATGTTCTGATTTTTTTTGTAGGTGTTACGGTTTTTGATCAGTGCCTCCAAAAGTACCATGAGTAAATCAGGCGAAATTTGGAGTTTATAATGGGTGTCTATGAGACGGAATGTTTGCCGCTAGAGTGCGGAGCTGCTCAGAAAACTGTCCAAAAAACTTTTTAAAACTGCTCCTACGGGCACATACTTTAAGTTAGACACACCATTTTTTCTAAAGTAGTAGAGATTTTTGCCCTGATTCATAAAAGTGTCTCCTTTTCACACTGATGGGAACAGAATTTGAACTGTGCGCCTCCAAAGACAATGAGAATCCTCCTTCTCTCCCATCCGCTCCAATGCATTTTCTGACTGCTGATCTCAGGAGAAAAGCTTAACTGCCTTCATGTTTAACTCGCTAAAATATCCATATTTCTGCGTCTACGTGGAAAATAAGCACATCACAACGATCCCCACATTCTTCCGGTCGTCACCATATCTTTCTTTCATTCGTAGCTGAAACAATGTGGTCACCAGAGAGATTTGTTCGACGTGTCGCTTTCTGGCCACAGACTGAAGAAAATGCGGTGTCACTGACCTACTTTCAGCTGCACCTGTGTGTCTCTCCTCTGTTCTGTGTTGCTATGACGACCACTGCCTTTGATTGACAGCTGCTCATCAAGCATCACACTGTGGATTGGATACAGTCTAATGTCTATTGGCTACACCAGGGCTTCTCTCATATTAGTCCCGCCCTGAAATTTACATGCTGTGGCCTATATTTCATGTACAGTCAGCCGTTAATATGTCAGCCGTCACACTGAGCTGTACCGCCATAAAACAGGAAGTAGTTTATAACTCCAGCATACATGCTCCAATCTTCCCCAAACTTCACAGGATTGATCACAGTCCCGCCCTGAACACACCCATGTGTCAATAGTTGGGATTACACACAGTGCCCCCTAGTGGCAACAGGAAGTACGTCGTTTCACACACTTTTCCTTGGATTTACCCAAAATTTACATACTGTGGTCTGTACCTCGTGTACATTAAAACTTTCACATGTCAGGCGTCACACTAAGTGTACCGCCACAAAACAGGAAGTAGTTTATATCTCCGGCATACATGCTCCAATCTTCCTCAAACTTCACAGGATTGCTAACCGTCCAGCTACAGGCCGAAACGGGCAACGGGCAAGGGGCTAGGGGCTAGGGGCTAGGGGCAACGGGCAACGGGCAACGCGGCGTGGGTGCGAGGTCCCGCAAAACGCTGCTTGCAGCTTTAATTAGGGACCGAGCCCGTAGGGCAAGGACCCTATTGAAATTGCAGCGCACAAAATCACGAAAAGAGCCGGTCAGAAGGTCCTAAAACGTTCCACATCAAGAAAAGTCGTCGCCGAAGGCGACGACCTAAATCCTCATTGCATTTGGAGCGCAGGGATATATAGTGTCGTCGCCGAAGGCGACGACACTATTGTTTTTGCTAAGTTTATTATTATTATTATTCTTCTTTCTTCCGCCGCGACTTCGAACCCAAATTTGACCCCCTAAACATGCTCGAAAACTCACCAAAATTGGCACGCATATCCGGCCTGGCGAAAAATTTGATAAAATGAAAAAATTAACCCAAAAAATGCCAAAATGGGCTCTCTAGCGCCACCTAGGCATCTGGGGACACCAAAATCGCCCACTACGGCCCGTAGGAATGTCATAGAAAGATCAAACAAAAACCGGCTTGTTCGTCTCATCAAGACCTACAAATCACGCGCTGATACCCATGACCTAAATCAAACAGGAAGTGAGCTATTTGCCCTTTCACAGTAAAATTTTGCCTGAAAATGAGCTTTCTCCAAAAACTATCTTCTCCGAGGCCGTTTATCGTACCCACCTGAATGTCGCTCAGGTGACAGTTCACACCCTTATGAAAAAAAGTACTGAGTAACTTTTTCATTACTGGCCCGGTTTTCATTTTATACGCTCTCAAAGCGCCCGACGCACACACATTTTGAAAATCCTCGAAATTTCTCCCATAGGAAATGAATGGGAGAAGAGAAGAGAGTCACCAACACTCGGTGTTAAACAAAGTTTAATAACATTGGCATGCTTTCAGCTACAGACTCCATTAAAACTGTAAAATGTTGCCGCAGTTGTCGTCTATTCACACATGTTCTCATTTTTTTTGTATCTGTTACGGTTTTTGCTCAGTGCCTCCAAATGTACCATGAGCAAATCAGGCAAAATTAGGAGTTTATAATGGGTGTCTATGAGACGGAATGTTTGCCGCTAGAGTGCGAAGCTGCTCTGAAAACTGTCCAAAAAACTTTTTGAAACTGCTCCTACGGGCACATACTTTAAGCTAGACACACCATTTTTTCTAAAGTAGCAGAGATTTTTGTCCTGATTCATAAAAGTGTCTCCTTTTCACACTGACGGGAACAGAATTTGAACTGTGCGCCTCCAAAGACAATGAGAACCCTCCTTCTCTCCCATCCGCTCCAATACATTTTCTGACTTCTGATCTCAGGAGAAAAGCTCAACTTCCTTCATGTTTAACTCGCTAAAATATCCATAATTCTGCATGTACGTGGAAAATAAGCACATCACAGTGATCCCCACATTCTTCCAATCGTCACCATATCTTTCTTTCATTCGTAGCTGAAACGGTGTGATCACCAGAGCAATTTGTTCGACGTGTCGCTTTTTGGCCACAGACTGAAGAAAATGCTGTGTCACTGACCTACTTTCAGCTGCACCTGTGTGTCTCTCCTCTGTTCTGTGTTGCTATGACGACCACTGCCTTTGATTGACAGCTGCTCATCAAGCATCACACTGTGGATTGGATACAGTCTAATGTCTATTGGCTACACCAGGGCTTCTCTCATATTAGTCCCGCCCTGAAATTTACATGGTGTGGCCTATATTTCATGTACAATCAGCCGTTAATATGTCAGCCGTCACACTTAGCTGTACCGCCATAAAACAGGAAGTAGTTTATAACTCCAGCATACATGCTCCAATCTTCCCCAAACTTCACAGGATTGATGACAGCCCCGCCCTGAACACACCCATGTGTCAATAGTTGGGATTACACACAGCGCCCCCTAGTGGCAACAGGAAGTACGTCTTTTCACACACTTTTCCTTGGATTTACCCAAAATTTACATACTGTGGTCTGTACCTCGTGTACATTAAAACTTTCACATGTCAGGCGTCACACTAAGTGTACCGCCACAAAACAGGAAGTAGTTTATAACTCCGGCATACATGCTCCAATCTTCCTCAAACTTCACAGGATTGCTAACCATCCATCTACAGGCCGAAACGAGCAACGGGCAAGGGGCTAGGGGTTAGGGTCAACGGGCAACGGGCAACGTGGCGTGGGTGCGAGGTCCCGCAAAACGCTGCTTGCAGCTTTAATTAGGGACCGAGCCCGTAGGGCAAGGACCCTATTGAAATTGCAGCGCACAAAATCAGGAAAAGAACTGGTCAGAAGGTCCTACAGCACTTCCCCACGAGAAAAGTCGTCGCCGAAGGCGACGACCTACATCCTCATTGCATTTGGAGCGCAGGGACGCATAGTGGCCTCGCCGAAGGCGAGGCCACTATTGTTTTTGCTAAGTTTATTATTATTCTTCTTTCTTCCGCCGCGACTTCGAACCCAATTTTGACCCCCTAAACATGCTCAAAAACTCACCAAAATTGGCACGCTTATCAAGACTGGCGAAAAATTTGATAAAATGCAAAAATTAACCCCAAAAATGCCAAAATGGCTCTCTAGCGCCACCTAGGCACTTAAAAATGCCCCAAAATCGGCCATTACTGCCTGTAGGAATGTCGTAGAAAGATCAAACAAAAACCGGCTTGTTCGTCTCATTAAGACCTACAAATCACGCGCTGATACCCCTGCCCTAAATCAAACAGGAAGTGAGCTATTTGCCCTTTCAAAATAAGATTTTGCCTGAAAATGAGCCTTTTACAAAAACTATCTCCTCCGAGGCCGTTTATTGTAGCGACCTGAATGTCGCTCAGGTGACAGTTCACACCCTTATGAAAAAAAGTTCTGCGTAACTTTTTCATTACTGGCCCGGTTTTAATTTTATACGCTCTCAAAGCGCCCGACGCACACACATCCTGAAATTCTTCGAAATTTGTCCCATAGGAAATGAATGGGATCGAGGGAGAAAGTCAACAACACTCGGTGTTAAACAAAGTTTAATAACATTGGCATGCTTTCAGCTACAGACTCCATTAAAACTGTAAAATGTTGCCGCAGTTCTTGTCTATTCACACATGTTCTCATTTTTTTTGTATCTGTTACGGTTTTTGCTCAGTGCCTCCAAAAGTACCATGAGGAAATCAGGCGAAATTTGGAGTTTATAATGGGTGTCTATGAGACGGAATGTTTGCCGCTAGAGTGCGGAGCTGCTGTGAAAACTGTCCAAAAAACTTTTTGAAACTGCTCCTACGGGCACATACTTTAAGGTAGACACACCATTTTTTCTAAAGTAGTAGAGATTTTTGTCCTGATTCATAAAAGTGTCTCCTTTTAACACTGACGGGAACAGAATTTGAACTGTGCTCCTCCAAAGACAATGAGCACCCTCCATGTCTCCCATCCGCTCCAATGCATTTTCTGACTGCTGATCTCAGGAGAAAAGCTTAACTGCCTTCATGTTTAACTCGCTAAAATATCCATATTTCTGCGTCTACGTGGAAAATAAGCACATCACAACGATCCCCACATTCCTCCGGTCGTCACCATATCTTTCTTTCATTCGTAGCTGACACGGTGTGGTCACCAGAGCCATTTGTTCGACGTGTCGCTTTTTGGCCACAGACTGAAGAAAATGCTGTGTCACTGACCTACTTTCAGCTGCACCTGTGTGTCTCTCCTCTGTTCTGTGTTGCTATGACGACCACTGCCTTTGATTGACAGCTGCTCATCAAGCATCACACTGTGGATTGGATACAGTCTAATGTCTATTGGCTACACCAGGGCTTCTCTCATATTAGTCCCGCCCTGAAATTTACATGGTGTGGCCTATATTTCATGTACAATCAGCCATTAATATGTCAGCCATCACACTTAGCTGTACCGCCATAAAACAGGAAGTAGTTTATAACTCCAGCAAACATGCTCCAATCTTCCCCAAACTTCACAGGATTGATCACAGCCCCACCCTGAACACACCCATGTGTCAATAGTTGGGATTACACACAGTGCCCCCTAGTGGCAACAGGAAGTACGTCGTTTCACACACTTTTCCTTGGATTTACCCAAAATTTACATACTGTGGTCTGTACCTCGTGTACATTAAAACTTTCACATGTCAGGCGTCACACTAAGTGTACCGCCACAAAACAGGAAGTAGTTTATATCTCCGGCATACATGCTCCAATCTTCCTCAAACTTCACAGGATTGCTAACCATCCATCTACAAGCCAAAACGGGCAACGGGCAAGGGGCTAGGGGCAACGGGCAACGGGTAACGGGTAACGGGTAACGGGCGTGGGTGCGAGGTCCCGCAAAACGCTGCTTGCAGCTTTAATTATTATTATTATTCTTCTTCTTTCTTCCGCCGCGACTTCGAACCCAAATTTGACCCCCTAAACATGCTCGAAAACTCACCAAAATTGGCACGCATATCCAGCCTGGCGAAAATTGATATCCAATGCAAAAATTAACCCCAAAAATGCCAAAATGGCTCTCTAGCGCCACCTAGGCACTTAAAAATGCCCCAAAATTGCCCGTCACGGCCCGTAGGAATGTCGTAGAAAGATCAAACAAAAACCGGCGTGTTCGTCTCATCAAGACCTACAAATCACGCGCTGATACCCATGACCTAAATCCAACAGGAAATGAGTTATTTGCCCTTTCACAGTAAAATTTTGCCCTTAAAATGAGCCTTTTCCAAAAACTATCTCCTCCGAGGTCGTTTATCGTAGCGACCTGAATGGCGAACAGGTGACAGTTCACACCCTTATGAAAAAAAGTTCTGCGTAACTTTTTCATTACTGGCCCGGTTTTCATTTTATTCGCTGTCAAAATGTCCGACGCACACACATTTTGAAAATCCTCGAAATTTCTCCCATAGGAAATGAATGGGAGAAGAGAAGAAAGTCACCAACACTCGCTGTTAAACAAAGTTTAATAACATTGGCATGCTTTCAGCTACAGACTCCATTAAAACTGTAAAATGTTGCCGCAGTTCTCGTCTATTCACACATGTTCTGATTTTTTTTGTAGGTGTTACGGTTTTTGATCAGTGCCTCCAAAAGTACCATGAGTAAATCAGGCGAAATTTTGAGTTTATAATGGGTGTCTATGAGACGGAATGTTTGCCGCTAGAGTGCGGAGCTGCTCAGAAAACTGTCCAAAAAACTTTTTAAAACTGCTCCTACGGGCACATACTTTAAGTTAGACACACCATTTTTTCTAAAGTAGTAGAGATTTTTGTCCTGATTCATAAAAGTGTCTCCTTTTCACACTGATGGGAACAGAATTTGAACTGTGCGCCTCCAAAGACAATGAGAATCCTCCTTCTCTCCCATCCGCTCCAATGCATTTTCTGACTGCTGATCTCAGGAGAAAAGCTTAACTGCCTTCATGTTTAACTCGCTAAAATATCCATATTTCTGCGTCTACGTGGAAAATAAGCACATCACAACGATCCCCACATTCTTCCGGTCGTCACCATATCTTTCTTTCATTCGTAGCTGAAACAATGTGGTCACCAGAGAGATTTGTTCGACGTGTCGCTTTCTGGCCACAGACTGAAGAAAATGCTGTGTCACTGACCTACTTTCAGCTGCACCTGTGTGTCTCTCCTCTGTTCTGTGTTGCTATGACGACCACTGCCTTTGATTGACAGCTGCTCATCAAGCATCACACTGTGGATTGGATACAGTCTAATGTCTATTGGCTACACCAGGGCTTCTCTCATATTAGTCCCGCCCTGAAATTTACATGCTGTGGCCTATATTTCATGTACAATCAGCCGTTAATATGTCAGCCGTCACACTGAGCTGTACCGCCATAAAACAGGAAGTAGTTTATAACTCCAGCATACATGCTCCAATCTTCCCCAAACTTCACAGGATTGATCACAGCCCCGCCCTGAACACACCCATGTGTCAATAGTTGGGATAACACACAGCGCCCCCTAGTGGCAACAGGAAGTACGTCTTTTCACACACTTTTCCTTGGATTTACCCAAAATTTACATACTGTTGTCTGTACCTCGTGTACATTAAAACTTTCACATGTCAGGCGTCACACTAAGCGTACCGCCACAAAACAGGAAGTAGTTTATATCTCCGGCATACATGCGCCAATCTTCCTCAAACTTCACAGGATTGCTAACCGTCCATCTACAGGCCGAAACGGGCAACGGGCAAGGGGCTAGGAGCTAGGGGCAACGGGCAACGGGCAACGGGCGTGGGTGCGAGGTCCCGCAAAACGCTGCTTGCAGCTTTAATTATTCTTTATTTTTCCGCAACTTTGGACCCAAATTTGACCCCCTAAACATGCTCGAAAACTCACCAAAATTGGCACACCTGCCTAAAAAGTGACACAAAATCAGACTATGTAAAAAAAAAACACAAAAATCCAAAAATGGGCTCTCTAGCGCCACCTAGGTACACAAAATCGCCCACTACGGCCCGTAGGAATGTCGTAGAAAGATCAAACAAAAACCGGTTTGTTCGTCTCATCAAGACCTACAAATCACGCACTGATACCCCTGACCTAAATCCAGCAGGAAGTGAGTTATTTGCCCTTTCACAATAAAATTTTACCTGATTTCGGGTGAAAATGAGCCTTCTTCAAAAATTATCTTCTCCGAGGGCGTTTATCGTAGCAACCTGAACGGCGCACAGGGTGATAGTTCACACCCTTGGGAAAAAAAGTTCTGCGTAACTTTTTCATTACTGGCCCGGTTTTCATTTTATACGCTCTCAAAGCGCCCGACGCACACACATTTTGAAAATCCTCGAAATTTCTCCCATAGGAAATGCATGGGAGAAGAGAAGAAAGTCACCAACACTCGCTGTTAAACAACCCTTAATAACATTGGCATGCTCTCAGCTACAGACTCCATTAAAACTGTAAAATGTTGCCGCAGTTGTCGTCTATTCACACATGTTCTCATTTTTTTTGTATCTGTTACGGTTTTTGATCAGTGCCTCCAAAAGTACCATGAGTAAATCAGGCGAAATTTGGAGTTTATAATGGGTGTCTATGAGACGGAATGTTTGCCGCTAGAGTGTGGAGCTGCTGTGAAAACTGTCCAAAAAACTTTTTGAAACTGCTCCTACGGGCACATACTTTAAGCTAGACACACCATTTTTTCTAAAGTAGTAGAGATTTTTGTCCTGATTCATAAAAGTGTCTCCTTTTCACACTGACGGGAACAGAATTTGAACTGTGTGCCTCCAAAGACAATAAGAACCCTCCTTCTCTCCCATCCGCTCCAATGTATTTTCTGACTGCTGATCTCAGGAGAAAAGCTTAACTGCCTTCATGTTTAACTCGCTAAAATATCCATATTTCTGCGTCTACGTGGAAAATAAGCACATCACAACGATCCCCACGTTCTTCCGGTCGTCACCATATCTTTCTTTCATTCGTAGCTGAAACGGTGTGGTCACCAGAGCCTTTTGTTTGACGTGTCGCTTTTTGGCCACAGACTGAAGAAAATGCTGTGTCACTGACCTACTTTCAGCTGCACCTGTGTGTCTCTCCTCTGTTCTGTGTTGCTATGACGACCACTGCCTTTGATTGACAGCTGCTCATCAAGCATCACACTGTGGATTGGATACAGTCTAATGTCTATTGGCTACACCAGGGCTTCTCTCATATTAGTCCCGCCCTGAAATTTACAAGGTGTGGCCTATATTTCATGTACAATCAGCTGTTAATATGTCAGCCGTCACACTGAGCTGTACCGCCATAAAACAGGAAGTAGTTTATAACTCCAGCATACATGGTCGTATCTTCCCCAAACTTCACAGGATTAATGACAGCCCCGCCCTGAACACACCCATGTGTCAATAGTTGGGATTACACACAGTGCCCCCTACTGGCAACAGGAAGTACATCTTTTCACAAACTTTGCCTTGGATTTACCCAAAATTTACATACTGTGGTCTGTACCTCGTGTACATTCAAACTTTCACACGTCAGCCATCACACTAAGTGTACCGCCACAAAACAGGAAGTCGTTTATATCTCTGGCATACATGCTCCAATCTTCCTCAAACTTCACAGGATTGTTAACCGTCCAGCTACAGGCCGACACGGGCAACGGGCAATGGGCAAGGGGCTAGGGGCTAGGGGCAATGGGCAACGGGCAACGCGGCGTGGGTGCGAGGTCCCGCAAAACGCTGCTTGCAGCTTTAATTTTTTTTATTTTTTTTTTTTTTCCGCGACTTTAAACGCATTTTTGGGGGCTTTAACATATTCAAAAACTCACCAAATTTGGCATGCACATTCGTCTTGGTGAAAATTTATGGGTACGCAAAATTTAAACGATGCGCGTTGCAAAATGGCGAAATGGCGCCCCCTAGAAAATTTCAATCGGCTCCCACCGGCAGCCCGTTTGACCAAATTCCACGAAATTCGGGGAGGTCGTGTATCATCCCAAGACACACGAAAATGCGCACTTGGACTTTTTTCTAAAACCAACAGGAAGCCGGCTATTTTGATTTGAATATTCATTTTTTTACCGATTTTGGCGATTTCCAAGAATTCTCTCAGAGCTATCTCCTCCTACACGGTTCATTGGATCGGCTTCAAATTTGGCGTGCTGGAACTAGACCACTTGATGATCAAAAGTTATCATACGATTTTCCCTACGTTAAACGGTTTGGCCGTCAGTTGGCGGCGAAGTTTTACGTCTCGCCAAAAAAATCCCCAAAAAACAAAAGTGCTATTACTTGGGCATGATAAGTCCGATCGGCACAAAAATTGCTGGGTATGATCGTAGTCCGGCCTTCATCACGCCAACATCAAAAAATTCCCCCGTTCTCAAAGCGCCCCCTGCTGGCGACAGGAAAAACCATGTTTTAGACTTTGAGGTGCTACTCTCAGCACGTTCAGTATATCAAACTCAAAATTCGTCAGAAAGGCCTTAACACGTTGGTAATGCTACATGATGAAGATTTGTGACGTATCGCCGAACGGCGTTCCGCGCACAGGGCGGCGAAGTCAACGGTTCGCCAAAACGCAGTTAAGTGGCCTTAACTTCAGTGTCCTTGGTCATATCTGCCTGAAACTTCACATGTGTGTTAACAGTCCAGCCCTGAACATGTGATATGAATTTCGTTGATGGGCGTGGCCAAATGGCTTGGCCACACCCTTTAAACATCAGCCCCTACGGCACGTTTCACCGACATGCATGAAATTTGGTACACATATGTATCACATCCAGACGCACAAAAAAGCCTCTTGGACCCATTGGCTACACCCAACAGGAAGTCGGCCATTTTGAATTTGACGCCAGATTGGGCGATTCGCACTCCTCGTACTTTTTCTATCTACTCCTACATGATTCATCGGATCGGCTTCAAATTTGGCGTGCATCAACTAGACCACTTGATGATCAAAAGTTATCATACGATTTTCCCTATGTTAAACGGTTTGGCTGTCAGGTGGCGGCGAAGTTTGACGTCTCGCCAAAAAAAACCCAAAAAACAAAAGTGCTATTACTTGGGCATGATAAGTCCGATCGGCACAAAACTTGCTGGGTATGATCGTAGTCTCGCCTTCATCACGCCAACATCAAAAAATTCCCCCGTTCTCAAAGCGCCCCCTGCTGGCGACAGGAAAAGCGATGTTTTAGACTTTGAGGTGCTACTCTCAGCACGTTCAGTATATCCAACTCAAAATTGGTCAGAAAGGCCTCAACACGTTGGTAATGCTACATGATGAAGATTTGTGACGTATCGCCGAACGGCGTTCCGCCCACAGGGCGGCGAAGTCAACGGTTCGCCAAAACGCAGTTAAGTGACCTTAACTTCAGTGTCCTTGGTCATATCTGCCTGAAACTTCACATGTGTGTTAACAGTCCAGCCCTGAACATGTGATATGATGGGCGTGGCCAAATGGCTTGGCCACACCCACACGTTTCACTGACATGCATGAAAATTGGTACACATATGTATCACATCCAGACGCACAAAAAAGTCTCTTGGACCCATTGGCCAAACCCAACAGGAAGTCGGCCATTTTGAATTTAATGGTCATTTTTGGCGTTTTCCACGTGTTGTATTTTAATGAACTCCACCTACAGGATGCATCAGAACAACTTCAAAATCATTGTGTGCCATCTAGACAAAGGTGTGATCAAAACTTATAAGCAGATTTTTGCATCGTGAAACGGTTTGGCCGTTAGGTGGCGGCGAAGTTTGATGTCTCGCCATAAAACACGAAATTAGTATAACTTTGGCATACATTGTCCATTCTTCACCAAACTTCACATGTTTGTTAACAGTCCAGACCTGAATGTATAGTATGAGGTTCATCAATAAGTGTGGCCGTATGGCTTGGCCACGCCCCTTAAAGTGCAGCGTCCCCCATAACAACTTTCACAGACGTACACGAAAATCAGTATGCACATGTATAGGTGTCCAGATGCACAAAAAAGCCTCTTGCTCATGTAGGCCACACCCGACAGGAAGTCGGCCATTTTGAAATTTACAGTCATTTTTGGCGTTTTCCACGTGTTGTATTTTAATGATCTCCTCCTCCAGAAATGAATCAATTAACTCCAAAACTGGTGTGTACCATCTACACAAGTGTGTGATCAAAACAGATTAAGAGAATTGCTCAGCATGGAACGGTGTGGCTGTGACATGGCGTCGACACTTGATGTCTCACCATGAAACACGATATTGCTATAACATGGGATCTAATGGTCGAATCTGCTCCAAACTTCACATGTATGATAATAGTCCTGGCATGAACACACCCACATGACGCTCAGGAATCAGAGTCATAGCGCCACCCAGTGGAGATGGGAAGTCGCAACGCATTGGTTCCTACACTGTCCGAAGGAGGCGTCTGCCGGTCGACCTCTGGCGAGACGGTGGCGGCCACGCCAGGCACCGAGTTGCGTGGGGTGCGAGGGCCCGTTCAACGCTGCTTGCAGCTTTAATTATTAGGGCCCCAGCACCTAGCGGTGCGAGGACCCTATTGAAACTGAAGGAGTTATTATTATTATTTTTCTGCCAAATAATTGGCTTTTTGAGGGCTTTATCATATTCAAAAACTCACCAAACTTCACAGACTCATCAGAACTGGTGAAAAATTTGATATTTTTGGGGTTTCGTGATAATGTGCAAAAAAATGGCTCAGTAGCGCCCCCTTCTCATTTTCAACGAAGCAGCCCCCGAAGCTGGTTTAAGCTACGTGTCTGAAACTTGGTAGGCATATGTAACACACCAAGACGTACAAAAAAGCCTCTTGGGCCCATGCCCTAAACCCAACAGGAAGTTGGCCATTTTGAATTGAATGTGCAATTTTCATGCGTTTTTGGCCATTTGCAGGGGTCGTAAATGAACGAACTCCTCCTAGAGATTTTGTCCGATCGACTTCAAACTTGGTCTGTCCCACCTGCACAAACTGAAGACAAAAAGTTATCAAAAGCTTGAGTTTTCGTCACACCGTGTGACCGTTCCGGGACCTCAAACTTCGCTACAAACAGGAAGTAGTAGTATAACGCAGGAAGTACTTTATAACTCCAGCATACATTGTCCAATCTTCCCCAAACTTCACAGGATTGATGACAGTCCCGCTCTGAAGAGATCTACATGTCAATAATTTGTGATTAATATAGCGCCCCCTAGTGGTAGTAGAAAATGTCATGTTTTACACTTTGAAGCACATCTCGTCCAAAGTTGACCACATCAACGTCAAACTTGGGGAAATTATCCAAAAGGCCTTGATCATGCTTTCTATGGAAAACTGTGAGTTTTCGTCAAAGGGCGTGATCGTGGCGTGGCGGGGAACTTTGATGTTTCGCCATGATGACAAAAGTTGCTGTAACTTGACTCTACGTGGACATATCTTTCCAAAACTTCACACATATGATAACTGTCCAGCCCTGAAAACATCTATACAGAAATTTTGAATCAGCATCATAGCGCCACCTACTGGCGGCAGAAAGTTACTTTTTTCATTCTTTCACGTCCCTCTTCTACCAGGTTCCCCCGAACAAACTCAATTTTGCGACTACATACTCCCAAGACCTTGATGATGATCAAAGCAGAAGCCTTTGAGGTTTCGTCATACGCTGTCACCGTGGCGCCGCCTCATTCGCCATAAAACACAAGGTTGTTTTTGAGGGGCAAGGCATACTTGAAAACTCACGAAACTTGGCACACCCATCACAAGGCCCAAATTGTGTTGTCTGATATGATTTTTGTGTTTTGATGTGCCAAGATGCCTCAACAGCGCCCCCTACAATTTTTCAATGAAGCAGCCCCCGAAGCTGGTTTGACCTACATGTATGAAACTTGGTAGGCGTATGTAACACTCCAAGACGTACAAAAAAGGCTCATGGAGTTATGCTCCAAACCCAACCGGAAATCCGCCATTTTGAATTTACTTGTGCCACTTTTCTGCATTTTGGGCGATTTCCAGGAGACGTAAATGAACGAACTTGTTCTAGAGATTTTAGCCAATCCACTTCTAACTTAGTCTGTCTCACCCCAAGACATTGAAGAAGAAAAAGTTTTCACAAGCTTGAGGTTTTGTCAAAAGCTGTCACCGTGGCTCCGCCTTCTTCGCCATAAAAGACGAACTTGTAACTACTCCTACAGATTTTATCCCATCGACTTCTTACTTGGTCTGTCCCACCTCCAGACATTGAAGAATAAAAAGTTATCAAAAGCTGGACTTGTTGTCACACCGTGTGACCGTGGCAGGATCTCAAACTTCAGGGTCTCGCCACAAAACAGGAAGTAGTGTATAATTCCAGCATACATGGTCCAATCTTCCTCAAACTTCCAAGGATTGATAACAGTCCCGCTCTGAAAACATCTACATGTCAATAATTTGTGATAAATATAGCGCCCCCTACTGGTAACAGGAAATGACATGGTGTATATTTTGAAGTATAACTTCAACAACTTGGACAGATCCACCTCAAACTTTGTCAATCTATCCAACACATGTAGAAGATGTCTTATTGTGAACACTGTGACTTTTCGTCAAAGAACGTGGCCATGACATGGCGGCGAACTTTGAGGTTTCGCCATGATTACAAAAGTTGTGTAACTTCACTGTACGTGGACTTATCTCTCCAAAACTTCACACATATGACAACAGTGCAGCCCTGAAAACATCTACAGAGTAATTTGTCATCAGCGACATAGCGTCACCTACTGGTGGCAGAAAGTTACTGATTTCATTCTTTCATGTTTCTCCTCTACCAGATGAACCACAACCACCTCATTTTTACGGAGACATAGTCCCAACAATTTGATGATGATGACACCAGACGTTTTTTGAGGTTTCGTCAAACGCTGTCACTGTGGCAACGCCTTATTCGCCATAAAACACTTATAGACACAGTCCTGCCCTGAACACATCTATACGCCAATACATGGTTATTAGTACGGCGCCTCCTATTGGCAAAATGACACGTCTTCGTATGATTTGAGGGACATGAAATGTAAGTCCTGCGTGAGGGGTCTGCCTTCGACAGGAATGAAGGGCGGCATGAGCCGGCAGCATGAGCCGGCATCCTGCCAGCGCCCTCGAGTTGCGTGAGGGTGCGAGGGCCCGTTCAATGCTGCTTGCAGCTTTAATTTGGGCCCGAGCACCTAGCGGTGCGAGGACCCTATTGAAACTGAAGGAGTTATTATTATTATTTTTCTGCCTAATGAATTGGCTTTTTGAGGGCTTTATCATATTCAAAAACTCACCAAACTTCACAGACTCATCAGAAGTGGTGAAAAATTTGATATTTTTGGGGTTTCGTGATAATGTGCAAAAAAATGGCTCAACAGCGCCCCCTACTCATTTTCAACGAAGCAGCCCCCCAAGTTGGTTTAACCTACGTGTATTAAACTTGGTAGGCATATGTAACACACCAAGACGTACAAAAAAGCCTCTTGGGCCCATGCCCTAAACTCAACAGGAAGTCGGCCATTTTGAATTGAATGTGCAAGTTTCATGCATTTTTGGCCATTTGCAGGGGTCATAAATGAACGAACTCCTCCTAGAGATTTTGTCCGATCGCCTTCAAACTCGGTCTGTCCCACCTACATAAACTGAAGACGAAAAGTTATCAAAAGCTTGTGTTTTCGTCACACCGTGTGACCGTGCCGGGACCTCAAACTTCGTTACAAACAGGAAGTAGTATTATAACGCAGGAAGTAGTTTATTACTCTAACATACATGCTCCAATCTTCCCCAAACTTCACAGGATTGATGACAGTCCCGCTCTGAAGAGATCTACATGTCAATAATTTGTGAATAATATAGCGCCCCCTACTGGCAGTAGAAAATGTCATGTTTTACACTTTGAAGCACATCTCCTCCAAAGTTGAACACATCAACCTCATACTTGGTGAAATTATCCATAAGGCCTTGATGATGCTTTCTATGGAAAACTGTGAGTTTTCGTCAAAGGGCGTGACCTTGGCGTGGCGGCCAACTTTGATGTTTCGCCATGATGACAAAAGTAGCTGTAACTTGACTCTACGTAGACATATCTTTCCAAAACGTCACACATATGATAACTGTCCAGCCCTGAAAACATCTATATAGAAACTTTGAATCAGCGTCATAGCGCCACCTACTGGCGGCAGAAAGTTACTTTTTTCATTCTTTCATGTCCCTCTTCTACCAGGTTCCCCCGAACCACCTCAATTTTGCAAATACATACTCCCAAGACCTTGATGATGATCAAACCAGAAGCCTTTGAGGTTTCGTCCAACGCTGTCACTGTGGCGCCACCTTATTCGCCATAAAACACGAGGTTGTTTTTGAGGGGCAAGGGACACTCGAAAACTCACGCAACTTGGCACACACATCAGACGGCCGAAATTGTGTTGTCTGATGTGATTTTTGTGTTTTCATGTGCCAAGATGGCTCAATAGCGCCCCCTACTCATTTTCAACGTGTTTTGGGCTATAACTCCCAAACCCTATGTCACACATTCAAAAACCTCATATCCACTGATTCCCTGAATAGTGCTGAATCACCTGGGCAGGGCCACTCCCATTTCTGCCTATAATGTTTTTCGCAACATCGCGAAAACTGGAAAACCTACTTTTTCGAACTCCTCCTTAGGGTATTGTCCGATCAGCGTGAAACTTGGCATGTACAGTCTTCACCTGGACCTGATCTAAAGTTATCAAAAGAATTTTGTTCAGTCAAAAAAAACGAAAATTATTAACAAATACAATTTTCTAGCTAGCTATAAAAAGACAAACTATGGCATATTTCGGTCAAAATAAATGCTAAAAACACCAAATCTGACATCCGTGATTGACATGTGACTGTGAGGGTGTCAGCCAAATGTGGCTAATGTTGACCACTAGGGGGCGCTGCAAATGTGACACATTTATATCTCTTAAATGGCTGAACCGATTTTTACGAAATTTGGTGGGTATTTTGCTGGGTCATTCCTGAGGCCATATCTTGAAGTTAATCATGACTGGTCAAAGTGGGCGTGGCTTATTACGAGATAAACAACAAACATTTATTTCAGCTCAAGCATTATGCTGAGGGCTGTGAAATTAACAGGGTATATATAGGACAGCACACAGATGAGCCACAGCAAAAATTGTATGTCTGCTCCACTAGGTGGCGCTATAATGGATGCAAACGCATTTTGACCTGTAACTTCCACATTTTAATTCACATCTTCATAACTTTATAACCACGTGTTCCCTAAATAGAGTCGCATCTTCTGACATAGGCCACGGCCGCTCCCACTGTAGATTTCTCTTTGTAAGTCACTACACATCAAAAACCTACATTTTCGAACTCCTCCTAGCGATTAAGATCCATCTTCACGAAACTTTGCACATACAAACGCCAGATGTGCCTGACCAAAAGTTATCAACACAATTTTGCTACTCCAAAAAATGCGCTAGCTAAAAATAAACAGTTTTTTTCTGCTACCTAAAAAACACATACCATTGCATATTTTTGTCAAACTAAAAGCCATCAACATCAAACTCAATTCACTTGTTTCAGACGTGAACCAGAGGCTCTGTGCCAAATTTGGCGTAAATTGGCCAATAGGGGGCGCTATAAACAGAGAAAAATCAAGTGACATGAAAATTGATCGATTCGCATGAAATTTGGCGAGCGTGTTGTGGAGTCACTCCCGAGACCAGCTGTGAAGCTTAATGATGTTTGGTCACCGTGACAAAGCCTTATTCGCCATCAAACACAAAGTTGGTTTTGATGGGAAAGGGATGTTTGTAAAGTCATGAAACTTGGCATACATATGAAAGGGTTCGATTTGTGCTGTCTGATGTGATTTTTCGGCTCTGATGTGCCTACATGGCTCAACAGCGCCCCCTACAAATTTTCTACGAAGCAGCCCCCGACGCTGGTTTGACCTACATCTATGAAACTTGATACGCACCTGCATCACTGAAAGACGTATAAAACATGCCTGTTGCCGCCATGTGCCAAACCCAACAGGAAGTCTGCCATTTTGAATTTGCTTGTAACTGGTTCAGAACTTCACCATACATGTTCCACTCTTCCCCAAATTTCACAGGATTGATGACAGTCCTGCCCTCAACACATCTATACGCCAATACTTGGTTATTAGTACGCCGCCACCTACTGCCAAAATGACATGTCTTTGTATGATTTGAGGGATATGACGTGTAATTCCTGCGTGAGGGGTCTGCCTTAACAGGAATGAATGGCGGTGTCATCCGGCATCCTGCCAGCCCCCTCGAGTTACGTGAAGGTGCGAGGGCCCGTTCAATGCTGCTTGCAGCTTTAATTATTAGGGCCCGAGCACCTAGCGGTGCGAGGACCCTATTGAAATGCAAGGAATTATTATTATTATTATTATTCTTCTTAACTAAAATGAATTGCCTTTTTGGGGACCTTAACATGCTCAAAAACTCATGAAACTTCACAGACTCATCAGAAGTGCGAAAACTGGGCAAGTTTTGGGGTTTCATGATAATCTGCAAAGGAATGGCTCAGTAGCGCCCCCTAAAAATTTTCTACGGAACAGCCCCTGAAGGTAGTTTAACCTACGTGTATGAAACTTGGTAGGCATATGTAACACACCAAGACGTACAAAAAAGCCTCTTGGGCCCATGCCCTAAACCCAACAGGAAGTCGGCCATTTTGAATTGAATGTGCAATTTTCATGCATTTTTGGCCATTTGCAGGGGTCGTAAATGAACGATCTCCTCCTAGAGATTTTGTCCGATCGACTTCAAACTTGGTCTGTCCCACCTACATAAGTTGAAGACAAAAAGTTATCAAAAGCTTGAGTTTTCGTCACACCGTGTGGCCGTTGTGGGACCTCAAACTTCGCTACAAACAGGAAGTAGTATTATAACACAGGAAGTAGTTTATAACTCCAGCATACATTGTCCAATCTTCCCCAAACTTCACAGGATTGATGACAGTCCCGCTCTGAAGACATCTACATGTCAATAATTTGTGATTGATATAGCGCCCCCTACTGGTAGTATAAAATGTCATGTTTTACACTTTGAAGCACATCTCGTCCAAAGTTGAACACATCAACGTCAAACTTGGGGAAATTATCCAAAAGGCATTGATGATGCTTTCTATTGAATACTGTGAGTTTTCGTCAAAGGGCATGACCTTGGCGTGGCGGGGAACTTTGATGTTTCGCCATGATGACAAAAGTTGCTGTAACTTGACTCTACGTGGACATATCTTTCCAAAACTTCACACATATGATAACAGTCCAGCCCTGAAAACATCTACAGAGGAAATTTGAATCAGCGTCATAGCGCCACCTACTGGCGGCAGAAAGTTACTTTTTTCATTCTTTCATGTCCCTCTTCTACCAGGTTCACCCGACCCACCTCAATTTTGCGGATACATAGTCCCAAGACCTTGGTGATGATCAAACCAGAACCTTTTGAGGTTTCGTACAACGCTGTCACCGTGGCGCCACCTCATTCGCCATAAAACACAAGGTTCTTTTTGAGGGGCAAGGGATACTTGAAAACTCACGAAACTTGGCACACCCATCACAAGGCCCAAATTGTGTTGTCTGATATGCTTTTTGTGTTTTGATGTGCCAAGATGCCTCAACAGCGCCCCCTACAATTTTTCGATGAAGCAGCCCCCGAAGCTTGTTTCACTTACATGTATGAAACTTGGTAGGCATATGTAACACTCCAAGACGTACAAAAAAGCCTCTTGGAGTTATGCTCCAAACCCAACCGGAAGTCCGCCATTTTGAATTTACTTGTGCCACTTTTGTGCATTTTGGGCGATTTCCAGTAGACGTAAATGAACGAACTTGTCCTAGAGTTTTTATCCAATCCACTTCAAACTCGGTCTGTCCCACCCCAAGACCGTGAAGACGAAAAGTTATCAAACGTTTCAGGTTTTCGTCAAACGCTGTCTCTGTGGCCCCGCCTTCTTCGCCATAAACCACGAAATTGTAACTACTCCTACAGATTTTATCCCATCAACTTCTTACTTGGTCTGTCCCACCTCCAGACATTGATGAAGAAAAGTTATCAAAAACTGGACTTGTTGTCACACCATGTGACCGTGGCAGGGCCTCAATCTTTGGGGACTCGCCACAAAACAGGAAGTTGTGTATGACTCCATCATCCATGGTCCAATCTTCCCCAAACTTCACAGGATTGATGACAGTCCTGCTCTGAAGAGATCTCCATGTGAATAATTTGTGATAAATACAGCGCCCCCTAATGGTAAGAGAAAATTTCATGTTTTATATTTTGAAGTATAACTCCCAAGACTTGGCCAGATCCACCTCAATCTTGGTCAGTCTATCCGTCACATGTAGAAGATGTTTTATTGTGAACACTGTAAGTTTGCATCAAAAGGCGTGGCCATGACGTAGCGGCAAACTTTGATGTTTCGCCATGATAACAAAAGTTGTGTAGCTTGACTCTACGTGGACATATCTTTCCAAAACTTCACACATATGATAAAAGTCCAGCCCTGAAACCATCTACCGAGAAATTTTTAATCAGCCTCATAGCGCCACCTAGTGGCATCTGTAAGTTACTGCTTTCATTCTTTCATGTCTCTCTTCTACCAAGTTAACCACAACCACCTCAATTTTGCGTAGACATAGTCCCAAGACTTTGATGATGATCACACCAGAAGCTTTTGAGGTTTCAGCAAACACTGTCAATGTGGCAACGCCTTATTCGCCATAAAACACGAAGTTGTTTTTGAGGGGTAAGGGATGCTTGTAATGTCATGAAACTTGGTACACATACAAGAAGTTCCGATGTGTGTTGTGTGATGTGATTTATCTGCTCTGATGTGCCAACATGGCTCAACAGCGCCCCCTACAATTTTTCAAAAAAGCAGCCCCCGACGCTGGTTTGACCTACATCTATGAAACTTGGTACATACATGCATCACTGAAAGACGTACAAAAAAGGCTCTTGCAACCATGTGCCAAACCCAACAGGAAGTCCGCCATTTTGAATTTGCTCGTAAGTGGTTCACAAAATCACCATACATGTTCCAATCTTCCCCATACTTCACAGGATTGATGACAGTCCTGCCCTGAACACATCTATACGCCAATACTTGGTTATTAGTACGGCGCCACCTACTGGCAAAATAACATGTCCTCGTATGATTTGAGGGATATGACGTGTAACTCCAACGTGAGGGGTCTGCCTTCGACAGGAATGAATGGCCGCATCGGCCGGCGTCCTGCCAGCACCCTCGAGTTGCGTGAAGGTGCGAGGGCCCGTTCATCGCTGCTTGCAGCTTTAATTATTATTATTATTAGGGCCCGAGCACGAACCGTGCGAGAGCCCTATTGAAATCATAAAAATTATTCTTATTATTTTTCTTTTAAACCTTTGATCGCATTTTTGAGGGCCTGAACATGCCCAAAAAGTCAGGAAAATTTACACACTCGTCACGTCTGGTGAAAATTTCGATATTTTATGGTCGTTACAAAGGGGCGTGGCAAAATGGCTCAATGGCGCCCCCTAACAGTTTTCAAAATCGAAGCCCCCTGCTTTAACTTTTCCCTAGGCGTATGAAATTTGGTACACATATGTATCATCCCGGGACGCACAAAAAAGCCTCTTGGAGCGACACCCTAAACCCAACAGGAAGTCGGCCATTTTGAATTGAATGTGCAATTTTTATGCATTTTTGGCCATTTGCAGGGGTCGTAAATGGACGATCTCCTCCTAGAGATTTTGTCCGATCGACTTCAAACTTGGTCTGTCCCACCTACATAAATTGAAGACCAAAAGTTATCAAAAAAATTGACTTTTCGATACACCGTGTGACCGTGCCGGGGCCTCAAACTTCGCTATAAACAGGAAGTAGTATTATTACGCAGGAAGTAGTTTATAACTCCAGCATACATGGTCCAATCTTCCCCAAACTTCACAGGATTGATGACAGTCCTGCTCTGAAGACGTCTACATGCAGAAATATTGAAATTTGCATAGCGCCCCCTGCTGGTGACAGAAAAAGCGATGTTTTAGACTTTGAGGTCCAGCTCTGAGCACGTTCAGCAAATCCAGCTCAAATTTGGTCAGAAAGGCCTCAACATGTTGGTAATGCTCCATGATGAAGAATTTTGACTGTCGTCAAACGGCGTTCCATCCGGAGGGCGGCGAAGTCGACCCTTCGCCAAAATGCATAAAAATGGCCTTAACTTTGGTGTTTTTGATGATATCCACCTGAAACTTCATATGTGTGTCAACAGTCCAGCCCTGAATATGTGATATGAATTTCGTCAATGGGCGTGGCCATATGGCTTGGCCACGCCCATTCATATGAATTACTTCCATAGGACGTCTCACCGATATGCACAAAAATTGGTACACATCTCCATCACCCCCAGACAAACAAAAAAGTCTCTTGGACCTCTAGGCTAAATTCAAGAGGAAGTCGGCCATTTTGAATGTCATGGTCATTTTTGGTGTCGCGCACGCATCGTATTTTAACGAACTCCTCCTACAGAATTCATCAGAACGGCTTCAAAATTACCGATTACCATCTAGAACACTTCCTGATCAAAAGTTATTAAAAGGTCTCGCAGAATCTAAAGGGCACGCCAGTTGTGGGAGGTTGAATTTTGACGTCTCGCCATGAAACAGGAAGTGGCAATAACTTCACTGTACTTGGTCAGATCTGTGTGAAACTTCACAGGTATATTGACAGTCCAACCCAGAACATATGTTATGAATTTCGTTAATAGGCGTGGCTAAATGGATTGGCCACGCCCATTCACACAAATAACCACCATAGGACGTCTCACTGATATGCACGAAACTTGGTAGACACATGTATAACATCCACACGCACAAAAAAGCCTCTTGCACGGATAGGCCACACCCGACAGGAAGTCGGCCATTTTGAAATTTACAGTCAGTTTTGCCGTTTTCCACGTGTTGTATTTTAATGATCTCCTCCTCCAGAAATGAATCAATTAACTCCAAAACTGGTGTGTACCATCTACACAAGTGTGTGATCAAAACACATTAAGAGAATTGCTCAGCATGGAACGGTGTGGCTGTGACATGGCGTCGACACTTGATGTCTATCCATGAAACATGATATTGCTATAACATGGGATCTAATGGTCGAATCTGCTCCAAACTTCACATGTATGATAATAGTCCTGGCATGAACACACCCACATGACGCTCAGGAGTCAGAGTCATAGCGCCACCCAGTGGAGACGGGAAGACGCAACGCATTGGTTCCTACGCTGTCCGAAGGAGGCGAACATTCAGCGCCTCGTCTGCCGGTCGACCTCTGGCGAGACGGTGGCGGCCGCGCCAGGCCCCGAGTTGCGTGGGGTGCGAGGGCCCGTTCAATGCTGCTTGCAGCTTTAATTATTATTTTTCTGCCTAATGAATTGGCTTTTTGAGGGCTTTATCATATTCAAAAACTCACCAAACTTCACAGACTCATCAGAAGTGGTGAAAAATTTGATATTTTTGGGGTTTCGTGATAATGTGCAAAAAAATGGCTCAACAGCGCCCCCTACTCATTTTCAACGAAGCAGCCCCCCAAGTTGGTTTAACCTACGTGTATGAAACTTGGTAGGCATATGTAACACACCAAGACGTACAAAAAAGCCTCTTGGGCCCATGCCCTAAACTCAACAGGAAGTCTGCCATTTTGAATTGAATGTGCAAGTTTCATGCATTTTTGGCCATTTGCAGGGGTCATAAATGAACGAACTCCTCCTAGAGATTTTGTCCGATCGCCTTCAAACTCGGTCTGTCCCACCTACATAAACTGAAGACGAAAAGTTATCAAAAGCTTGTGTTTTCGTCACATCGTGTGACCGTGCCGGGACCTCAAACTTCGTTACAAACAGGAAGTAGTATTATAACGCAGGAAGTAGTTTATTACTCTAACATACATGCTCCAATCTTCCCCAAACTTCACAGGATTGATGACAGTCCCGCTCTGAAGAGATCTACATGTCAATAATTTGTGATTAATATAGCGCCCCCTACTGGCAGTAGAAAATGTCATGTTTTACACTTTGAAGCACATCTCCTCCAAAGTTGAACACATCAACCTCATACTTGGTGAAATTATCCATAAGGCCTTGATGATGCTTTCTATGGAAAACTGTGAGTTTTCGTCAAAGGGCGTGACCTTGGCGTGGCGGCCAACTTTGATGTTTCGCCATGATGACAAAAGTAGCTGTAACTTGACTCTACGTGGACATATCTTTCCAAAACGTCACACATATGATAACTGTCCAGCCCTGAAAACATCTATATAGAAACTTTGAATCAGCGTCATAGCGCCACCTACTGGCGGCAGAAAGTTACTTTTTTCATTCTTTCATGTCCCTCTTCTACCAGGTTCCCCCGAACCACCTCAATTTTGCAAATACATACTCCCAAGACCTTGATGATGATCAAAGCAGAAGCCTTTGAGGTTTCGTCCAACGCTGTCACTGTGGCGCCACCTTATTCGCCATAAAACACGAGGTTGTTTTTGAGGGGCAAGGGACACTCGAAAACTCACGCAACTTGGCACACACATCAGACGGCTGAAATTGTGTTGTCTGATGTGATTTTTGTGTTTTCATGTGCCAAGATGGCTCAATAGCGCCCCCTACTCATTTTCAACGTGTTTTGGGCTATAACTCCCAAACCCTATGTCACACATTCAAAAACCTCATATCCACAGATTCCCTGAATAGTGCTGAATCACCTGGGCAGGGCCACTCCCATTTCTGACTATAATGTTTTTCGCAACATTGCGAAAACTGGAAAACCTACTTTTTCGAACTCCTCCTTAGGGTATTGTCCGATCAGCGTGAAACTTGGCACGTACAGTCTTCACCTGGACCTGATCTAAAGTTATCAAAAGAATTTTGTTCAGTCAAAAAAAACGAAAATTATTAACAAATACAATTTTCTAGCTAGCTATAAAAAGACAAACTATGGCATATTTCGGTCAAAATAAATGCTAAAAACACCAAATCTGACATCCGTGATTGACATGTGACTGTGAGGGTGTCAGCCAAATGTGGCTAATGTTGACCACTAGGGGGCGCTGCAAATGTGACACATTTATATCTCTTAAATGGCTGAACCGATTTTTACGAAATTTGGTGGGTATTTTGCTGGGTCATTCCTGAGGCCATATCTTGAAGTTAATCACGACTGGTCAAAGTGGGCGTGGCTTATTATGAGATAAACAACAAACATTTATTTGAGCTCAAGCATTATGCTGAGGGCTGTGAAATTCACAGGGTATATATAGAACAGCACACAGACGAGCCACAGCAAAAATTGTATGTCTGCTCCACTAGGTGGCGCTATAATGGATGCAAACGCATTTTGGCCTGTAACTTCCACATTTTAATTCACATCTTCATAACTTTATAACCACGTGTTCTCTAAATAGAGTCCCATCTTCTGACATAGGCCACGGCCGCTCCCACTGTAGTTTTCTCTTTGTAAGTCACTACACATCAAAAACCTACATTTTCGAACTCCTCCTAGCGATTAAGATCCATCTTCACGAAACTTTGCACATAAACGCCAGATGTGCCTGACCAAAAGTTATCAACAGAATTTTGCTACTCCAAAAAATGCGCTAGCTAAAAATAAACAGTTTTTTTCTGCTACCTAAAAAACACATACCATTGCATATTTTTGTCAAACTAAAAGCCATCAACGTCAAACTCAATTCACTTTTTTCAGACGTGAACCAGAGGCTCTGTGCCAAATTTGGCGTAAATTGGCCAATAGGGGGCGCTATAAACAGAGAAAAATCAAGTGACATGAAAATTGATCGATTCGGACGAAATTTGGCGAGCGTGTTGTGGAGTCACTCCCGAGGCCAGCTGTGAAGCTTAATGATGTTTGGTCACCGTGACAAAGCCTTATTCGCCATCAAACACAAAGTTGATTTTGATGGGAAAGGGATGTTTGTAAAGTCATGAAACTTGGCATACATATGAAAGGGTTCGATTTGAGCTGTCTGATGTGATTTTTTGGCTCTGATGTGCCTACATGGCTCAACAGCGCCCCCTACAAATTTTCTACGAAGCAGCCCCCGAAGCTGGTTTGACCTACATCTATGAAACTTGATACGCACCTGCATCACTGAAAGACGTATAAAACATGCCTGTTGCAGCCATGTGCAAAACCCAACAGGAAGTCTGCCATTTTGAATTTGCTTGTAACTGGTTCAGAACTTCACCTTACATTTTCCACTCTTCCCCAAATTTCACAGGATTGATGACAGTCCTGCCCTCAACACATCTATACGCCAATACTTGGTTATTAGTACGCCGCCACCTACTGCCAAAATGACATGTCTTTGTATGATTTGAGGGATATGACGTGTAATTCCTGCGTGAGGGGTCTGCCTTAACAGGAATGAATGGCGGTGTCATCCGGCATCCTGCCAGCACCCTCGAGTTACGTGAAGGTGCGAGGGCCCGTTCAATGCTGCTTGCAGCTTTAATTAGGGCCCGAGCACCTAGCGGTGCGAGGACCCTATTGAAATGCAAGGAATTATTATTATTATTATTATTATTCTTCTTCTTAACTAAAATGAATTGCCTTTTTGGGGACCTTAACATGCTCAAAAACTCATGAAACTTCACAGACTCATCAGAAGTGCGAAAACTGGGCAAGTTTTGGGGTTTCATGATAATCTGCAAAGGAATGGCTCAGTAGCGCCCCCTAAAAATTTTCTACGGAACAGCCCCTGAAGGTAGTTTAACCTACGTGTCTGAAACTTGGTAGGCATATGTAACACACCAAGACGTACAAAAAAGCCTCTTGGGCCCATGCCCTAAACCCAACAGGAAGTCGGCCATTTTTAATTGAATGTGCAATTTTCATGCATTTTTGGCCATTTGCAGGGGTCGTAAATGAACGATCTCCTCCTAGAGATTTTGTCCGATCGACTTCAAACTTGGTCTGTCCCACCTACATAAGTTGAAGACAAAAAGTTATCAAAAGCTTGAGTTTTCGTCACACCGTGTGGCCGTTGTGGGACCTCAAACTTCGCTACAAACAGGAAGTAGTATTATAACACAGGAAGTAGTTTATAACTCCAGCATACATTGTCCAATCTTCCCCAAACTTCACAGGATTGATGACAGTCCCGCTCTGAAGACATCTACATGTCAATAATTTGTGATTGATATAGCGCCCCCTACTGCTAGTATAAAATGTCATGTTTTACACTTTGAAGCACATCTCGTCCAAAGTTGAACACATCAACGTCAAACTTGGGGAAATTATCCAAAAGGCATTGATGATGCTTTCTATTGAATACTGTGAGTTTTCGTCAAAGGGCATGACCTTGGCGTGGCGGGGAACTTTGATGTTTCGCCATGATGACAAAAGTTGCTGTAACTTCACTCTACGTGGACATATCTTTCCAAAACTTCACACATATGATAACAGTCCAGCCCTGAAAACATCTACAGAGGAAATTTGAATCAGCGTCATAGCGCCACCTACTGGCGGCAGAAAGTTACTTTTTTCATTCTTTCATGTCCCTCTTCTACCAGGTTCACCCGACCCACCTTAATTTTGCGGATACATAGTCCCAAGACCTTGGTGATGATCAAACCAGAACCTTTTGAGGTTTCGTACAACGCTGTCACCGTAGCGCCACCTCATTCGCCATAAAACACGAGGTTCTTTTTGAGGGGCAAGGGATACTTGAAAACTCACGAAACTTGGCACACCCATCACAAGGCCCAAATTGTGTTGTCTGATATGCTTTTTGTGTTTTGATGTGCCAAGATGCCTCAACAGCGCCCCCTACAATTTTTCGATGAAGCAGCCCCCGAAGCTTGTTTCACTTACATGTATGAAACTTGGTAGGCATATGTAACACTCCAAGACGTACAAAAAAGCCTCTTGGAGTTATGCTCCAAACCCAACCGGAAGTCCGCCATTTTGAATTTACTCGTGCCACTTTTGTGCATTTTGGGCGATTTCCAGTAGACGTAAATGAATGAACTTGTCCTAGAGTTTTTATCCAATCCACTTCAAACTCGGTCTGTCCCACCCCAAGACCGTGAAGACAAAAAGTTATCAAACGTTTCAGGTTTTCGTCAAACGCTGTCTCTGTGGCCCCGCCTTCTTCGCCATAAACCACGAAATTGTAACTACTCCTACAGATTTTATCCCATCAACTTCTTACTTGGTCTGTCCCACCTCCAGACATTGATGAAGAAAAGTTATCAAAAACTGGACTTGTTGTCACACCATGTGACCGTGGCAGGGCCTCAATCTTTGGGGACTCGCCACAAAACAGGAAGTTGTGTATGACTCCATCATCCATGGTCCAATCTTCCCCAAACTTCACAGGATTGATGACAGTCCTGCTCTGAAGAGATCTCCATGTGAATAATTTGTGATAAATACAGCGCCCCCTAATGGTAAGAGAAAATTTCATGTTTTATATTTTGAAGTATAACTCCCAAGACTTGGCCAGATCCACCTCAATCTTGGTCAGTCTATCCGTCACATGTAGAAGATGTTTTATTGTGAACACTGTAAGTTTGCATCAAAGGGCGTGGCCATGACGTAGCGGCAAACTTTGATGTTTCGCCATGATAACAAAAGTTGTGTAGCTTGACTCTACGTGGACATATCTTTCCAAAACTTCACACATATGATAAAAGTCCAGCCCTGAAACCATCTACCGAGAAATTTTTAATCAGCCTCATAGCGCCACCTAGTGGCATCTGTAAGTTACTGCTTTCATTCTTTCATGTCTCTCTTCTACCAAGTTAACCACAACCACCTCAATTTTGCGTAGACATAGTCCCAAGACTTTGATGATGATCACACCAGAAGCTTTTGAGGTTTCAGCAAACACTGTCAATGTGGCAACGCCTTATTCGCCATAAAACACAAAGTTGTTTTTGAGGGGTAAGGGATGCTTGTAATGTCATGAAACTTGGTACACATACAAGAAGTTCCGATGTGTGTTGTGTGATGTGATTTATCTGCTCTGATGTGCCAACATGGCTCAACAGCGCCCCCTACAATTTTTCAAAAAAGCAGCCCCCGACGCTGGTTTGACCTACATCTATGAAACTTGGTACATACATGCATCACTGAAAGACGTACAAAAAAGGCTCTTGCAACCATGTGCCAAACCCAACAGGAAGTCCGCCATTTTGAATTTGCTCGTAAGTGGTTCACAAAATCACCATACATGTTCCAATCTTCCCCATACTTCACAGGATTGATGACAGTCCTGCCCTGAACACATCTATACGCCAATACTTGGTTATTAGTACGGCGCCACCTACTGGCAAAATAACATGTCCTCGTATGATTTGAGGGATATGACGTGTAACTCCAACGTGAGGGGTCTGCCTTCGACAGGAATGAATGGCCGCATCGGCCGGCGTCCTGCCAGCACCCTCGAGTTGCGTGAAGGTGCGAGGGCCCGTTCATCGCTGCTTGCAGCTTTAATTATTATTATTATTATTATTATTATTATTATTATTATTCTTAACCGAAATCAACTGCCTTTTTGGGGGCCGTAACTTGCTCGAAAACTCATGAAACTTCACAGACTCGTCAGAAGTGGTGAAAATTTACATATGGTAGGGGTTTCATGAAAATTTTCAAAAAAATGGCTCAGTAGCGCCCCCTACTAATTTTCAACATATTTTGGGCTATAAGTCCCAGACCATATGTAGCACATTCACAAACCTCATACCAACAGATTCCTTGAATAGTGCTGAATCACCTGGGCGGGGCCACGCCCATTTCCGCCTAGAAATTTTTTGCGCAAAATCGCGAAAACTTGAAAACCTACTTTTTCGAACTCCTCCTTGGGGTTTTGTTCATTCAGCGTGAACCTTGGCAGGTAGAGTCTGCGGCTGGACCTGATCAAAAGTTATCAAAGGAATTTTGATTGGTCAAAATTTGCGCAAATTATTAACGAATAAATTTTACTAGCTAGCTATAAAAAGGCGAACTGTGGCATATTTCGGTCATAGCGCCACCCAGTGGAGACGGGAAGTCGCAACGCATTGGTTCTTACACTGTCCGAAGGAGGCGAACATTCAGCGACTCGTCTGCCGGTCGACCTCTGGCGACACGGTGGCGGCTGCGCCAGGCCCCGAGTTGCGTGGGGTGCGAGGGCCCGTTCAACGCTGCTTGCAGCTTTAATTATTATTATTAGGGCCCAAGCACGTACCGTGCGAGGACCCTATTGTTTTCCTTAGGATTATTATTATTAGGGCCCGAGCACGTACCGTGCGAGGACCCTATTGAAATTGAAGGAATTATTATTATTATTATTACGACAAAAGTAAATCGCTTATTTGGAAGTTTTAACATGCTCAAAAACTCCTGAAATTTGGCGGTCGCATCAGTCGCGGTGTAAATTTACGTATTTTAGGGTTCGCGGCAATGGACGGGTCAAAATGGATAGGCCACGCCCATTAAAGAGGAATCTCCTTATAAACAGCGCCCTCCTCATCAATTTTCACGGATCTGCACGAAAATTGGTACACATGTAGATCATGCCGAGCCGCACAAAAAAGTCTCTTGGAGCCATAGGCCACGCCCAACAGGAAGTTGGCTATTTTGAATTTAGCGGCCATTTTTGGCGTTTTACCACGTGTCATATTTTGACGAACTCCTCCTACACGATTAATCAAAACGGCTTCAAAATCGCCGTGTACCAACTAGATAAGTTTGTGATCAAAAGTTATTCAAAGATCCGCTACCCGTCGAACACGGAATCGGCTTTTTGGCGGCAAAGTTTGAAGTTTGAAGTTTGTCTTGCCATGAAAAACGAAATTGCTATAACTTTGGCATTAATCGTCCGATCTGCACCAAACTTCACATGATTCATAATATTCCCGCCCTGAACACGTCTACATGCAGACATTTTGTAATTACCCTAGCGCCCCCTGCTGGCGACAGGAAAAGCGATGTTTTTAGACTTTGACGTGCAGCTCTGACCACGTTCACCATATGCAACTCAAATTTGGTCAGACAGACCTCAAGACGTTGGTAATGCTACAATATGAAGATTGTGACTAGGCGTCAAACGGTGTTCCGCCCAGAGGGCGGCGAAGTCGAAAATTCGCCAAAACGCGTTGAAAATGGCTTTAATGACATTAACTTCTGTGTCCTTGGTCATATCTGCCTGAAACTTCACATGTGTGTTAACAGTCCAGGCTTGAACATGTGATATGAGTTTCGCTGATGGGCGTGGCCAAATGACTTGACCACGCCCTTTAAACATCAGCCCCTGCCGCACGTGTCACCGACATGCACGAAAATTGGTACACGCATGTATCACACCGAGACGCACAAAAAAGTCTCTTGGACCCACTGGCCATACCCAACAGGAAGTCGGCCATTTTGAATTTTGATGCTATTTTTGGCGTTTTCCACATGTTGTATTTTAACGAACTCCTCCTACAGGATTAATCAGAATGACTTCAAAATCACTGTGTGTGATCTAGACAAGGTTGTGATCAAAAGTTATTAAAAGATTTTTCCACAGTTAAACGGTTTGGCCGTCAGGTGGCGGCGAAGTTTGATGTCTCGCCATGAAACACGAAATTAGTATAACTTTGGCATACATTGTCCATTCTTCACCAAACTTCACATGTTTGTTAACAGTCCAGACCTGAATGTATAGTATGAGTTTCATCAATAAGCGTGGCCGTATGGCTTGACCACGCCCCTTAAAGTGCAGCGTCCCCCATAACAACTTTCACCGACGTGCACGAAAATCAGTATTGACATGTATCGTGTCCAGACGCACAAAAAAGCCTCTTGCACATATAGGCCACACCCGACAGGAAGTCGGCCATTTTGAAATGTACAGTCATTTTTGGCGTTTTCCACGTGTTGTATTTTAATGATCTCCTCCTCCAGAAATGAATCAATTAACTCCAAAACTGGTGTGTACCATCTACACAAGTGTGTGATCAAAACATATTAAGAGAATTGCTCAGCATGGAACGGTGTGGCTGTGACATGGTGTCGACACTTGATGTCTCACCATGAAACACGATATTGCTATAACATGGGATCTAATGGTCGAATCTGCTCCAAACTTCACATGTATGATAATAGTCCTGGCATGAACACACCCACATGATGCTCAGGAGTCAGAGTCATAGCGCCACCCAGTGGAGACGGGAAGTCGCAACGCATTGGTTCCTACACTGTCCGAAGGAGGCCAACATTCAGCGCCTCGTCTGCCGGTCGACCTCTGGCGACACGGTGGCGGCCGCGCCAGGCTCCAAGTTGCGTGGGGTGCGAGGGCCCGTTCAACGCTGCTTGCAGGTTTAATTAGGGCCCGAGCACGTACCGTGCGAGGACCCTATTGAAATTGAAGGAATTATTATTATTATTACGACAAAAGTAAATCGCTTATTTGGTTTTAACATGCTCAAAAACTCCTGAAATTTGGCGGTCGCATCAGTCGCCGTGTAAATTTACGTATTTTAGGGTTCGCGGCAATGGACGGGTCAAAATGGCTAGGCCACGCCCATTAAAGAGCAATCTCCTTATAAACAGCGCCCTCCTCATCAATTTTCACGGATCTGCACGAAAATCGGTACACATGTAGATCATGCCGAGCCGCACAAAAAAGTCTCTTGGAGCCATAGGCCAAGCCCAACAGGAAGTTGGCTATTTTGAATTTAGCGGCCATTTTTGGCGTTTTACCACGTGTCATATTTTGACGAACTCCTCCTACACGATTAATCAAAACGGCTTCAAAATCGCCGTGTACCAACTAGCTAAGTTTGTGATCAAAAGTTATTCAAAGATCCGCTACCCGTCGAACACGGAATCGGCTTTTTGGCGGCGAAGTTTGAAGTTTGAAGTTTGTCTCGCCATGAAAAACGAAATTGCTATAACTTTCGCATCAATCGTCCGATCTGCACCAAACTTCACATGATTCATAATATTCCCGCCCTGAACACGTCTACATGCAGACATTTTGTAATTACCCTAGCGCCCCCTGCTGGCGACAGGAAAAGCGATGTTTGTAGACTTTGACGTGCAGCTCTGACCACGTTCACCATATGCAACTCAAATTTGGTCAGACAGACCTCAAGACGTTGGTAATGCTACATTATGAAGATTTTGACTAGGCGTCAAACGGTGTTCCGCCCAGAGGGCGGCGAAGTCGAAAATTCGCCAAAACGCATTGAAAATGGCTTTAATGACATTAACTTCTGTGTCCTTGGTCATATCTGCCTGAAACTTCACATGTGTGTTAACAGTCCAGGCTTGAACATGTGATATGAGTTTCGTTGATGGGCGTGGCCAAATGACTTGACCACGCCCTTTAAACATCAGCCCCTGCCGCACGTGTCACCGACATGCACGAAAATTGGTACACGCATGTATCAAACCGAGACGCACAAAAAAGTCTCTTGGACCCACTGGCCATACTCAACAGGAAGTCGGCCATTTTGAATTTTGTTGCTATTTTTGGCGTTTTCCACGTGTTGTATTTTAACGAACTCCTCCTACAGGATTAATCAGAATGACTTCAAAATCACTGTGTGTGATCTAGACAAGGTTGTGATCAAAAGTTATTAAAAGATTTTTCCACAGTTAAACGGCTTGGCCGTCAGGTGGCGGCGAAGTTTGATGTCTCGCCATGAAACACGAAATTAGTATAACTTTGGCATACATTGTCCATTCTTCACCAAACTTCACATGTTTGTTAACAGTCCAGACCTGAATGTATAGTATGAGTTTCATCAATAAGCGTGGCCGTATGGCTTGACCACGCCCCTTAAAGTGCAGCGTCCCCCATAACAACTTTCACCGACGTGCACGAAAATCAGTATGCACATGTATCGTGTCCAGACGCACAAAAAAGCCTCTTGCACATATAGGCCACACCCGACAGGAAGTCGGCCATTTTGAAATTTACAGTCATTTTTGTCCTTTTCCACGTGTTGTATTTTAATGATCTCCTCCTCCAGAAATGAATCAATTAACTCCAAAACTGGTGTGTACCATCTACACAAGTGTGTGATCAAAACATATTAAGAGAATTGCTCAGTATGGAACGGTGTGGCTGTGACATGGCGTCGACACTTGATGTCTCACCATGAAACACGATATTGCTATAACATGTGATCTAATGGTCGAATCTGCTCCAAACTTCACATGTATGATAATAGTCCTGGCATGAACACACCCACATGACGCTCAGGAGTCAGAGTCATAGCGCCACCCAGTGGAGACGGGAAGTCACTACGCATTGGTTCCTACACTGTCCGAAGGAGGCGAACATTCAGCGCCTCGTCTGCCGGTCGACCTCTGGCGACACGGTGGTGGCCGC
Source organism: Cephalopholis sonnerati (assembly GCA_019142605.1). Lineage (NCBI taxonomy): Eukaryota > Metazoa > Chordata > Actinopteri > Perciformes > Serranidae > Cephalopholis > Cephalopholis sonnerati. Next base: position 1,897,418 of record JAGQAX010000009.1, on the reverse strand, counting down.
GCCAGGCCCCGAGTTGCGTGGGGTGCGAGGGCCCGTTCAACGCTGCTTGCAGCTTTAATTAGGGCCCGAGCACGTACCGTGCGAGGACCCTATTGTTTTCCTTAGGATTATTATTAGGGCCCGAGCACGAACCGTGCGAGAGCCCTATTGAAATCATAAAAATTATTCTTATTATTTTTCTTTTAAACCTTTGATCGCATTTTTGAGGGCCTGAACATGCCCAAAAAGTCAGGAAAATTTGCACACTCGTCACGTCTGGTGAAAATTTCGATATTTTATGGTCGTTACAAAGGGGCGTGGCAAAATGGCTCAATGGCGCCCCCTAACAGTTTTCAAAATCGAAGCCCCCTGCTTTAACTTTGCCCTAGGCGTATGAAATTTGGTACACATATGTATCATCCCGGGACGCACAAAAAGGCCTCTTGGAGCGACACCCTAAACCAAACAGGAAGTCGGCCATTTTGAATTGTTTTTTCAAAATAAGGTCATTTTTGGCCATTTCCACACGTTGTACTTGAGCGAACTCCTCCTACAGATTTTATCGGATTGACTTAAAAATTTACCTGTGCGTGCTCGACTACAGTGGGATCAATTTATTATTAAAAGATCTTCGTCACGTCGAAGGGCGCGGTCGCTGCGGAAGGGTCAATTTGGATATCTCGCCAAAAAACACGAAATTATACTACAACTACTACAACTTTGGTGTAGATGATCCTATCTGCACCAAACGTCACATGATGGATAATAGTCCCGCCCTGAACACGTCTACATCAAAAAATTCAGTAATTGTCATAGCGCCCCCTGCTGGTGACAGAAAAAGCGATGTTTTAGACTTTGAGGTCCAGCTCTGAGCACGTTCAGCAAATCCAGCTCAAATTTGGCCAGAAAGGCCTCAACATGTTGGTAATGCTCCATGATGAAGAATTTTGACTGTCGTCAAACGGCGTTCCATCCGGAGGGCGGCGAAGTCGACCCTTCGCCAAAATGCATAAAAATGGCCTTAACTTTGGTGTTTTTGATGATATCCACCTGAAACTTCATATGTGTGTCAACAGTCCAACCCTGAATATGTGATATGAATTTCGTCAATGGGCGTGGCCATATGGCTTGGCCACGCCCATTCATATGAATTACTTCCATAGGACGTCTCACCGATATGCACAAAAATTGGTACACATCTCCATCACCCCCAGACAAACAAAAAAGTCTCTTGGACCTCTAGGCTAAATTCAACAGGAAGTCGGCCATTTTGAATGTCATGGTCATTTTTGGTGTCGCGCACGCATCGTATTTTAACGAACTCCTCCTACAGAATTCATCAGAACGGCTTCAAAATTACCGATTACCATCTAGAACACTTCCTGATCAAAAGTTATTAAAAGGTCTCGCAGAATCTAAAGGGCACGCCAGTTGTGGGAGGTTGAATTTTGACGTCTCGCCATGAAACAGGAAGTGGCAATAACTTCACTGTACTTGGTCAGATCTGTGTGAAACTTCACAGGTATATTGACAGTCCAACCCAGAACATATGTTATGAATTTCGTTAATAGGCGTGGCTAAATGGATTGGCCACGCCCATTCACACAAATAACCACCATAGGACGTCTCACTGATATGCACGAAACTTGGTAGACACATGTATAACATCCACACGCACAAAAAAGCCTCTTGCACGGATAGGCCACACCCAACAGGAAGTCCTCCATTTTGAATTTAATGGTCATTTTTGGCGTTTTCCACGTGTTGTATTTTAATGAACTCCACCTACAGGATGCATCAGAACAACTTCAAAGTCATTGTGTGCCATCTAGACAAAGGTGTAATCAAAACTTATAAGCAGATTTTTGCATCGTGAAACGGTTTGGCCGTCAGGTGGTGGCGAAGTTTGATGTCTCGCCATAAAACACGAAATTAGTATAACTTTGGCATACATTGTCCATTCTTCACCAAACTTCACATGTTTGTTAACTGTCCAGACCTGAATGTATAGTATGAGTTTCATCAATAAGCGTGGCAGTATGGCTTGACCACGCCCCTTAAAGTGCAGCGTCCCCCATAACAACTTTCATCGACGTGCACGAAAATCAGTATGCACATGTATCGTGTCCAGACGCACAAAAAAGCCTCTTGCACATATAGGCCACACCCGACAGGAAGTCGGCCATTTTGAAATTTACAGTCATTTTTGGCGTTTTCCACGTGTTGTATTTTAATGATCTCCTCCTCCAGAAATGAATCAATTAACTCCAAAACTGGTGTGTACCATCTACACAAGTGTGTGATCAAAACATATTAAGAGAATTGCTCAGCATGGAACGGTGTGGCTGTGACATGGCGTCGACACTTGATGTCTCACCATGAAACACGATATTGCTATAACATGGGATCTAATGGTCGAATCTGCTCCAAACTTCACATGTATGATAATAGTCCTGGCATGAACACACCCACATGACGCTCAGGAGTCAGAGTCATAGCGCCACCCAGTGGAGATGGGAAGTCGCAACGCATTGGTTCCTACACTGTCCGAAGGAGGCGAACATTCAGCGCCTCGTCTGCCGGTCGACCTCTGGCGACACGGTGGCGGCCGCGCCAGGCCCCGAGTTGCGTGGGGTGCGAGGGCCCGTTCAACGCTGCTTGCAGCTTTAATTATTATTAGGGGTTCAAGCCCGAAGGGCTGAAACCCTATTGTTTTCCTACTGTTTTATTCTTCTTCTTCTTCTTCTTCTTCAGAAATGTTTTCGCAAATTCCCGTGAGATGTTACATCGTAGAGACATGAAATTTTCACCAATAACTGGAAGTTGTGTGCAAATGGTGCTCATAATATAGAAAGACCAATTGGCCAGATGGTGGCACTATAACCAAGGTAAATGCGTTTTGGGCTATAACTCCCACACCATATGTCGCACATTCAAAAACATCATATCCACAGATTCCCTGAATAGTGCTGAATCACCTGGGCTAGGCCACGCCCATTTCCGCCTAGAAAATTTTTTCACAAAATCGCGAAAAATGAAAAACCTTCTTTTTCTATCTCCTCCTTGGGTTTTTCTCCAATCAGTGTGAAACTTGGCACGGACAGTCTTCTCTTGGACCTGATCTAAAGTTATCAAAAGAATTTTGTTCAGTCAAAAAATGCGCAAATGATAAACGAATACATTTTTCTAGCTAGCTATAAAAACGCGAACTGTTGCATATCTCGGTCAAAATAAATGCTAACAACACCAAATCGGAGATCCTTGATTGGCATGTGACTGTGAGGGTATGAGCCAAATTTGGCGAATGTTGGCCACTAGGGGGCGCTGCAAATATGGGAAATTTGTATCTCTTAAATGGCTGCACCGATTTTTACCAAATTTGGTGGGTATGATGCTGGGTCACTCCTGAGGCCATACCTTGAAGTTCATCGCGACTGGTCAAAGTGGGCGTGGCTTATTACAAGATAAAAAACAAACATTTATTTTAGCTCAAGTATTATGTTGAGAGCTATGAAATTCACAGGGTATATATAGGATAGGACACAGACCATCCATACCAAAAATTGTGTGTCTACTCCACTAGGTGGCGCTATAACAGCTAAAAACGCATTTTGGCCTGTAAGTTCCACATTTTAAATCACATTTTCATAAACTTTATATCCACGTATTCCCTTAATAGAGTCTCATCTTCTGACATAGGCCACGCCCACTTCCACTGCATATTTCTCTTTGTAAGTCACTACACATCAAAAACCTACTTTTTCTATCTCCTCCTAGCGTTTAAGCTCCATCTGCACGAAACTTTGCACATACAATCTCCAGATGTGCCTGATCAAAAGTTATCAAAAGAATTTTGCTAATCCAAAAGATATGGTAGATATAAAGGAACAATTTTTTTCTGCTAGCTAAAAAACACATGCCGCTGCATATTTTTGTCAACGTAAAAGCTATCGACGTCAAACTCAAGTCACTTGTTTTAGACGTCAACCAGAGGATCTGTGCCAAATTTGGCGGAAATTGGCCAATAGGGGGCGCTATAAACAGAGAAACATCAAGTGAAGTGAAATTTCACAAAATCCGGCCATAAATCAATGAGGGTTTTTTCAAACATCAACAAACTCAATGTATCAAAGGTCTTGATCTTACCCACCTTTCAAAATTTAAATGGCTATGCTGGCTTGAACCCCGGAATTGCCGCTTGCGGCTATATTTATTAGGGGGCCAAGCCCGCGGGGCCTGGGGAACGCGAATGCAAAGCATACGCGTTTCCCAGGACCAGCGGTGCTGGGAACCCTATTGTTTTTGTTCGGATTTTTATTATTATTATTATTATTATTATTATTATTATTATTATTATTATTATTCTCTATTTTTATTCTTCTCCCGGTAAAAGTAGTGCTGCAGGCTAAACCGTGCAAGGGAGGGTGGTGCAATTTGGAGGGTTGGTCCAGACCCCTGCACGTACCTCAGGCGCAAAAAATGACATATGTCAGCCAGCAGGGGGCGCTATAACCAAGGTCAATGCGTTTTGGGCTATAACTCCCACACCGGACGTCGCACATTCAAAAACCTCATATCCCCAGATTCCCTGAAAAGAACTGAATCACATGGCCTGGGCCTCGCCCATTTCCACCCTAATTTTTTTTGGCAAAATCGCGAAAACTGGAAAACCAACTTTTTCGAACTCCTCCTTGGGGTTTTGCCCGATCAGCGTGAAACTTGGCACGTAAAGTCTTCCTCTGGACCTGATCTAAAGTTATCAAAAGAATTTTGTTTGGTTGAAATATGCACAAGTTATTAACGAATAAAATTTTCTAGCTAGCTATAAAAAGGCGAACTGCTGCATATCTCTGTCAAAATAAATGCTAACAACACCAAATCTGAGATCCTTGATTGACATGTGACTGTGAGGGCGTGAGCCAAATTTGGCTAATGTTGGCCACTAGGGGGCGCTGCAAAGCTGAGACATTTATATCTCTTCAATGGCTGCACCTATTTTTACGAAATTTGGTGGGTATGATGCTGCGTCACTCCTGAGGCCATATCTTGAAGTTAATCACGACAGGTGAAAGTGGGCGTGGCTTATTACGAGATAAACAGCAAACATTTATTTCAGCTCAAGTATTATGCTGAGGGCTGTGAAATTCACAGGGTATATATATAACAGCATACCGGCCACCCATAGCAAAAATTGTGTGTCTGCTCCACTAGGTGGCGCTCTAACGGACGCAAACGCATTTTGGCCTGTAACTTCCACATTTTAAATCACATCTTCATAAAGTTTATATCCACGTGTTCCCTAAATAGTTTCGCATCTTCTGACATAGGCCACGCCCACTCCCACAGCATATTTCTTTTTGTAAGTCACTACACATCAAAAACCTACTTTTTCGAACTCCTCTTAGCGTTTAAGCTCCATCTGCACGAAGCTCTGCACATACAATCTCCAGGCTTGCCTGATGAAAAGTTATCAAAAGAATTTTGCTGCTCCAAAAAATGCGGTAGTTACAAATAAACAATTTTTTTTGGCTAGGTAAAAAACACATACCTTTGAATATTTTTGTCAAAGTAAAAGCTATCAACGTCAAACTCAAGTCACTAGTTTCCGAGGTCAGCCAGAGGGTCTGTGCCAAATTTGGTGGAAATTGGCCAATAGGGGGCGCTACAAACACAGAAACATGAAGTGACATGAAAATTGATCAGATTCGCCTGAAATTTGGTGAGGTTGTTGTGGTGTCACTCCTGAGGCCAGAGTCAAATTTTTGTGATGTTGGGTCAAAGTGGGCGTTACTTGTCACAACACAAAAATTCAGCCTTTCGCACTTCCAGTGCTGATCCCATTACAATTATCATACTGCGAGTGAAACGTCGGCCTGCGTCCCGACGCTAGACCCGAACCCTTCTTTCGGTGTCAAGTTCCGTGGGCTCCGCGAGACCCGGGGGCCGAGTCGCGCGGGGAGGCTTGGCCCCCTATTATAACTGCTTGCAGTTCTAGTTATTATTATTATTATTTTTTTCCGCGACTTTAAACGCATTTTTGGGGGCTTTAACATATTAGAAAACTCACCAAATTTGGCATGCACATTCGTCTTGGTGAAAATTTATGTGTACGCAAAACTTAAACGATGCCCGTTGCAAAATGGCGAAATGGCGCCCCCTAGAAAATTTCAATCGGCTCCCACCGGCAGCCCGTTTGACCAAATTCCACGAAATTCGGGGAGGTCGTGTATCATCCCAAGACGCACGAAAATGCGCAGTTGGACTTTTTTGTAAAACCAACAGGAAGCCGGCTATTTTGATTTGAATATTCATTTTTTTACCGATTTTGACCGATTTTGGCGATTTGCAAGTGTTCTCTCAGAGCTATCTCCTCCTACACGGTTCATTGGATCGGCTTCAAATTTGGCGTGCTGGAACTAGACCACTTGATGATCAAAAGTTATCATACGATTTTCCCTACGTTAAACGGTTTGGCCGTCAGGTGGCGGCGAAGTTTGACGTCTCGCCAAAAAACCCCCCAAAAAACAAAAGTGCTATTACTTGGGCATGATAAGTCCGATCGGCACAAAACTTGCTGGGTATGATCGTAGTCCGGCCTCTATCACGCCAACATCAAAAAATTCCCCCGTTCTCAAAGCGCCCCCTGCTGGCGACAGGAAAAGCGATGTTTTAGACTTTGAGGTGCTACTCTCAGCACGTTCAGTATATCCAACTCAAAATTGGTCAGAAAGGCCTCAACACGTTGGTAATGATACATGATGAAGATTTGTGACGTATCGCCGAACGGCGTTCCGCCCACAGGGCGGCGAAGTCAACAGTTCAGGAAAAATGCAGTTAAGTGGCCTGAACTTCAGTGTCCTTGGTCATATCTGCCTGAAACTTTACATGTGTGTTAACAGTCCAGCCCTGAACATGTGATATGAATTTCGTTGATGGGCGTGGCCAAATGGCTTGGCCACACCCTTTAAACATCAGCCACTGCGGCACGTTTCACTGACATGCATGAAAATTGGGACACATATGTATCACATCCAGACGCACAAAAAGTCTCTTGGACCCATTGGCCAAACCCAACAGGAAGTCGGCCATTTTGAATTTAATGGTCATTTTTGGCGTTTTCCACGTGTTGTATTTTAATGAACTCCACCTACAGGATGCATCAGAACAACTTCAAAATCATTGTGTGCCATCTAGACAAAGGTGTAATCAAAACTTATAAGCAGATTTTTGCATCGTGAAACGGTTTGGCCGTCAGGTGGCGGCGAAGTGTGATGTCTCGCCATAAAACACGAAATTAGTATAACTTTGGCATACATTGTCCATTCTTCACCAAACTTCACATGTTTGTTAACAGTCCAGACCTGAATGTATAGTATGAGGTTCATCAATAAGCGTGGCCGTATGGCTTGGCCACGCCCCTTAAAGTGCAGCGTCCCCCATAACAACTTTCACAGACGTACACGAAAATCAGTATGCAAATGTATCTTGTCCAGACGCACAAAAAAGTCTCTTGCACATGTAGGCCACACCCGACAGGAAGTCGACGATTTTGAAATTTACAGTCATTTTTGGCGTTTTCCACGTGTTGTATTTTAATGATCTCCTCCTCCAGAAATGAATCAATTAACTCCAAAACTGGTGTGTACCATCTACACAAGTGTGTGATCAAAACATATTAAGAGAATTGCTCAGCATGGAACGGTGTGGCTGTGACATGGCGTCGACACTTGATGTCTCACCATGAAACACGATATTGCTATAACATGGGATCTAATGGTCGAATCTGCTCCAAACTTCACATGTATGATAATAGTCCTGGTATGAACACACCCACATGACGCTCAGGAGTCAGAGTCATAGCGCCACCCAGTGGAGACGGGAAGTCGCAACGCATTGGTTCCTACACTGTCCGAAGGAGGCGAACATTCAGCGCCTCGTCTGCCGGTCGACCTCTGGCGAGACGGTGGCGGCTGCGCCAGGCCCCGAGTTGCGTGGGGTGCGAGGGCCCGTTCAACGCTGCTTGCAGCTTTAATTAGGGCCCGAGCACGTACCGTGCGAGAGCCCTATTGAAACCGGAGGAATTCTTATTCTTATTATTATTTTTTTTTTTATCCTATGATCGCATTTTTGAGGGCCTGAACGTACTCAAAAAGTCCCAGAATTTTGCACACTCGTCACGTCTGGTGAAAAATTCGATATTTTATGGTCATTACAAAGGGGCGTGACAAAATGGCTCAACGGCGCCCCCTAACAGTTTTCAAAATCAAAGCCCCCTGCTTTAACTTTGTCCGAAGCGTACGAATTTTGGTACACATATGTAGCACGCCGAGACGGACAAAAAAGCCTCTTGGGCCCATGCCCTAAACTCAACAGGAAGTCGGCCATTTTGAATTGAATGTGCAATTTTCATGCATTTTTGGCCATTTGCAGGGGTCATAAATGAACGAACTCCTCCTAGAGATTTTGTCCGATCGCCTTCAAACTCGGTCTGTCCCACCAACATAAACTGAAGACGAAAAGTTATCAAAAGCTTGTGTTTTCGTCACACCGTGTGACCGTTCCGGGACCTCAAACTTCGTTACAAACAGGAAGTAGTATTATAACGCAGGAAGTAGTTTATTACTCCAACATACATGCTCCAATCTTCCCCAAACTTCACAGGATTGATGACAGTCCTGCTCTGAAGAGATCTACATGTCAATAATTTGTGATTAATATAGCGCCCCCTACTGGCAGTAGAAAATGTCATGTTTTACACTTTGAAGCACATCTCCTCCAAAGTTGAACACATCAACCTCATACTTGGTGAAATTATCCATAAGGCCTTGATGATGCTTTCTATGGAAAACTGTGAATTTTCGTCAAAGGGCGTGACCGTGGCCTGGCGGTCAACTTTGATGTTTCGCCATGATGACAAAAGTTGCTGTAACTTGACTCTACGTGGACATATCTTTCCAAAACTTCACACATATGATAACTGTCCAGCCCTGAAAACATCTATACAGAAATTTTGAATCAGCATCATAGCGCCACCTACTGGCGGCAGAAAGTTACTTTTTTCATTCTTTCTCGTCCCTCTTCTACCAGGTTCCCCCGAACAAACTCAATTTTGCGAATACATACTCCCAAGACCTTGATGATGATCAAAGCAGAAGCCTTTGAGGTTTCGTCAAACGCTGTCACCGTGGCGCCGCCTCATTCGCCATAAAACACGAGGTTGTTTTTGAGGGGCAAGGCATACTTGAAAACTCACGAAACTTGGCACACCCATCACAAGGCCCAAATTGTGTTGTCTGATATGATTTTTGTGTTTTGATGTGCCAAGATGCCTCAACAGCGCCCCCTACAATTTTTCAATGAAGCAGCCCCCGAAGCTGGTTTGACCTACATGTATGAAACTTGGTAGGCGTATGTAACACTCCAAGACGTACAAAAAAGCCTCTTGGAGTTATGCTCCAAACCCATCCGGAAGTCCGCCATTTTGAATTTACTTCTGCCACTTTTCTGCATTTTGGGCTATTTCCAGGAGACGTAAATGAACGAACTTGTCCTAGAGATTTTAGCCAATCCACTTCTAACTTAGTCTGTCTCACCCCAAGACATTGAAGAAGAAAAAGTTTTCACAAGCTTGAGGTTTTGTCAAAAGCTGTCACCGTGGCTCCGCCTTCTTCACCATAAAAGACGAACTTGTAACTACTCCTACAGATTTTATCCCATCGACTTCTTACTTGGTCTGTCCCACCTCCAGACATTGAAGAATAAAAAGTTATCAAAAGCTGGACTTGTTGTCACACCGTGTGACCGTGACAGGATCTCAAACTTCGGGGTCTCGCCACAAAACAGGAAGTAGTGTATAATTCCAGCATACATGGTCCAATCTTCCTCAAACTTCCAAGGATTGATAACAGTCCCACTCTGAAAACATCTACATGTCAATAATTTGTGATAAATATAGCGCCCCCTACTGGTAACAGGAAATGACATGGTGTATATTTTGAAGTATAACTCCCACAACTTGGACAGATCCACCTCAAACTTTGTCAATCTATCCAACACATGTAGAAGATGTCTTATTGTGAACACTGTAAGTTTTCGTCAAAGGGCGTGGCCATGACATGGCGGCGAACTTTGAGGTTTCGCCATGATTACAAAAGTTGTGTAACTTCACTGTACGTGGACATATCTTTCCAAAACTTCACACATATGACAACAGTGTAGCCCTGAAAACATCTACAGAGTAATTTGTCATCAGCGACATAGCGTCACCTACTGGTGGCAGAAAGTTACTGATTTCATTCTTTCATGTTTCTCCTCTACCAGATGAACCACAACCACCTCATTTTTACGGAGACATAGTCCCAACAATTTGATGATGATGACACCAGAAGTTTTTTGAGGTTTCGTCAAACGCTGTCACTGTGGCAACGCCTTATTCGCCATAAAACACTTATAGACACAGTCCTGCCCTGAACACATCTATACGCCAATACATGGTTATTAGTACGGCGCCACCTACTGGCAAAATGACACGTCTTCGTATGATTTCAGGGACATGACATGTAAGTCCTGCGTGAGGGGTCTGCCTTCGACAGGAATGAAGGGCGGCATGAGCCGGCAGCATGAGCCGGCGTCCTGCCAGCGCCCTCGAGTTGCGTGAGGATGCGAGGGCCCGTTCAATGCTGCTTGCAGCTTTAATTAGGGCCCGAGCACGTACCGTGCGAGGACCCTATTGTTTTCCTTAGGATTATTATTATTATTAGGGCCCGAGCACGTACCGTGCGAGGACCCTATTGAAATTGAAGGAATTATTATTATTATTACGACAAAAGTAAATCGCTTATTTGGAGGTTTTAACATGCTCAAAAACTCCTGAAATTTGGCGGTCGCATCAGTCGCGGTGTAAATTTATGTATTTTAGGGTTCGCGGCAATGGACGGGTCAAAATGGCTAGGCCACGCCCATTAAAGAGCAATCTCCTTATAAACAGCGCCCTCCTCATCAATTTTCACGGATCTGCACGAAAATCGGTACACGTGTAGATCATGCCGAGCCGCACAAAAAAGTCTCTTGGAGCCATAGGCCACGCCCAACAGGAAGTTGGCTATTTTGAATTTAGCGGCCATTTTTGGCGTTTTACCACGTGTCATATTTTGACGAACTCCTCCTACACGATTAATCAAAACGGCTTCAAAATCGCCGTGTACCAACTAGATAAGTTTGTGATCAAAAGTTATTCAAAGATCCGCTACCCGTCGAACACGGAATCGGCTTTTTGGCAGCGAAGTTTGAAGTTTGAAGTTTGTCTCGCCATGAAAAACGAAATTGCTATAACTTTGGCATTAATCGTCCGATCTGCACCGAACTTCACATGATTCATAATATTCCCGCCCTGAACACGTCTACATGCAGAAATTTTGTAATTACCCTAGCGCCCCCTGCTGGCGACAGGAAAAGCGATGTTTTTAGACTTTGACGTGCAGCTCTGACCACGTTCACCATATGCAACTCAAATTTGGTCAGACAGACCTCAAGACGTTGGTAATGCTACATTATGAAGATTGTGACTAGGCGTCAAACGGTGTTCCGCCCAGAGGGTGGGGAAGTCGAAAATTCGCCAAAACGCGTTGAAAATGGCTTTAATGACATTAACTTCTGTGTCCTTGGTCATATCTGCCTGAAACTTCACATGTGTGTTAACAGTCCAGGCTTGAACATGTGATATGAGTTTCGTTGATGGGCGTGGCCAAATGACTTGACCACGCCCTTTAAACATAACCCCTTGCCGCACGTGTCACCGACATGCACGAAAATTGGTACACACATGTATCACACCGAGACGCACAAAAAAGTCTCTTGGACCCACTGGCCATAGCCAACAGGAAGTCGGCCATTTTGAATTTTGATGCTATTTTTGGCGTTTTCCACGTGTTGTATTTTAACGAACTCCTCCTACAGGATTAATCAGAATGACTTCAAAATCACTGTGTGTGATCTAGACAAGGTTGTGATCAAAAGTTATTAAAAGATTTTTCCACAGTTAAACGGTTTGGCCGTCAGGTGGCGGCGAAGTTTGATGTCTCGCCATGAAACACGAAATTGCTATAATTTTGGGACACATTGTCCAATCTTCACCAAACTTCACATGATTCATAATAGTCCCACACTGAACACGTCTACATGACAAAGTTCTGTGATAGTCATAACGCCCCCTAGTGGCGACAGGAAATGACATATTTTAACCTTTGATTGGCATTAATTTTATTATACTTGGTCCAATCTGACTGAAACTTCACATGGTTGTTAACAGTCCAGGCCTGAACATATGGTATGAGTTTCGTGGATGAGTGTGGTCGTATGGCTTGGCCACACCCCTTAAAGTGCAGCATCCCCCATAGCAAGTTTCACCGATATGCACGAAAATAGGTGTGCACATGTATCATCCGCAGATGCACAAAAAAGTCTCTTGAACACATAGGCCAAACCCAGCAGGAAGTCAGCCAATTTGAATTTGACGCCAGATTGGGCGATTCGCACTCCTCTTACTTTTTCTATCTCCTCCTACAGGATTCATCGGATCTGCTTCAAATTTGGCGTGCATCAACTAGACAACTTGATGATCAAAAGTTATCATACGATTTTCCCTATGTTAAACGGTTTGGCTGTCAGGTGGCGGCCAAGTTTGACGTCTCGCCAAAAAAACCCCAAAAAACAAACGTGCTATTACTTGGGCATGATAAGTCCGATCGGCACAAAACTTGCTGGGTATGATCGTAGTCCGGCCTTCATCACGCCAACATCAAAAAATTCCCCTGTTCTCAAAGCGCCCCCTGCTGGCGACAGGAAAAGCGATGTTTTAGACTTTGAGGTGGTACTCTCAGCACGTTCAGTATATCCAACTCAAAATTGGTCAGAAAGGCCTCAACACGTTGGTAATGCTACATGATGAAGATTTGTGACGCATCGCCGAACGGCGTTCCGCCCACAGGGCGGCGAAGTCAACGGTTCGCCAAAACGCAGTTAAGTGGCCTTAACTTCAGTGTCCTTGGTCATATCTGCCTGAAACTTTACATGTGTGTTAACAGTGCAGCCCTGAACATGTGATATGAATTTCGTTGATGGGCGTGGCCAAATGGCTTGGCCACACCCTTTAAATATCAGCCCCTGCGGCACGTTTCACTGACATGCATGAAAATTGGTACACATATGTATCACATCCAGATGCAAAAAAAAGTCTCTTGGACCCATTGGCCAAACCCAACAGGAAGTCCTCCATTTTGAATTTAATGGTCATTTTTGACGTTTTCCACGTGTTGTATTTTAATGAACTCCACCTACAATATGCATCAGAACAACTTCAAAATCATTGTGTGCCATCTAGACAAAGGTGTAATCAAAACTTAGAAGCAGATTTTTGCATCGTGAAACGGTTTGGCCGTCAGGTGGCGGCGAAGTGTGATGTCTCGCCATAAAACACGAAATTAGTATAACTTTGGCATACATTGTCCATTCTTCACCAAACTTCACATGTTTGTTAACAGTCCAGACCTGAATGTATAGTATGAGTTTCATCAATAAGCGTGGCCGTATGGCTTGGCCACGCCCCTTAAAGTGCAGCGTCCCCCATAACAACTTTCATCGACGTGCACGAAAATCAGTATGCACATGTATCGTGTCCAGACGCACAAAAAAGCCTCTTGCACATATAGGCCACACCCGACAGGAAGTCGGCCATTTTGAAATTTACAGTCATTTTTGGCGTTTTCCACGTGTTGTATTTTAATGATCTCCTCCTCCAGAAATGAATCAATTAACTCCAAAACTGGTGTGTACCATCTACACAAGTGTGTGATCAAAACATATTAAGAGAATTGCTCAGCATGGAACGGTGTGGCTGTGACATGGCGTCGACACTTGATGTCTCACCATGAAACACGATATTGCTATAACATGGGATCTAATGGTCGAATCTGCTCCAAACTTCACATGTATGATAATAGTCCTGGCATGAACACACCCACATGACGCTCAGGAGTCAGAGTCATAGCGCCACCCAGTGGAGACGGGAAGTCGCAACGCATTGGTTCTTACACTGTCCGAAGGAGGCGAACATTCAGCGAACATTCTGGCGACACGGTGGCGGCCGCGCCAGGCCCCGAGTTGCGTGGGGTGCGAGGGCCCGTTCAACGCTGCTTGCAGCTTTAATTATTATTATTTTTTTCGCTTGATGGCATTTTTGGGGGCTTTAACATATTCAAAAACTCACCAAATTTGACGTGCACATTCGTCTAGGGGACATTTATGTGTACGCAAAATTTAAACGATGCCCATTGCAAAATGGCGAAATGGCGCCCCCTAGAAAATTTCAATCGGCTCCCACCGGCAGCCCGTTTGACCAAATTCCACGAAATTCGGGGAGGTCGTGTATCATCCCAAGACGCACGAAAATGCGCACTTGGACTTTTTTCTAAAACCAACAGGAAGCCGGCTATTTTAATTTGAATATTCCATTTTTTACCGATTTTGGCGATTTGCTAGTGTGCTCTCAGAGCTATCTCCTCCTAGACGGTTCATTGGATCGGCTTCAAATTTGCCGTGCTGCAACTAGACCACATGATGATCAAAAGTTATTAAAAGATCTTTCCCTCGTTAAACGGTTTGGCCGTCAGGTGGCGGCGAAGTTTGATGTCTCAAAAAAAAAACCCCAAAAACCCAGAATTGCTATTACTTGGGCGTGAAAGGTCCAATCGGCACAAAACTTGCTGGGTATGATCGTAGTCCCGCCCTGAACACGTCTACATCAAAAAATTCCCCTGTTCTCACAGCGCCCCCTGCTGGCGACAGGAAAAGTGATTTCTTACACTTTGAGGTGCAGCTCTGAGCACGTTCAGCATATCCAACTCAAATTTGGTCAGAGAGGCCTCAACACGTTGGTAATGTTACATGATGAAGATTGTGATGTATCGTCAAACGGCGTTGCGCCCAGAGGGCGGCGAAGTCGACGGTTCGCCAAAACGCAGGAAAGTGGCCTTAACTTCAGTGTCCTTGGTCATATCTGCCTGAAACTTCACATGTGGGTTAACAGTCCAGCCTTGAACATGTGATATGAATTTCGTTGATGGGCGTGGCTACACGGCGTGGCCACGCCCCTTAAACAGCAGCCCCTGCGGCACGTTTCACCGACATGCATGAAAATCGGTACACATATGTATCCCACCCAGACGCACAAAAAAGTCTTTTGGAGCCATAGGCCAAACCCAACAGGAAGTCGGCCATTTTGAATTTAGCGGCCATTTTGGGCGTTTTCCACGTTTTGTATTTTAACGAACTCCTCCTACAGTATTAATCAGAACGGCTTCAAAATCGCTGTGTATCATCTACACTACTTTGTGATCAAAAGTTATTAAAAGATCAGTTACTCGTTGAGGGGGGAATTGGCTTTTTGGCGGCGAAGTTTGACGTCTCGCCATGAAAAACAAAATTGCTATAACTTTGGGGTAAATGGTCCGATCTGCACCAAACTTCACAGGATATATAATAGTCCCGCCCTGAACACGTCTACATGCAGAAATTTTGTATTTGTCATAGCGCCCCCTGCTGGAAACAGAAAATGCCATGTTTTAGACTTTGAGGTGCAGCTCTGAGCCCGTTAAGCATATCCAACTCAACTTATTAAAAGATCTTTCCCTCGTTAAACGGTTTGGCCGTCAGGTGGCAGCGAAGTTTGATGTCTCAAAAAAAAAACCCCCAAAAACCCAGAATTGCTATTACTTGGGCGTGAAAGGTCCAATCGGCACAAAACTTGCTGGGTATGATCGTAGTCCCGCCCTGAACACGTCTACATCAAAAAATTCCCCTGTTCTCACAGCGCCCCCTGCTGGCGACAGGAAAAGTGATTTCTTACACTTTGAGGTGCAGCTCTGAGCACGTTCAGCATATCCAACTCAAATTTGGTCAGAGAGGCCTCAACACGTTGGTAATGTTACATGATGAAGATTGTGATGTATCGTCAAACGGCGTTGCGCCCAGAGGGCGGCGAAGTCGACGGTTCGCCAAAACGCAGGAAAGTGGCCTTAACTTCAGTGTCCTTGGTCATATCTGCCTGAAACTTCACATGTGGGTTAACAGTCCAGCCTTGAACATGTGATATGAATTTCGTTGATGGGCGTGGCTACACGGCGTGGCCACGCCCCTTAAACAGCAGCCCCTGCGGCACATTTCACCGACATGCATGAAAATCGGTACACATATGTATCCCACCCAGACGCACAAAAAAGTCTTTTGGAGCCATAGGCCAAACCCAACAGGAAGTCGGCCATTTTGAATTTAGCGGCCATTTTGGGCGTTTTCCACGTTTTGTATTTTAACGAACTCCTCCTACAGTATTAATCAGAACGGCTTCAAAATCGCTGTGTATCATCTACACTACTTTGTGATCAAAAGTTATTAAAAGATCAGTTACCCGTTGAGGGGGGAATTGGCTTTTTGGCGGCGAAGTTTGACGTCTCGCCATGAAAAACAAAATTGCTATAACTTTGGGGTAAATGGTCCGATCTGCACCAAACTTCACAGGATATATAATAGTCCCGCCCTGAACACGTCTACATGCAGAAATTTTGTATTTGTCATAGCGCCCCCTGCTGGAAACAGAAAATGCCATGTTTTAGACTTTGAGGTGCAGCTCTGAGCCCGTTAAGCATATCCAACTCAAATTTGGTCAGAGAGGCCTCATGACCGTGGTAAAACTACATTATGAAGATTGTGACGTATCGTCAAACGGCGTTGCGCCCAGAGGGCGGCAAAGTCGATGTTTCGCCAAAACGCATAAAAGTGGCCTTAACTTCAGGGTCATTGGTCATATCTGCCTGAAACTTCATATGTGTGTTAACGGTCCAGGCCTGAACATGTGATATGAGTTTCGTTGATGGGCGTGGCCAAATGGCTTGACCACGCCCTTTAAACATCAGCCCCTGCCACATGTTTCACAGACATGCACGAAAATTGGTTAACACATGTATGACACCCAGACACACAAAAAAGTCTCTTGGACCCATTGGCCACACCCAACAGGAAGTTGGCTACTTTGAATTTCATGGTGATTTTTGGCATTTTGCACGTGTTGTATTTTAACGAACTCCTCCTACAGGATTAATCAGAACAACTTGAAAATCACTGTGTGTGATCTAGACAAAGTTGTGATCAAAAGTTATTAAGAGATTTTTCCATAGATAAACGGTTTGGCCGTCAGGTGGCGGCGAAGGTTGAGGTTTCGCCAAAAATCAGAAATTCGCATTAACTTTAGTGTACTTGGTCCAATCTGACTGAAATTTAACATGTTTGTTAACAGCCCAGGCCTGAACATATGGTATGAGTTTCATCAATGAGGTTTTGAATTTGCTTGTAACTGGTTCACAACTTCACCATACATGTTCCAAACTTTCCCAAATTTCACAGGATTGATGAAAATCCTGCCCTGAACACATCTATACACCAATACTTGGTTATTAGTACGGCGCCACCTACTGGCAAAATTACATGTCTTCATGTGATTTGAGGGATATGATGTGTAACTCCTGCGTGCGGTGTCTGCCTTCGACAGGAATGAACGGCCGCGTCGGCCGGCGTCCTGCCAGCTCCCTCGAGTTGCGTGAAGGTGCGAGGGCCCATTCATTGCTGCTTGCAGCTTTAATTATTATTATTATTATTTTTCCGACGGCAAAAAGCCAAATTTGACCCCCTAAACATGCTCAAAAACTCACCAAAATTGGCACACCGGTCAGAAATGCGTGAAAAATTGATAGAATCCAAAAATTTACCCCTCAAGTGCCAAAATGAGCTCTCTAGCGCCACCTAGAAACACAAAAATGGCCCCTACGGCCCGTAGGAATGTCGTAGAAAGATCTAACCAAAACTGGCTTGTTTGTCTCATTAAGACCTACAAATCACGCAGTGACACCCTTGACCTAAATCCAACAGGAAGTGAGATATTTGCACTTTAATAATCATATTTTCATAACTATCTCCTCCTAGGCTGTTTATCGTACACACTTCAAACTCGCACACATGATATTTCTAAACCTTTTGAACACATTTTCTGAATAACTTTTTCATTCCTCGAACGGTTTGGATTTTATAAGCTCTGACAGCGCACACAATAGTTCAGAGCTGCTCCATTGACAATGAATGGGAGCAGAGGGAGAAATACACCAAACACTGGAATTTCCTAAATAACTCTGCAATCCTTTCACCTACAGACTCCAATGGGTTTCTATCAGACGGAGTGGTGACAGCTACAGCGGGTGACATCATCAGCCAGAGCGCGGAGCTGCTGTGAAAACTGTCCAAAAAAAACTTTTAAAATCGCCACCCCAGGCGCATTCTTTGAGCTACACACACCATTTTTTCTAAAGTAGTAGAGATTTTTGTCCTCGTTCAGAAAAGTGTCTCCTTTTAACACTGACACGAACAGAATTTAAACTGTGAGCCTTAAAAGACAATGAGTACCCTCCATGTGTCCCATCCGCTGCCATACCATTTCTGCCTGCTGATCTCAGGAGAAAAGCTTAACTGCCTTCATGTGTAACCTGCTATTATTTCCACAGTTCTGCATTTACCTTGGAGATATGGACATCACAACGATCTTCACATTCTTCCGCTCGTGACCATATCTTTGTTTCACTCGTAGCTCAAACGGTGTGCTCATAAAACCATGTTTTGGACTTGTGGGTTTTGGGCACAGACTGAAAAAATCTGCTTTGCACCTGTGTGCTGTCCTCCATTGTGTGTTGCTATGAGGACCGTTGCTGTTGATTGACAGCTACACAGCAATCATCACACTGTAACATAACTCTAATGGAAATTGGATACACCAGAGCTTCTCACTTGCATACGTCACAAAACAGGAAGTAGTTTATACTTCCAGCATACATGCTCCAATCTTAACCAAACTTCACAGGATTGATAACAGTCCAGCACTGAACACAGCCATGTCTGAATGCTTGCTATTACACATAGCGCCACCTACTGGCAACAGGAAATACATATTTTCAGACCATGGTCACAAACATCAGTTTGGTCAAAACCGCACAACACACATAACCACAAACACACAGCTGGAGCTACAGGCTGCACAAGCAAGGGCCAACGAGCAAGACGCGACGGGCGTGGGTGCAAGGTCCCGCCCAATGCTGCTTGCAGCTTTAATTAGGGACCGAGCCGAAGGCAAGGGCTCCTCTGAAAGAGGAGGCCCTGCCACAGGCAAGGCCCTATTGTTTTTGCTTTTCACATTCTTTATTTTTCCGCAGACGAAAATCCAAATTTGACCCCCTAAACATGCTCAAAAACTCACCAAAATTGGCTCACAGGTCAGAAATGCGTGAAAATTTGATAAAATGTAAAAAGTAACCCCTCAAGTGCCAAAATGAGCTCTCTAGTGCCACCTAGGCACACAAAAATGGCCACTACGGCCCGTAGGAATGTCATAGAAAGATCGAACCAAAACTGGCTGGTTTGACTCATCAAGACCTACAAACGAACTGGGGCACCCAAGACCCTAAATCCAACAGGAAGTGAGATATTTGCCCTTTCACAATAAGATTTCGCCCCAAAATGTGTTTTCTTCAAAAAACATCTCCGACGAGGCCGTTTATTGTATCGGCCTGAATGTCGCACAGGTAAGAGTTCACACCCTTTTGGAAAAAAAGTTATGCGTAACTTTTTCACTACTCGCCCAGTTTGGATTTTATGAGGTCTAAAAGGTGATGACGCACACACATCCTGAACAGACGAAATACTTCATAACTCCAGGATACATGCTCCAATCTTCCCAAAACTTCACAGGATTGATGACAGTCATGCCCTGAACACATTCAGTACAGGCCAAAGGTTTGGACACACCTTCTCATTCAATGCGTTTTCTTTATTTTCATGACTATTTACATTGTAGATTCTCACTGAAGACATCAAAACTATGAATGAACACACGTGGAGTTATGTACTTAACAAAAAAAGGTGAAATAACTGAAAACATGTTTTATATTCTAGTTTCTTCAAAATAGCCACCGTTTGCTCTGATTACTGCTTTGCACACTCTTGGCATTCTCTCCATGAGCTTCAAGAGGTAGTCACCTGAAATGGTTTTCACTTCACAGGTGTGCCTTATCAGGGTTAATTAGTGGAATTTCTTGCTTTATCAATGGGGTTGGGACCATCAGTTGTGTTGTGCAGAAGTCAGGTAAATACACAGCCGACAGCCCTATTGGACGACTGTTAAAATTCATATTATGGCAAGAACCAATCAGCTAACTAAAGAAAAACCAGTGGCCATCATTACTTTAAGAAATGAAGGTCAGTCAGTCCGGAAAATTGCAAAAACTTTAAATGTGTCCCCAAGCGGAGTCGCAAAAACCATCAAGCGCTACAACGAAACTGTCACACATGAGGACCGACCCAGGAAAGGAAGACCAAGAGTCACCTCTGCTTCTGAGGATAAGTTCATCCGAGTCACCAGCTTCAGAAATCGCAAGTTAACAGCAGCTCAGATCAGAGACCAGATGAATGCCACACAGAGTTCTAGCAGCAGACCCATCTCTAGAACAACTGTTAAGAGGAGACTGCACGAATCAGGCCTTCATGGTCAAATAGCTGCTAGGAAACCACTGCTAAGGAGAGGCAACAAGCAGAAGAGATTTGTTTGGGCCAAGAAACACAAGGAATGGACATTAGACCAGTGGAAATCTGTGCTTTGGTCTGATGAGTCCAAATTTGAGATCTTTGGTTCCAACCGCCATGTCTTTGTGAGACGCAGAAAAGGTGAACGGATGGATTCCACATACCTGGTTCCCACTGTGAAGCATGGAGGAGAAGGTGTGATGGTGTGGGGGTGTTTTGCTGGTGACACTGTTGGGGATTTATTCAAAATTGAAGGCACACTGAACCAGCATGGCTACCACAGCATCCTGCAGCGACAGGCCATGCCATCCGGTTTGCGTTTAGTTGGACGATCATTTATTTTTCAACAGGACAATGACCCCAAATACACCTCCAGGCTGTGTAAGGGCTATTTGACCAAGAAGGAGAGTGATGGAGTGCTGCGGCAGATGACCTGGCCTCCACAGTCACCGGACCTGAACCCAGTCGAGATAGTTTGGGGTGAGCTGGACCACAGAGTGAAGGCAAAGGGGCCAACAAGCGCTAAACACCTCTGGGAACTCCTTCAAGACTGTTGGAAAACCATTTCAGGTGACTACCTCTTGAAGCTCATCGAGAGAATGCCAAGAGTGTGCAAAGCAGTAATCAGAGCAAAATGTGGCTATTTTGAAGAAACTAGAATATAAAACATGTTTTCAGTTATTTCACCTTTTTTTGTTAAGTACATAACTCCACGTGTTTATTCATAGTTTTGATGCCTTCAGTGAGAATCTACAATGTAAATAGTCATGACAATAAAGAAAATGCATTGAATGAGAAGGTGTGTCCAAACCTTTGGCCTGTACTGTACATGTGTCAATATTTGGGATTACATATAGCGCCACCTACTGGCAACGGGAAGTACATCTTTTTACACACTTTTTTCTTTTACAAAAATGCCCACTCCAGCTCGTAGGAATGTCGTAGAAAGATCAAACCAAAACTGGCTTGTTTGTCTCATCAAGACCTACAAATCATACACTGACACCCCTGACCTAAATCCAACAGGAAGTGAGATATTTGCACTTTAACAATCACATTTTAAAAAATATCTCCTCTGACGCCGTTTATCGCATAGACCTTAAAAGCAGCTTAAAATGTTCCCACAGTTCTCAGGTTTTCAGAGATGTCTTCATTTTTTTGTATCTTTTACCGTTCTTGAGATATTCCTGTTTAAACACCACGAGCACATTTTCACTTTACAATGGGTTTCTATGAGACGCGGTGTTGGCAGCTGCGGCGCGTGACGTCATCAGCTAGAGCGCAGAGCTGCTGTGAAAACTGTCCAAAGAAGACAAATAAAATCGCCATCACGGGCGCATTCTTTGAGCTACACCCACCATTTTTTCAAAAAAGTAATAGAGATTTTTGTCCTTCTTCAGAAAAGTGTCTGCTTTTAACACTTGCATGAACAGGATTTGAACACTGATCCTCCAAAGACAATGAGTAACCTCCATGTGTCCCATCCACTCCAATACAATTTCTAACTGCTCATCTCAGGGGAAAAGCTGAACTGCCTTCATGTTTAACCTGCTATCATTTCCACATTTCTGCATTTACCTGGAAGATATGGACATCACAACGATCCCCAAACTCTTCTGGTCGTCCTCATCTATACATTTCATTCATATCTCAAAAGCTGTGCTCACACAGCCATGTTTAAAACGTGTGGGTTGTTGGCCACAGACTGAAGCCAATGCAGTGTCACTGTGCTTTGGAGCTGTGTGGTGTGTTCCATGTTCTGTACCTGTGAGGACTGATGACAGTCCCGCCCTGAACACATCCATGTGTCAATATTTGGGGATAGCGCCACCTACTGGCAACAGGCAGTACATCTTTTCACACACTTTTTTTGCTTTCCCCAAAATTTACATGCTGTGGCCTATATTTCACGTACAATATCATGACCAATCACTGGTGCATTCTTTATCAAACTTTCACATGTCAGGCGTCACACTAAGTGTACCGCCACAGCACAGGAAGTAATTTATAACTCCAGCATACATGCTCCAATTTTCCCCAAACTTCACAGGATTGATTACAATCCCCCCTGAACACATCCATGTGTCAATATTTGGGCTAACACATAGCACCACCTACTGGCAACAGGAAGTAGACATTTTCAGATTATTTGATGGTCACAAACATCCGTTATGTCAACAGTGGAGAAACACACACATAACCACAGACACACAGCTGAAGCTACAGGCCGAAATGGGCAACAGGCAAGGGGGCAACGGGTGTGGGTGCGAGGTCCTGCCCAACGCTGCTTGCAGCTTTAATTATTATTTCTTCCGACAACGAAAATCCAAATTTGACCCCCTAAACATGCTCAAAAACTCACCAAAATTGGCACACAGGTCAGAAATGCGTGAAAATTTGATAAAATACAAAAATTAACCCCTAAAGTGCCAAAACGAGCTCTCTAGCACCACCATGGCATGTAAGAATGTCGTAGAAAGATGGAACCAAAACTGGCTTGTTTAACTCATCAAGACCTACAAATCAGGCACTTGCACCCCTGACCTAAATCCAACAGGAAGTGAGATATTTGCCCTTTCACAATAAGATTTCGCCTGAAAATGTGTATTGCACACATGATACCCCTACTCCTTCTGAACATAACTTCTGAACAACTTTTTCATTACTCACCCAGTTTGGATTCTATAAGATGTCAAAGTTGATGACACACAAACAGGGGCGTGTCTAGGATTTTTTTCTTGAGGGGGCCAGATAGGGGCACAATCTGTAGAGGGGTGGCATTATTGGCATATTGTATTGACATGTAAAACAGGTTTAGAATGTCCTATGACAGTCCTTGATTTTAGGTGATGGTAATAATAATCAGTAGACTACAATATGAATAATATGACTGTATATTTACACAAAATAATGCTAGATTGAACGATTTCACAGTATGGCATCATTTGGAAATGTTTGGAACTGTAAAAATATACATCCATACATATATTTATACACCCACACAAAATTAAAATTTTTTGCAATGATGTTGAATTCCAAATGGACAATGATCCTGGGTCTCCTATTAAATAATGCACTAAACTACTTCATCCTTAATTTTTGTGGAAGCTTTCCTTAATCTTAAAGCAAAACTAGAAGTTAAATACCTTGTGAGTGGGACGGTGTAGGGAGTGAAGAATGTGGAGCCTCTCCTGTGTCACTGTCACTGCAACCTTCACATACAAACTCCTGTGGGTCCACATCTTGATCTGACTGGTCGTCTGCCTCACCGGAGGGAATCTCTGACCACACAAAGAAATATTCCAATAATGCAAAAAAAATAAGGCATGTCTTTAATCTTTTTGTCACTTATTATGTTTAAGCACACATTTAGCACTATATATTCAATTGCTTTATGATTTATTTACCTGCTGAATCATGCTGTATTGAAGATGATGGGACTTCATCCTCGTCTCAAGGTTCATCACTATGCAAAGTTCCTAGGAAAAGATATCTCAGTTACTGTCTTTAAGTATACAACTTAACTTAACTTTTAATACTCATTCAAATTAGGTGAAGTCAAAATAAATCCTGCGGCATTCCTTGATATTTAAGTGATGGCCTTTGTGGAGATACAGCCTATTCAATACAAACTTGTTATGCTGTACGAGTCTTAACCTCCCTATATGGTCTCTGCATACACTTATACATACCCTGATTTGCTGATAAATCAGTGGATAGTGATGACTGCTGCTCATGCTCATCCCTGACACACATTTCTGCATCACTGTCTCCCGCTCCAGTAGCTGATTTGTTTTTCTTCTTCACAATGAAGAAAGTCTCAATATTTTGAGACCTTTTCATTGTTCCTATTATTCTTTCCCTAGGTGTACACTGTCTGCCCCTGAGGAAATAAGTAAATGCATAATGTTCAGTTAGGCTACTTTGTCAAGTCAAAAAACATCATTCCTTAAGCTGAAGCAAGGCTATCTTAACATAGATATTACATACTATTGTGTTATCCTAACAATTGTGCATCCATTGTACACCATACACCACCATGGATGACCAAACTTTTTTGGTTGTGGGCCACATACAGAAAAATATAAGGCGTCACAGGGGGGAAAAAATATTAAGTGTGGCAGACAGTTTTCAACCAGTTACACTTTTTAAATCAGAAAGCCCCTGTGCCAATAAAATATAAACTTTTAAAAAATGAAGTAGCTGAACAGTTACTATTGACATTACATTACTTTATTTATGTGCTCAAATAGACTAGGGATGGGAGACTGGCAGGTGGTGTGCCAACCATGCAGGCTGGGATCCCACCGGTGTGCACCGTCCCTCCCTGCGGGGATAGAGGACACAGCGAGCGGTCCGCTGCCCCCCCAGTGGGAGTGGCGGAGGGCACCTGGTGAGCAGGCCGGCGCACCGCGAGGAACCAGCAAAAAAATATAGACTGCCTCTGCTGAATTGTGTTAACTTTCAAGTATTACTCGCACACGTGCCCCTAAATACATTTTTACAATTGGCATACATCTATTTTTAGTAGCAAATGCGAGTTAAACGCTGGCACTGTCGAGCCCTAACGTTATATACAGCTGTTATCGTTAGCTTAACTCCCCGGCCATCTCCTTAACTTTAGCTACACAAACTTAACATTACTTAATCACCCACAAATTCCCACATTAAACACTAAGGTTACACATACCAATTTACAATTTTACTTACCTTTATTAATCTTAACGTTACACCAAACCAGCCCATTCAGCAATCAGCAACTGTCTGTTCCAGCTTAAACATAAACAGTAGAGGTCCAACGTCTTGTGATTGGATGAAATTTGAATGGACTTGCGTGCGGCAAATTACGTATGACGCAAATTGTTGCAATGCAGGCATAATGCTGCATAAAAATTTATTAAAATAATTTTGAACAACATCAAAACACTTTAAAATTGTGCTTTTATACATATATGTGTGGAAAATAAATATTACAATTAATTAAGCACACTTTTTTTTTTTCTCCCAAACTCTGGTGGGGGGGGGGGCAGGTAGGGGGGCCAATCAAATTTCAGGGGAAACCAGTGCCACCCCCAGCACGCCCTTGCACACAAACATCCTGAAAAGAGGAAGTACTTTATAACTCCAGCATACATACTCCAATCTTCCCGAAACTTCACAGGATTGATGACCCATCCTGAACACATCCATGTGTCAATATTTGGGATTACACCACCTACTGACTTTTCACACACTTTTTTTTTGACAAAAATGCCCACTACAGCCCATAGGAATGTTGTTGAATGGGGTCACATGACCGGTTGGACAAGATGGCTGCTTAGGCTTTTCTCGCTCTACCTAGCTTCCCACTTCTTTGTCAACTTAGCCCACTAAGTGTTGGAGTATTGTAGTATTTGTAGTATTTTTAGTGACTAACAAGAATGGCTGAATCTGGAAAGAAAAATAGCTCTGGTGGAACCTCCACGAAGGCAAGCAAAGGAACTCGTGCTACTGACTTTCAAGCCATTCTCCGAGCAGCAAGAAAGAAACTGCGACTGTGGACGTCATGAGGGTGAGATTCACCGCTGACTACAGCAACCACACAGTTAAACGTCGCCAGGCTTTCACTGGTGCTATGAACACTGCACGAGGAAGAGGAGTTGAATTTTTTCTCCTCTACCCGGCAACTTTGAAAATCAAGGATGGCTCTGGTTATCGTACATTCAGCAGCCCCGAGGAGGCGGAGGAATTTCTGAACTCTCAACCTTCTCCACAGGGCCCGTGCAGCCCTGGCAGTGTGCCAGCCAGCCACATGAATCATGGCAGATCTCCGCAAACAACTCCGGAGGTTCCCTAATCTACAGAGTGATGTGGAGCAGTTTAGTTTATTTTTGATTTGAGTTGATAGCCTGAGTCCTTCAAGATCTTCGCTGAATTGCATGGACTAAAGGGATGCTTAGAGTTTAACATCATAGAAGCCTGCATGTGCGTTTATAGCCACAGTGGACACTGAAGCAAGGTAACACAGACTACAGCGCCACTTCTGCTGTTTGTATTTCTGGTTCGACTTTGTCAAAATGCCAGTTTGGCATTACTTTCTACATCTTTATGATTGTAATTTAGAAACTTTATGTTATAAGAACATGCATAACTAATGTTGTAGAATATCAACATTATTTGCTTGGTGCACTTTTTTATGTTTTCCCTGTGTCCGAATTTTTGGCCAATTTAATACAGGTTTTTGGGATGCCTGTTTTGTTTTCTCCCATTCAGTGTGCATCTCTACACTACTGTACTTGGCAATTTGGTGTCACTATGTCGGCACCACCATTACGAACTGCAACATGGCCGTTTTTCACCTTTTCTATTCTACTCAGTTTTATTGTTACAAAAAGTGTGTTTTCTCAGTTCCTATGGTAATAGTGATATGCCAATGTTCTGTCCAAATCTGTTTAGTTTTTTGACATCAATCAGTGGGATAGACTGAAATGTATTGTAATTTTGGGGAGCTGGGTGGGCATTGGACTGGCCTACTCTGGCCCACTATCCATCTATGGTCACGGAATTAAGTACCAGGGAGGGATTAGTATTTGGAGCAAGTTCTAGCTCCTTCATGGGGTTTTTTGGTTTTTGTCTTATGTTTTTTTATGCTTTAAATTTTTTAATAGGGCACATGTCTCAAGATTTTTTGGTGTAGGGATTTATTTTCGGGGGAGGGAAGGACCCAATGGATGTTAATAATCTTTAGTCTCGAGCTGTCAGGTCCCACGATCGCAGATACTGTGCTCACACATCTGTCAACAGTTACATTAGGAACTATAACTCCAATTTATGTCTGAATTGAAAATTTTGAGTTGGAACTCAGGTTGCCTAAATACTCCTCATAAAAGGACCAGCATTTTGTGTTTATTGCACAGGAAGAAAACTGACATCGCATTATTACAGGAGACTCATCTTTTGACTAAAGATGTCAAGCGTCTCGCCAATAGACATTACCATGTGATAGCTTCTTCCTCAGCTCTTACAAAGACCAAGGGTGTGGCTATTGTCGCGAAGCGTAATCTCAGAATCAGGATTCTTGGCACATGGTCAGACTCTATGGGCATATTGACTATCGTCAAAACTGAAATTAGCAGCAAGAAAATTGCTTTTCTATCTGTATACGCACCAAATAATTTTGACAAAGTTTTCTATTCCAACCTAACAAAAAATATGTTGGAGTTAAATGAATATTCATTTGTTGTTGGTGGCGACTTTAATGCTGTGTGGAACCCAACTTATGACAAAACAAGTAAATCTGAGACTAGAGACCAGAGGCTGGCGTCCTTGGCTCTGTGCACTTGGGCAAACAGTGTTGGGCTTGTGGACTTATGGCGATTGCTTAACCCCCAAGTGAAAGATTACTCATTTTTTTCTGCCCGGCACAAATCCCTCTCAAGAATTGATTATATATTTGCATCCCCTCAAACTTTTCAGAACATTTCTGATGCATCTCTTCTACCCATTGCCCTCTCTGACCATAAAGGTGTACTCTGCTCTGTAGTGCTAAGCAGCTTTTCTGCCCGCGCACCTAGATGGCGTTTTAACATCACTTTGTTAAAAAATGGAAAATATAGAATACAGTTCAGGGAAAAACTTGCAGAATTTTTGGAGTTTAATGTTGGTTCTGTTGATGATCCTAGAATTCTGTGGGACTCTGTTAAAGGATTTATAAGGAGTAACGCCACATTATTTGCTTCTAATCTACGTAAGGCACAACTTGCAAAGTTACAGAAACTAGGAGATGACTATGCAAATTTAGAATCTGTTCTTTCAACTAACTACTCAGATCAAATTGCTTTACAACGGGAAATGGTTAAAAAGGAAATTAACAGTATTCTTAAACAGCACTCTGAGTTCTTGATTCACAGAACCAGACAGCGCTACTATTTCCATGGTTCAAGACCCAGTCATCTGCTTGCCATGAGGATTCGTAAAAATGAACAGTTTGCAGACATTTCTTCAATTAAATCTAAAACGGGAACTATCACCACAGATCCGGTACAAATTAATGACACCTTTCGCAGTTATTACTCAGATCTGTACAAGTCAGAGGCATCTTTCGATAAGGACAAATGTGATGACTTTTTAGCTCAACTTAACATACCACGTCTTTCTGTTGAAGACGCTGACAACCTTGCAAGGCCAATTTCGCTCGAAGAACTCAAAGCCGCTGTTACCAGCATGCAAAAAGGCAAATCGCCTGGCCTTGATGGCATACCCCCTGAGCTATATTTAGCCTTCTGGGAGGTTATCGGTCCATTACTTCTAGATATGATCCTTTTTTCCATAGAGGAAGGCTGTTTTTCCCGAGATGTTAACATAGCTGTGATTTCCTTGCTCCTAAAAAAGGACAAAGATCCGACGGAGTGTTGTAATTTTAGGCCCCTCAGCCTACTAAACTCTGATGTTAAAATTTATGCGAAGTTGCTTTCACACTGTCTTCAGTCTCATATGACTTCATTAGTACATTGTGACCAGACTGGCTTTATTAAATCACGCTTAGCCTCTGATAATGTCAGACGTTTATTGCATATAATTAGCGCAGCAGAAGACATCAAGGCACCAGTAGGTGTTTTATCGCTTGATGCAATGAAGGTGTTTGACCGCCTTGAATGGCCATACCTGCTAGGGGCAATGGGACTGGGTGATGGTTTTATTCGATTAATAAAAGTCTTATATTTTAATCCCTCGGCAATGGTGCTCACAGGTAAAAATTGCTCTCCTCTGTTCCCCGTATCTAGATCTTCCTGTCAAGGCTGCCCCTTAAGCCCAGTGCTCTTTGCACTCTCAATTGAGCCCTTAGCCCAGACGATTCGGCAAACCAACCTTATCAAACCTATTTCTATACAGGGCACTCAACATCACCTGGCACTTTATGCCGACGACATTTTGGTTTTCCTCGAAGATCCCCTACAATCTACTTCATGCCTTTTGTCTCTTCTTGATAATTTTAAGGCTCTTTCAGGGTTCAAAGTCAACTCATCAAAATCTACCTTTTTGCCATTAAACACAGCTGCCAGTATTATCTCCTTGCCTGCAAGCATTCCTACAGTCCACCACTTCAGATATCTGGGTACTGACATATTTCCCTCTCTCAATCACACTGTAAAACACAACTATATGGAAACACTTAACAGGGTTATAAATGATCTGGATAGATGGACAAGCTTGACTACTTCACTTCGTGCATGCATTGCAGTAATAAAAATGCATTACCCAGAATAAATTTTATCAGCTCCATGATTCCTCTCTCCCCCCCTGCCGGTTACTGGACTAAACTTCATGCGGCTGTCTCCAAGTACCTTTGGAACAGGAAGCGCCCTCGCTTGAAATTGACCACTATACAACGAAGAAGATTAGACGGAGGCCTTGCCGTGCCTAATTTTAAACTATATTATTGGTCTTTCGCTCTTAGACCTTTGATTACATGGTTTGATCCTCAGGCCGTGGTGTCGTGGCGCACACTGGAAGAAAAAAATGGTGCATCCTTGGTCTTTGTCAGATGTTTATTTGCAAATATTTCACATAATACACACAATAATAGCTCAACTGCCTCAAGTCTGGCGCTCAGTAGAAAGGCTGTGTAATATCTCCTGCAGGTGGCATCAGCATTCCCCAATCTTTAATAATAATGATAATAATAATAATAATAATAATAATAATAATAAGTTGATCGGAGGGAGACCAGTCACCTCTTCTCAGTGGAAAAGCAGGGGCATCCATTTTCTGGGCGACATCTACGATACTGACGGATTATGTTCTTTTCAGGACCTCAAGAATAACTTTAATCTACCAGGCACATCCTTTTTCTTCTATTTGCAGCTTAGAGCAGCTATCAAGGCATACGGTGTACCATGGCAGCATCCTTTGCCCATTCATCCGCTATATGAGGTAGTTGTTACAAAGAAAGGAAATAAGGGTATAGTGTCCACCTTATACCAATATTTTATTGAGGCCTCATACAGAACGCTCCCATTAGACAGAATATGGAGAGGTGACATCCCAAAATTAGTCAGTGACTTTGACTGGGGTATGGTATGGGCTAATATAGATTTGGCATCGCGGAATCCTGACCATCAACAGATCCACTATAATTTTGTTCACAGAACTTACCTGACCCCCCATAAGCTTTATCTTATGAACATTATTAGTAATGCCTCTTGCACTTTATGTTCCTTAAATACGCCTGGCACATTCCTACATATGATGTGGGAGTGCCCACCTGTTGCTCAGCTTTGGCAGGACATGGCTTCCAAGTTGACAGCACTCTTTTCAGAGCCGATATCTGCGACCGTACCAGCATTAATTTTGAATGATATATCTTCACTACGAATTTCTAAATATCAGAAACGTATAGTGTTGGCAGGTCTGACAGCTGCTAAGAAAATGATTGCAATGCGCTGGAAACCACCACACACTCTGTCTATTAGGCAATGGATGTTAACTTTTCTAGATGTTGCTTACATGGAGTTATCCACAGCTCGTATTAATGGAGCTACAGAAATGACTCTTAATACATGGCTCATAGCAATCGAAACATCGAAGGATCTTTTGTGAATAACTTTTATGCCATACTCTGTAACTGTCTGATGTGTACCTGACTCATGATCCTTGCAGTCATATGCGTATCCAGTCATACTATACTGACAATGCTAAGGGTCCTGATATGGGTGTTGTCCTTTTTTATTTTATTTTTTTCGGGGGGGGGTCTAGGAGTTCAATATGTTAGGGTTTGTAACATATATATATACATATGTTGAGTGAAGGTATATTGTCGATATACTGTCTATTGTCTACTGAAAATGTGTCTTTTTCAAAAACTCCTCCGAGGACCAAGAATTTAAAATAAAAAATAGTTTCCCACATGTAACATTGTTGGTAAATCCTGGATATGAGCCAAAGTATCTAGGTCCTATGGTTTTAGAAGCTAAAGAAGTAAAATTTATACCCATTGATAATAACCTCCATGGAAACTGCAATATCCACTAAAGCCAGTAATGAGCAGACAGTACAGGGCCTATTGGAGGCAGGTGTGTTGGTGACTGAACCAAATCCATGTAGTAACACACCAATCTTGCCAGTAAAGAAGGCAGACAAAAATAAGTACCGGCTGGTACACGATCTGCAAGCTTTAAATGAGGTAGTGGAGGACTTTCAGTCTGAAGTTCCAAATCCTCACACACTGTTTTTCAATGTTCCACTCAACGCGAAGTGGTTCACTGTGATTGATCTGTGCTCCACATTCTTTAGTGTGCCTCTCAGTGAGTCTAGTAGGCACCTATAAATCTTCATCATATACTGTACGTACATAATTATAGTCCACATGTGTTCAACAAAGTCTTGAAAGAAGATCTGAAGGACATGGTCAGTAAGCTTATGAGCACTGTCATTCAGTATGCGGTTGTTCTCATTCTGTGTGCACTGGACTTGGAAATGTGCCTTAAGGATTCTATGGCCTTGTTGACTATGTTAGCTAAGCGAGGTCACAAGGTTTCCTTGAAAAAGCTGCAATATTGCAAGGATCAGGTAGAGTATTTGGGCAGACTGATCAAAGAAGGAACACGAGCAGAGTCACCTTCTCAGTTGGAGGCCATCGCTAAGGCCCCCAGGCAGGACACATGTCAGAAAAACATTTTTGGGAGTGACTGGATACAGTGCAGAGTGGATTGATGGATACATCACCATTTTTCAACCTTTTAGGGACATGGTATGTTTTTATGTTTATATAGCCATATAACATGGCAATTATGTTACTGAGGTTATGACCCAACTGGGAAAATAAGGTCTAGTACACATCAGTGCAGGTTTTAACAAAAATATTTCTTTAATTTTGAAAAGGGGGAAAAGAGAAGTGGCGCAAAAAACACAAATGTTCCCCAGTCTCTTCCGTCTTCCAAGGAGAGACACACAAGTCACGCCCCCAGTAAACCCAACAAAGAAATTTTAAGCTTTTGTCTTACTTGGTTTAAGTTGTCCTCCACTGGACTGAGAGAGAGGGCCTACAGCCGGCCAGTCCTCTCTCCTTCTCTCCCTCTGCTAAGGCTGAAGGGTAGCCTCTCATGCCCCGTTTACACGTACATGGGTATTTTTAGAAACGGAGACATAAACCTTCGTATGTTTGCATGTGCAAATACAGCTGCTCTACTATATCGAGGAGCAGAGATGGATGAGTGCTCGGAGGTCAGCAATTTTGCAGCAACAACTTACACAGTAAAAGTACTTCATATTATTTGTTCATGTTGTCCAAGAAGTACTCTGTCCAATAGTACAGTTGTCTTTGACTACTTATTGAAAATATGATTTTTATTAAAGATCACAGTGGGGTGAATGAAGCATATTTATAGTTGATATGAGAGACTTTGACATAGGATTACTGCAAAAGAACACAGTAAAAGTACTTGATAGTAATAGGACATGTTGTCCAAGAAGTACTCTGTCCAATAGTACAGGTGTCTTTGACTACTGATATCAGGAAAGTTGTTTTATTTTCTTATTACATTCATTTCACGAGAGGCTCCTCCCCCTGTCAGCTTCAGCCGTGTCAATGCATTTCAATCAATCAATCAATCAATTTTATTTATAAAGCCCAATATCACAAATCACAATTTGCCTCAGAGGGCTTTACAGCATACAACATCCCTCTGTCCTTTGGACCCTCACAGCGGCTAAGGAAAAACTCCCCAAAAAAACCCCTTTAACGGGGAGAAAAAATGGTAGAAACCTCAGGAAGAGCGACTGAAGGAGGGATCCCTCTTCCAGGACGGACAGACGAGCAATAGATGTTGTACAGAACAGATCAATATAATGAATTAACAGTAATCCATATGACACAATGAGACATAAGGAGAAACAGATATTATATTAATAATATGATTATATATGTATGTGACAATAATGTTATGTGTATAATAGTCCAGGTATGACTAATAGTAGCAGCAGCAGTGGGAGGCATCAGGCAGGACCACGGCAGCAGCACAACACCACACACCATCCAGGCACAGCTGCGACACAAGTTAACCTTAAGTTAACATTTACCGTAAGCATTAGAATATGTGCGCACTCCTGTCAGTGTCATAAAAAAAGTTGCCTGCACCCCGTATTACCTGTCCGACGGGAGTAGACTGCATTTTCTGAAAACGGACACGTGTGCACGCAATTATTTTTGAAAACGGAGAGGGTGAAATGCCCGTTTATGAAAATAGCCGGCTACGTGTAAACGTAGTGCCAGTCTGTGCTGGGCTGATGGAGATGAGCGACAGCTGGTTCTCCCCATGATTGAAATATGTGTTGGGGGAGGTACTAATGACCTATTACCATTCCCAGCTGGCTTCTGTTCCTACAGGACCCTTGTTCCTTGCTCTAATTCCATCTCCTGGTGCTTGCTGACCCTAAGGGTAGTAAAACACCACAATATATACTGCTCAAAAAAATGTAGGAAACACTTAAATCACACATCAGATCTTGATGAACAGATTATTCATCTTAAAGTATTTCCTGATGTACACTGTATAATTTGTTGAGAACAAAATGACATAACAATGGTCAGTGGAAACCAAAATCATCAACCCGCTGGAGTCAAAATCACACCGAAAATTAAAGTTAAAAATTGAAATCGCAGGCTGATCCAACTTGTGTGAATTTAATCATGGCAACTCAGGGGAACGAGAGGGCCAGTCAATGGCATCAGTGCTTTTGTCATCCAGGAAATGTCTACAGACTCTGGCCACATGAGGCCCAGCATTGTCCTGCACCAGGAGACTAGCTACTCAGTGCAGTGCTACTCCTGTTCTTCTCACACAAAGGAGCAGATACTGGTCCTGCTGCTGGGTTGATGCCCTTCTACAGCTCTGTCCAGCCCTCCTTGCGTAATGGTCGGTCTCCTGCTATCTCCTCTCTGCTCTTGAGACTGTACTGGGAGACACAGCAAACCTTCTTGCGACCACACGTATGGATATGTCATCCTAGAGGAGCTGGACTACTTGTGTGCCTGTGTGGCTGCAGGTACCCCCTCATGCTACCAGTAGTGATAAGGACACTAGCAACTGTATGTGGCCACCACATGTAAAACCATTCCCTTTTGGGTGGTTGTCCTGCTTTTGCCCCTCCATTGCACCTGTATGTATGTATGTATGTATGTATGTATGTATGTATATAAGTATTAAAGGGTAACTACACCCATTTAAAAAAAATGTATATTTGTTATTTCTATGCTCTAAGATGGTCCAGTAAAAACCAAAAGCTAGAGAGCTAAAACTCATATTTGTAATGTCATAGGATATAAAGTCTGGGGCTGAATGAATGAAATGACAGATGTTCTAGATGATACTGAGAGCAGCCAGGGGAATCTTCTGAGTATATAGGCACACTTCACAACTGAGAAAAGTACAAAAGAATACAGCTCATTCGGGCATAAAAAAAAAGAAAAAAACAATCACTTTATGGGTCCACAAATTCAGTCTCCCAGCCATTGTCTATGGAGCAGCTCCAGACTTAATACTTGATGATATTTCAAGTTTGAGACTTCCTTCTCTGGTGTTTGGCTTTAAGAGAGAGGAGCTCATGTTCACTAATATTGATTGGCTGACTTTCCTAGATTATGAGAGTAATATATTGTAATTATGAATTTAGGTGGTATTCTAAAAAGTAATTAAAGCTGTCAAACAAAAGTAGTAGAGTAAAAATAACAATATTAGCCTCTGAGATGGAGTGGAATAGAATTAGAATTAAGTGATAGGGTTAGTGAGTCTGTGGTCTCTCCTACAGTAGCTTAAACCTTTGAGCACCAAAAAGACCAGTTGCTGTTGCAAATGGAGAGGGATAAATTGGGCATAGAAAAGGAACGGCTATGGTAGTCTTTGGGAAAGGAGAAATTGGTGTTGCAGTAGTACTGGTTAGAACTTTAGATGAGTTGTAGCATCTGTGTCACAAAGTTTGAAAATGTTTGTCGTGGTGGGTAATTTGCGTTTAGTATGGAATTTTAATGAGAGAGACCCAGACACTTTTTTCTCCCTTGTTCGAGTGTAACGCCACGGCAAGAGGTTGGCCTTAGGCCGACCATGTAATTATGTTACAATCTGTATTGACAGTAAAGGCCCAAGACGCCTATTCAGTGCTTTGTGCAGTTGACAGGCAGAAATATTCCCCTGTTAAAGAGGCAGTTTTGAAAGCTTATGAGTTGGTGCCAGAGGCTCATCAGCAACATTTGAGGTCCTGGAAGAAGTCTTATAAGTAGTCACACTGAGTTTGCAAGTGACTTAACTAAACCTTTCAACAGGTGGTGTTCTGAATTGGAGATTATTACTTTTAAAGATCTATGTTATCTGATGGGGCTGGAGCAGTTTAAAGATCGCATTTGCGTCTCCTTAGTGCTGCTAGATACTCATTCCTGCTATGAGCTGTTTCCTGGTTTGAAGTCCACGCCAGTGGGTCGAACGTATGGCGTCATCAACAGCCCCTCCCACAAGTCATCAACAGACCCTCCCGAGGCGGAAGGCCGCCTCGCTCTGTTTATACTAAAACCGTTCCGCCAATATGACTACCCTACGAGGCGGAAAATTGGGCGCCTCAGATCAACTCGCCAATCCAGCTCTGTGTGTGTAAACGCTTGCAGCTGGCCGGCAAATCGGCCGAACATTCGCGGAAAATCTGGCAGTGATAAAGGGGCTATAGTGATATTAAGATGTATGTGAAAATTCTAAAATATACAGGAGAAAAGGATTAATTTTTTTCTGTGCTCACTTTTTTTCAGGACTCGATGCCAGTGATGGGGAATGGTTTTAACCGCTCTGTGGGTTCCTTTGCACGAAGTCAGTCTGTCTTGTTGCTGGTGGTTGCCTATAGATGGGGTGGAGGTGATTCTGGGGAATGATTTAGCTGGCAGTCTTGTCTGGGCTGATGGCTCAGACAAGAGTCTGAGTCTACACATTTGTTAATAAAGGAGCCAGATGAATGTAAAAAGGAATTCCTAGATGTCTTCACAGCACAAGCTGTGACATGGGCAGTGACTAGAGCTGAGCAGATTCTTCAGTTCAGAAAAAAGATTGTGACTTTGAAATTGATTTGCATGTACCTGAAGCTCTTCCTATCGCCCAGCAGGAACTTATCGGTGAACAGCGAGCTGATGCTGCTTTGCATGGGTTATTTGACCAGCTGCAGACTAGCAAAAGTGCAGCCTTTGGGCATTTCCTGCAGGGTGAGGTATTGGTTCATGAGTTGGTGCCCCAGAGGTTTAATTGTATGGGTGATCTGGTGGTCCAAATGTCGGTACTCGTGATCAAACAGGCATTTGGGAGTTTGGAAAACATACTGTCACATTTTGTGTTGCTTCTTTTGGCCTAGTCTTAAGTGTGATGTTGCAGCTTATAATAAGATTTGTCATACATGTCTAGAAACTGGTAAGCCAAATCAGTCTACTAAACCTGCCTCACTTTGTCCAATTCCTGAAATGGACAATACATTTAAACATTTATTCATGTGTGCTGGGCCTTTGCCTGAGTCAAAAGCTGGATCAGAGTATTTGTTGACTGTGATGTGCCAGGTCATGCGTTATCCTGCCACCTATCCATTGCGTACTATCACAGCTAAGTCTTTAGACAAGGCCTTAACTCAGTTTATTGCCATGTTTGGAATACTAAAGATCATTCAAAGTGACCAAAGGAAATACTTTTCTCCGCATTTGTTCTCACAAGTTCTTAAGCAACTAAACATGAAGCATAACCAAGCACCTGCTTATCATGCACAAAGCCAGGGTGCTTTAGAATGGTTTCACCAAACTCGCGAGTCTTTATTGCTAGCATATTGCACAGAACTGTACTAAAATGGTGGTCTATCATGGTTGCTTTTGCTTTAAATCAAGAGAGTACTGGGTTTAGTCCTAATAACCTTGTCTTTGGTCACAAGGTACATGGACATTTGGCAGTGCTTCCAGATGAGTGGATTGCAGATGAACCACCTCTGAACTTGATAGATTATGTAAATGGTTTCCGATACAGGCTTTATATGGCTAGTCAATTGGTAAAACAAGAACTGGCAAGATCTCAGGCTAGGATAAAGCAGCAGTTCTATGACCGGTGCTGTGAGACATGTGCTGTGCAGTGCTGTTTCCTGCTATAGAGTGAGTGACTAACGGAAAGCATCAAACTTTGCTTTGCTGTGCCCCAGTTCTGTTGGCGCCAAGATTTGATCAGCCTTTCAAGCTTCATCTGTATGCAAGCCATACTGGAGCAGGTGCCATCCTTTAAGCTGACAAACATGGTGTTGAATGTCCAATTAGCTCCTTTTCCAAGAAGTTTAAGTCCTATCAAATTACTCCGTGGTCAAAAAGAAGCACTGGCATTAATCCTGGCTTTGCGGCACTTTCATGTCTATGTTGACCCTAGAATGCCACTTGTATTTATTGACCATAGCCCACTGACCTTGATCTTCCTGCAGAACCCAAATCAGAAGCTCATGTTTTGGGCCTGGTGTTTGCTACCGTACCACTTAGACATTTGGCACATCAAGGGCAAAGATAATATTATGGCAGATGTCTTGTCCCATACTCCTTTGTAAGTTTTTGCCACTTAAATATTCTTCCCTGTTTACCCTTCCTCTTAAATTGCTCCGAGGTGCCAAGGCTTCTGAGGTTGGAGATGCTGAGTCTGGAGAGGGATGAAGGTCAACTGTCAAGTTTTTTTAAGTTGTATTTAGGCCAAGCACATTTCATATGACCAGAAAGTTAAGTTGTCAAGTTTGTTTATACTGTAAATATGTTACTGCACTTTGGTTAAAGGATTAAAGGACTAAAGGACTAAA
The DNA here is from genome assembly GCA_019142605.1 of Cephalopholis sonnerati. Taxonomy (NCBI): domain Eukaryota; kingdom Metazoa; phylum Chordata; class Actinopteri; order Perciformes; family Serranidae; genus Cephalopholis; species Cephalopholis sonnerati. Next base: position 1,858,958 of record JAGQAX010000009.1, on the reverse strand, counting down.
GGATGTTGTCAACATTAACGTCATATATCTAAATTTGGGGAACAGTGCAACATAAAACTTCAAAATCTGCTGCTCCTTCACAAACTGGTGATGTCAGTGGTGCTCATGAGAACTACATGCTCTTCAGCCTATATTTGTAGTCTCCACCTCTGGGTACCAACAAGGATATTTTTTACAGTGTATTTGCTGTCTCTGATATTCAGGCAGGTTTATTTGACCCACCCAAAGAAATACAGTGGGGTGTGGTCGAGACTGCAGCTGAGTTGTACAGAGGGTACTGCTGAGTTGAGAGCAAACAGCAACTGGTGGTGCCTTTGCTTGAATTGCCATCTGATGCTGCGCTGAATTTCAGCTTGGGCAGTTTTTTGGGATGCTGACGCCAACTACAAACCAGAGAGCTCTTGTGTGTTACCATGCATCAAAGTTTTTTTCCTCACTTGGATAGAGGTGTGCTGAGACTACGGTTGGACTATTAGAGAAGTATTTTGATGATTGGCTGAGTACATTGCTGAATTTTTGTCATTTTATTTTGCTTCTGCCTCCAAGGAGTGACTGACAGCTGCTGCTCTGCCATTAGTTAAGAGGCAGTGGGCAAATACAGCATCTAGAGCTTTTCATCTGTAGATTAAGGCCAGACCAGAGTTGGTGATTGTTGGAACAGTGGACTAACTAACCATGATAGTTTTATTTTGTTCTATTGAGTTTAAATGAAGTGCTTGAATATACCATCAGTCTCCGTTTGTTGGGCTAACTGTGGCTGGTTGTTGGGTTAATTTTGTCCAGTGGAGACATTTTTTTAGGATTGTGAAGATAAACTGGAAAAAAAACAACCAAGGCCAACAGGGCAGATGATTACTGACTGATTATTTTTGTCACCTTACACTATGTTTAGGCTAACAATGTAATAGCTTTTGGCGATGGTGGTCACACACAACCTCCAGGATACAATAAGGCCTGTTTGTTAATGTTGATAACACTAGTGTTATTAAATTAGTGTATTTTTTGGTGTTCTAGTTTAACAATGAAGTAAGTTCTTTCAGACACCTTTACTTTCTGTAAACATAGCCCTGTTTGACGTCCACCTCCGCTGTACAAGAAGGACACCTAAGAAAAGCTCAGCATCTTTGTCAATACAGTGCGCACTGAGGAATTTATTGCTTCAACTGTCACGGGTTGAGGCAGGACCCAAATGCAGCACAAACAGCAAGAGCGTAGATATAAAAGTCTTTATGTAAGTCCCCACAGTAACAGCATCACAGGAAGATTCACAATTACAAAGTTCAGGCAATGTCTCTGCCGGGATGTGAACCGGGGTTGCTGGGGTGACAGACAGGAACAATTCCACCCGGCCACAGGAGGCCGGCTGTGTGGAAGCAGGAACAGAGTCTCACAATAACTAACAGGCAGCAGTAACAACAGGAGCAGAGAGTCCAAGACCAGAAGGATGTCTGAAGCACTCACAGCACAAGAACAGCCCAGATGGAGAAAGGGAAGCAGACGATTCCTTCCAGGAGAGCCGAAGCAACCAGAACAAGGAGAAACACAGGCAGAACTCACTGTTGGGGGCTGAAGGCAGGTCAGGTTGCCGGCGCAGAGACGAGGAGATGATATCAGGAACAGGCAGAGTCGAAACCAAGAGATCAGTCCGTGGGAGAGTGCTGGAGAGTAGTGCATGACGCGACGACAATCTGGCACTGAGGAGAAGGCAGCAGCAGCTTAAATACTGCCAGGAGCTGATTGGGAGCAGCTGCTGCCACAGGTGAGGAAAGTTAGCCTGATGAGGGGGCGTGGCTGACAGGTAGAGTGGAGCTGAGACAGATGAGTGGAAAAGTACCAGCAAACAGGTGAGGAGGGTTGCAGGGAGAATGGAGCTGTGACATCAACTAACTGAATTTACCATCAACACTGACATATCCAGTTAAGTGTGGCTGTTAAAAAATGTGGCATCTAGCCTCAGAGTTGGTCTATCATGTCCTGTCTCACTTGCCTTTTTCCCCCTTTGTACAGGAAATTGGTGGGTGGAGGTGAGACCTGATCAGTGATGCAGCACACCTGAGCAGGCTGCGCTCAGGAGACTATAAATCAGACCTGCAAGATCTCCCCCATCTATTCCCCTGGCCTGCTAATCTTGAGATGAGTTTGAATATTGTGTTGCATAGTCATACACACACTCCTAACCACTCACTCACACAGACATTACATCCACCCTGACCTGCTGAGAGACACACCCTATTGCATTATTTACTTAATGCACTTGCATTGACCGTGGTCTCCCTCTTTGTCATATACTTTTGAGCCAGGTTATGAAATTAGTTTGCACTGACCTTTAAATTAGAATGCATATTTCTAACAGTATCTATGGTCCACAGCTGCTTTATACTGTATAAAACACATATGACAATAATGCTGATACAGTGGTGGAAAAACGTTTTCGGACACCCTTCAAATTTTACACAATCTCAAATATTATCATGAAATATTTGTGGAAAAATCTTTTTTGTGTTTCAAAAGGTGTGGCTGCATTAGACAGACACAAACAAATACAAATGATTTTTTTTTTATTGTTTACAAGAAAAACTACCAAAACTAAATTCTTGACAGTTTCAGTATGTCAGTTCTCAACATTGTCGGTATCAAAGTCAATAAATAACAGAGAATGTGTTCAAAACTGAACAAAAAATAAATAAACATCACATCATCAAATTAATATTTCGTAGTCCTGCCATTAGTACGCAGTAGAGCTCTAATCCTGGCTGATGTGTTCCCCATGAGCCTTTCACACTGTTGAGGGGTAATCCTGTCCCATTCTTCTTGAATTACTGCTTTTAATTCTTCTAAATTCTTTGGTTTACGCTTTGAAACAGACCTTTTGATAATCCACCACAGATTTTCAATGGGGCTCATGTCCGGGGATTGAGCTGGCCACTCTAAGACCTGGATACTGTGCTCCTGCAGCCAAGTTCTACTGGCCCTGGATGTGTGGCAAGGGGCATTATCTTGTTGAAACATCCAGTTTTGACCTCGACGGAACAGTGCACGTGCAGAAGGGAGCATGTGGGTTTCGAGAATGGCACAATACTTGGCAGAGTTCAATGTGCCATCACAGACAGTGAGATGACCAGCAACCAGCAGCACTCATGCAGCCCCAAACCATAATACTGCCTCCACCATGTTTGACAGTGGGTACTGTATATGCTGGAGATAATGCTTCGCCTGGCCTTCTGCGTACCCTCACATTAGCAGGAGGAAGATACAGATCAAAACTGGACTCATCTGACCACAGAATCTTCTTCCAGTTCCTTGCTGTCCAGTTCTTGTGTGCTTGGGCCCAACGCCGGGCTAACCTCTGTCTCTCATTGATCAGGGGCTTCTTGACAGCCTTGTAGGACCTTAAGCCATGATCTAAACGTCGGCCACGTACAGTGCAGGTGGAACGCTGGACACCAGTTTGGTTTGACCACTGCTGCTGAAGCTCCTGTGATGTCATTCGGCGGTTTTCCCTGCACATGCGGATCAGGATGCGGTCATTTCTTGCTGACGAAACCCTTGGATGCCCAGATCTTGGTTTATCTTCCAAGCTGCTGGTTCGTCTGTATTTCTGCAGAGTGTATCCAACTGCTGAAGGACTGCATCTGCACTTCCTGGCTATCTGGCAGCAGCTGTACCCTTCCTGGCTGAAGATCTGTATCCTCAGGCGTGTTTCCTGCGTTAGGTTCCTTGTTTTAGCCATTTTTGTCTCTGAAGAACTTTCAAATATGCTGGCTTTATATAGACACGAAGCACAGCAACAAAAATTGTGTCTTTTAATAAAAAGCATGACCTTAGTGGATCACTGGTACCAAAATGACCCAATACTCAAAATGTCTTATGTATTTTTATGGAAGCAATCAATTTTAAGTTTTTAATGGCTTTTTTAGGATTTGTTTAGTAATTTGGCTGTGACTGTACTAAAAGAAAGTGCACTTGAAGACCTAAGAGTGATTCTTAATGCAATATTTCACAAATGTGTGGGGTGTCCGAAAACTTTTTTCCACCACTGTATATCTGCGGTCTCTGATTTAAGAAGTGCCACACCAGTGCAGAGCCTTTACACACCCTGTGCTGTTTTTAACCTCAATAAATCACAGAACAACACCAGGCTACTGCAATTTTATTACATACCTCTTCACACATAAGACATAAACAGGCAGAATACAAAGTTATAACTGACCACGGTTCTAACTTTGTATTCTGCCTGTTTATGTTGGAGACATCAGAGTTTATTAATTCTGTGTGTCAACCTTCTTTACAGTTTTTTTTTAGCATTTTATGCTTTGTTCTTGGATGCATATGGTGTTAATGTTCCTGTGTCACATCTTAAAATCTGATGTAACAATTTACAACATAAGGTAGAATTAGGACTGTGGCAGCATCAACAGCATTGTCTAAAATTAATTTGCTTAATTTTATATCATCATTGCACTAACTGGTAAAAGAAACAACATATTTATTGCTATGTTCAAGTCATGCTGCTGTGCACCATGCAAACAACAATATTTCTAGAAGAAGTATTTTTCTGTGAGATCAGTGACAGGTGATTTGACTGGCTAAGAGTATATTTATTAATAGACCCCACGCTCCAGGCTATATTCTACTTCACTCAGCCCTTTTGGATTTCGCATTGCTGCACATGTACATTAACAAAAATTACAGGTACGCATGAAGACATCCTCACAATCTGTGACCTGACTTTGCACTTTTCCCAAAGATGTTAGTTTTGTGAATCAATCAATGCTATACAAATAAAGTTGCCTTGCCTTGCCTTACTCAGACTCTCTTGCTAAAAAGCATGTCATTCATGAACACTCACCCCCAAGGTGGAAGAACAAAGTATTCATGTTCTATCACCCCTTGACCTAGAACGTTTCACTGTTTTTTTTTTAAACTGTAACCCTGAACCCTCCCTCCCCATTCCCCTCTCCCCTTACTTCCAAGGTCGACCTATACGTATCTACATTTAAATAGCAATGTTTAAGTCTTCTGTTTTTACAGTCTAGCAAAGACTACTAACAGACTGTACCTTTTAGTTAACACCCTTATTTTAGACATGATCAATATGTCTTTATTAACAGTCTATGTACCACCATCCTTTAAGGTAGCTGTAATTAAATCTCTTCTACAAAAGCCCACCCTGGATCCAGAGGTGTTAGCCAACTATAGACCCATATCTAATCTTCCCTTTCTTTCGAAAATCCTCGAGAAAGTAGTCACAACCAGCTGTGCATCTTTCTCCATGATAATAATTTATTTGAGGAATTTCAGTCAGGATTTAGAGTGCATCATAGCACAGAGACAGCACTAGTAAAAATTACACATGATCTTCTGATTGCTTCAGACAAAGGACTTGTATTTGTTCTTGTTTCATTAGATGTTGATGCTGCATTTGACACAATTCACCATCAGATTGTGCTACAGAGACTAATTGGCCTTAAAGGTTCTGCACTAAGATGGTTTAAATCCTATTTATCCGATTGAATTCAGTTTGTTCATGCTCATGATGAATCATCTTTAAGTACTAAAGTTTGTTTCGGAGTTCCACAAGGTTCTGTGCTCGAACCAATTCTATTGACTTTATATGTGCTTCCCTTAGGAAACATTATTAGAAATCGCTCTGTGAACATCCATTGTTATGCAGTTGATACACAATTATATCTATTGATAAAGCCAGAAGAAACAGATCAATTAACTAAACTTCAAACATGCCTTAAAGACATAAAATCCTGGCTGAGCTCCAATTTCTTGATGTTATATTCAGACAAAAGTGAAGTTACTGTTCTTGGCCCCAAACACCTCAGAAACTCTCTCCCCAAAGATATAGTTTCTCTGGATGGCATTGCTCTGGCCTCTAGCACTACCGTAAGAAACCTCAGAGTAATATTTGATCAAGATTTGTCTTTTAATTCACATATAAAACAAACTTCATGGACTGTGTTCTCTCATCTGTGTAATATTGCAAAAATTAGGCCTAACCTGTCCCAAGATGGTGCAGAAAATTGGTCCACACATTTGATACCTCAAGGCTGGATTACTGTAATTCCCTATTATCAGGTTGCTCTAATAAATCTGTAAAACTCTCCAGCTGATCCAGAACACAGCGGCACGTGTACTGACAGGAACTAAGAGATAGAGATAATATTTATCCTATTTTAGCGCCTCTGCACTGGTTCCCTGTAAAATCGAGAATTGAATTTAAAATCCTTCTCCTAACTTACAAAACTCTAAATGGGCAGGCTCTGTTATATCTTAGAGTGCTCATAGTGTCCTATTATCCCACCAGAACACTGCACTCTGAGAATGCAGGGTTAATTGTGGTTCCTAAAGTCTCCAAAAGTAGAACAGGAGACAAAGCCTTCAGCCATCAGGCTCCTCTTCTGTGAAATCATCTTCCCATTTCAGTCCGGGAGGCAGACACTGTCTACACATTTAAGACTTGACATAAGACTTTCCTTTTTGATAAAGCTTATAGTTAGGGCTGGCCCAGGCTTGTCTTGGACCAGCCCCTAGTAGGCTGACGTAGGCCTAGTCTGCCAGGGGAACCTCCTATAATACACCGAGCCCCTTCTCTCCTCCTCTCTCTCTCTTCTTTGCTAACATTCATGTCCTGTTACTGCATCTCCCTAACGCGGCTCTACTGCATGTCGCTAACTCGGCTCTACGGCATGTCACTAACTCAGCTTGTTCTCCGGAGCCTTTGTGCTACACTGTCTTGCAGGTTAACTCGTATCACAGCTGTGCCTGGATGATGTGTCGTGGTTGTGCTGCTGCCGTGGTCCTGCCTGATGCCTCCCACTGCTGCTGTTACTATTAGTCATACTTGTACTATTATACACATATCATTATTGTCACATACATATATAATCATATTATTAATATAATATCTGTCTCTTTTTATGTCTCATTGTGTCACATGGATTACTGTTAATTTATTATGTTGATCTGTTCTGTACAACATCTATTGCTCGTCTGTCCGTCCTGGAAGAGGGATCCCTCCTCAGTTGCTCTTCCTGAGGTTTCTACCATTTTTTTTCCCCCCGTTAAAGGGTTTTTTTGGGGGAGTTTTTCCTTATCCGCTGTGAGGGTCCTAAGGACAGAGGGATGTTGTATGCTGTCAAGCCCTTTGAGGCAAATTGTGATTTGTGATATTGGGCTTTATAAATAAAACTGCATTGAATTGAATTGAATAGTATCACTGTAAGGCTCTTCTTTAAAATTGACCCCATTTGAAGCTCAAGTCAGAATCTTTTACATTAAAGGCTCTAAAGGCCACCTCTTGGGTGACATTAGACTGTACATCCTAAGAAGGTGGTCTTAAGCGACTGTCTGGAACAATTCCCATTGTTTCCCAATTTCTCCTTAGTTTCTGAAAAGTTGATTATTCTTCATTTGCTAACATTTATGTCCTACTTCTGCATATCCCTAACTTGACTTCTATTGCGGAGTCTTTGTGCTACACTGTCTCACAGGTTAACTCGTATCGCAGCTGTGCCTGGATGGTGTGTTGTGGTTGTGCTGCTGTCGTGGTCCTGTCTGATGCCTCCTACTACTGCTGTTATTATTAGTCTTCTATTACTCCTACTATTATTATACACATATGATTATTATTGTCACATAGGGGGCGGTATCCTTGAGCAAGATACTGAACCCTAAATTGCTCCCGATGGCTCCATCGGTGTGTGAGTGTGTGAAAAACTGAGTAGCCTCGGCCAGTAATGTATGAATGTGTGTGTGAATGGGTGAATGTGACTCGTAGTGTAAAATGCACTTTGAGTGGTTGGATGACTAGAAAGGCGCATACAAATGCAAGTCCATTTACTATTTACCATACATATTTTATCATAAATATACTAACAACATTTGCTACCACAATTACTGTTATTATTATTATAATATTATTACTAAAATTAATGTTGTTGCAAGCTATGGAGTCTTTCCTTATCCGCTGTGAGGGTCCAAAGGACAGAGGGATGTCGTATGCTGTAAAGGCCTCTGAGGCAAATTATAATTTGTGATGTTGGGCTTTAAAAATAAAATTGAAAAATTGAATTGAATGTTATCATTACTGTCTGCCCTGCATCTCTGGCTCTGTCCCTCTCCATCTCAACTTCTCTCTCTGTCTTTGTCTGTCTTGATGTATCATTTTGTCATGTGGATTACTGTTAATTTATTATGTTGATCTGTTCTGTACATCATCTATTGCTCGTCTGTCCGTCCTGGAAGAGGGCTCCCTCCTCACTTGCTCTTCTTGAGGTTTCTATAATTTTTTTTCCTGTAAAAGGGTTTTGTTTGGGGGAGTTTTTCCTTTTCCGTTGTGAGGGTCCAAAGGACAGAGGGATTTCATATGTTGTAAAGCCCTCTGAAGCAAATTATGATTTGTGTTGTTGGGCTTTATAAATAATATTGAATTGAAGTTGAATTTTGGTCATTTTGCTAACAAAGGGGATGGCTTCCCCCATGTCCCCCCCCCAGATCGCCTACTGATTGCAGTAAGAATCCATATCTCTTAGATATTCATCTTTTGTCTGTTTACCAGTTAGATTTATTGAGTTAATTTTTTCTGTTGTTTCTTGTCACATTCATTGTTTGTTGATGTTAACTGATGTTATGTTTGGATCAAATTTACTTTTTACGACATGTTTTTTCTTCGCATACTCATCAAGTAGTGTGAGCTCTTAATCTTCTGTGCAATTTGGTCCTCTTTTCCTTTGCATTTGGACATTATGAGTGAGATGTTTGCTGCAACTGTCTTAAACAAAAACAAAAGGAAAAACAATACTGCACCTTAAGAGAAATCCTTATCAGAAAAACTTAAGATTCTTCATGCAACTAGCTACAGATCTAAACAACTGCCAAACTTCAGAGAGGGAAGCTTTAGAATCATCACTGAGCAAATGTGAAGCCGGGTCGACGCCAAAAGCCACCTTTTGCAGCGGTATTATACACCGCTGCTTGGTTGGATGGCATCTGTTGCAGCAGTATAATGTGCCGTTGGACATTGTCAGTTTAAAATGCTGCCGGTTATGACGTTATATAAAGAGCTTGAAAGTCCCTATCCTGCAGGTGGAAAGGGGTCCAACACACTTTTACCCAGGAGGCTAGTGTTCACTTACTATATGAATGTAGAGCCACACCATGATGTTTTTGTCTAAACCTAACCACATGCTTTGTTGCACAGCGTGAACTGCCATCCTTGAATGTCAACAACAAACGCAGGAGGATAAGTAGCTCATAATACGACATGAAATAAACATGAGCAGCACTGATCAAACGGCGATACCCACTTGATATGTTGGGATGAGAACCGATTGAAGTTATCCACTGACGATCAATAAAGGCTTATCTTATCTTATCTTATCTTATCTTATCTTATCTTATCTTATCTTATCTTATCTCACAGTTGGAGCAGCAGCAGACCTTTAGAACTAACTGCTAGTAGTATTGTCATACATCCAGTAGATGGCGATGTTTAGCTACATAGACAGGAAATGCAATACAGTACATCCATACCATTAAGTTGCAAGACAGAAGTCAGGCTGTGAAAGAATAAAATTTATACTCATCTCTGTGCCACAGGCTGCAAAACAATTAGGGGATTTTATGTATGTTTCTTTGAGCCAATAGCATTCACTGCTCATTTCTTTAACAGTATGATTGATCAGTTAAAAATCTATTATCCTTCCAAGAAGTTATGATGGTATTTATACAGTTAATAGTGGTGTCATCATAAATATCAAATTGTCTACAGTAATATGCTGTGTCTGGATAAGAGCAGTTTTACAACATGATGTAACTGCATCTAATGAAGTTATATGGGCCAGCTTTTAACCCTGGTTGATCTTGGATTTAAACACATCCTGTGAATAATGTAACACTTACACTTCAAATATTTTGGGTGTGGGTCTACTTGTCCCCTTAGAGGGAAGGGTCTGCAAATCAGTATGAAGTTATTATGATCCTTTGAAACATTTCTATCCTGATAGGTTGCTTTCTTCCAGGATGACAGTGCCCACATCTATAGGGCATGATGGCTCACTGAATGGTTTGACGGGTATGAAAATGATGTGAATCATATAATATGGCCTTTGCAGTCACCACATCTCAACCCAGTTGAACACCCTTGGGAGACTTTGGACCAATGTGTTAGACAGCTTTCTCACCATCATCAAAACACCAAAGCAGGGAATATCTTTTGGAAGAATGGTGTTCCATCTCTCCAGAAGAGTTTCAGAGATTTGTACACTGAATGCCAAGATACACTGAAGCCCAACACTTTACTTAGAAACTTAATGTTGTTTTTTCTTTAATTTGTCATATGGACAGACAGACAGACAGACAGAAAGACAGACACCATGGGATGTGGCACGGAAGTGGTCAGTGTGCCAAAGTCTTTGTTCTGTATTGACAATTAAAATCCTCCAAAGGAGATATAATGAGCTAGCTGGCCACTGCCCACAATGCCCAAGGGAATGAAAACACACACACACACACACACACACACACACACACACACACACACACACACACACACGTACACACATACTGCAGTGATTTGAATGGTTAATGACCAACCAGATCTTTAGTGACAGTACAGAGCAGGGCCCAAAATTAATGAAGGACGAGGACTATTTTTGTGTGTTTTTTTTGTTTGCTTGTAATTTATATTATGAGAACTGGACTGGAGGCAAAATATGAGTAATATAAAGGAAAGATATAAGGACAGAGAGATGATAAATCATTCTCTATGTGGACTGCAGTTCTTCCAGGCATGCAGCAGTAAAACCTATTTTTTCTCCTATTTTCCTTCTTGAATAAAAAATAAAAACCTACAGTGAACAAATAAGCATGATTTATAAATATACAGTGGGGGAAATGAGGATTCAATGCATCAGCATTCTTTTTTTATTAAACATATTTCTAATGCAGCTGTTCACATGAAATTTATACCAGATTTTGATATTAATCCAATAAAACTATACATGTAAAGAAATCACAACATTACAATCCATAAAAAATATGTGCAACAACATGGAATAAAGCAGGAAAAAATATTGAATATGCCAACTGAAAAGTATTTAATAATTGGAGGAGAAGCTTTTGATTGCAACATCAGCTTTTATGATGTTTCCTGTATGAAGAAATCAATCTATAACAGTGTTCAGATGAGATTTTGGTCCATTATTCCACACATACAGTCTTTCCATCTAGAAGATTCTGAGGGGCAGCTGGTGAATCTTGATCTTCAGCTTCTTCCACAAATGTTTTATCAGGTTTCATTCTGGTGATCAAGTGGGTCATTCAAACACCTTAATTTTCTTAATTTTAAACTACTTTTACTTGAGTATTTAAATTTTAATGCCACTTTCTACTTGTACTCCACTACACATAAGAGAGAAATATTGTATGTTTTGTATTGTACGTTGTTGTTTTGTTATGTTTGTATTGCTGCTATTATTTGATAACTTTGTTCACTGGTTACTTTACAATTTAAGATGTTTGCTCACAAACCATATGAAAATATATAACTGCAGCTGACACTATCAGTTAATTGATTAGAAAAAAAGGGAATTATTTTGATATTCATTTGTTATTTTTCGAGATATGATGTGTAAGGTACCCAGGGTGCGCTGGTTGTTGATGTTCTGGGATGTCGTGACAACTTCAGCCCGTTACATGCATGATCAGTTTTTAAAATACACCCTTTTTCACAGGAAATGTGACGTTTGCATAAAGTTTCTTTCATAATAAATGCACTACATCGGTATAGCACCACCATTTGACATTTGTCTCCTTCAACAACAAATGTACGTGGCTGGATTTAGGATCAAAGAACAGGGTTTGGCTTTTCATACATACGGGAACTGAACATCTTCCTCCATCCTTCCCGCCCGTCCTACACGGACATTCAGTGACTTAACTTCCATCATTGTCCTGCTGTGTTCCCCCCTGTTGCCACTGGGCACCGTTACACAATAATATCCGCATATAATGCCAACGCTAAAGGACGGCTATTTCGTTGATGTCTAATGCTGGAAATCACTGACCAAGCGTCAGTATTTAACAACTTCAGAGTAAGACCAGGTTGCTCAAATATGAGGACTTGCTGCTTTTTCTGAATTATTAATGAATTGATTTGTCAATTATTATTTATTATTTATCATTATTAACTTGATTATTAATTATTTTGATTCACTAAATTGGTTGAAAGCTTTCCTCATTGAGTACTTTTATTTTTAACGCTTCAACACAGTTCCCTGATTGTACTTACAAACTTTGACTTGAGTAACAGTTTCAGTGCAGAACTTCTAGTACCAGAGTATTTTTACAGTGTGGTATTAATACTTTCACTTCAGTAATGGATCTTAGTACTTCCTCCACCACTACTGATGAAATGTTTTGTCATTGCCGTTTATTTGATTTTTCTGAAGCACCAGTACCAACACTCTAGAAAATCACATTTACTTAGTTTCACTTTATTTGACAGAATGACGATTTCACTGCTACTGATGTTCTTCTTGCAGATGTTTTTGGTGGCACCTCTTATGTAATGTTTAGGGAGCATTACCTATGCTAATAGGTTACTTATGATTAAGTGGGATTCGTAATTAAGCACGCCTGGGTAAAAGCAGATTTGAAGGGTTAAGAGTGTTTGGTGACTTCTCATTTTTATTTCTATTGAAAGAAAATGAACAGAAAATATAAGAGAAATTTAAAAGAATGTTGCTACATGAGGCCCATTGATTGCATGTCCTGGGTGTAATGCAGAAGACAACATGTGATTCCGTAAAAAGTATGGCCATGCCTCCTTTTGTTTTTTTTTATGTTAAGACAATGTGACATGGCTAACCATCTCCCTGGTGCTGTGTTAAAAATAAAAGACAAAATGCTTACTATATCACATTTTAAATGAACCATGCCCAAGCCAAGCCCAGAAGTTTACACAATTAATGGCCTGTTGGGAACAGGTAGGGTAGCAGAACTTAGTGCTCAGTGTTCTGCTGTACCCAGGCATCGATACAAGTGTCCCTTTCACACCCAGGGATTACATTCATTTTGGACTTATCTGCAATGCAAAACTGATGTTTAATGCCAGCGTTCAGTGTCAGTACAGTAAGTACTGTGTTGTATATGTAGTGACACAGATCTTTCCCCTAACCCTGACCAAGGGTTTTTGTTTGTTTGTTTGTTTGTTTTGTTTATGTTTAGTTTTAATGTTGTTGTTGTTTTGGCCTAACCGTGACCACAATATTTCCCTACACCATAACCACACTGCTACTTTGTAGCACCATCAAATATCACTGATAACATACTCTGTTATTTTACCAGTGCTAAATAAAATATCATAGTCTCTCTTCAGCCCCTTTTACACTGCCTGTTCATGGCAGAAATATGTGTATATGGTATGATTGCAGAATGGTGGGACAGAGTCGTCTAACGTAACAGCACCAAAATGGTATCTGTATGGACAGGACAATTGGGCAAAATGGGATCAGCCCATTACATTCCGAAGTCATTAAAGACCGCCGCAGGGCAGTGTCAGATTGTAATGCAGCTGGACGGAACCTTATGCAGGGTGATGATATGCTGTTGGTTGGCCAGAAGGCACCTGTCGCAGTACAATGAAACGCTGCTAAATGGCGGCAGGTTGAAACGCTGCTGGCATCAGTGTAATAAAAGTAGCTGGAAAGTCCCAATAGGATGCGGGGGAGGGGAGGTGGATGGATCCAGCAAACCCCAGCCAAACCATGATATTTTTCTAAACCTAACCACATGCTTTTGTTGCCAAAACCTAACCATGTTCTTTTGTTGACATTTTGTTGGTGTTGGTTGCGGCATCCTGGAACGTCAACAACAGACACAGGAGGAAACCCTCTTATCTATCCGACCTGCTTTTACCATATCAGCCCTCGCGGACCCTGAGGTCCTCTGGCACTGGCCTTTTTATTGTTCCACGAGTTAAAACCAAAACTCACGGTGAGGCAGCATTCAGCCATTACGGCCCCCGTTTGTGGAACAGCCTGCCGGAGAACCTCAGGGCCGCAGAGACTGTTGATATTTTTAAAAGGAGGCTCAAGACCCACCTTTTTAGTTTAGCTTTTAGTTGACCTACTTAACTTATTTCCTTATAGCTATTTATTTCTTTTATTAATATTTAATCCTCAATGTTTCTAATGATTTTTATTTATTTATATTACCTTTAAACTTTCTTAAATCTTCTCTCTTCTCTTTTTACAATTTTTAGACTGATGCATATCTTAGTTTTTAGCTCCAGTGTTTCCTCATGGGGGCCCTCCGCAGCGGTAGTTATGCCTGCTCTCCATGGGGGGGCGCTGTCCTGGGGACCCCTCATTGTGCACCCCGGCCCAGGTGGGGGTCCCTGGGGCGGTGCTCCCTGTGGATGAGAGCTGTGGCGCCTCTTGTTGCGGACGGCCCCCTCATGTTGTCCTTACCTGGACCCTCGGTGTCGAGCCATATCCATATCCATATCAATATCAACATTTTATCTTTGTGTGTGTATGTGTGTGCGTGTGTGTGTGTGTGCGTGTTTGCGTGTGTGTGCATTTGTGCGTGCGTGTATGTGTGTTTGTTTGGACGGGGGTGGGAAGGATGGGTTTACATTTTTATCTATATATATTTTGTTTTGTTTTATTTCATCTTGTTTGTTTTGTAAAGCACTTTGTGTTACACTTGTATGTATGAAAAGTGCTATATAAATAAATAAAGTTGAAGTTGAAGTTAATATGAAGATGCAAAAGGTTACTGACAAAGCTGCTATATGTGTCAACTTAGGATGAGAATGTGTTGGACATTTTGCAGACATGTTATGTGAGCAACCTACAGCAGGAGATATAAAAAGTAGCTGATGGCAGTTAGTGGCTAACTTAAAGAAGAAGAACAGCTGCTGTTAATTGGGAAATCAATGAGGTCCAAGAGCTTCTGACACACCAAGCAGAGGATGAGATAAGATGCCATATAACAGGGACGGTAATTATTGTAATTGCTGTGTTATACCATTATTATTGTTTGCTAAGTTCTGCTGATGCATGTGTTTTATGTCACATTAGAGGCCGACGTTGTCCAGTTGCATGTGATACTCGTCACACCTCTTTGTGCCAGAATGCTGCCTAAAATCACACACTGGAGCCGCAATATGCTGCCTTCATTTGGTTCTGTGTAAAAATGCAAAGAAGACATAAAAACAGACTTTGTAGTGGCTCTTTAGCACCATCTCAGTGTAAAAACAGCTTTTGTAAAGATCTGTGATAGCGGGAACCATCAAAGACATGCATTATTGCTTTAAAGGGAGGCTAAGCTCCATGTTTGTATGGAATCAGATTGGGCCATTATGCTGCCACTTAATGGAATCTGTGTGCTTGTGAGGTCAGTATTATTCCTCAGTTGTGTAAGTGTTTCTGTAACTCCTGATAGGTGAGAGCGTTGAAAAGGCAGCGCTGCCTGTGATCTTTTGTTCAGGTGGCTCGAAAATGTCCGACCTCTGGCCCAGGGTCAGGTGTGGTAAGTGACTCATGGGGCTCTGTGGGCAGCGGCCCCGCTCCACCCTGAGTAAACCCTAAGGGTTTGTTGTGGTAACCATGTTAATCCCTCCCAACCAGGTAAACAGGCGGAGGTTTGTCTGTCTTTGATCACAGCAGGACACTACGAATGTATGTGTCAATGTGTGTGTGACTCTTGTCCAGTTTTTAGGATGTTAAATCATATTCAATTAGACAGGTAATTTTTCCTACCACCATGTACTAGATAAGGCTTTTGAATGAATATGAGGTGATATTCTCTCTTGTCCAGTGATGCAGATTGGATAGTGCTTCCGTGCTTTCTGTGTCTGACTGCTACAGGGTGATTAATGTGTTCATTTCCCATTATTAAAGACTAGAGCGGTGCTGCAGGCTACAGATATAGGGCCTCGTCATAAATCTTAGCCAAATGAACAGTCAAATAATCGCTCATCGGAAATGAAATCTGGGCTCATTAATACTGAGGCCCTGACTGGGGGAAGAGTACACACACACACACACACACACACACACACACACACACACACACACACACACACATGCATGCGAGTCTGGGCATCTCATTCTCATGCAGCCATACACCCACATGAATACACACACATACGAATGCACACAGAATGAAGACTTGAGGGGGGCTCTGGTCTGGTCCACCACCTTAGCACACCACTCAATAATGAGAGGCCAATCATCAGAGGAGACATATACACACACACACACACACACACACACACCTACACAGTTATTGTGGGTCATGTCTCAGGTGGTGAGTTGGGACCCATAGGTGCAAGACAAAGAAATCATAGGCTCTTACAAGAGTAGTATATAATAACCCCTGCACATGGTTTGACTTTTCAACCCCTCTGACCTGCTTCACAGGCTCCTCATAGATTCAGACTGATGTATCTTTTGCTCTTAATGTATAAAGAGAACTTTATTTTTTATGTTCTTCGTCTGGTTTGAATATGTGAGTTGAAATGCAAACTCACATACCATGCTACACAGTTCCAAAGACTAATAGATATTCAAGAAGTACATTTCAGTTCTAGAACATCAAATGAAAAGGACCATGTAAGATATATAGTGATATAAGCTCAAGATGGACACCAACCAGTAATTTGGATTCAGAATAATAAAAGCTGAGACATGGTTATTTTTTCTTAACTCATTAAAGGTAACTTTTTAGAGGGAAGGCAATGATAGGACTGGAGTAGTCTTTCAATTAAGCATCCTGTAAAATTCACCCAAATTCAACTAAAAGTCTTATCTAAGGCGTACCCAAAGTAAATTTAAGGCTGTTCTTGTTCCATCTTTAGTACATGTACATACATGGTCTAATTTGAAAGGAAACAGTTTTTTCCCCAACAGTCAGAATCACCATGAGTGCTTCTGTCATTGAGTTATGTTTCAACAAACTGAAATGAAAGTCGTTGTTGTTTTTTTTTTTAATCTTCACCTGATTATTTTCTTGAAAAAAGATGCTGCAGATGACAAGAACTGGGACTTCTTAGCTGGAAAACAAAGGGACCATATCATAAACTCTTACCTTGTCCAAATTCGAAGTAGATAACAATAGCACAGAAAACAAACATTTTAAACATATTTTTCTAAGGTTTTGTCAAGGTGCTTTAAAAAAAGAGGTCAGGAGTTCGCCACCATTTTGAAAGCCAGGAATCAGCATATTTACATGCAAAGGGAAGAAATTATGAATAATTTGTGAATAAATTTGAACATCTGAAATGATGCAACATCAATCTGGTATCGTCACAATACAATATTATATAGATTCTTTTGACGATGATACAATATTTGCCGATATTACAGAGTCTGCTATAAAATGATTTCAATATGATGCGATTCAGGAGTCTGCAAATGATATGAGACACTTTCATCTGCCCATTGAACACAGCTGATTACAGAAGAAGCAGCAACCCCTTTCTATTTATCCTTTGACCATAAAAGATAATAATAAATAATGAGTGTAGTAAAGTTTACTTTAAATTGACTTCACTAACACTCATTAAACAGCACATGGAATAAGTTTCTGGCAGAAAGTCCTTTCTGGAAGAATTTCACCCATTTTAAACCAAACTATCATCTTTTTCATAAAACCAGGGTAATCTGGCTTAAAGCCCTGAAGGCAAACTTCTCACAACAGCCATAAAATAGGGATTAATAACAAGATCATGTAACAAAGGTATAAAATTCAGGTCAATAATAATACTTTATTAAATTAGCCTAGCGGCTTGCGGACTTTCATAACTTAACAAATAACATGTATTATTTAAACTTTTTCTCACTCACTGTTAAAGTCACTGCATCTCCCAACATGTTTGAATTTAAGCCTGCATGCATGTTTTTTTGCCAAACATTGTTGAGCAGCTAATGTTGCTGTCGTGAGAAGTAAGCAGAATGAGATGCCCATCCGGGCACATAAAGTTACATGGTGTTTCATCTTGTAATGGCATTGTTTACGTACGGCATGTGCTCTGTCTGTTGACCCCTTTTTTTCTCCAAAATCGAAAATATTTCCACACTGGTGATTTATTACCAAGTAAATAATATTATCCTTATTATCTTTCTTTTGGCTGTTTGCCATCTGCCTGCTGCTGTTTGATGGTGACACAGACTTTCAAAATAAATGCGTGTCCTAAAGATGACAATATAGATCGATGTTTTCACTTTGTGTCAATGATACTTAATTGTTGATAATTGAATCAATATATCGATCCACACTGATGGATAGTTACACCCCTAGTAATAATGTTTCTGGACTAAATATTTTACTGGATTAAGATTGTCTGGATGTTTGGGAGCTGTATGAGCAGCACTTTTGTTGGCATAATATAGATCTGTAGATTCAATCATACCTCAGGTGAGTAATAACTGTTTATTTGATTGTTGTTTTTCTAACAGAAGCGTTTATTGAACCTGCTGTGGTGATTGTATCTTGAAATTATTAGTATCAGTTGAACTGCAAGGAGTGTAGCTTTTGAGTGATCATATGAAACACCATATAAACTATTTAAACACAGCAAATACAACAATATCATAATCATCAAATATAACCTCTGCAGATGAGGCGTCGAATTTTTCTGAGGTTTTAACAGGGCCATAGGACAATGACACACATTTCAAGGCTTCATGGCATTCATGAAAAACAGGATTTAGGTCATGTGACACTGATAATAAACCATTTAAATGTCATCAACCTGACAGGTCCTACTTATCTAATGATGATGGAAACTCAGAGAAATTAAACTCTGACATTACAGTTCATTTATAGAAAACATGATGTGAGAATTGAATGAATTGATGTAAAGAAAAAAAATAGGTGGCAGGTTAACAGCTGAACCGTTGAAGGAATCTGTATTGAAATCCAATTTATAATCAGAGACTTGTTAACTGATAGAAATACACAACAGGACAGACACACAGGCTATAAACATAGGGCCAGATCCACAAAGAATGGATTGCTCCTGCTAATAGCGCCATTATTTGCGCAGAATTAGCTCACGCTCATTACAGTGCCTTTGCCTGGCTACAATCACGGCTGCCATGAGTCCTGGCATGACAGCCCTTATATAGGCTATGTTCCACAGTTACCGCCAACTGAGTGCAATTTGCAATCATTTTGCGTGAGAGAGAGAGTGAGAGAGGGAGAGAGAGAAATTGCGCGGATTTAATACACGGGTCTCACTGGCGTTAAATAGCACCGCTTTACAGCCTGTGGCAATTAGTGCTGGTCTTTGTGGATTAGGTGGTATTTGCAATGAGGTTTATTTGCATAGGAAGGGGGCAATTTTGCGCTGAATTTATGAATATTCCCTAATTTACATGCATGCAAATTGGACAGGCGCAGCTAGGAGTGGCAGTGCAGTTTGTGTTTAGTTTGCGTGCATTTCACCCTTTGCGTGTGCTTTGTGGATTGCACGCTATTTTTTTCTCTCATTTGCACAGGTTTAGCGGTTGCAAAAGCAATGCAATCCTTTTGAGGATCTGGCCCATAATGTGTTACCAGGGTTGTTCAGAGGTGTAAACAGAGTATGTAGTGTGATGACTAATAGTATGCATGTGATTGATTATCAGAAAGATTAATGGTGTGTACAAGCTGCATTAGTTGAGAGATTTATAATAAGTAAGTTTTGATTTATGCTTTATGGAAATGAAAGCTCAACAATTACTGCTTTAAACTCTGTGAGAAGTATGCATATGTGCTGTAGGTGAAGGCATACCAGAATAGACCAGTGATCATTAGATCACTGCTGAACACTAGAATCAGGCAGGACTGCTGGGAGAGAGAGGCTGCAGGGGAAGTCTCAGGAAAATGAGCTGATGTGGTGCTGACTTTGATGAACTATGATGGAGGATACAGTGCCATATCCTTATAAGCCTGCATGCAGATGGCAAGTTGAGTTTTCTAAACAGCATTAACTGAGAAGAGGTCAAAGGTGATTAATCAGAAGTGACAAGTGTGAAGTGGACAAATGCAGAAAAATCAAGGAAGACATTCACATATTCATTCTGATATGGGAAACCACCTTTGAACAGAGAGAGTGATTATCAAGTGGGTGATCAGTGATATCTCATGTGCTGAGATCTCAGAAGGAATCAACATCAGTGACACAAAGTCTGATGGGTCAAGAAACATGAGCAGTCAGCTGATCGGACATGTTTGAAGCTAACCAACAGATTAGGCAAACTTATTGGAGCAAGGGAGGTGGAAACAAAAATTATGACACAAACTGTTTGTTATAAACAAACATCACAGTTTACAGACCCAGGTTTATTATTTTTAGTGTGCTCACTTTCATGTCTACCTACAAAAAATGTTAGGGTTTGTTTTTAGCCTGTCCGATCCTCCAACTGCCCATGTTGACCCATCAAACTTTGCTGTAGAGGTCTTCAGGGGTCCAAAAATTTGGACCTGAGCGTGATGTAAAACATCCATCCATGCATTCATTTTGTTCTGCTTACCCAGGGCTGGGTTATGGGGCCAGTAGGCTGAGCCACAAACTCCAGACATCCCTCTTTCCAGCAACACTTTCCAGCTCCTCCTGGGGGGTTCCCAGGTCAGATGAGATATATTATCCCTCCAGCGTGTTCTGGGTCTGTACTGGGGCCTCCAACCAGGTGGTTGTGCACCTGTAACGGGAAGCACAATCCTGATCAGATGTTGAACTACCTCAACTGACCACTTTCAATGTGAGGGAGCAGCAGCTCTCCTTTGACCTCTCTCCAGATGTCTGACCTCCTCCCCCTTTCTCTAAGGCTGAGCCCAGCCACCCCATAGAGGAAACTCATTTCAGCCGCTTGTATCTGCGATCTTACTCTTGCGGTTACTACCATAGCTTGTGACCATAGGTGAGGGTTGGGATGTAGATGGACCAGTAAATCGAAAGCTTAGCCTTTTGGCTCAGCTCCTTCTTCGCCACAACGATGTGGCACAGCGCCCGCATCACCGCAGGTGCCACACAAAACCTCCAATCCCTCTCATGCTCCATTCTACCCTCACTTGTGAACAAGACCTTAAGATACTTGAACTCCTTTGCTTTGGGCAGTAACTCAGTGCCAACCCAGAGGGGGCAATCCACCATTTGCCATGTTGAACCATGGCTTCAGACTTGGACGTACTGACTCTCATCCGACCGCTTCACATTCAGGTCTTAATTGCCCCAGTGCATGCTGGAGGTCACGGTGTGATGAAACCAATAGAATGATGATGTAAAGCCGACCCATGGAAAATCTCCTCACACCTGACATTGCTTACTCCACTGACCCTTCACCAAGTCCCTCCCCTCAAACCCAGACTGGCCAATCATAGTGTAGCATCGGGCCAGTTCTGACAACGTTCTGACAAAAAAAGGCAGTGCTCCATAGACTCATTTTCCGGCTGCTTGTGGGGATTTCGAGCTAAAAGTTCTGCCAGGGGCATGCTGTGTATTAATGATACTCTTTACCTGGAGAGGTTGGAAGGATATACTGTATATACATTTCTTCCCTTTTTCAAAACCAAAACCACACCCTGAAATGTGTAGGGTTAGTTAGCTAGCTACAGAAGGTATAGCTACTGAATGTATGGACATGCTGCTTTTGCTTTTTAATGATTATAGCAGTGAATAAAGACCTGCCCTGCTCTACAGGAATCAGTGAAGGGGAGAGGAACTTGGCCAATATTCAACTAGCTGTGTGTCATCACAGTGTGTGCAAGTGAACAGTATTTAGCTTACCCGGAGCTCAACCAGTGCAGGTCCTGGCAGCGGTGGCATGGGGGGAAGCCAAACACCATTCATCTGTACACGCTGCAACATCATATGGCTGGTTAAATATCAACAAGAAAATCAGCAGGGTTTCTTTTATTTTTATTGTCTTCTGTCTCGATCGCCTGATGATGTGGTGGTTCACTTTTACACTTTCATCTGCAGCCTGTTGTCAGGTTCCAGCTTCTTATTGTCTTCATCTTTTCAACCTGTTTTTGTGGCGGAGTAGGTTTGGCATCCTGTATATATCATTCTTTTTTGTGTTTTTCCAAATATTTCTTCAGGGAGTGAAGTTTGGCAGCTAGAAAGGCCACCACAAAGGCTTACCAAAGGGTCAGTTGCTGATGATACTGCAAAACCCAGAATTACTTTCAATCACAGTGTTTTAAAAATCATATCTCTAGCACATGGCTAGGTTTAGAAATAAACATCATGGTTTAATTCTACATTCATATAGGAATTGAGCATCAGACTCCTGGGGGAATGTTTTGGGTTTGTTGGACCCATCCGCCACCCCTCCTGCCTGCCCTATAGGGATTTCCTAGCTCCATATATTACATTGTTACAGGCAGTGTTTCAACCTGATGCTCTCCAGCGGCATATCATAATGCCACAGGAGTTGCTGTCTGGCCGCATCATGAACGAACTGACGCCGCCCATCTGCATATTGTGCTCCTGTGACAGGTGCTGTCCAACCGACCGATAGTGTAACAACGTGACTGCAAGCCTGTCATACCCAAACAGTGGCTTTTAGTGTCAGGTGTCTGATGCCAAGATCACCAACTAAGTGGCAGTTTTTGATGACTTTGGAATAAGAACAACCTGGAAAGTCATGTGTGCTACACCCCCATCCACCATCCACACTTTTAATGTCAGCTTTGCTATGTTACACTTTCCTACGTGTCCAGTAAACATCAGCACTGGACAGAGATGATGTGCTGCAGAACTGTCTAGTATGAGTAATAACTCCGAGGCATACTGGGCTCTACGGGGCAGGCTTAGGGTTAGTACAATGTTATCATACCCGATTAAAATGATGACAGAAGCTAGACAATCAAGAAAATAACTTGTCCTAAACTGTATAATTATTAATGACCACAGTCAGCTTGATTTATCAGCAAAGTAATCAAGCTAACATTGACTCAAACCTCTAGCAGCAGCTGTACCAGTGGTTCAGGGATTTGACCCATCCACCATTTCTTCACATTTCATCACCACAGCTCAGCTCACACAGAAACTACACTCAGGCGAATGGCAAGACCTGCCACATGCATACTGTTTATCATTGATTAGACCCCCTCACCCCCTCCCTGTCTCTGCATACATCACCAGCTCACTGCTGGTGTTAAACACACAACAGCCTTACTGACACGCCCCTTCAAATACACATCTATGCATACTTGCATGCTACCACACACTCTGTCTCTCTTACACGCACACGCACACACACACACACACACACACACACACACACACACACACACACACACACACACTAATTTCCCATCTACACCCCTTCCCCTCAGTCGTCAGCCAGCCCCGGTCTCCCTGACTCTGCCACCAGTCATCCTGTACCCCAGTGAGAATCATTAGCATTGTCAGAACTGGCTGAGAAAGGAGGCCAGCAGAGACCTGGGTGGAGGTGTGTATGTGTGTGCGTGCGTGCGTGCGTGCGTGCGTGTGTGAGGTGGGGGATAGACAAGGAGGTCAAGGATGGTGGTGCGCAGGCCCCCTCTCTGGTGATGTGTCGGGAGGGATGCACTATTCCGCTGCACAATGGTAATTTATTACATTTAGGACAGGGCCTGACACCCTGAATCAGCCTCTATTCAGATCACATTGGCTGGGCCGGGTGGTGGGAGGATGTGTGTGGAGGAGGGGGAGGTAAACACAAAGGAGGAGAGAGGAGGAAACAGAGGGAGACTACATGGAAATGATATGCCATGAGGAGAGATGTAGCCTGGGGCATTGTGCATGTTTTGCCTATTTCCTTATAGTTAGTGTATTTATAATTCAAATATATGCCTTTAATAATTTACAGACAGGGCATATCAAAGGAAAGTGTAAGATATTTCTGATGAAAAAAAGAATGTGCTAGAAATATTTGCCTTTTCAAGCAAATACTTTGTCAGTGTGAATAAAAAAGTAAGATAGCTGATGAAGACACATTATAGGACAACTGGGCTAAAACAGAAAAATAAAAGCCCATGTGGATTTTCAAAATTTGAATTTAAATGTAATTTTATTGCATATTTATATTTTCTTTAATTTATTTCAACAACCAAAATATTCAATCAATTCAATTTTTCAATCAATTTTATTTATAAAGCCCAATATCACAAATCACAATTTGCCTCAGAGGGCTTTACAGCAAACGACATCTCTCTGTCCTTTGGACCCTCACAGCGAATAAGGAAAAACTCCCCAAAAAACCCCTTTAACGGGGAAAAAAAATGGAAGAAACCTCAGGAGGAGCAACTGAGGAGGGATCCCTCTTCCAGGATGGACAGATGTGCAATAGATGTTGCACAGAACAGATCAACATAATAAATTAACAGTAATCCATATGACACAATGAGAGATAAAGAGAGACAGAGACAGAGAGAGAAGTTGAGACAGAGACAGAGAGAGATGCAGGGCAGACAGCAATAATAATAGCTTACAACAACATTAATTTAGGTAACAATATTATAGTCATAATTACGGTAATTGTGGTACAATATGTTGTAGGTATATATTAATATATGATAGCATATGTATGTGACAATAATCATATGTGTATAATAACAGTACAAGTATGACTAATGGTAACAGCAGCAGTGGGAGGCATCAGGCAGGACCACGGCACATCATCCAGGCATATTCAATGAGACTTGGCAGCATTTATTATGAAATAGTAGAGTCATTATAGATGGCATCGAAATGTATGCAGTAGTGTATAAACACATCATAATTTTACTATAATATTACTTTAACCCTTTAAAAATGGACGCCCCATGGATGGTCGTGGGAGATCATTGTTTGCATGATTCTGTTTAAATAGATCTAAATAAAATCCATAATAGTGAAATCATTCATTCTTTTTGCAGCAGAAAGCTAAGGCCGCTGTCCTCTGTCTTCTGTGTCATCATGTCATGACCTTACATTACCTTACCTTAGGTGCTGTGCAAATGTGGTATTTCCCCATGCAGGAGATTGTTGTTTGCATATACGTCAATCTAAAGTAAGAACCATATTAGCTACAACATTCATTCTTTTTGCAGAAAGCTACGACTTCTGTCTTGCTTGTCATTAAGTCAGTACTTCATCTTACCTTACTTTATGGAGGTACCAATGTAGTATTTGCCATAATTACACCAGAATTTCGTAGAGAATTTCCCTGTAATGGCCATGGGTGGTTGTTGTTTGCATAATACAGGCTATATACTGATCTAGAATAAAAACCATAACAGCGAGAACATTAATTCTTTTTACTGCAGAAAAATAACACTTCTATCTTGCGTGTCATTAAGTCAGTACCATTTGTAACCTTACTTTATGGCAGTGTCAATGTAGTATTTGCTGTAATTACACCAGAATTTCATAGAGAATTTCCATGTATTGGCCATAGGAGATTGTTGTTTGTATAATACTGGATATATATTAATCTAAACTAAAAAACCATGATAGCTAAAACATTTATTCTTTTTGCAGCAAAAAGCTAAAGCTTCTGTATTACCTGGCATCAAGCTAGTACCTTATGTTGCCTTACATTATGGCAGTACACACATAATATTTCCCTGTAATTAGGTTGAAATTTTCCTGTGATGGCCAAGGGAAATCGTGTTTGTATAATCCTATGTACAGTACAGGCCAAAAGTTTGGACACACCTTCTCATTCAATGCGTTTTCTTTATTTTCATGACTATTTACATTGTAGATTCTCACTGAAGGCATCAAAACTATGAATGAACACATGGAGTTATGTACTTAACAAAAAAAGGTGAAATAACTGAAAACATGTTTTATATTCTAGTTTCTTCAAAATAGCCACCCTTTGCTCTGATTACTGCTTTGCACACTCTTGGCATTCTCTCCATGAGCTTCAAGAGGTAGTCACCTGAAATGGTTTTCCAACAGTCTTGAAGGAGTTCCCAGAGGTGTTTAGCACTTGTTGGCCCCTTTGCCTTCACTCTGCGGTCCAGCTCACCCCAAACCATCTCGATTGGGTTCAGGTCCGGTGACTGTGGAGGCCAGGCCATCTGCCGCAGCACCCCATCACTCTCCTTCTTGGTCAAATAGCCCTTACACAGCCTGGAGGTGTGTTTGGGGTCATTGTCCTGTTGAAAAATAAATGATCGTCCAACTAAACGCAAACCGGATGGCATGTCGCTGCAGGATGCTGTGGTAGCCATGCTGGTTCAGTGTGCCTTCAATTTTGAATAAATCCCCAACAGTGTCACCAGCAAAACACCCCCACACCATCACACCTCCTCCTCCATGCTTCACAGTGGGAACCAGGCATGTGGAATCCATCCGTTCACCTTTTCTGCGTCTCACAAAGACACGGCGGTTGGAACCAAAGATCTCAAATTTGGACTCATCAGACCAAAGCACAGATTTCCACTGGTCTAATGTCCATTCCTTGTGTTTCTTGGCCCAAACAAATCTCTTCTGCTTGTTGCCGCTCCTTAGCAGTGGTTTCCTAGCAGCTATTTGACCATGAAGGCCTGATTCGTGCAGTCTCCTCTTAACAGTTGTTCTAGAGATGGGTCTGCTGCTAGAACTCTGTGTGGCATTCATCTGGTCTCTGATCTGAGCTGCTGTTAACTTGCGATTTCTGAGGCTGGTGACTCGGATGAACTTATCCTCAGAAGCAGAGGTGACTCTTGGTCTTCCTTTCCTGGGTCGGTCCTCATGTGTGCCAGTTTCGTTGTAGCGCTTGATGGTTTTTGCGACTCCACTTGGGGACACATTTAAAGTTTTTGCAATTTTCCGGACTGACTGACCTTCATTTCTTAAAGTAATGATGGCCACTGGTTTTTCTTTAGTTAGCTGATTGGTTCTTGCCATAATATGAATTTTAACAGTTGTCCAATAGGGCTGTCGGCTGTGTATTAACCTGACTTCTGCACAACACATCTGATGGTCCCAACCCCATTGATAAAGCAAGAAATTCCACTAATTAACCCTGATAAGGCACACCTGTGAAGTGAAAACCATTTCAGGTGACTACCTCTTGAAGCTCATGGAGAGAATGCCAAGAGTGTGCAAAGCAGTAATCAGAGCAAAGGGTGGCTATTTTGAAGAAACTAGAATATAAAACATCCATCCATCCATTTCCTAACCGCTTATCCTCTTGAGGGTCGCGGGGGGGCTGGAGCCTATCCCAGCTGACACTGGGCGAGAGGCAGGGTACACCCTGGACAGGTCGCCAGACTATCACAGGGCTGACACATAGAGACAGACAACCATTCACGCTCACATTCACACCTACGGGCAATTTAGAGTAATCAATTAACCTATCCCCAACTTGCATGTCTTTGGACTGTGGGAGGAAGCCGGAGTACCCGGAGAGAACCCACGCTGACACGGGGAGAACATGCAAACTCCGCACAGAGGGGCTCCCGCACCCGGGATCGAACCAGGAACCCTCGTGCTGTGAGGCGACAGTGCTACCCACCACACCACCGTGCCGCCCTAATATAAAACATGTTTTCAGTTATTTCACCTTTTTTGTTAAGTACATAACTCCACATGTGTTCATTCATAGTTTTGATGCCTTCAGTGAGAATCTACAATGTAAATAGTCATGAAAATAAAGAAAACGCATTGAATGAGAAGGTGTGTCCAAACTTTTGGCCTGTACTGTATATTGATCCAAAATAAAAGGCTTCTGTCCTCCTGTCATGTTGTACCCTCATAATGATGTCAGAGTTGCACATTAGTGCCAGAGGAACAAATGACAACCTTTACACTCTGCTCATAAAAATGACGTCAACGCGCACTTGTAATGATGTCAATATGCCACATTTACACCAGGTGGCGCCAAAGCAACTTTGCACTCTGCTCATAAAAGGCCATATCTCAAAAAGTAAATCATGTGCAAAGTTCAAATAAGTGTTTAGATTTTTTATTTTTTTTTTTTGATGTTTCTTGATTTTGGATCAGTGTGTTAAGTGTGTTTATTTTCTAAAATCTGCTGAATTTTTTTTATAACACAATTTCAGTAATTTAATAAATTATGATGGTTTATTGACTTACATAAACTTTCAGTTCAGGTTGTAAAGATTTTAGGGTTATGACGAATTTGAAGATACTCCACGAAATGACATCACAATAAGCAAAAATAACAGTGTAAGTACTGGTGGATCATTTCTATTGCAGAGTTCAAAGGGTTAATGTTCCTACCACAATGTGATTTCCACAGCATGTTGTTTTTAGTTTACATCACTGCACTTTAATGTCTTTAGAGTAAGTCTCTGGTTTTCTTACTGTCAGGTAGCAGGTACCTGAAAGATTTCACTACAAAAACAATCCTCCATCTGCCAGCTTGACCATGGATTCTAGAGCTTTTT
Source organism: Cephalopholis sonnerati (assembly GCA_019142605.1). Lineage (NCBI taxonomy): Eukaryota > Metazoa > Chordata > Actinopteri > Perciformes > Serranidae > Cephalopholis > Cephalopholis sonnerati. The sequence goes on along the minus strand of JAGQAX010000009.1, from coordinate 1,830,578 downwards.
GTTTGCTTCAGACAAAAGAAACGAGGTTCTTACCCAATCCAGCCATGCAAATATTTTCTCCATTTAAGAAAATTAAGAATTAAAACCACCAATCATGTTGGCCAAACTCTCTGTTTTACAAACACTAAAAATGTCCTCTCTGCTTGTTTTTCCCTCCTTACTCTTGCAGAAAAGTATAAGTTCACAAATGTCTTCAGTATCAGTGTATCTCACAAATGCATTAAGCTGTGCCTTTTTACTGACATCTGTCTATCCATCGTGCTGGAGTGAAAAGGATTTGCCAAGTTTTCTTACAACTTGGTCAACAATATTTGTTCCCATCATTTCTATTCTGCGGCAAATGGTGCCATTTGACAAAGGTGTGCTTTTTAATTCATCTGCTGTTTTTTTGTCCAGTATAGTCTTGGCCGATACTACAGCATCTGAAAGTAAGGCCTCAGCTATGGGGTGAATAGCTGTTGGCTTTAATTAGGAGCAAAATACTGCATAAGAAGCCTTGAGTGCTTTGGCTGATGTTGTGGAAAGTTTTGACATCATTTCTTGGGATGATCTGAGGTCAGAAAGTTTTCTCTTTCATCCCATCACCATGAATCCCATTAAAACATATTCCTCCTAAGACTGATGGCATTTAGTTGGCTTTGTGTCTGCTTTCTTTTGTCACTTCTTTCTCCACGTTTTCAACTGTATTGCTGCTATGTTTCAACCACAAATCCATTTTCTGGATTTTTACCTGTCATTCATAGTGAAGCTAAACGTTAATGTTACGGCCGCCGCTCTTTCCACCCTCGTTGTGTGTGTATGTGTGTGCAGCCTAAATCTAATTTGTTCTGTCTGCCAAGCTGCCTGCATAAGCCACTGGACCCAGAAGTTCCACCCCCTCTGTTCTGATTGGTATGGGCTCCGGTGCTCCTGACTGCCCAGTCCACAGCTCACCTGGGTTCCTGATTGGTGCGGCACTGGAGCAATGGGCCAATCCCAGCCGCCCAATCAAGCCTCAACGTCTTTAAATGCCCTGCCAGCCTGACTGTTGGTGGCAGTTCGCCTCTTTGACAGAGAACTCTGTAACTTTGTTGTATCATTAGATTGCTAACTTGTAGCTTTTATAGCTTGTAAACTTTGGTAAACTTTATGAACTTTGTTTTAAAACCTTTTGAAGTGTGGCCAGGTTTAAGAACCTTTGACTGAATCCTCACATTTGCACCCACACGAAGTTTCTCTGTGTTAGAGACATTAGGTGCAGGGGTGCTGTTTTTGTTGTTTGTTCCCTTTGAAATAGATTAGGTGACCAGACCTTGTTTTCTTTTTTTATTTAAAGCCAGATTGTAGACTGAGCTTGACAGATCCTAGTGAGTCTTCCTTTTGTTGTTTTAGGTTTTTGATTTAAACAGCACCCACCGGCCCTCTTCCTTGGTTTTTCTTAATGTTAACCAGTTTTCCTTAATTTGAGTTACAATAAACTGCTTTCCCTTTTACCATCTGGGTTTTTGTGTTGCTTCCCTTTCCCCTGTGAGCCGGGTTGTAACAGTTAATGATTGCACTGAAAACAGGAATATTTAATAAAAATGTGGAGGATCAAACTCATGTTTTCTTATTGAAGGAATGGGAATTATGCCTGATTGAAATTTTTAAATTTGCTTTTTAAATAAATCTTTACCGCCTGCAGTATTCCAACAATGTATTCTCATACAACGGTTCAGATGATATTCTGTGAAAAATACATAGACAACAGTTAGTATGATATCCTATGAATTTACGCCTCACAAATGAAGTTAAACCCTGAACCTACAGTCAACATTGGTTCGAGTATGTGCATCATAGTCCTAAACTGAACTACCAGGAGCTGAATTATCCACGGAGGTTTCTTCATCTCAAAAACAGACCTGGTGATTAAAACTGTAATAAACACTGAGCAAAGCAGTTTCATGTTTAAAATCAACATTGTCCAGCTTGTTGTGGAGGGGCTGCTAAGTACAATGGCTGATGAGCAAACACAAGTACCCCTATCCAGAGCCAGTGTTTGGTTTGTCCATTCTGAGCTGCTGTAATGGTACAAGATGACAGACTTCATGGATAAACTGCTCCCTATGTAGATATAAACAGCTGATTCTAAGGAAATGAAAAACAGTGATTCTTATTTTTAGGTGATTATACTCTGACAAAACCCCCCTCATTATATTCTATTCCATCTCTGCCAATATATCCCCCTAAATCCTACACACTGGACCTTTAAATCACTGAAGGGTTAATATATGAGAGAGGCAGCACATAAACCACAGGTCAACATTGTCCATGCACAGAATCACAATGACCTGTTTGGCTATTCGAGTAAAAATAAAATTTCAAGGCACTCCTACACTCACCCATATGCTACAAGAAAGGAAAAGGACAGGATTGGAAAAAGGAACTAAAAGTGATAAAAAACAAAACAAAACAAACAAAAAAAACATTGCTCTGCAACAGTAGCATGTAATATGCAGTATGCAGTATAGCACCTGAGACCTCCCTGAAGGCGGAAAGAGAATAGAATATTTGTATCATATTGTGATTAGTTTATGGTAAGGGAAGTATCACCATTGTATGCAAAAAAAGTGTTGGCTATAAGCCTGTTTATGGATTTAGTCATTACATTTATATATTCTGACAGTTCATATACATCACCAACTGCCTCATCCAGTGACACTGGACTAAAAGCTGGAGGCATTACAGGTTCCAGTCCCTGTTTATTCACATGGGTACGGCTGTCTCCAAAATAAAAGCATAATTATTGTGCATCACTATTGTGTTAAGAAGCTGATGTTTCTTCCAAGCAGCCAATGCCTTCAGTACATTTCCAGAGTATAAAGAACTTGCTTCAGTCCGTTAGGTACCCTCACCCATCACAGTGAACATCAGATCACATGTCACATTATACACTGAACAAAAATATAAACACAACACTTTTGTTTTTGCTCCCATTTTTCATGAGCAGAACTCAAAGATCTAAAACATTTTTTTATATACACAAAAGACCATTTCTCTCAAATATTGTTCACAAATCTTTCTAAATCTGTGTTAGTGAGCTCACAGGTGTGGCATATCAAGATGCTGATTAGACAGCATGAATATTGCACAGGTGTGCCTTAGGCTGGCCACAATAAAAGGCCACTTTAAAATGTTCAGTTTTATCACACAGCACAATGCCACAGATGTCGCAAGTTTTGAGGGAGCGTGCAATTGGCATGCTGACTGCAGGAATGGCCACCAGAGCTGTTGCCCGTGAATTGAATGTTCATTTCTCTACCATAAGCCATCTCCAAAGGCATTTCAGACAATTTGGCAGTACATCCATCCGGCCTCACAGCAGCAGACCACGTGTAACCACACCAGCCCAGGACCTCCACATCCAGCATGTTCACCTCCAAGATCGTCTGAGACCAGCCACCCGGGCAGCGGCTGCAACAATTGGTTTGCATAACCAAAGAATTTCTGCACAAACTGTCAGAAACCGTCTCATCTGCATGCTCGTCGTCCTCATCAGGGTCTCGACCTGATTGCAGTTCGTCGTTGTAACCGACTTGAGTGGGCAAATACTCACATTCGATGACGTCTGGCACATTGGAGAGGTGTTCTCTTCACGGATGAATCCCGGTTTTCACTGTTCATGGCAGATGGCAGACAGCGTGTTTGCTGATGTCAACGTTGTGGATCGAGTGGCCCGTGGTGGCGGTGGGGTTATGGTATGGGCAGGCGTATGTTATGGACAGTGAACACAGGTGCATTTTATTGATGGCATTTTGAATGCACAGAGATACCGTGACGAGATCCTGAGGCCCATTGTTGTGCCATTCATCCACGACCATCACCTCCTGTTGCAGCATGATAATGCACAGCCCCATGTTGCAGGGATCTGTACACAATTCCTGGAAGCTGAAAACATCCCAGTTCTTGCATGGCCAGCATACTCACCGGACATGTCACCCATTGAGCATGTTTGGGATGCTCTGGATCGGCATATACGACAGCATGTTCCAGTTCCTGCCAATATCCAGCAACTTCGCACAACCATTGAAGAGGAGTGGACCAACATTCCACAGGCCACAATCAACAACCTGATCAACTCTATGCGAAGGAGATGTGTTGCACTGCGTGAGGCAAATGGTGGTCACATCAGATACTGACTGGTTTTCTGACCCCCCCAGACCCCCCCAATAAAGCAAAACTGCACATTTCAGAGTGGCCTTTTATTGTGGCCAGCCTAAGGCACACAATATGCAATATTCATGCTGTCTAATCAGCATCTTGATATGCCACACCTGTGAGGTGGGATGGATTATCTCGGCAAAGAAGAAGTGCTCACTAACACAGATTTAGACAGATTTGTGAACAATATTTGAGAGAAATGGTCTTTTGTGTATATAAAAAAAATGTTTTAGATCTTTGAGTTCTGCTCATGAAAAATAGGAGCAAAAACAAAAGTGTTGCGTTTATATTTTTGTTCAGTGTATATAACACCAAGTTTGAATTCATCAGAGAAGTTAGCACTGCATATTCATGCAACAATAATAAACCTACACTACAAATTATTTCCAGGAAGTTACAATATGTAACTGTAATACTTAACAATAAATTACATTATTATCACCTCACAGGCTTTTACTGTGATATTTAACCAAATTCAGAATTTTATTGTGAAATTCGTGCAGGTAAGTTTAATAATTTTATAGAAACATACTGCTAAGTCATATATTAACTGTGAAATTACAATGAAATGCAGTAATTCTATATGAGCATACTGCTAAATCTCAGTAATCAGATGTACATAAACTGTGAAGCTACAGTTGACTTCAATAATTCACAGGAACGTACTGCTAAATCACATTAATATGTGGAGTTAAGCTGTGAGGTTACAATTAAATTTTACAGGAGCATACTGCTAGATCACAGTAATATGCAAGCATAACTACTATGAGTTTACAGTTTACAGCATTTCACAATAATTTACTGTAAAAATGATATAGTAATGTACTGTGAAAGTGATGCAACTAACTAAAATGATTTTTTATACACACTGCAGAGTCTTCAAATCAAATCAAACCAATGTCTTCATGAAAGGCAGGAAAAATACTTTGAAAAATCTGAAAAAGCTTTAGGAAATGATCAGCAGTCATTTAAAGTTTTAAAGTTCAAATAAAGTAAATATTATTACATGCTCTGTTGGATCTTAGCAGTATGTATTGGGATGTATGTGTGTATTGATTTTTTAACTGTATTTTATGTGACATGTGTGTAATGCAGCAGCTCAGCGCCCAAGACGAATTTCCCTTTCAGGGACAATAAAGTATACCTTTACCTTTACCTTTACCTTTACCTTTAAATGAGTCATAATGTAGAATTCATCTATGTACATCAGACAAAGATCTAATGAAGGACAGAGAGGGGAAATGTAGAGTTGATAATATCGTGTATATCACTTGAATTACTCCCCTGTTGTGCACATTAATGTTGAGAATTCTATCCAAAATTGTTTCATCTGGTAAATTGGAGAACTGGGGATACCTGCTTTGCATCAAATTTCTTATTTGCAAATAATGGAAGAAATTGGTCTTTGGGATATTACACTTTGCGTCAATTGAGTAAATGAGGCAAATGTCTTATCTACATACAGGTCCTTAAAATTATGTATACAATTACTGTTCCAAATCTTAAAGGCAGAATCTACTAAAGAGAGTGGAAACATATGATTGAAGTAGACTGATGCCAGGATCAACATTGAATGTAATCCAAACCTTTTCCTACACTGCGTCCAGATTCTGAGAGAATGATATACCAAAGGATTGCACTTGTAAGTGTTCAGTTCTAATGGGAGAGCTGACCTAAGTAAAGCCGGCAGTGAGGTTTTGCCACAGTATGAAGATTCAATATGGAGCCATGTTGGTACCTCTGAAGATGAACCATCCAGCCAGTAAAGCATATTTCGTACATTCACTGCCCAATAGTAGAACTGAAAATCTATGGAGTTAGATTAGTCTCAATATTAATAAATGCACACAGAAGGATTCACAAATACATGTTAAGATTTATATATAAATGACTCTCTCCACACAAATATTTTCAATGCACACACATATATTTGGCATTTTATATAAATGTAAAAAAAATCCACAAATAACCAAAAAAGTTTCACAAATGTATTTCTGATGCACACACAAATATTTATTGTTTTAAATATATGCAATTTTCATCAAAACATATGTGGATGTTGATACATTCATATACAGATGCTTTTATTTTGTGAACCTCTACGCATTCGTGTGTGAATCTTTTTGAGACTCCCCTGACGTGACCCGATCCACAAATGCATTTTTTCTACCAAGGGGATATAGGTAGCCAATCAGATGTCTCCTTCCTCTTCAGCCAATCACATGAGCGTCCCGCTACCACCCCCACGTGGGGTATGTTTTAACGTCGTAGTGTCAGAGGGTGGCAGTAATGCACAACTACATTGTTTGCCGACCGCCAAATTAATAAGGACGAGAAGAAGAAGCAGCAGCAGCAGAAAGCGATCAATGCAGAGCCCCGGGTCAATGGTCAAGAGCAGGGTTTCCGTTATCCGGTAATTACCGGACTTTGACCGGTAAAATCTGCCGAAGTCCGACATTTTTTAACACCGCCGGTCCAAATGTCCGGTGAAAATATTCCCTCCAAGCACAATTTGAATCAAACATGTCAAAGGATTTTTTCATTTTGTTTATCTAGAGTTTTTATTGCATATATATTTCAACAGCGAACTGACTTTTTTATTTCAAGTTGGCAGCACGCCGCGTTATTAACACTAGGACCGCCAACATTCTAGCACCCCCTCCTGGCGCCGCAGCGGTCAGCCAGACCGTCATATACAATTCGACTGTTTTTGCTCAGAAGCACATCAAGAAGTTGTTGTTTTTTTTTTTAGATAAACGTACCAGCAGTTAAATTTAATGAACAAAATGTCACAGTCAAGAGGATCAGCAAACCTTTCAACGCCTCATGTCAATATACAAGTCAGCTTTTTAAAATGTATTTAATTTTTTTACCGTGCGCATTTTTTTCGCTGCTTCACATCTCCATTGATAATGACAATTAGCACTCTTAGTACACTCTTAAATAACAAATAGTATATAACTTTTAGTCTGCTATATTGTTGACTATATAGTGAATTTTTATAAAATATTGCAGAAGAAAAGACATAAAGACCGAAATAATGAGAGGATTTTTAAAATTATTTTTATGCTGCTGCTCCCCTCCTCTCTGCAACTCGGGAAATTCGTTTCACTGAGAAACACACACACACACACACACACGGACATATACGAATGGATGAATGGATGACGGATGTACAGCTTGAGGTTATTGCTACAATACAGATTAATACACAAAGCAAAAACACTTAAACCAGACAGGCTAGCTATGGGCACGAACAAATGCAAAAATAACTGCAGAAAATAACATGAAAAGAGGACCCAACAAACAAATGAACAAGGGCACGATCAACACGTCGGAAAGCCGATCACGTTGTCCGGTGCCAATTTTTTCTAGGGGAAACCCTGCTCTTGACCATTGACCCGGGGCTCTGCATTGACCGCTTTCTGCTGCTGCTTCTTCTTCTTCTCGTCCTTATTAATTTGGCGGTCGGCAAACAATGTAGTTGTGCATTACTGCCACCCTCTGACACTACGACGTTAAAACATATCCCACGTGGGGGTGGTAGCGGGACGCTCAAGTGATTGATCCTCTGTGCGCATGCGCCAACCGTGCGTGCAGCCTGTTGCAGTCGCTCCTGCTTGTTTTTCTCAATTTCTTACTTTTTTTGCTTTTTTTGCTTTATACCTTATTACTTGTTTTTGTATTTTACGACCAATATTCTGAAGCTGTGCCCTCTCTAAACATGCTGATTGAGAGAGTTCTGGTCTATTTCTTTACTCTTTATTTACTACTTTCATTCGGACCCGGCACCACTGTGCAACAACTCCATGGCCGCATTGTTTACTCCAGAGATCAGCTGATCGCGCTGAGGCCGGCCGGCTTGACGGCTGGAACATCAGCGATACCGGCTGAAATGTGGAGGAAAACTCACAGAGGATGCAGGGGAGGAATGAAACAGAAGCGGAAAAGAGCGAGGGTGAGACAACGGAGGCTTATGGAGAAGAGGATATACAAGCCGGGTCTCCCCTCTATCACCATGGGCTACGTGAGGTCACTGGGAAATAAAATGGACGAGCTAACAGCAGTCGCCAGGAGTCAGAAGGAGTACCGGGAGTGTAGTCTGATGTGCTTTACAGAGACATGGCTACACAAGGACATTCCCGACGACAACGTCTCCATCAGCGGCTTTCAGACTGTTCGGGCCGACCGGGACTGCACCGAAAGCGGTAAGCGTAAAGGAGGGGGGCTTGCCGTGCTTGTCAACAACCGGTGGTGCAGTCCCGCTCACATCACTGTGAAGGAACAAATCTGTCGCCCGGATATTGAACTGTTTGCTGTTGGACTCAGGCCGTATTATTTGCCCAAGGAGTTTTCACACGTGATTATGGTAACCGTCTACATCCCCCCCTCTGCCAACCCGACGTCGGCATGTGACGTCATTCATTCCGCCGTAGCCCGTCTGCAGACTCAACACCCGAGTGCTTTCATAGCTATCTCGGGTGACTTCAACCACGTCACCATGGCAACAACACTATCCAACTTCACACAGTATGTGAGCTGTCCCACTAGAGGAGGGAGAACCCTGGACTTACTGTATGCAAACACCAAGGACGCATACAGCTGCTCCCCCCTCTGGGTAGATCAGACCACAACCTGGTGCACCTCAACCCCTGCTATGTGCCCCTAGTAAGGAGCCAGCCTGCGACCATGAGGACAGTGAGGAGATGGTCAGAGGAGGCTTATGAGACACTGCAGGGCTGTTTTGAGGTGACAGACTGGCAGGCACTCTGTGAGCCACACGGGGAGGACATTGACGGGCTCACAGAGTGCATCACGGACTACATCACCTTCTGTGTTGACACCACTGTCCCAGCCAGGACTGTCCGTTGTTACCCAAATAACAAACCATGGGTAACAAAGGACATCAAAGCCATCCTCAACGCCAAGAAGAGGGCCTTCAGAGCTGGTGACAGGGAGGAGGTGAGAACGATACAGGGGGAATTGAAGGTGAAGATCAGAGAGGCTAAGGAGAGGTACAGGAGAAAGCTGGAGTGGAAACTCCAGCAGAACAATATGAGGGAGGTCTGGAGTGGAATGAGGACCATCACTGGCTTCAGGACCAACAACAACAACAGAGGAGTTGAAGGCAGCATGGACAGGGCCAATGAACTGAATCAGTTCTTTAACAGATTTGACACTGCTGGTCCCGCCCACCCCCCCACTGACTCTTCTGCTGACTGTCTTGTGCAACCAACAGCCACTCCACCTTCCCCCACCCCTCCTGCTTACACCCCTCTACCCTCCATTGTGAGCCCCCTTCACACCTCCTCCCCCAGTAGCCAGACTGACCACACTCCTCATCATGAAGACTACACCCCTCCTCCGCCTGACACCTCCACAATGTGCTTCACCACCGATCATGTGAGAAGACAGCTGATGAGACTCCACTTAAGTAAGGCTGCAGGCCCTGATGGTGTCAGCCCCAGGGTGCTCAAAGCCTGTGCCCCCCAGCTATGTGGAGTACTTCAGCATGTTTTCAACATGAGCCTGAGTCTCCGGAGGGTCCCCATGCTGTGGAAGACATCCTGCCTCGTTCCTGTTCCAAAGACACCGCGTCCCAGTGGCTCCAAGGACTACAGACCCATGGCATTGACCTCCCACATCATGAAGACCCTGGAGAGACTTGTCCTGGAGCAGCTCCGGCCCATGGTCCAGCCACTCTTGGACCCCCTCCAGTTTGCCTACCAGCCCCGACTTGGAGTGGAGGACGCCATCATCTACCTGCTCAACCGCGTCTACGCCCAACTGGACAAGCCGGCGAGCACTGTGAGAGTCATGTTTTTTGACTTCTCCAGTGCGTTCAACACCATCCGTCCAGCTCTACTGGGTGACAAGCTGACAGCTATGCAGGTGGATGCCTCTCTGGTGTCCTGGATCGTGGACTACTTGACTGGTAGACCACAGTACGTGCGCTTGCAACACTGTGTGTCAGACAGAGTGGTCAGCAATACCGGGGCCCCGCAGGGGACTGTCCTCTCTTCCTTCCTCTTCACCCTCTACACCACGGACTTCAGCTATTGCACTGAGACCTGCCATCTTCAGAAGTTTTCTGATGACTCTGCCATAGTTGGATGTATCAGCAAGGGTGATGAGGATGAGTACAGGGCTGCTGTGGATAACTTTGTCACATGGTGTGAGCAGAACCATCTGCAGCTCAACGTGGCAAAGACAAAGGAACTGGTGGTGGATTTGAAGAGAACCAAGACACCGGTGACCCCGATCTCCATCCATGGGGTCAGTGTGGACATTGTGGAGGACTATAAGTACCTGGGGGTCCACATTGACAATAAACTGGACTGGTCTAAGAACACTGACGCCCTCTACAGGAAGGGCCAGAGCCGTCTCTATTTTCTGAGGCGACTGAGGTCCTTCAACATCTGCCGGACTATGCTCAGGATTTTTTATGAGTCTGTGGTGGCCAGTGCTATCCTCTATGCTGTTGTGTGCTGGGGCAGCAGGCTGAGGGTGGCGGACGCCAACAGACTTAACAAACTGATCCGCAAGGCCAGTGACGTTGTGGGAATGGCGTGTGACTCTCTGGTGGTGGTGTCAGAGAGGAGGATGCTGTCTAAGCTGCGAACTATCTTGGACAATGTCTCACACCCACTCCACCATGTGCTGGTTGGACACAAGAGTTCTTTCAGTGGGAGACTCAGACCACCAAAATGCACCACTGAGCGCCACAGGAAATCATTCCTGCCTGTGGCCATCAAACTGTACAACTCCTCCCTCTGAGTTGCCCTTGGACTGTTTCAACACTATCACCAACTTTTACATATTTATTCCAACATAATCCGTGCAATAACTGACTACATTGTTCAGTCTGTATATAAGGTTCCTGTATATATTGTAAATTATGCTGTGTGGTCTCTACATATATATTTTGTAAATTATCTTCTTATATTTCTTATATTTTTACTTCTGTTTGCACTATATCTTCTTTCTACACTTGTTTGCACTATATCTTCTTCTTTTACACTTGTAAGGAGCACCTGTAACAAAAACAATTTCTCCTGGGGATCAATAAAGTATTGCTGATTCTGATTCTGATTCTGATTGGCTGAAGAGGAAGGAGACATCTGATTGGCTACCTATATCCCCTTGGTAGAAAAAATGCATTTGTGGATCGGGTCACGTCAGGGGAGTCTCAAAAAGATTCACACACGAATGCGCAGAGGTTCACAAAATAAAAGCATCTGTATATGAATGTATCAACATCCACATATGTTTTAATGAAAATTGCATATATTTAAAACAATAAATATTTGTGTGTGCATCAGAAATATATTTGTGAAACTTTTTTGGTTATTTGTGGATTTTTTTTACATTTATATAAAATGCCAAATATATGTGTGTGCATTGAAAATATTTGTGTGGAGAGAGTCATTTATATATAAATCTTAACATGTATTTGTGAATCCTTCTGTGTGCATTTATTAATATTGAGACTAATCTAACTCTCGGATCCTTGGGGGCTTGCTGTTCCAAATAAATGTAGAAATATATTTGTCCAGTGTATTAAAATACTTCTAAGGTATACAAACTGGAATACATTGAAATAAATATAAGAATTTTGGCAGAATGGTCATTTTTAAGACATTGATGCGTCCAATTAATGACAGTGGGAGATTGTCCCATGTCTGAAAATCTGACTTGGCACGTTCTAAAAGGGGGCTAAAATTTTCCTCAAATAACTTTTTATGTAAATATGTGACCTTGATGCCCAAATAGGTCAGGTGGTCCATTTTGACTTTAAATTGAAAAGCTTTATATGAAATCTCCCTGACTTTGGAGTTGATAGCAAGTAGTTCACTCTTATGTTTACTCAATTTGTAAGCTTAAATATTGCCAAAGTTTTGAAAAATTAAAATGTATAGTAAAAGATCGGCATTGAACAATACTTTCTATTCATGGCTTGCCTGTTGAATTCCCTTGACATTGTCATCTGTTCATAGTTTAATTGCTAGCGGTTCAATAGATAAAATAAATAGGAGAGGGGGCATCCCTGTCTCGTCCCACGACAAAGTGTAAAATAGGGGGAATGCAAAGTGTTTGTTCTGACACGAGCCATGAGTGAACTGTAAAGGTGTTTTATCCATGAAATAAATCTTTGACCAGACCAAATTTATCAAGGGTATAGTACAAGAAGTCCCGTTACGTCCTATTGAAAGCTTTCTCGGCATCAAGCGACAAAGCAATCCCAGGCACTGGGGATGATGGAGTATAGATTATATTAAAAAGCCTGTGTAAATTAAAAAAGCCATGTCTACCCTTGACAAATCCCGTTTGATCTGGAGAGATCATGGAGGACAAGCACTGCTGTAGTCTAAGGGCGAGAGTCTTAGACAGTGTTTTAAAATCCACATTTAAAAACGATATTGGGCGGTACGAGCAGCACTTTAAAGGGTCCTTGTTCTGTTTTAAAAGAAGTGAGATTGTTGCTTGTTCAAGCTAGAGGGAAGACAATTTGAATTAAAGGACTCAAAGTACAGTTCTCGTAAAAGTGGAGCTAAGCTTTCACTAAATGCCTTGTAAAATTCAACGGGAAAGCCATCTGCACCCAGAGATTGTCCATTTTGCATTGGATAGTAGCTTTTTATCAACAAAAAAGTAATCAGTTCGTGAGTATTTTTGATGTACCAGAGAGAAAAATGTTTTGTCTGGTTAATGGCAAAAGAGATCGCCAAACATCAACAACCCCATATGTTTCCAGGTATGACTGTAAAATCAATGCGGACTTTGAGGTTAGTAGGGATTTTGTTGAGGAGCGATCTAATGCTGGATATATACAGTAATAGCGTTAATATCTCCACCAAGTATTAATTGGTGAGTATCAATACCTGGTAATGAGTGAAGAAAGTTTCTGAAAAGATGCTGTCATCCAAATTGGGTGCATACACGTTTGCTAAAATTAAAGGTGTGTTAAATACTGAGCCAGTCACAACAACATACCGACAATTTGAGTCAACCATCACATCTGAGACCATAAATGGGGTAGATTTGTGAATGAGGATCGCAGTGCCCCTGGCTTTACTGTTGAATTTAGAATGGAACATTTGTCCAACCCATTTTTTCCTAATTTTAAGGTGATCTACATTTTTTAAGTGTGTTTCTTGAAGAAATGCAAAGTTTACCTTAAGGTGTAAAAGATGGGAGAATACTATATTATGTTTAATTGGGTGGTTAATTCCCCTAATATTCCAACTTATAAAGTTAACATGGCAACCAGTAATTTCTGAAGTTGAGGGTGTAGGTGTCACCATAAGAATTTATAGAAAGGAGAAATATGGGGAATCATATTGATACATTTTGTGACACATTTGGCTAACTGTGTGAGTATAGACAACCTCAAATAAACAAAGATAAAAGCATAAACACAAAATTCCCATCCTCCCCATTATCCTCAGTCATATCCTCTAAAGAGATTTGAGAAAAAAAAAACCCACAAGATTTCAAAAGCTTCCTAGCTTTTCCTGAAACCACAATACACACTCCCAATCTCAACCAGAGTCCCTTTAATACGTAGGTATTCTGAACTATAATCCGTATATACTATCAGTGATTCAACTCACTAATAAAGACAGTCAACAACAACAGAAGAGAGAAAAGAACACAGCAGCAAGTTAACTTAATAACGACAGTCATAATGCACAGGAGAGCACCCGCCTTGATCCCGGCGACAGCCCACATGGGCGGAGTCAAACAAAATTCCAAACAATAGTCCCATGGCAGCGTAAGCATCGTTCACCTGGACAATGAATGAAGACGAGCGCACCCCACCAGGACTTGCCCTTTAACCTCATGACGCTGGTTTGTTATTAAAGATCACCATGGAGTGGCATTAGCTAGGAGGCTACAAAGAGCTTAACAGTTTGCTCCATAAAAACATAGCCGGTAACACAAAATTCGTGTTTTTTTTATGACATAGGAAAAATTCATTCATCAGTTATAAACATTCAACGTCCCCCACAGTTCAATCCAGTCGTCCGGATCGCTGTTTTATATACCAAACAGTCTAATACAGCCAAACTATGTTGACAGCTTTATATGTATGTGATAGAACAAAACTTAGGACTAGGGCTGCTGCGATCCAGCTTTTTCACTTTCGATATTGATACCGATAAGGCAGCCTTGAGTATCTGTCGATACCGATACCGATCCGATACCAGAGCATATTTATGTCTGTTTTTATATTTACTTTTTATTACTTATTTTGTAGCCTAAAATGTTAGAGATGGATTGATCAATTGATTACTCAAACAACATATACTTATCCAGAATAATAGTCCACAAGTTCCACAACAGTAGGTTATGAGAAAAACTGACCCATTTATTATTAACCAATGGGTTAACTTTAACAGCAGCATTGAATACAATAAATAAAACATAACTCAAAAGACCTGTAACAATACAAGACATCATAAACATTTCTTTTTTTGTAGTGAGAAACAGTATCCTAACCTGCATATTAAACAAACAATAAGATATTTAAGTTTACTTTAAAGCAACTTGGCAGGTTTCAAGAGAGAGAATATTGCACTCTGTGGTACTCGATATGGTCTTGAAATTGTTATTAACTTAGGCTTTTTTTTTACCTAGTCATCTCAGGTAAATGAAAAAAAAGTCTGACTTCTAAAGTCAGATAAATGCAAAATAACTTCCTTATTTTCTACTGCAAGTGCCAGCCTTGTGCTGCTGTGCGGAGTGACCAAAGAACTGAGGGGACCAACCTCACACAAAATTGTCCAGCTGTTCAAACTTAAGAGTCCAGGGCTCCAATTTCACTAACCAAGAGACCCAAAATGCTGTCTTGCTCTTCACTAAAACAATAGTGCAAACCAAATAATGATATCACCTTCAAAACAAGAGCACAAAATAAAAAATAATCAGTCACTTAAACTAACTCAACAGCTACCCCTCCTTCTACTCCTCTATCTCCACTTTCTGCAGTCCGAGCATGATGGGGAGATTCTTTTTTAAGAAGATGAGCATTTCGGCATGCTCAGCTGTCAGCATGCTCCTTTTTTCATCAATGATGATTGACGCTGTGCTAAAGACCAGTGATTTCTTTAACCCAATTAGTATCACTATGTGCAGTTCATTTACTAATTTTATCTTTATCTGTGCAACAGTTCTTTTCTTATAATGTTCAATATCTTCTACAGTGAAAACACTATTAATCTGATATTGTATTATCTTGTGCAGTCACAACACAGTCACATAGGATACACACATAGTCATATTATAAATATTACAATAACCAGATTCTCTCCCACACATCAGATTAGGCTAAATAAATGTAACAATTTAACATAAATTCCCTTACTTGTCTTTGTACCGTGGATCAAGTAATGTTGCCACTGCGTATAGGGGCTCTGATTCCACATCAATGAAACTGTCTGCGGACTGCATCCAGAAGGGTGGCTTTCATTGTTCGGATCCCCTGGTCATCCTCACTCTCTTTACTGAGAAAACGTATCAGGACATGGACAGAGGGGATGACATCTGCTGCTGTGGCGTAGGCAGCACTGACTTTAGTTGTTAACTCTGCAAAGGGGGCCAGAATCTTCAATGTCTTCTCTAACAGCCCCCACTGGTTCCCTGTTAGAGTGGCTGGCAGGTTGTATTCAGATGAGTAGGCATGCAGTGCCCGCTTCTGATAAACAAGACTGTCAATCATGACCTTGGTACTGCTCCACCTTGTTTGGACATCCTGTTGCAGACGCTTGGGTGTAATGTTCAGCTCTGCTTGTAGGTCTTAAAGGCATGAATACGCCAGGGGAGAGTGCTTTTCTCCTGTTAGCTAGTGCATCACTTACAGCTCGCTGTGGCAAGACCCCTTCATGGACTATGAGCTGTTGAGTATGAGCAACACATCCTAAGCTTGGCACACCTAGCTGATCCATAGCCTTTTTCATGTTAGCAGCATTATCTCTTAAAATGACATGGACCTTACTTTTGTCGATCTTCCAGTCACGTAGCATATGCTCTATGGATTTCATGATGGCATCAGCTGTATGTGAACCTCTGACCTCGCGGGCACGTAACACCGCTCTCCTCAGTGTAAAGTCTGTGTCTACCCAGTGTGCAGTCAGACTCAGTAAGGACAGTGGACTTACGTTGGAACTTCAGATGTCACTCGTGAAACTAAGTGCATTTGCATTCTCCACATATGCAGCACAGAAATCTCGAAACCTCTTTATGTATCTGCGGAATGGCTGTTTCAGTGATGTATGCCCGGCTGAGCGTATCGTAGCGAGGCTCGAGGTGCTCGATTAAATGTTTAAATCCGACATTACAGACCATTGACAGGGGCTGGTCGTCAAGCACAATAAAGTGGGCTATGTGTTCAGTTATTCTTTTTGCCTTCTTGCTTTCTCATGGGAGTTTGTTGCGCTTTTCAATAGTCTCTGCCAACGTTGGTTGTTTGAGGGAGCCAGCGGGTTGTCGCTTCTTCGCTTCCGTAGCCTTGAGAAATTCATAATGTAGGTTTTTGTGGTGCATTTTTACATGTTTTATGAGGTTTGACGTATTAAACCGGACTGCATCGGTGCTGCTGCGTGAGACTTAAGTCAACGCTGTAATCTTGGAAGATAAGGACTTGCTTTCATTGGAACTCCAGTCAGCCCTGCTATCTGGTCAGATGCTGGATCTGCTCCTTCTCCTGGTGGACTCGAACAATGAACGGCCATGGACAATCTCCCTCTCGAGGTATCTGTGCTGCAGTGCGATGTGCCCTGTCCAGGATTGGGGGCTCCTCCAAACTGTCAAGACCCCCAAGTGTGTCGTATAGAAGGCCGGCAACGAATTAAGTGGGATTTCCCTTTTCCAGACCTTCGGGTACTCCTATGATGCGTAAATTGCATCGCCTTCCCTTGTTTTCCAGATCATCAGTTTTCACTTGCAGTTTTTCGTAGTCACTGTTCAACTGTGCACATCCTGTTTCCATAGCCTCCAAGTGTACATCCAGCTTATTCAGTCCTTCTTTGTGGTCACGCAGTTTGTCGGAACATTCATTAAGGGCAATTTTAATTGGAGATATGGCTTGTTTTATCTCGTCTCGTAGGCTGTTGTTCTCTTATTGAATAACTTCTTTGACAATCTTGCGGATTGCCTGTAGCGTGTTTTCGTTCAGTGGTCTTGCTAGTAGCATTAGCCTCCGAGTTACTAGCTTGCACAGTTTTAGGAGGTTTGGGAGGCATTTTGCTCAAAAAATCTTCCCCCAAAAATTGAAATGTGTTCTTGACTCTTAAAATATCAAAGTAAATGGTCACTTAATCAGACCATTTAAACAAATAGCTTATTTATGTATAAAAGTGGGGACCTTGTGGTTCATACATCTACTCCATGACACGCCCCCTAGTGGCCTCCATGAGCACTTCATCTTTTCGAAGATAATTCGAAATTAAACAGCATTATTTCTACACGTGTGCCTGGGGACGGTCACAATAAAAGGACAGTCTGATATGTGCAGTTTGATCATACAACACAATGACAGAAATGTCCAAAGTTAGGTTAATTGGTGACTCTAAATTGTCCGTAGAATTTAAGTGTGAATGCTTGTTTGTCTCGATATGTCAGCCCTGTGATGGACTGGCGACTTGTCCAGGGTGTACCTCGCCTCTCGCCCAATGTCAGCTGGGATAGGCTCCAGCCTCCCTTGTCCCTCAACAGGATAAGCGGTTTCAGAAAATGAAGGAATGAATGATGTGTGTGTATATAGGCTTATATATATATATATATATATATATATATATATATATATATATATATACCGCATTTATCTTGAAAGTGATGACCGGAAGACAGCGTTTAAAAACACTATAACTTGTCATCAGTAAGCAGGGGCTGGTTGCCCCCGCCCTGCTCCTCCATGCTCCGTCATCAGCGTGTGCTGCACATCACAGAGCGGTCCTATAAACTGCGGAGAGTGAGCGTGTCACACAGAGATATGGACATGAGTGGTGAGGACTAAGCCGCGGACCGTAAGCGCATTCTTGTATAAGGACTGATCCTCGGAACTAACATCAAACAGTCACAAGTGACAGATTATCACTAATCTTCCATCTGAAGAACTGCAGGAAAGCTGTTTGCCAGTTGCCAGTGCACCTGTCGGCACTCGTGTAAACGTGAGGACAGATGCTGTGTCTGATCACTTCGCTTTGACTTCAGTCTTAATTGATTTGCTCCGTGACATACTGCAGAACAGGATTATAATTTCCTTGGATTTAAAAGTCGTCGATTCATACCTACTCATCAACACTAAACTTTTTTTACACATCTGGAAATTGCGCACGGAGATGGCGCAAAGGGTAAATCTAATTTGACAGACTATTGTTGATTTTTGGTTATTAAAATGAATTACACAAAGTTGTTTTATATACATGCATAAAAGATATGATGTGAATTTATACCATAAAAGCTAATTAAGCAAGTGGTTAAACAACTCCAATCACAGGCTGGAGAAATGTCTGTCTTCTCAAGATACCAAGTGTAAGGCCTGTGTAGTCTTCTATAAACAATCAACACATAAGGAGAATACAAGTGTCCCAGATTTTCCTCTCATTAACCCCCTCTTCCTCCACCTGTCCTGCCGTCGCATGCCCTAATATCATCTTCAACTTTCACCTCAGTACGATGAGCTGACTCATTATGGAGGCGCGATGGACGGAGTCGGAGTCCCCAACTCCATGTACGGAGACCCGCATGCCCCCAGGCCCCTGCCCCAGGTCCACCACCTGAACCACGGGCCGCCTCCGCACCCGACCCAGCACTACGGAGCCCACGCGCCGCACAACATCATGCCCAGCAGCATGGGCAGCGCCGTCAACGACGCATTAAAGAGAGACAAGGACCAAATCTACGGGTGTGGGGATAACAATACTAATTATTATCATTATTGTAATAATAATAGTAGTAATAATAATATGAGTAGATTTTTATTGTGAGGCGATAGAAATATTTATTCATTAAACGTATATAGTTGTTATTTAATTTGTACCAAGGCTCCAGAGATTTATTTAGTATTTTTCTTTTTTTGTACTTGACCTTATCATAATATTCCGCTCATGAGATGAGGTCATTACAGTCTTTCGATTGACTTATAATCGTATATTTTTGTTTGGCTTTTTGAAACGAGAGGAAAGAGGCCTTTCCTCGGGGAGCATCGACACTTGATAAAAGTGTGTGAACAGGTTGTTTACATTGGAAACAAATGAAATCATCTCACTGCAGCGGCGCATTTGTTCCCTTCAATTAAGACGGAATAAATCAATATTTGTCTGCTTTTGTTAAACTCACCGAGCCTGATGCGAAATGTTATCAGCCGCGCGGCTGTGTTCATGTACAGGCCTGACAATGTGGAATGAACCGGGCCTGTGTTTGCCTGTGTTGCAGCCACCCTTTATTCCCGCTGCTGGCTCTGGTGTTCGAGAAGTGCGAGCTGGCGACTTGCACGCCCAGAGAGCCCGGGGTGGCGGGAGGAGACGTCTGCTCCTCCGACTCCTTCAATGAAGACATAGCCGTATTTGCAAAGCAGGTAGGAGCGCACACAGCTGAACCGAATATGCCGCAGAGTACGGGAGCCATTTTAAATAAAGACGCAAGAAGTAACCCGCAGCCAAATGCTGTTTGGTGCCTAGCTTCTTACTTTTTGAGATCGAATTAAATAAAGACTAATAATAATTTAGTCCAGTGAGTCCCCTCTTCATTTGAACATTTTAAAACTGACTTCATTTTCTTTCCTTCCTTAGATCCGTGCAGAGAAACCGTTATTTTCTTCCAACCCAGAGCTGGATAACTTGGTGAGCACTTCTTTTTTTCTCATTCCATTCTCACTGCCATGTCACACAACCACGAACCTTAATGCCGCATTCTTTTCTCTCTTTTTTTTATTTATTTATTTTATTTTTTGTGATCAAACAAAAATAATGTTTCTATTATGTTGATGGTTATCAAATACGCACAGTCAAAATTATGACAGTGGCACCCCGGGGTCTCTAAAATCATGTTGTGTTCTATTATCAGGATTTTTTAGGGCGATTTTAAAGGTGAAATGTTTATTATTTATTTATTTATTAGATGATTCAGGCGATTCAAGTCCTACGATTTCATCTGCTGGAATTAGAGAAGGTAAGCTGTATATAATTGATGGTTAGCTGCCACATCTTTTGATTATATTAATACAACAGTTTATTTCTCTGGTGCTCAGTCAAAACTCAGAGAATTTAATTGCAAGTCTGGATTCCGCAGGTCCATGAGCTGTGTGATAATTTCTGCCACCGGTACATTAGTTGCCTCAAAGGCAAAATGCCCATCGACCTGGTCATAGAGGAGCGAGACGTCTGCAAGTCGGACTTCGATGACCTCTCTGGATCCTCCACCAACCTTGCAGATCATGTGAGTTAGCCTGCCTGCTTTCATACATAGCTCCGTGTGTCAGATGTAGAATAGCAGACGGTGGACCGGGATCACCACAAGAATTCTTTTCTTTGCATTTGATCTTTAAAAAGTTATCACACACGCAGCTACAGTAGTAGCTGCTGTACTGTGTGCTACAGACCACTGGTCACCATAGCTTAGGGCCCACTCAAGGGGAGTATAATTTTGACAAATTATGCTTTAATGATTTCACATTTTCTCCTGACTGTTTCTAATGTTATAAAATCAAGTAGTGGTGAGTATGATGTTTTCAGGCCCCTAAGAACAATTATGATTAAAAAAAAAAAAATCTGACCCCGTTTGGTGGAATTTCTCACAACTTATTCTAACATATGATGCATTGTGAGCATCACTGGAGACTGATGGGTTTCTCAACAGGAGCTTTACTTTTTGCCTGTCATTTCAAAATCTTTACTTACCTGATAGTGCACAAAGTGAACATGACAGGATGTTTAGAGTTCCTTAAGCCTTTTTCACTAAACATCATGAAGCTCATCTAATGGGATGAAGATTGTTGGCTGGCTGTGGTGACTTTTTGGTGGTCTGTTTGCTGTTAGTCAGGCCTGTGATGTGCACAGCCTCAGAGGTTTGCTCTGTGGAGAAGAATCACAATATGAAATTACACTTTTATTCAGACAGGGAAGTAGTCAGACATGATGATGATGATCTTCAGAGCACAAAGTGCAGCTGCAAGTGTTGTGTTTGCTGTTGGGCTTCAGTCCTTTTCAGCCAATAACATTAGCTCAAGTGAGCGCTAGATTACAGTGAGAGTGCATGGGCTCTTTATCAGGCGCTCCCCCCGCTGTGTGCTTTACACAGCCTCTTCCCATTTTTGGCAGCTGTGTTCATTTATAAAGAAGCTAATCCAGTTGTTGGAGTGATTCAAAGTTACAGTGAGGCAGCAGCAGTGTTAGGCTCTATGCCTTCACTGACACACTGGGGGGGGAGGGACTGAAAATGATTACCGAGGGCCCCAGTGGGAGAGGGCCCTTGGAAAACCTTGAAAGAAAAGTTTGGTTTTGTTTGCAAATTTTTATTTCTTAGTAATCAGTGCTATAACTAAATTAAAATTGACTGAATAAATCAGTTGCAAGGCTGTACTTCGTCTAGAAAAAGTAGAAGGACTCTGAGGCCCCTCTCATCCCTTAAAAGTGCAGGATGGTTTATTCTGCTCAGCACTAGGTTTTGTCTATAAATGCAGCTAAAACTTAGCCAGTGACTGCCTATGCTGCTGGAGCACAAATTAACACTGTCATGTCTTTCCCAGAGACAGGGACATCTAGGTTCCAAAAAAGAAAAAAAAAGGAGCGGGGCAGATGCAACATGACTGTAAAAAAAACACACAGAAAAATAAAAGGTGCCTGAGAGAGACATGGATCAAGAGATGAAAGGAGGAGGACTGCTTATACACAGGGCCCAGAATTTGATGCTATGCCCCTGTTCATTATCATATGTTCAATCATTATTTTGTTTAATTAATTTTAAGGCTCCCTCCAGTCTCTTGAAAATGTAATACAGACTGAGCCTTATGCAAATGTGCATGGCAACTCCTCGGTTCATGAGAAATTTTGGGTTGCAGTTATGATGGGATATGATGGGATCGGCTGCCAGAAAAGGCTGAGAGAACCTGACTGAGCTGCTGTTTCAGTGTTATTTTTACCCCAAAATAGTTACATTCTTTAATATTTCCTCTAGAAGCTTTTCAAATATAAATTCTGGCACAAAGTATTATTTGCAGCTTCAGTGAAAAGTGCCTTTGTGAACATTCTCTTTGTTCTTGAGAATATCCTTCCTTCTGCATTGAGCAACAAAACACAGTGTGTGTGTTTGTGTGTGTTGTGTGTGTGGGTGTGGGTGTGTGTGTGTGTGTGTGTGTGTGTGTGTGTGTGTCAGACCACCAGTTGATGTGACAGAACACTTTCCTGCTGTAATGCTTTCCTTCCAAAAGCTGCTGCATAATGGATGTGCTGCGCTACTCAGGGTACAGAGCAGTGTAACGTACATGCATGTTAACCACTGAGTGTACCATGATTTCTTCAGCATTCACGTGTGTATGAATGTACAGGTACGCTTGTGAGTAAAACATCATTTGATTCTAAATTTGCTTTCTTGGCCTGTTTGTGTTTTGTTCACTCCACTGACACTGTGAAGGCTCATACTGATGGTTTGGACTGAAGCTCCTGATTGCTGAGCTTGTCTTCCCTGCTAAAGATCCTAAATACATTTTGTATTCATTCATTTTCTTTAACCACTTATCCTGTTGAGGGTCGCGGGGGTGCTCAAGCCTATCCCAGCTTACATTGGGCGAGAGGTGGGGTACACCCTGGACAGGTCGCCAGAATATCACAGGGCTGACACAAAGAGACAGACAACCATCCACACTCACATTCACACCTACGGGCAATTAAGAGTCACCAATTAACCTATCCCCAACCTGCATGTCTTTGAACTGTGGGAGGAAGCTGGAGTACCCAGAGAAAACCCACGCTGACACAGTGAGAACTTGCAAACTCCACAAAGAAGGGCTCCCCCACCCCAAGGTTCAAACCCCCCACCCAGGAACCCTGTTGCTGTGAGGCAACAGCCCTAACATATTATTTTCTCGAAGCATGTGGAAATCTGGCAGCATGAGTTTAATTGATCGGGCTCCAATTTTAATCACCTGAATTTTATTGAGTGTCATTTTCTACTAGAAAAATGTTATTTATTGCCTGTAGGGATCATGCATTTGGTTGTGTGTGTGAGTGCATGTATCAGTGTCTGCACCTAATCTCACAAACTACTGGACCAGTCAGCCTACTAATTTGTGAGCACATGTATGACTGCATGCTCTAGCATTTCTCATGGTTGTGGTTAAAAACAACAGGACTTACTGTCTGTTGTGGGCTGCATTTTGGCCCTAGCCATGGCTCAAAAACTGAGATCCATAGAGACGTTTGGTCTTGTTATAAACCCAAGCATCTGTAGATTAATTTCATACCTGATATGTAATGATCCACTAAAGTTAAGCACAATATAAATAAATCAACCTTTTTGTTATCTTAACTGGCATCTAAACTGACTGTAAGGGAGTCAGGAGAGACAATTCCACCGAGTGCAGCTGTGCTGCAGTCCAGTAGCGGCACGGCATCATACCACACTAGTAGCACTTCACAAGCAGAGCGTTTTGCCTGCTTGATTTTATAGACTTACAGATTTTGTTGATTTGGTCATTTTACCTTAATATTTGTGCTTTTACCATTGTAAGTAAATGGGCTATGGAGGTAAATGGTTTTTTTGGTGTATTCTAATTGGGTTTGTTGTTAATGATTCCTAAATTGTTGTTCTGCAGCTTGCAGACAAAGAGATAAAGGTAATACTGTTAGAGGTCCAGTTATGAATACATGGGTCAAAGATTGATGGCTAAATTAGTTGTTAAAAATACATTCTTCCTCATAATTACACGGCATATATCACATCCAGTGCCTGTTTTAGGAAAACTCAATCTGCTCTGTGCACTGCACATCACTGATGTGGTGTGTATTTTCCTTTGCTTTTGCTGTGGCTCGTCTCCTAGAATAACAAAAATTGTTTGAGTTGCTGCGATCAGCACAGGAGGCTGCGCGTCTGCCTGGCAAAGATCTGCATTCTACCGAGTGCACTTTTCTAGTTGGTACATTTCAACCATTTCATCACAAACAAAGCTTCCAAAAACAAATTTCTTTACTCTGATATTATTAAGGGATGAAAAAGTATCTGTAATAGCATATAGACGTAGGCTCTTAGACAAATCTTTATAACCCTAAAATCAACCCTAAAACCAAAGTCAGTTTAGGCAATTGTCACAACTATTTCATGGGACATCACAACCCTGTTGTGTCTGCAAAAGGTAGTAACACACCAAAAACATTTCATTCATGCTTCAAGACCCAGTTATTCAAGACCCTGTTGAGCTGAACTCGTCAAAATGTTTCAGTCTTATTTCACCGTGGTGGTCAACCATGGAGATGTTCCTTATACACAAGTCTCTGTTTTGGACATGCACATTTGTATGTACAGCAAATGCATTTGTGTAACAATGTATCACATGTACTGTAAGCAAAATGTCATCTTTGAGCTTTCATTTAAAATGATATGCAGCGAACAGCCACAAACCCAGCTGGCACCCAGCTGTTCCTTGAACAGTCACTTGAGGCTGACTCCAAGAGCGAGTCAGTCCCCATACACCCCCATGTAAAAACACCCAACTTTACAGCAGAAATAAACATGCTGACATCCTGGTCCAAAATACAGTTTTAGTCTCTATAGTTAATTTCAACATTCATGACAACTGTATGGGAGCTGAATTTTTATAACTCACTCATACATTTTATTATGGGTTAAAGTTACATATAATTAAGGCTTGGAGTGACAGGCTGTCAGATCCATCTGTCACTCCTCCATAGCTCCACCCAAATATGGTCACTTCTGGTCCAAAACACCAAAAAGGCCATAATGCAAAACTTGAGGCCTCTAACAGGAGTCCACAAAGCAACGGGTGATGTAGCTATGTCCATTATTTTTATAGTCTATGGTTATGTTGGACAGATGTTGAATTTTGGTTGGAATGAAAATTAGGCTGACAATATTTTAAATGTTTATTGATGTTAAAATTTCACGTAGTGTGGACGTTAATATTGCAACGATTAGCAGGCGCTGGTTTTCCTCCAACCTTATGGCTAAATGTTGTTACATCAAGTTGACATCAGCATGAGACATTTGGAAGTCATGTGAATTTGGTAACTTAAAAATGCATCTTAAAACCAACAAAATATTAATGTCATCCCTTCATAGGTATTCTATCAATATGACATTTGCATTAGCCGTCCTGATAATGAATTTTGGTCATCCGATGTCACAACCTAAATTTAACCATAGTATCAACATGTAGTGACAAAAAACCAAACAAACAAAGAACAACTGATTGATTTTGACTCCTAGTTTATTACTGTCACCTGGCAGGTAATTTGCCAGTTTGTTCCATGTCATAGATATTTAAGGAATGTACATGTACATCTTATGGATTTTGATAATTGGATGGATCATTTTGCACACGATTAAGCAATGAAAGAATGTTTATGATAATTTCTCTGAGAATCAACTCATCAGTTTTGAGCAGCCAGCCATGTGTAATTAGTTATTGTGCAAATTGTAGACAATTTCAATTGTCAGTCGTCCTAAATCCTCCTAAAGCTGCACTGCTCTGACTTCTCTGGTTGAATGCCATAAATTCAGGTATTTAGATATGTGTTTCAGTCCCTCCTTTCTATACATTCTGTGTTAACTTGAACTCAAACCTTGTAGCACGTCATGAGTCTGTAGGAAATTGGCTTCTTGGTTACAATAGCACAGCTGGCAGATTAATAATGTTTTAATAATACTTTGCAATAGTTTGACCTAATTTTGCTGAACATCAACAATATACAACAATATTTGTCATGCCATTATATTTGCTGATATTTGCTCATTTTTTTTACAGGGGTTTATCAGTGTGTAATGTGGATAGTGAGTAATATGGATAAGAGTGAGAGGAAAGGAGCTACTGTAGATGGTAAATGTAGAGTCCCCTGGCTGTACACGACTCTTCCTTCCTGTTAGTTGGGTTTTCACAGACACTGTGTTGGGAAATAAGACCTTCATTACCTTGATAAACATGGAGACACATGGCGCCTCTTTGAGTAGCTGTATATACGTAGGAGTTGTAATTATTGGGTGGCTAGAAAAGAAAAGATGGGCCATCATTGAGAGGCCTCATTCACACTGTGCTATTGTCCCTCTGCTTCTTGTTGTCATCTGCTGAGCTCTTCATCTGATCACCATCCGGCAAACAGCTGACGCAGAGAGGCTGCAGAGGGAGATCTGCTGTTTGGTTTGGGCTTATGGCTGTCTGAATGGCCAGCCAATCAGCCCAATAAATACAGGCTTTCCCCTCAACATGGGTCACAGACAGAGCTAGGACACGGGAGTGTCCACATGCTGCAGGATTACTAAACTATCTTCAAAACTTTTAGTGTAACCTTATTTCAATCTCCCTCTTAGACAGAATGGTAATGTTGTTCTTGTCTCACATTCTTTTGATAACTTGGTAGCTGTCTACAATGCTAATCATGCCACACAGCTGTCTTTGTGTCTTTGGGAAACTGCATAATGGCCCTTATACCAGACCTGCTGGACCTTCCTCATCCTTTTTTCTTCTTCTCCTCTGTTTCATTATCTCCTGTCCCCTGGTGTGCGGACCTCTACCTGACCTCTCAGAACCCAGCGTCCTGGAGAGACATAGATGACGCCCACTCCACTCCCTCTGTGGGCACCCCAGGACCATCCAGCGGGGGACACGTGTCTCAGAGTGGCGACAATACCAGTGAACTCGGTAAGAGCACCTGCAGGCCTCCTGCATCCTCTTTCATATCAAAGCGTTGACTTTCCTGTGACCTCTCTCTCAGGCATGGGCACTGCTGCCTGGGGACTGTGTGTGTGTGTGTGTGTGTGTGTGTGTGTGTGTGTGTGTGTGTGTGTGTTTAATCTAATCTTTGTTTCTTGTATCTTAAGAGCATTGATAAAAAACGATCATCTAAATTTGGTGAGGACTGCTCTTACAGATTTTTACCCTTACTGTAACTCTAATATGCATCACTCTGCCACTGAACAGTCTCCCAGAAGTTGCTTCCTATTTGAGTAACATTTACTAAAACCTACAGTGTCCAACTGTTCCAGGACATTACTTTGCTTTTTGTTTTAATCTATTTTATAAATGGAACTATATATTTGTGAGCCAGTATGAACCAATGGGCTTTGGGCTGAGGGCAACAGATGCAAAAGTCAGTAGGTATTGAGAGACAGAGTGTAGCTATCATTTAAGACAGTAAGACCATGTCCTCTTTATCTTTTACCGGGAATTTTTTCTGGGGTTTTAGCAACCTGGGGGTGCTCTGTATAGCAAGACGTTACACAAGGTATGTATTGCACTGGGTGATTCCAGTGATTTTAGATTCAGTATATGACAATTTGACTACATCTGACACCAACAAAATAAAGAAATAGTAATAAATCCCACCAGGATTTAGCCCTGGCAGTGAAAAGAATGTTTTGAAACAGCATTTAGACTTCTGTAATATTAACCCTTTAAAAACAGACCTACTGCGAACAGTCAGAGGAGACTTGGTTGCACGATCCTGTTTCAACAGATCTAAAGTAAAAACCATGATAGATAAAGCATTCATTCTTTTTGCAGCAGAAAGCAAAGACCTCTGCCTCCCCGATCATCAAGTCATTATCTTGTTTCACCTTACCTTACCATATGGTAGTGCAAACATATTATCTTGCTGGAATTACACCACTATAATTTCCTCTGGAATTTTCCCAAAACGTCTGTGATTATTTGCATAACCCTTTTGATCTAAAATAAAAAACACAATATCCAGAATGTTTACTTTTTTTGCAGCTGCTGTAATGCTGTTATTGTGCCACGTTGTTTGGGGTGCCAGAAGAAATCTAAAAAAATGTACATTTTCAAATAACTGAGTGTTTAAGAAATATTTTCTTTTTGTTTCCACATTTAAAAATGTTTTTGGATTTTTTTGTGTTTTTTATTTTTTAGAATCTGAAGGGAAAAAAAACATTCTATTTTTGTATCACAAGTTTTTTCATTGACACATTTTCAATACTTTTAGAATTATTATGGCTTACTGATTTGCATAATCTCAGCTCAGGTTATACAGATCAAATCTTAGGGATATGAAGCATCTGAAGATACTCTAGAGAAATGACATCACAATAAGCCAAAATACTGATTTAGACACTGGTGGACCATTTCTATTTCAGAGTTCAAAGGATTAAATGATATCTACAAACAATACTGGATTTGATTTATGACCTCATCTACAGATTTGATTGAGAGACAAACTCATGCATCATTGGTTTTGCCCTTTTATGGGATTTGTTGACAGTAAAAAAAATGTGCAACACGTAATATACACAGACGTGACTGATTAAGTCATTGTGGCACTTTTACAGTCAGTGTAGGCTCTCAATTACAGGTCAGTTAGTGCTGATGAAGAGATCTTGAGAGTTTCTTGTTGCCGCTGTTATGTGTGCTACTGTCTCTCTTTGATGCTATCCAGCACTTGGCCTTCTTGTGTCGCCCTGGTGTTCCTGCACTTAATGTGATTTCTGATGTGCTAATTGGAGGCTATAAGGGTTTTATGACTTGTTTTTGTTTTTCTCCCCTTTGGGCACAGTAAAAATAGAACGGACGTTAAAGCAGCTTTCCACCCTCTGCCCATCAGGCATCAAGGAGCACAGCATTGCTGAGAACAATAGGAGGATGCTTTGCAAGACAAGAGAAACTCAGAGGATTAAGAGACAATCAGAAACAGATCAAGACTTGTCCCTTTATTTTATACCCAGCACTTTATATACCCACACAAAAAAATTATGAGCCCCCCAACTTCAATAAGATACACCTAAGATATAGAGATTGTGAGACATGTTTGTTTTGGTAAATCTTAATTCAACAATTTAGTATCCAGTAATGTTGAGGCTAGTTGAGAAAGGCCACCGTGTGAATAGTGTCTTTCCTTTCGGCTTTTTTTAAACAGTGGGGGAAAACCCAAGGTCCGTGGCCTTTTGACCTGGGAGAGAATGCATAAGGGGTGGGAGTGCAGAATGCCCCCTGTAGGGATGTAAGGACAGACTACTTTATGTATGAGGAACAAGGGAAAGAAGAGGGCAGGATGATCAGAGCTGTGGTGCTCTTGCAGGATCTGCTGCATGCTACCTGCTGCTTCTCCCCGGGCCTCTCTGCCTTTTTCCAGTCTATTCTCATGCCAGGGAAGAGTCAAACACACAACCTGAAAGGATAGAAAGGACATTTAGAGACAGATCAAGCTAATCTCATTGGGGCAGGTAGATGGCCTCCACAGAGTTGTAATGAAGTTGTCACACAGATATCATTACATGTTAATAATGAGTTCAGTACTTTGAAGAACACACAACTTGTTTATTAAGGCAGATTTATACCTGTGCGTCAGCTCCATGAGGAGCTTACACCGTAGCCTACCCTGTTGAGAGCATTTGTACATGTGCAATGGTGTGTCTATGTCACACTGCAATTTATACCTCCAAAACACTTGGCGGTGGTGGGGTTTCGGTATGGTGTTGTAAAGTTTAGTTGATTCAAAACCCACCCAAAAAAATCATAATCTGGGGTTCTGCAAAATCATCATGTATCAGTGCCCTTCTTGGTCATAGACTTTTCAATATTTAATTAAGACCCAAGTCTTTCTTTGAGCCTAACCAAGTGCTTTGAGCTGGCTAAAGGTTACCGTAAATTGTAGGAGCAACCATTTAAGAAAATGTCTGCATTACATGTTTAGGGACACATTCCTTCCCAAAACTCAAAGCATCTATTGGTGGCAAATTGACACAATGTGATTATTTTGATGAAGCATTGTTATCATAATTAATGTGAGATGATTTTAACAGTAACAAAACTATGTAGCATTTTGTCGGTGAAGATTCTCAGTCATCCAGGTCATGGTAATCATAAGTGCCATATCATAGGCTTGTAGCATTTTGTTTTTTACCAGTTTCTTTGTTGAGCAAAAGAATATCTTAAGCCTTTGTTTAAGCCAAATGTAATGTTTTTATTATATCTATGAAATTAAATTATCCTCAACACAAAGGTAGAATTCTATTTGAGATCTTGATAAAGAATCCCTGAGGTTGGGTGACAGAAGTGACACTATTCAGAGTATTACAAAGACTCGAGACTGAGTGCAGAACAGAAAGTTCAAGTCAAACACAGATCAAACCAAATTCACAGTTTTTCAAAATTAGGACTGACAAAGATGATAATAAGCTTCTCAAAATACTCATTTGGCAGAATAATTATTAAATTTAGAATTTAATGAGAATCCAACAGAATACAGGAAGTGACGGTGCTATCCTCACTGTAGCGAGACATCATTAGTAATGCTTCCATGGTCTGATGAAACCATTTAAAATCCACTGTCATTTGGGAACACTTAAGTGGTGGACATGTGGCTTCCAGCCCTGGCTAACCACAGATAGATAATCCATACAGAGTGTGGCTAGTGGTTTGGGTGATGGCTGCTTCCTCCTCTGGAAGTTCCCAGGCTTTGGTTGTTGCCTTGTAAGCTGTGTGATATGCAGAGGGGATCTCTTTGATAGCTCAACCCCCGGAGGTGACTGCTGTTGACCACAGCTACAGGGGCTGATCTCCCCAAGGAATGTTGGGGGGATCACAAAGACCCAAATAAAACAAAAGGCAGTGGGTGTAACTCAGAAATATCCTGCACACTCGTGTTGAGAAATGGAATGCAAGAAACAGGATGTGTTGCATCTTTTTGTGATAGCCTTAGCCTGGAGTCGGGAGGAAGGAATGTGGGGAGGTGGAGGTGCTGACATGCCAGTGACATCACAGCTTTAGCATCTGTCATGCTGTGGATGCAAGACATGTTTTAACAAGACTAAGCCAAACCAAGGATATGGCTGGACTGTGTATGGAATGCTAGGGGACGTTTAGGTTGAAACTGGAAGTGGCAGCCTTCACTCAGTCACAGACTTTGTCCCTCTTTTGTGGTCCAGCCAAAAAATGAAGAACAATACAGTGAAATACAGTCACTCAGAAGAAGGGAGCTGCATTTTTTGAAGCTGTACCCACCGAGCATTTAACGCAACCCTCACCTCTCCAAATATATATTAATATAGGATAGTGTATGACAATAATTACATACAGACATGGCTGTTCCTCAAAAAAAGACTGATGGGGTGATCCTCTCTTTCCTCCATTGAAAGTGTCATTTCGACCGCAGCAGGCTAGTTTGCTAGCTAGTTCGCTAAAATTCCACCGTGCTTTTATGCATATGTTACAGTGGTTACAGAAAATGAGTCACACAACTTGTTACTCATCTGACCACTGTAACGTTGCTGGAGCTTAAAGATCCAATCATCACTAAACCATATGCAATAGAGCCAATAAAGACAAATGGAATGGTCAACATTTTCATATTAACATTTGGTGTATTGCTTGATTTCCAACGTCAACTCATGCATTGAGTAACAAGCAAGAAAACATTTCACCTTAAAAGTGGCTGGGAGCTGCTAGCAGCAGTCTTTGAACAGCAGTGAGTTAAATTATTTTTTTCCTAGTCAATAGCTGCTAACTGTTAACTATTAAAGATGTAAAACAGCAAAGCATCCTTTCATTTTATAGTTAGAGTTGATTAATGTATGTGTACTTGCCTAGGTAGGAACAATGGTTACAAGACTGATGGACAGGCTTCTGTGTTAGCGCGGGCCCCACATGCTGTGGTCCAGTCAAAATGGGAAGGGAAGAGAGAGAGATGAATTGTTGATTGGGAGAGAAAGTGCACATTATTGTGTCTGCTCACACAAAAAACAAGTAATTATTTACTTGAAAACAAATTACCAAATTTTGTATATAATGTACTAATAATTGTGCTTTTTTTTCCCAAAACTTTGATTTCCTTACGTACTCCTAGAGGCATCTATACATGCAGATATTTGTTTTGGTTTGTCAATCGGTTTCCACCCCAGTGCTATGAAGGTGAATGGAATTTCATTTGTGCTCCTAAAGGCACAGTATTACATCTAAAAAAAAAAACACATTTTTTATTGGAGCTACTTTTTATCAAAGCAAATAGTGATAGTCAAGTGTTGACAACCTGTTCGGTGAGTTGTCTAGTTAAGGCCAGTTCATGGTTTTGGCACAGATCTTCACAAATACACTTTAATGATTGCAGCTGGACCTGCTAACACAGTGCAAGCTTCTGAAATAAACCAGTCTGCCGGTTGTTGATCTGGAGAAGCCCCTTTTTCATGACTGGCCCCTGCTTTGCATCACAAATAGTTGTAATTAACTGGTAGCTGTGTTTTCAAAGTAGCTTCCCTATCACCAATCACGTCATACAGTAAAATACAACTAAAAATGGCAATTATACTAACGGTGCCAATACATCTTCACAAAGCCATTTTGTTCTTCCACTGCTAGCTTCTTTTACACTTAGTAGTGCAGTGCCTGTAGGAAGTATGTTTTTCTATAGAATTGTGGAAGCTTAAGTAGATTTTTCATGTATGGCCAAATGAGGCTGTGTTCAATGGTTGGATGTACAAAGACGTGTACATACTCTTACATAGTGTTAATAGAGAAACTGTACATTGGGTAAGACATGAACGTACATTGAGATATGGAGAGACACGCAACATCATTAGGTTTCCTAGCTTTCTGTAGGCGAACAATCTTGAAATGGTAGCTAGCAAGCACGTAACCCTGCACGCCTGAAAGGAAAAACAAACGTTTCCGACCTAGCCATACTTTGGTATGGGAAGTTTAGGCAATGTTTTAGTCAATCTAACCATGTTGTAGCCATGTCAGCAAACACCATGAGCAGATGAGAACAGTGTGGTGAAACTTAAGAAATACTACTTACCATGAGATTACTGTCATGTTAATGCAAACTGCACCACTTCATCTATTCCTATATGGGGGAGGGACGAAAGGGAATGCCATGTGTACACTGGATCCGTCGCGTGCGTGGTCCGGCCGTGGCACGGACTCCTCCGTCCTGTGCCGGGCGTCAATGTCCACTGGAAGCGTATCTATAGCGGCGCGCACGCGAGTGGCTGGAATTGATCGCAAGATCGTGATGTCACACGATAATTTGCGGAAACACTGGAGGTAAAAAGACATCAACAAACAAAGAAAAGATTTCTCTATCTGCCGGGGGCCACAAACTTTAACGTCATTATAATACAGCCTAAATGAAAACACAAAGGGTATATGAGGCACATTTATTTATGGTTTATAAAACGGGTGCTTCCCATCCTTAAATGTGATTGGCTGAGCCGCGTTCCATGCCGTTGTAAAATCAGTGTAACCCACTGGTAGACCGCAGCGTCTGTGTTGCTTGGCAACCATTCTGTCCACTCGATCTTGCTTGGTGGGAGAATGAATAGTTCTCAATTTTATTGTTGCATTATTACCAATAAATGGTTGATTCTTTTTTTGTGTGTGTTTATTGGGCTACAGGTAGGGTAACCGTTTTATAAAGCAATAAGCCCCGAGAAGCGTTGAGTGCCCCTCCGCCGTTGTAAAATCACTGTAACTCACGGCTTCTCGGGACTTATTGCTTAAACATATTTTCAGTTCATAATGTGCCCATCCTGCTCCTCTGTAGGAAAGTAAATTTGCTGTCCCATTTTTCGAGATATTTACAGGACTTCTTTGTTTTTTTGGCAGGAATGCCTTCTCCTTCGTCACATCCATCCATCTCTCTCTTTTGTTGTTCCGGGTTTGTTCCCGCAGTCGGCACTAACCTTGCGACAACTGCCACCCAGGCTACTGCAGGTGGCAGCTCTCGCGAGGCTAGTGACAGTTCAGTTTGGAGGGGTAGAGGAATGCTGTTGTTTTTTTATTATAATATGGGAGATTTACGGGAGAATACTAATACGGGAGGACGGCGGGAAAGAGGGGTGAAATACCGTAGTTTCCCGGCCAAAACGGGAGACTTGACAGCTATGTCCAACACCCGCGCCGTGGCTGAATCGCCCATTTCATGGATCCAGTGGACATCCGGGATAAGCGTGTGCAAAGTTTTGGGTGACCCAGAGCGGTATAGCGGTAGGTAATTTGATCTTGTATTCCATGAGGCGTGGCTACAGCTGCGTCAGAGAGCGCGCCACGCTGACTGGTTCCACGGAGGTGTATGGGATTTAAACTTTTAATGATAACGTTGTGAATATCAATCCAAAAAACTTCAAAATGACGGATGCACAACATCGTGCCATGCGCAAGCCATATCCGAAAGCTCAGGTCGATCTGACAAACAGTCAGAGAGATATGCGAACCACAGACACACAGACTGACAGACACACAGACTGACAGACAGAGATTCCTTGCTTTATAGATAGATGCTTTTTTTCATCAGCGGCCCCCTTCCCACACTTGGCTGTGGTACATGGCCATTCACAAGACTTCTCTTTCTCCATTCCTGGCTTCGGACCACCTGCAGTTTGCCTCATCGATAATTTTAACTTATTTTGGAATCACCCCTCCTTCTATAGGCATGATGGACTGCACCCGAGCAAATTAGGTAGCCGCATGCTAGCAGCCAACATAGAGCACACTGTACACACCACGGAAAACACACTTGGTGACTGTTTACATGCCACACCCCCTCCTCAGTGCATTCCTCTTCTCCCTCCACGGATCACTCTGCAAGTAACCTCTCCCCCTACAGGCTCCAACTGCAACTGCCACTAACCTCTACAGCCAGCTCCAGGTCAAATCCCAAACATCCTACAGTTCCCAGTCCTTCACAGTATGTTTCCACTGATTATGTTCCCCCTCCCACAAACATTCCTGTAATCCTTACTGAAAGACTGTACTCAATCAAGCCTCACTTTGCTCACAGATGTGCCCAGAATTTATTACACATTATTATTCCTCAGTCCTCTCAAACCGTCCTAAAGCAAAGTCATCTGAAACTGGCTCTATTCAACACATAATCTCTGAACAACAAAAGCTGGACTATTTTTCACTCAATCAGACCACACCCACCAGATTCACATACACTGACAAAACCTCGCCCTGAGGGCCACGGAGGTGGTGTTGCTGCTATTCATTGGAAGGACATCAAAATAACCACCATTCCCATCCCTGCAGTTAACTCATTTGAACATCTTGTCTTCAAACTCTTTGGTCCCAATCCCCTGGTCTCTGCCATCATCACCCCCCCCCCCCCAAACCACACCCCTCCTTCCTATCTGATTTTTCTGATTTTTTGACCCAACTCTGCACCACTTCACCTTCTGTCCTCCTCCTCGGTGATTTCTCCACATCGATACTACTGTCTGCAAATCTGCCATTGTATTTCTAGATCTACTACATTGCTTCAACTTGACACAACATGTTAACTTCCCCATTCACTCACATGGACACATCCTGGATCTGGTCTGCCCAACTGGTCTAACATTATACCACCTCTCCAACATCAACCTCCATATCTCTGACCACCTGGCAATCACTATGGACATTAATATCCCCATCCCCACTCCTAAGGTAAAACGCACAATATCCTTCAGAAATCTCAAACCCATCACTCCCTCAGCTCTCTCAGCCTCACTCACCAGCATAATATCTACCTCCCCTCCCCCGTTCTCTGACAACCCCACTGACCTTGTCCACTATTATAACACCACCCTCTCCTCCTGCCTAAATCAGGTGGCCCCCATCAAAACTAAAACCGTCTCCTTCACTCACTCTGCCCCCTGGTACACCCTTGAACCTCACGCCATCAAATCCCGAAAGTGTCAGCTGGAAAGACTCTACAAGAAGACTTGCCTAAAGCCTTGTTCACATTACATGACTGGCCGAACAGTCTTGAGTTGCAGAGACTATTGTAATCTTTTGAGTGTTCATACCTGGCGACGTGTGTGTCTGTCATCGAGACTCTTGCCAACTGCATTACGACCTGTGGCGCTAAACTTTAACATGGATGTCCGTCAGCTTGGAGCTCTGCAGGTCATTTGCACCCTGCTCTGCATTGAGAA
Organism: Cephalopholis sonnerati; assembly: GCA_019142605.1. Classification (NCBI taxonomy): domain Eukaryota; kingdom Metazoa; phylum Chordata; class Actinopteri; order Perciformes; family Serranidae; genus Cephalopholis; species Cephalopholis sonnerati. The sequence goes on along the minus strand of JAGQAX010000009.1, from coordinate 1,794,305 downwards.
GAAACAGGAAAAGAAAAAAGGGATTTGGGTGAAGAAATGTGTTGCTGCACGCGGATTGAACGGGTTGTCAATTCTGCAGAGAGAGTTGGAGGTGAGTTCTATGAATGCAACTCCGTTGCCACTGTGCCGCTAGCCTATTAGCTTGCATTGTACTGTCTCTATAGTCTATGCATGTCTTCTGACCCAGATTATTGTACCTTTTATAGCTGAATGATCAAACAGGTTTTCAGGAAATGCTATGGATGACAGCGGAGGACTTTGATTCTTGCTGGGGCTGGTAGTGCCGTACATCGCATCGCCGTATCTCACCTCTCATTGGCTGATGCTCTTTGTCAGTCATGTCAGACCTCTCCAGTTTTCTAGCATGCCAGATATCCAGTCCCAGTCACAGACGAGGGCGCAACTTGCTCGTAGGCTTGTTCACACATGAGGACTTGTCGTGGTAGACTATCTGCCGACTCACTTCTGACCCAAGGACTTCTTAATGGCTCTCAAGATCCTCTGACGTCAAAATCAGGGTTAAAATCGTGTAATGTGAACTAGGCTTAACAGTTCACCTTCAAGCCTACACAGACCACCTGCACTACAAGAACACCCTCAACACAGCCCGGTCCAACTACCACTCTCATCTCAAACCCATCAACAACACCTCCATAACCTTCACAGTCAACAAGTGCAATTAATTCTTGTCATTCTTCCAAACAAAAATCAACACCATCTACAGCAACCTGACCACCTCCCCTCCCCTCCAGACCCCTCCACCTGCTCTTCCCCCTATCTCCACTCCGCCATTGTCACACTTCCCCCCACTGTCCCCTGTGGACCTCACAAAAGGCACTACAGATATGAGTAACTCTACATCAGTTCATGATCCAATCCCTTCCTCATTTGTTAATTCCTGTCTCCCTTCTATCTCCCCACTCATCTCTTGAATCATTAATGCCTCCCTCAGCTCTGGCTTAGTCCCAGATCCTCTGAAACTTGCCGCTGTCACCTCTATCTTCAAAAAACCCAGACTCAATCCCGACACCATGACAAACTTCTGGCCCATCTCCAACCTCCACTTTCTGTCAAAAATCCTGGAGCGCGTTGTTGCCACTCACCTCAAAAATCACCTCACCTCCAATGACCTATTTGAGATGTTTCAGTCCGGTTACTGGTCACAACACAGCACTGAAACAGCTCTTCTCAAAGTCCTCCTCTCCACCGACTCTGGACGCCTCAAGATCCTCATCATGTTCGACCTCACTGCTGCGTTTGACATGATGGACCACTCCACCCTCCTCTCCTGTCTTAAAACCTGTTACAACATCACTGGCATGGCTCTCTCCTGGTTCAGATCACAGTGTTTCCCACAGGATTTTAGGAGACTGTGGTGGGACAGTCTCTGACCCTCGGCAGTTTTAATGTGTGTATACGTTTTTAAGCGCGATGTATCGCCCTTACAGTAAGTGCATTTTGGGACCATGGACATGAACATACGCTGATAAATAAGAACTTACAAAGGCATATCAGAAATATTTTAAATTTAATTCAGAAACAAAACCAAAAACTCACTCACTCACTCACCCTAACCCCTCAAAGTGGAAACCCTTTATATTGTTTTAACATCTTAAAAAAAGATTTTTTGGGATAAAGGGTCAGATTACGATTCTTCTTCTCTCTGCTCCCTTATTTGGATTTGGGAGTGTTATGTTTTCATTCAATTTTTTTTTTCTACAGTGACTGCAGAAAATAGCCTAGATAAATAAAGATTCCTAAATTTGCTGCGGCCCAATTCATCACAAAATGTAGCCTAAATCAATGCAAGATCATTTTCTGACTGATATTTCCCGATATTGCTGTGTATCTCGCTTTGAGAGAAATTCAGCTTCTTCCATGCTCTCTCCGTCTGTTGTGTTCACCGTCTTACACTGACGTCACTCTACAAAATCCCAGAGCGCACATGGCTACTTAATATGCATGTACTGATTTGCATTGACCATATAGGCTATGGTTATGTTCGGGCGTGTTCAAGGTGGGAAACGAGGTGTGTTCACATCCACACTTTTCTCGGCGCGGTGTGATTTATCACGGGGAATAGCGTGCAGCTGTATGTAGTAGTAAATTTCTTTATTTAGACTCAGGTCCATTATAAAAAAGACAAACAAACATACAACCATATTTAAAAAAGACAGTCATACCAATGTTTCCACATAGCAGACTGGTATCTTACAGCACTAAGGGCAGGGTTAGTCAACATCATTAAAATGGCATTAAAGGAACTGTTAAGTCGACATATAAATTTGAACATCAATCGTCTCAAAAGAGCATGAAAAGTGATAACTTGTGCTTTACAAAAGAGATCACTTGCACTATACCATCTTGGTTTACCAAGCAAGATACGCAGACAATCATTGTACGCAACCTGAAGTTTGCGGATGCTGGCCTTTTTAAACTTAAACCATAAGGGCGCAGTATAAAAAGGGGTACAGTAAGCCCTGAAAAGACTCACTTTAACCCTCTCTGAACACCAGGAAAATCTTCTGGTCAACAAATTTGCCTGCATATATAAAATACGATGCTGTCTATTCATATCATCATCATCTGTCATATCCTCATTGATGATGTGACCCAGATATTTAGTTTTAGAACAAACAGGAAGCTCTTGTCCTGACAGGTAAAAGGATGGAAAAATGAGGTCCGTATCCCCTTTTACTCTGCAAATCATAACAAAACTCTTCTTAGCATTGTAATTCACGTCAAAGTTTACACCATAATTAGAACATATGTTAAGAAGCTCTTGAAACCCAGCACTGCTAGGTGAAACAATTGCTAAATCATTGGCATACATAAGATGATTAATAAGTACATTGCCAACCATACAACCTGTTTTACAGTTTCTTAACTCTTCTGAAAGATCATTCATGTAAATATTAAAAAGGCACTGTGATAAAAGCCCCCCCTGTCGAACGCCATTACTTGTCCCAAATGGAGCAGAGACCACATTTCCCCATTTAACCTGCATGCTCTGGTTAGAGTACCAATAAGACAGGATCCTTATAAAAGTGTCAGGCACTCCTCTCTGATGTAATTTTAAAAACAATTTAGAATGATTCATACGGTCAAATGCCTTAGATGCATCTATGAAACCAATTAATACAGTAGAGTTCTGTCTTCTATAGTTTTCCACCATCTCCTTCAGTGCATAGATACATAAATCAGTACTATGCTGCGCCTTAAAGCCAAACTGGTTATCAGAGGTGCATAGGTATACAGATAATCTGTCTAGTAAAATTCTCTCCAAAACTTTTGACAACACACTGGCTAGAGCAATTGGCCGATAATTATCCATACTCCCCACCCTGCCCACTTTGTCCTTTATGACAGGCACCAAAGTAACGGACAACATGGAGCCTGGTAACACACCATGACACATGAAACCTGTAAAACAAATAGAAAGGAGAACCGCTGCCCTCGGGCCTGCTAATTTAATGTGCTCTGCAGACATTTCATCTGGACCACATGCCTTATTATCAGCTAACTCTGAGATGGCTTGGAAAACTTCCTTAGCTGTAATTTGCATAGTGTCTGAATTGACAATCTCACCTACAATATAGGGGTCACTCGTAACACAATTAAATAGTGCAGAGTAATGTTTCCTCCACAGTTCAGCTATGTTATCACAACCAGAGGCCCCCTCTAAGGTGCTTGGTAAAGATGTAGTGTTTGTGTTCAAAGCTCTCACCTCTTTCCAGAAACCAGTAACATCATTATCAAGGAGCTTTTCTGCCATAGAGTCCGCTCTGATTTGTTGTGCATGTTACATAACGAACTGCATATTTATAATTAGAATTGGTGAACTTTTTCAGATCAAGGGCAGGCCCCTCTCTGGGCCTTCCTGCATGGACCCAAGCCCTAAAAGCATTCTTAGCTTCAGCATGATAGTGAGCCACATACTTGCTCCATCCTGGCTTAACCCTGGATGTTTTGTCAGCATAGGTATAAAGCGGTATTCTAGCCTCATACATAGCTCCCACAATATGTTCATACAAGGCACAAAGATCCTCACGGTGACAGCTTTCATCACAATTCACATCAGAACATAAAATAGCATCAATTGGCAAATAAACTTCACTCAACAGGGTATCAGTTCTTCCATAATATGATAGCTTGTTCCCATTTGTAAGTTTAGACCAATCAAGTTTATTCCTACGAGTACATTTCACCTCCTGAGATAGCTCGGGAAGATTACCAAAATCTAATGTCATTATAAATGGAATATGATCAGATATTGATGCCTCATAGACAATCTCAATAGAGTTTAGGATGTCATGGGCATCAGCAGTACTAATACAGTGGTCAAGCCATAATGTTGTATGCCAGGCCTCACTAACATATGTAAAGCTATCTGCAGGTAATAGCATCGATATGGTCACCATTTCCATTTCCACTGCTATGCCGACGACTTCCAGATCTACATCGCCACCAAATCCATCACTACAGCAATCTGCTCCACACTTGAAAATTGCCTCACTGAAATAAGATCCTGGATGCAAACTAACTTTCTACAACTCAAGTGTGACAAATCAGACATGATCATAATCGGCCCCAGTTCCCTTACTAAAACCATCCATAATTTAAGCCTTAAACTCCTTCAGATCTTTGCTCAAAACCCACCTGTTCAGGCTTGCATTCAATCCCCATTCTTGCTCTTAATTGTATTGTATTGCTCTTATGTTGTTGTTTTTATTAGGGGTTCAAGCTCGAAGGGCTGAAACCCTATTGTTTTCCTACTGTTTTATTATTAGGGGTTCAAGCCCGAAGGGCTGAAACCCTATTGTTTTCCTACTGTTTTATTATTATTAGGGCCCGAGCACCGAGGCGCGCACCGAACACGGTGCGAGGCCCCTATTGTTTTCCTTAGGATTATTAGGGCCCGAGCACCGAGGCGCGCACCGTGAAACGGTGCGCACCGAACACGGTGCGAGGCCCCTATTGTTTTCCTTAGGATTATTATTATTTATTTTTTTTTCGCTTAATCGCATTTTTGGGGGCTTTAACATATTCAAAAACTCACCAAATTTGACGTGCACATTCGTCTAGGGGACATTTATGTGTACGCAAAATCTCAATGATGCCAGTTGCAAAATAGCGAAATGGCGCCCCCTAGAATGGTTCAATCGGCTCCCACCGCCAGCCCGTTTGACCAAATTTCTCGAAATTCGGGGGGGTCGTGTATCATCCCAAGACGCACGAAAATGCGCACTTGGACTTTTTTCTAAAACCAACAGGAAGCCGGCTATTTTGATTTGTATATTTTTACACTTTGAGGTGCAGCTCTGAGCACGTTCAGCATATCCAACTCAAATTTGGTCAGAAAGGCCTCAACACGTTGTTAATGCTACATGATGAAGATTGTGACGTATCGTCAAACGGCGTTGCGCCCAGAGGGCGGCGAAGTCGATGCTTCGCCAAAACGTAGGAAAGTGGCCTTAACTTCAGTGTCCTTGGGCATATCTGCCTGAAACTTCACATGTGTGTTAAGAGTCCAGCCCTGACAATGTCATGTGAATTTCGTTGATGGGCGTGGCCAAATGGCTTGGCCACGCCCTTTAAACATCAGCCCCTGCGGCACGTTTCACTGACATGCATGAAAATTGGTACACATATGTATCACATCCAGATGCACAAAAAAGTCTCTTGGACCCATTGGCCAAACCCAACAGGAAGTCGGCCATTTTGAATTTAATGGTCATTTTTGGCGTTTTCCACGTGTTGTATTTTAATGAACTCCACCTACAGGATGCATCAGAACAACTTCAAAATCATTGTGTGCCATCTAGACAAAGGTGTAATCAAAACTTAGAAGCAGATTTTTGCATCGTGAAACGGTTTGGCCGTCAGGTGGCGGCGAAGTTTGATGTCTCGCCATAAAACACGAAATTAGTATAACTTTGGCATACATTGTCCATTCTTCACCAAACTTCACATGTTTGTTAACAGTCCAGACCTGAATGTATAGTATGAGTTTCATCAATAAGCGTGGCCGTATGGCTTGGCCACGCCCCTTAAAGCGCAGCATCCCCCATAACAACTTTCACAGACGTACACGAAAATCAGTATGCACATGTATCGTGTCCAGACGCACAAAAAAGCCTCTTGCACATGTAGGCCACACCCGACAGGAAGTCGGCCATTTTGAAATTTACAGTCATTTTTGGCGTTTTCCACGTGTTGTATTTTAATGATCTCCTCCTCCAGAAATGAATCAATTAACTCCAAAACTGGTGTGTACCATCTACACAAGTGTGTGATCAAAACATATTAAGAGAATTGCTCAGCATGGAACGGTGTGGCTGTGACATGGCGTCAACACTTGATGTCTCACCATGAAACACGATATTGCTATAACATGGGATCTAATGGTCGAATCTGCTCCAAACTTCACATGTATGATAATAGTCCTGGCATGAACACACCCACATGACGCTCAGGAGTCAGAGTCATAGCGCCACCCAGTGGAGACGGGAAGTCGCAACGCATTGGTTCCTACACTGTCCGAAGGAGGCGAACATTCAGCGCCTCGTCTGCCGGTCGACCTCTGGCGAGACGGTGGCGGCCGCGCCAGGCCCCGAGTTGCATGGGGTGCGAGGGCCCGTTCAACGCTGCTTGCAGCTTTAATTAGGGGTTCAAGCCCGAAGGGCTGAAACCCTATTGTTTTCCTACTGTTTTATTATTCTTCTTCTTCTTCTTCTTCTTCTTCTTCTTCTTCAGAAATGTTTTCGAAAATTCCCGTGAGATGTTACATCGTAGAGACATGAAATTTTCACCAATAACTGGAAGTTGTGTGCAAATGGTGCTCATAATATAGAAATACCAATTGGCCAGATGGTGGCGCTATAACCAAGGTCAATGCGTTTTGGGCTATAACTCCCACACCATATGTCGCACATTCAAAAACATCATATCCACAGATTCCCTGAATAGTGCTGAATCACCTGGGCTAGGCCACGCCCATTTCCGCCTAGAACATTTTTTCACAAAATCGCGAAAAATGAAAAACCTTCTTTTTCTATCTCCTCCTTGGGTTTTTGTCCAATCAGCGTGAAACTTGGCACGGACAGTCTTCTCTTGGACCTGATCTAAAGTTATTAAAAGAATTTTGTTCAGTCAAAAAATGCGCAAATGATAAACGAATACATTTTTCTAGCTAGCTATAAAAACGCGAACTGTTGCATATCTCGGTCAAAATAAATGCTAACAACACCAAATCGGAGATCATTGGTTGGCATGTGACTGTGAGGGTATGAGCTAAATTTGGCGAATGTTGGCCACTAGAGGGCGCTGCAAATATGGGAAATTTGTATCTCTTAAATGGCTGCACCGATTTTTACCAAATTCGGTGGGTATGATGCTGGGTCACTCCTGAGGCCATACCTTGAAGTTCATCACGACTGGTCAAAGTGGGCGTGGCTTATTACAAGATAAAAAACAAACATTTATTTTAACTCAAGTATTATGTTGAGAGCTATGAAATTCACAGGGTATATATAGGATAGGACACAGACCATCCATACCAAAAATTGTGTGTCTACTCCACTAGGTGGCGCTATAACAGGTAAAAACGCATTTTGGCCTGTAACTTCCACATTTTAAATCACATTTTCATAAACTTTATATCCACGTATTCCCTTAATAGAGTCTCATCTTCTGACATAGGCCACGCCCACTTCCACTGCATATTTCTCTTTGTAAGTCACTACACATCAACAACCTACTTTTTCTATCTCCTCCTAGCGTTTAAGCTCCATCTGCACGAAACTTTGCACATACAATCTCCAGACTTGCCTGATGAAAAGTTATCAAAAGAATTTTGCTAATCAAAAGATATGGTAGATATAAAGGAACAATTTTTTTCTGCTAGCTAAAAAACACATGCCACTGCATATTTTTGTCAACGTAAAAGCTATCGACGTCAAACTCAAGTCACTTGTTTTAGACGTCAACCAGAGGATCTGTGCCAAATTTGGCGGAAATTGGCCAATAGGGGGCGCTATAAACAGAGAAACATCAAGTGAAGTGAAATTTCACAAAATCCGGCCATAAATCAATGAGGGTTTTTTCAAACATCAACAAACTCAATGTATCAAAGGTCTTGATCTTACCCACCTTTCAAAATTTAAATGGCTATGCTGGCTTGAACCCCGGAATTGCCGCTTGCGGCTATATTTATTATTATTCTTCTTCTTGTTCTTCAGAAATGTTTTCGCAAATTCCCGTGAGATGGTATATCATAGAGACATGAAATTTTCACCAATAACTGGAAGTTGTGTGCAAATGGTGCTCATAATATAGAAATACCAATTGGCCAGATGGTGGCGCTATAACCAAGGTCAATGCGTTTTGGGCTATAACTCCCACACCATATGTCGCACATTCAAAAACGTCATATCCACAGATTCCCTGGATAGTCCTGAATCACCTGGGCTAGGCCACGCCCATTTCCGCCTAGAATTTTTTTTCACAAAATCGCAAAAACTTGAAAACCTTCTTTTTCTATCTCCTCCTTGGGGTTCCATCCAATTATCGTGAAACTTGGCACGTACAGTCTTCAGCTGGACCTGATCTAAAGTTACTCACAGAATTTTGTTTGGTCAAAAGATGCACAAATTATTAATGAATACATTTTTCTAGCTAGCTATAAAAACGCAAACTGTTGCATATCTCGGTCAAAATAAATGCTAACAACACCAAATCGCAGATCCTTGGTTGGCATGTGACTGTGAGGGTATGAGCCAAATTAGGCGAATGTTGGCCACTAGGGGGCGCTGCAAATATGGGAAATTTATATCTCGTAAATGGCTGCACCGATATTTATGAAATTTGATGGGCATGATGCTGGGTCACTCCTGAGGCCATATCTTGAAGTTCATCACGACTGGTCAAAGTGGGCGTGGCTTATTACAAGATAAAAAACAAACATTTATTTTAACTCAAGTATTATGTTGAGAGCTATGAAATTCACAGGGTATATATAGGATAGGACACAGACCATCCATACCAAAAATTGTGTGTCTACTCCACTAGGTGGCGCTATAACAGGTGAAAACGCATTTTGGCCTGTAACTTCCACATTTTAAATCACATTTTCATAAACTATATCCACGTGTTCCCTAAATAGAGTCTCATCTTCTGACATAGGCCACGCCCACTTCCACTGCATATTTCTCTTTGCAAGTCACTACACATCAAAAACCTACTTTTTCTATCTCCTCCTAGCGTTTAAGCTCCATCTGCATGAAACTTTGCACATACAATCTCCAGATGTGCCTGATGAAAATTTATCAAAAGAATTTTGCTAATCCAAAAAATATGGTAGATATAAAGGAACATTTTTTTTCTGCTAGCTAAAAAACACATGCCGCCGCATATTTTTGTCAACGTAAAAGCTATCGACGTCAAACTCAAGTCACTTGTTTTAGACATCAACCAGAGGATCTGTGCCAAATTTGGCGGAAATTGGCCAATAGGGGGCGCTATAAACAGAGAAACATCAAGTGAAATGAAATTTCACAAAATCCGGCCATAAATCAATGAGGGTTTTTTCAAACATCAACAAACTCAGTATATCAAAGGTCTTGATCTTACCCACATTTCAAAATTTTAATGGCTATGCTGGCTTGAACCCCGGAATTGCCGCTTGCGGCTATATTTTTATTTTTGTTTTTCTGTAAAGTGTCTGAGTGTTTTGAAAAGCGCTATACAAATAAAATGTATTATTATTATTATTATTATTATTATTATTATTATTACCTGTTCAAGGTGGGAATCTCACTTTGCTGTATAGATACAACTGCGGAACTGACTTTAATCTGCCACGGGGGGTAGTAACAGTAGTCTATTGTAGTAGACTAACGGTGTCTGTATAATCAAGATAGCCAAAACAGTGACATTCTGGAGCTCTTTACCCCCTGAGCAGAGGATGACAGCAGTTGCCATATAACAGAGCAGGTAAATGACTGTTATTGCCGTGTTAATACCACTGTAATTGTTTATGAAGCGCTGCCGGCGTGTATGTTATATGCCACACTAGAGGCAGACGCTGTTGTGTTACATGTCATCCCTGTCAAGCCTCTTTTGATTCCATAACATTGGGGTGCCGTCTATAATCACACACTGGAGCAGAATGATGCTGCTGTTGTCCAGTTCTGTGTAAAATGTAATCTCTGTGATCCATGTAGTGTGATCTCTGTGAAAAAAAGGGCTATTGAGTGGGAACCGAACCTTTACTTCTCAATAGACCTCCATTTTTTCAAGATGTAGCCCATCCTATAACAGTAGGGTCTGATGGGCACCCTAGTAGCTCACCTGACAGAGGATGCACCCTGTAAAGGCTTAATTTTCCTATTCTCTCCAGCTTCTCTGTCTAATGATGGCACACAAAGCCCCATGTAGAAATAGGGGACATATTAGAATCAGAATCAGAATCAGAAATACTTTATTGATCCCCAGGGGAAATTGTTTTCGTTACAGGTGCTCCTTACAAGTGTAAAAGAAGAAGATATAGTGCAAACAAGTGTAGAAAGAAGATTTAGTGCAAAAAGAAGTAAAATATAAGAAATATAATAAGATAATTTACAAAATATATATGTAGAGACCAAACAACATAATTTACAATATATACAGGAACCTTATATACAGACTGAACAATACAGTCAGTTAAGCAACCGCAACAGGCTGCACGCACATTTGGCGCATGCGCACTAGAAGATTTATTTATAGATAGATAGATTTATTTTTATATTTATTTATGAAGATATTCATTTAGAGTTATAGTTACAGATGATATTTGTTTTGCAAAAACACAGCAGCCATGTCAGGTTTAAGCACAATACCAATATCAGGCCCCTGTAAATGTTCAATTTGCCCAAACAACACTTTTACCTATATTTATGTACTTGAGTCATCTCTGCACCTTGCCCAAGAGTCAGGTGTGGACGATTCACCTTGAAATGCAATGGCCTCCTTCATTCAGGAAGCACTCCAGCATCCCTAGATATCGTCTTTATTCAACAGACTCTTGCTTGTGCAGCTTGTCAGTGCCTTTCTGGGCACTGCAGGGAGCATTTTCGGACAATACATATCGCTGCCATTTGGTGCTGCCAGCATGCAAACTGCTTGGCTTTAAATAGCATCTTCCCATCAACAGCTTCTAATCATCATGTTCACCTTCTCACTCAGAGGATTCCTTATGTCTTGGAAAGCTTCCAGACTCTTCCATTTAGAGCTGTTTATCATGTCTAATAAGGGGAGGAGCCCCAAGGTGTCACTGATGATGGATCAGGCCCTGCTGAGCTCATTAGACAGGCCACGCTGGCTTTGCATCACTGATGCAGCTGGGAGAGCTGCAATCAGTTCTGCTAGTCACTCTGCACTTTGTCTTACGGACAAGTTATCCACTGACTGCTTTCCCCAGCGTTAACAGCCCCTGAGCTAGAGACAGCACAGACTGAGGAGGAGGAGATGAGAGAAAAAATATAACTGCATTTAAAAACTATACTGTTTCAAATATTAAGAATATTCAACCACCAGTAATCCCCATAAACACATGCAGTACATAGACCTCAGGATATTTACAGTATCTGAAAAAATGAGACTTAGAATGAAAGAAAACAATACATCAATAAGTAATAAATAAGAGAAGGAGTAGAAAAAAATACAACAGCGAAGGAGAAGGAGAAGGAGAAGACTGAAAAGTCTGGCATACAAAACAATTAGCCCTGTGGCAAAGTTTCAAGTTTTGTAAGCCTTAATTCTATTGAGTAAGAAATACCATTATTAGGGTAAGGATTTGGTTCAGTTTCCAGTGTTGGAATACAATGTAAACTGTATAAGGAGATAGAAGAACAGATGCTGAGCAGACAAGAGCATGTATGAGCAGTGGCGGTAACAGGGTTAGAAAGGATAGGAAGACTCTTCATATCTTAAGGTGCTGTTTTTTTTCCCATGTGTTTTTTTCTCGGCCCGGGGCAATACCCCAGCTATCCCTGCGGTAACACCCCCCCCCGTCACCTACGTCTACGTCTTCTCTGTCGCGTGTAGAGACTGACAGGGTGTGGGGCTTGGGGGTGGGGTGCTGGTTAGGAGTGAGGGGAGGCATGGGAGACTTGCACGGGTGTATGACTTTGAGACTGCACCGTCACACGCTGGTTAGATTGGCCGAGTTGCCGGGGAACAGTCAGTAGCGATTAGTGTAGCAGAGGATCTGCCCTGCGGCTTTCCCCTCTGTGGAGCACAAGAAAGAGGGGTGAGGAGAGGAGAGGAGGTGGAGCAGGGCGGGGTGGAGGGGAGAACAGCGTGCCTTCCTCAGATATAATTAGGACGAGCCAGTCCTCTATTCCTCTTTTCTTTCTTTCTTTTTTCTATTTTTCTTTCTTTCTTTCTTTCTTTTTCCTTCTTTTCTTCATTCTTTATTTTTTCTTTCTTTCCTTTTTTCTTTCATTCTTTTTCCTATTTTTTGTCTTTCATTTTTTCTTTCCTTTTTCTTTCTTTATGTCTTTTTCTTTCATTCTTTCTTTGTTTTTGTTTTTTTTCCTTCTAAGTAATTCTCTTACTCTTTATGATGATTTTTGTAATCACATATGAACTGTAGCACTCTGATCTATGGATGAAAGATAGATACTACAGTGGACTCAGATATTACACTCAAGTCATCATTTGTTATTAGGGACACTCTTTGATTAATGGAAATATATAATAATAATAATAATAATAATAATAATAATAACAATAATAATTATTATTATTGTTATTATTACATATCTATATAAATATATATGTACAGTTGGTCTTCAATTTTCTTTAAAATGGTTGATAATAAGTTTGCTAGAAGAGTATAGCATGATAATTTAACAGAATTGCAGTTTTTTTTTTTTTTACTCTTTTTATTCGTTCAGCTCAACATTGTGTTGGTCTGAGCTGATGTCTTTATGGAATTTGAAGATTATTTGGAGGTTATTTTGTTTTCTTTGGTTTTGCCTGAACCCATTAGTAGAGACTGACATGCAGTAACTGTTGTTAGAATCTGTTCATGTTTTTCATGATGGTCAAACAAATATGTCAATTTGAGAGTTGTAATGTCTGTAAGATGTGATTCCTGTCAGTATTCTTGTGAGGTACGTAAGGAGATGACAGCCCTATTCTTGACCTTGAGCTGTAAATAGTTGAAAAAGTAACTTAATGCACAGACTGTAGGAGAGGTGAAGGACAAAACAAAGTGTAGTGGACAGAAGCAGTGTGAACCCTGTACTCTGTCTGTGACTAAGAGCTGGACACCATCCGTCAAAATCCCCAGAGCCCGCGACCCCAGAACACATCCTTTTTAATGTCAGTATTCATTAGCTGAAATATTTATGCATGAATTTGGCTCATATAGCCATGTTTGATTGATGCATCTCTAAAAACAAAAAGACATGCTAGGGCCAATCTTAAGAAAAGTAGGGTTCCTGTCCCGCCTCAGGGGAGGAGTCTCTCAGATGCATTATTCACATGCCCTCCAGGCAAGCTTTCAAGGCTTCTCTGCCTCGAGGGCAAGAAAAATAACCACCGCTGTTAAAAGTAAATCATCTCGGCTGATGCACAATTAATGGCAGAGAGGGAGAGGGAATGGGGTTCCCCTTGTATTGCAAGATGGAGTGAGTTAGCTAGCAGGGCGGAAATTTCAGCTTAAAGGAAGCCTCCTGCCTCTGCATGCCAGCTTTGAAATCAAATGAGGACGCTGCTAATGGCAGGATCCATAGCCAGACATGAGATCTGACGGTGGGGTCCATCTTTCATTCACACGCCAGGCTTTTGTTTTTGGTTTTTTTACTCCTTTCTGTTACAAGGACATGATTGGTGTTATTTCAGAGTGAGGTCAAATATAAATAACAATGCATAGCACTGAATCCGACTGCAGTTTGAACTTTCATTATTTCATATCAGGCGCACAGCTTCGGCACTCATTACCTCATGTCAAATGTGTGGCTCAGATTGAATTAATAGCTCTTGGTTTTATTGAGCTCCCACACAACAAACACTCTTCATTAGCCAATGGCTGGGGAGTCAAGCAGAGGTGAGAGGAGGAGGAATCTTGTGCTGCTGTGCCACAGAGGAATGCAGTCTTCCTCTGTCTACCCTTACATGGAATGTTTTGGTGGGGGAGGATGAAGGTGACAGGGCCAAATAAGAGCTTTCTCATAAGGTGACTCTTGTCTCTGATCGCAGGAGATGCTCTTGACAACAGCCTGGCATCACCAGGCACAGGAGACGAGGATGACCAGGACAAGAAGAGGCAGAAGAAACGAGGCATCTTCCCTAAAGTGGCCACAAATATAATGAGAGCATGGCTCTTCCAGCACCTTACGGTAAGGGAACCTGGATTCTGTTCAACTGCTTTCCTATACAAGTCTGTGGCTTTTTTTAAATTTCAACCTTTTTTGGTTGCTTTTTTGTCTTGCCAGTAAAATCAGCCTGATAATTTCTCTTAATGCCCAACACTTTCTCTTCCCAAGTCGTAACATATTGCTGCTTTGTCAGTAGCCTTTCATGTTTACATATTACACACTAGGTATCCTCCTGAACCTGCTGTTTTGGGATGCCACTACAAACGCTGAGACGTCAACAAAAGCATGGGGTCAGTTTCAGAAAAAAAACACCATAGTTTGAGTTTGGATCTACATTCCTATGGGAAGTGAACACCGCACTCCCCGGTAAAAGTCTGGGGTTTGATAGACCCATCACCACCCCTCTTGCCCACCCTATAGGGACTTTTCAGCTCCCTATATTGTGTGGTTATGTGGAGTGTTTCAACCTGATGCCGTCCAGATGTGTATCATACCACAACAAAAGGTGGCTTTTGGCGTCAGATGTCTGACACCAAAATCACTGTTAAAGTGGAGGTATTTGAAAATGAGAAAAGCTGTAATGCTGCATATTAATGTTGTGTAACCCCACCTCTCCATCAGCGAACAGCCAGGAAGGAGCCCAGGCTAGATTTCCAGAAGGCATTTTGAAACTAAGTTCATCCTTGTTCTCTTGTAAGAAAACAAAGCAAAGACAAACCTGCCTAAAGGTCCTTGAAAAGAACTGGTTGTTTGAAATACCAGTCCAGGGTTTATACAGAAATCAACATGAGAAGCCTTTTGGTCAGAAGCAGCAGCACTGTGTAGGAGCTCTGTAAGAGTTGGTGAGCAAGGCCACATAAGGAGCGCCTTACCTTTTATCCAAGGTCCAAAAGATACCACTGCCGCTGCCTCATCAGTTTTTCTACCACTCCCACTCTTAGATGTGTTATAAGGCCACAGTTGTTTAGTTTGTAAAAGGCCCATACAGGTCCTGTACTCGGAGTAATCCCCTCCTTTCCAAAGTCCACCTTTAGATTTTCCAGATGAAAAAGGAGGATAATTGAATTATCCCCTCTCTGTTCCCCATTCCCCTTTCAGGCCTAATTTGTTAAGCACAAGTGTTTGCCATGGCAGGATGTGTCTATGAAAAGTGTGCAAGGGGGCTTTGGCCCCTGAAAGGCCTATTGCAACACCCAAGCGATCAAGCATTCATCAGTCGTTGAGGGTGTGAAAAGAGCGGGATTATGTTTTGTCAGATGTTGCAGTGTGAGGCCTGCGGTTGGAAGGCTGTTGAGGGGCGGGGGGGTGTTTCTGTCCACCGTGAGCCGTTGCCCCCTGCTTTTGTTGTCCATTCTGAAGACCCTTAAAAGATCCCCTTCTGAAGAAGCTATAGAGAAAGCAGCTGTGAAAGGTTTTGATTCATTATATTATTCATTATCGGCCCATTAGCCTGGTCGTAGCTGTTGGTTTCCATGCAACCCTGCATTTATCCACATTCAAGAATTGATACCAAACTTGGAATTCAGGGAAGGTCACAAGTTTTGTGTCGAAGTCAGCTGAAATGTTATTGTTTTCTCATATGAGATAACATATTTAATTACCTGTTTCTTTCTGACATCCATGCTTTTGAGACACTTTAACAATGTAAAAATCCTCAACAATTTAATTAAAAAAACCCCACAATTCTTAGTTCTCCTTGTTGTGCCACAGGTTTTTGTTCCAAACTTTTGACTCTACAGAAGGTTCAGTACAGGAACATTTTGCCTCAGAGGTTTCACCTCATCTCCTCATGATTGGACATATTCTACTGAAATCAGCACAGCTTGCTCTTTGATTTCAGTTTCTGCAACATCCATTCCAGAAAAATATCTCCAAGTCTGTTTAGACGAAAGACACACGTTTCATATTTTACCCCACCAATATGAAAGTAATCAAGTAATGGTTGTCAGTACATGGATGGTTACAGGGGAAATAGGAACTGCTGTAGCAAAATGACAAAAAAAAAGAAAAAAAAAGCAGGTTGAGGGGAAGGTGGAGCCCTCAAAATAAACAAATCAACCTGTTATCATCCCAACTCATAAAATACCAACACTCGGTCTGTGGCCCTACATGTCAAAGGATGACACTACTCCTCCAGTGTCACTTATGGCATTTCAATTTACTCTTATCACATGCTTTGTGTCTTTTCAAAACAAACCTCTATTTTCACAGGAAATGTTTCTGCTCCTTAAATACACACAGTCTCTTTTTAAAATAAACTTAGAATGAAGGTAAAAATCTTTGTTTTTAGGTAAACCTTCCTTAGATCAGGCAACAAAAGTATGGGGTTAGGTTTAGAGAAAAAAACATCATGGACTGGCTTAAGTGTGTTTGTTATAATTGCAATGTGATGTCACATGATATACTTGCGTCACTAGCATAGTATGCTACACATACTAGCACACTACGTTGTTATTAAAATAATTTAAAACAAACAGCTGGCTCCCTGGTGAAAGTCCATCCACCAACACTCCCATCTGCCCTGTGCAGACTTTCTTACATTTTATACTACAGCAGAAAAATGGCACCACTCGGTGCATCTCTATATATATAGATAGATACATGTACACACACACACACACACATATATATATATACGTGTACTGTATATACATATGTATCACCCTCTCATCCTCTCAGGGTGGTATCTGTATCATCCTAAGACTCGGGTCCTCTACCAGAGGCCTGGGAGTTTGAGGGTTCTGCGCAGTCTCTTAGCTGCTCCTAGGACTGCACACTTCTGGACTGAGGCTTCGGATGTTGTTCCTGGAATCTGCCGGAGCCATTCTCCCAGTTTGGGGGTCACTGCCCCAAGTGCTCCTACTACCATGGGGACCACATCAACTTTGATCTTCCACATCTGTTCCAGCTGTTCTTTCAACCCTTGATACTTCTCCACCTTTCTGTTTTCCTTATTTCTGATGTTACTGTCGGCTGATAATGCCACATCCACCACCACTGCCCTCACACTGTTCACACAGTTCACACTGCCCCTGGTGTTTGTCAACCACCACTATGTGCGGTTGGTTAGCCAGCAACTGTTTGTCGGTCTGGAGGCTCAAGTCCCACAGGATCTTAGCCCTGTTGTTGTCAACCACCTTTGGTGGTGTGTCCCATTGGGATTTGGGTACTTCGAGTCCATACTGGGTAACGATGTTCCTGTACACTATCCCAGCCACTTGGTTGTGCCTCTCCATGTACACTGATCCTGCATGCATCCAACACCCTGCCACTATGTGCTGGACCATCTCAGGGACATCTTTGCACAGCCTGCACCTTGGGTCTGATCTGCTGTGGTAGGCCCTGGCCTCTATGGCACTTGTGCTTTGGGCCTGTTCTTGTGCTGTAATGATTAGTGCCTCTGTGCTGTCTGTCAGTCCAGCATTCTCCAGCCACTGGTAGGTCTTCTTGATATCAGCGACTTCCTCTATCTGACGGTGGTATGCACTATGAAGGGGCTTGTCCCTCCATGTTGCTTGCTCCTCCACCTCTTAGCTCTCATCAGGTTTCTGTTGTCTGAGGCATTCACTTAGCAGGTCGGCCTTTTGGGGCCATCTTCTTGATGTATTCCTGGATTTTGGATGTTTCATCCTGGATAGTGGCTCTGATGCTCACTAGTCCTCGTCCTCCCTCTTTCTGTTTAGTGTATAGCCTCAGGGTGCTGGACTTGGGGTGGAATCCTCCATGCATGGTGAGGACCTTTCTTGTCTTGATATATGTGGCTTCTATCTCCTCCTGTGGCCAGCTTATGATCCCAGTCGGGTATCTGATTACTAGCAGTGCTGTTGATGGCTCGGACCTTGTTCTGACCATTCAGCTGACTTCTCAGGACTTGCCTTACTCTCTGGAGGTATTTGGTTGTGGTCGACTTTCTTGCGGCCTCCATTAGCCTGCGCGATCCCAAGGTACTTGTAGCTGTCCTGGATATCTCCTATGTTGCCCTCTGGTAGGTCAGCTCCCTCAGCTCTTGCTTCTCTTTGATACCATCCAACCACATTTGTCGAATACAAATTACATCCCTAGAGCCTTCCTGTAGATCCTGGTGGTGCGGATCAGTGAGTCGATTTCTCTGTCATTCTTGGCGTACAGTTTCATGTCATACATATAGAGCAGGTGGCTGATTGGTACTCCACCTTGGAATTGGTATCCATATCCAGTCTTCTTGATGATTTGACTGATGGGATTCAGTGGTGACAGTGCATCCCTTTGGCATATGACGCATATGATGTTGAGCAATCGGCTTTGAGTTGGCCTCTCGGGTCGTCTTCCACATTCCCATGAAGGCTGTTAGTGTCCTGTTGAACTTGTATAGTTCCAGACATTCCAGTATCCATTTCTTGTAGTCAATCCAGGTGGTGCACAGGTTGGTCTTCCTGCTCTAGCCATCTTGGGTGATTGCTCTGTCTCTGCTTGGCTCCTCTGGGGTTACTGCCAATTCCTTTTCTGTGCCTCACTCATGTATTGGACCATATGCCTAGTTATCTTAGCTGCTATGGTGCCTGACAGGAGCCATACAGGAGCCAGAGCTGTTAGTCTTTGTTTGGCAGTTTGGCAGAGCTTGTTTGATTTCCTTGGTACCCCTTTATTCACCATGTTACCTCAGTGTAGCTCTGCTAGTTGGCTAACTTCTCTCCATGTTGCCTTTATCTTGGCCTTCAACCATCTTGTCCATGGAGTGTACTGGTTCTTATATACCATGTCCATCTTCTATCCACGCATCTTCAGGATTACTGTTGCTGTACTGTGAATCAGCTTGTTGGTCTCAGAGATTTTCATTGTAGGGATGGTATTTAGGGCAGCATTCACATCTTCTTTCTGAAAGTACTCGGCAACTCAGCTTTGGGATTCGTTGGAGGTTCTAGGTTTCCAGTTCACTCCAGGTTTCCAGTTTTTCCAGTTTGCTCATAGGGGAGCAGCAATTTAGCAATGAAACCCAAAGCTACACCCCACACTGCTCTAAACATGATCAGTCAAATCTTGAAAACAAATCATATCAAAATCAATCTCAAAACTTACTGCTAACCAGAAGAAGCTAAAAGAGGACTGATACCATCCTGTCCTCTTGTAAAAAAAAAAAACATGCTCAGTAGTAACTGCAGCTACATGTTGAATGTTCAGTAAAACAGAACACAGAGCAGTTAGGACTGGTGCATGTGCACAGGTTTCAGAATTGCCAGCCAGCCTTTTGACCACACCCACAATGATAACTTGGTCAGTTCACAGATTATTTTAGTGACAAGTCAACTACTGAGCCAGTTTTCAACAAACAAGTGACTGAGTGAAACTCACATCTGTTGTGTTCACTGTTGCTGGTTAACATGATCATGATGAAACAAAAGGAGTTTGGTGAGCATAAAGTGTGTTTTGGAGTTTAAGACTGAATTATAAGGGGAGAGATTAGTTTTCTTTTGGCTTTTGATATCTTTTTACACTATCTGTGGCTGTGGCTCAGAGGTAGAGTGGGTTTGATCCCCAGCTCCTCCAACCCTTATGTTTAAGTATCCTTAGGCAAGATGTTGAGCCCCAAATTAATCCTGATGGCTGTTTCAGTAGGTGTGGGTGAATGGTTACTGAGGTGGCACCATGTATGGTAGTGTCAGTCACCAGTGTGTGAATGGGTAAATGTGACATGTAGACCCCCTTTACACCTTGCATCAACATGCGTTTTTTGCGATCGGATAGCAATCCGATTGCTCGTGACCACATGAAAGTACAGGTGTAAATACACTCGAAACGCATCTGAAGGTGGTCAGGGATGCATCGCGACCACATCTAACACAAATGTAAATGCAAATGCGTCTCCAATCCACATGCAACAACTCCGTGGATGAAAAGAAGTAAGCGCTGTGCGCCAGCTGGACACAGGAAGAAGGAGGAAGAAGATATCAACAACACTCACCGGGTAGTGACTGCAGAGAAAAAGAGAACACCGTGGTGAAGATAGTTTGACGTTGGATATTCACAGATATTCATATTTTCATTTTGGGTTCAACACTGATTTCCACCTCCATGTCATAGGCAGAAAACAATGAGCAACACAGGGTAGGGCTATTACCCCAATAGCTTTCACATAATTGGACCCAGACACCACACACAAATGTAAAATGGTTTGTTGAAGTTTGTTTAAAAAATTCTTATAAAATAAAAAGTGTGTTTTTGTGAGTGTTTGTGTGTGTGTGTGTGTGTGTGTGTGTGTGTGGGCGGGGGGTTAATAGCCCTACCCTGTGTTGCGCATTGTTTTCTGCCTATGACATGGAGGTGGAAATAAGTGTTGAACCCAAAAAGAATATGTGAGTATCTGTTGAATATCCAACATCAAACTATCTTCACCACGGTAAAGAAACGCCGAGGACGGAGCCACGGTGAGACGAAGTGTCTGCTCTCCATTTGGTCTTACAAAAGTGTCCATACAAGAACGCAACTTCATGGGTGGCTAACACCTTGTTGTTGTTATTGTGCTGCACATGATATGACGTTGTAGTGTGCCACTAGGATGTAACGTCGGCAGGACGGAGCGTGATCGGATAGCAAACGGATCTGGATGGGACACCGGAGACGCATGTTAATACCAGGTATAAATCATGGTCATACACTATCCGATTGCTATCCGATTGCAAAAAACGCATGCTAATGCAAGGTGTAAAGGGGGCCGTAGTGTTTTGAGTGATTGGAAGACTAGAAAGGCTCTATGCAAGCACAGTCCATTTACTGATACATATTTATGTCTCTGCACCAGTGACTGCCATGGTACGAGGCATTATGCTCTCAGGTTCCATCCGACCCATTCTTGTAAATGCTACATCTCAAGAATGTCTTAAGGGAATGTCTTCATATTTGGCACAAATCTCCAGTCTGACTCAACAATGAACTGATAAGAATTTGTTGATCAAAGGTCACTGTGACCTCACAAAATACATTTTTGATCATAACTTAAAAATTCATACATTAATTATGACAAAATTTCACACAAATGTTAAATAAAAGTAAACTGGTGAAGTGATGGCAGTTTTTATTCAAAAGGTCAAAGGCCAGCTTCACTGTGACTTCATAATGTTCTGCAAAAACACTTTCTGTCCATTATTTCATGTCAAATCTCAGGAACAGAACAAAATGTTTGGTCAGATATTGAATTGGTGACACGAATCTTGAAATTGTGTGCATCCTATAGATCCTCTGGGTTGATATGTATGAAGCATCCATGTTTTAGAACTTTTAGCTTCCTTGCAGCAACATCCATATTTGAAGCAATGTGTACTGCCATGGCTACACATGAGTCTGAACAGACATGGATGTAAACTGTAACTGCAACTTGAGTGGTTGGCAGAGGCATTTAACTGTGAAGCAATAATTGTAGTTTGACAGTACAAAGGTTCAGAGCATCCTATCACCATGTTCTGGAACACTGACACTATGTACATTCACATAAACATATTTGATGTGTGTTAAAACCTGTGAACATACAAAAAACATAAAATTTAAATAGCAAAAAACCTTTTCTTCTCACAGGAGCCGCCCACTTTATATTTGTTATATTATTAATATTTTACCAAAATACCTGTAACACATATTCTTCCTATTTCCGTGAATTTTGCAGGACCTTGCAATTTTGTCCAATCAGTACAACTTTATAAACCACCATTGTAGTTGCCTGTGAGTTACAGCAATGATAGCAAAAGCCCATACAATGGCACCAAACTCACTTCCTTTTTTCAGCTTGTGAAGACGCAAACTTGCAACAAGAACATCTCATATTTAACAAAAAAAATACTGCTAAAGACAAAGCAAGGCATTTTCCTCATATTCTGCACCAAAGGGTAAACTGGTGGCTAAACTGTTTTGCACCACATGCAGCAGCAGGGTAATGGCTAAAACATGTGAACAACAGACAAGACAAATCAACATGACAGAGGCTGCTGCAT
The DNA here is from genome assembly GCA_019142605.1 of Cephalopholis sonnerati. NCBI lineage: Eukaryota > Metazoa > Chordata > Actinopteri > Perciformes > Serranidae > Cephalopholis > Cephalopholis sonnerati. The sequence continues at coordinate 1,771,981 of JAGQAX010000009.1, read as the reverse complement.
CCACATCTATTGCAGGTGCTGAAAGAATCAAGGTGAATTTATTAAATATACATGATTAGTGGTAATGTTAGTGTAGTAAACATCATAAACTCTGAGCAGTGCAGATTTGGTCTCTCTGGAACATGTTGCCTTCAATTTTTAAGGAATTGTACAACAATAAGGAAACTGCAATTATTTAAGCAATTTTACCTGCTTCCGCAATTTCATTGCCAAAAAAGCCTAAAAAACATTATAATATATCTCACAATTCTTTAGAAAGTCAGGAAGTCAGGAATTTTAGGTTGCAACAATCCCACAAAAAACTTGAGAAATCCTGCAAGCACTGACTATTGTTGTATCTCTTGTTGTATGTATATTTTTCTATTTGTGTGTGTGTGTGTGTGTGTGTGTGTGTGTGTGTGTGTGTGCGTGCAGTAGTGTTTACACAGCCTGTATGACTTATGACTCCCCAGTAAAATGATTCCCCTGGTTGGAAATCACTGCTGTATTGTACAGTGCATGTGCTTACATCTGTGTCTTTGCGTTTGTATGCTTTTGCTTGAGCCTCTTTGTGTATGAATGCACATTTATGAGTGACTACATATGCAAGTCTAATGACATATATGCACGTTTGTTTGTGTGTGTGTGTGCGCGCACGCTTAGTCTGAAAGGCAGTTTAAAAATGAAGTGCTTGGAAGCTTATCCTTCACCGATGCGGCTGCTGACAGCAGCAGAATGGGAACTGGCCTACGACCCTGCTCTCAGTACAAGGATCACCTCTGTCTACCATCTGCCGTCCTCCTCCCACTGTCTCACACATGCACACACACACACACACACACACCTACACACACACACACACACACACACACACAGACAGAGCCAGTGAAAGCATCAGGGCTAGAGGACAGGGGAGATGGAGCATGGCAAGGAGGGGTTGGGGGTTGACAGGGGGCCTAACCTTATCGTGGGCCCCTAACAAAGGCCATCATTGTGGCTCTTTATATCCCACCCGATCATTTGTCAAGCAATGTCAAATAACGTCAAATATTGTCACACAATGGCACGCGCTTTTAGTGTGAAGTGTTCAGGGGGCCAAACCATGATCGGCCAGTTTTTTTAGTACAAGAGCCTGCACTTAAGGGCAAAATGGCTCTATGTGCTCCTGAATGAATGCAAACCGTTCTTGGCTAAAGCCTTGACATTTATTTCTTTTTATCGGTAGCGTCAAAGTAACGGTTTGCAATGCTGTAGCCCCGTTTTTTTTTTTGTTCTCATTATTCTTTATTTCTTCTTGTTTTTCTCCACTTAAATATGTTTGTGCAGCAATAAAGGTATGACCAAAACTCACCAAAATTGGCACATGGGTTGCAAATTCCACTCACCTCAGGAATTCGACTCACCCTAGAGTGGCGATGTTACAATCAATTTTATGCTTTTTGCCTTCATCTCAAAACTATTTGGCTTAGAGTTGAAATTCTTTCATTTTTTAAATATCAATCATCTGCATCTTTGCTCTAATAGTGTTCTGCTCTAAAAATGTGAAATTTTGCAAGAACAGAACAGGCTGAGTGTTTGACCTGTGGTATTGCTGCTTAAACAAACAACTTCAAACTCAACACTGTGTGTCTTTGGGTCCTGGAATACACCTGGGCCCCAAACAGCAATAGAATAATTATTAAGAATACGTTTCAAAAATATTGGTACATGGTACAGTGGGATAACAAACAATAGTGCTCCAAAAGCATCTCAAAGATTTTGCAGTTTGACAGTATACAACTTACTGTGTACTTTTATTTCAGAGGAAAACATTGTACTACATTTACCTGACAGATGCATGTTATTGGTTACATCGCAGAAACAGATTTTATTCACAAAATATAACATTTAAAATATGACACATTATTATTCAATAACTGTTCACTATATTAGAATCAAAGCTCCGCCTTGAGCAGATGTTCAGTAATTTAAGTATAATTTCTCTCTTTCAATCCCAACTTTAAGTAAAAATTGGAATGTAGGACTGTGCAGTTTTACTGTTAATAGTAAAAAGTTTTACATTAATTTTGAGCACTTCTTCTGCCACTGCTTGTAGCCTTTCAATATTCCCAGTTAGAGAAAGAGTGTAAAAAAAATCATCTGTCACATCTACTCATGGTCAGAAATACACTAAGTGAAAGTATTCATTTCCAAACAGGCATATCAGTCAATTGCTCTAATCACCGCAATCACCGTTATAAAGTTGAGCATTGATTTTATTAGGGGAGGTATTTTGCTGGTGGTAGGTTTATTAGCGTTCTAAGTGTTGATGGCAAATTTACACACTTGGATTTGCAATGGCAGAGTTGTGTTTATCCTGTAAGCTCTCTGCTCAAGCTTATTGACTCCAGGGAAGTGAAAAAGAGTCTGGTTGTAATGTTTGTATATCCAGTAATAACTGCAGTCAATGAAGCGCGACACAGGCCCGCTGTAGACGACATGCTGCTCGCTCTGCAGAGCCCTGCACTTCCTGGGGTCCAGAAACAAAAGCATTCATTCTGATAGCTACATTGCTGATTCTTGATATGTCTGAGTTTTCCTAAATGCAGCCTAATGTCTCTGATCTCTGTCTCATCACCTATTGTTGAATGTAACCTTTACTGTAGAGAGCGACAGAGAATCCCTGCTTACATTCTCAACTCTCTGAAGAGGCCTCAAGCTCTGCCACCCCAGCTGCAAGAGCTGCAGAGCTTTGTGCACAATCGGGGCAGCCTCAAGTCCCTCACCTTCATCTATTTCTTGGTAGTTCATTCAGTTAAAAGATTTTCAGGAGATTTTTGGCTAACAACATGGATGCACTCCCAGCATCCTTCCTCTTCCTCAGCACCGGGTTGGTCGGCATCTAACTGTGGTGTTGTTGGCATATGACACACAGTGCCCAGTTTGTCTGCAGGCTGTGAATTAAAAGATGTCAAGGGTGTTGAAAACCCTGTTTCTTCTCATATAAACCTTTTTGACATTGTCAGTTAGTCACCACCACCATCTTTACTATTATTTGACCTGCAGTATAGTCTACAAACACCACAAGTTCAATACAGCATTAGTCAGAAAGAACATCTTATATGTCTGGTGTTACAGATATGTTACTTATATGCTTGTGTAGTTCTCTAAATAAATAGGTTTGCTCTCTTATCTACCATCTGATTAAATAATACTAGAACAATTTTACTGATTCATAGCATTAATAAAACTATAATAAAATTAAATGATCATTTACTTTGTAAAAAAAATCATAGAAGTGTGAGTGTTTTATTTGGTGATGACTGTTTTGAAGAATGGCTGCCACAGCCAACAGGGCGTAAGTGTGTGTTGGCCCAACATCCAGTTTTGTTCCCTATTGTAGCTATCAACACATCTGCAAAATCTGGTGCTTTTATTGATAAAAGAACCATTGTTATGATATGCCACGCCAAGCCTTGTGTTCTTGGCATGGCAATGATGAAGACACTGCACCATTCTCAATTCAGGGATTTGAGAGGTTGTCAGTAAACTACCTGTGCTTGTAGATGCACACAAGGTGTGTGCATCTACCTGTTGCTGCACATTTGTTGTAAATCTTTGTGTTTAAAAATTTAACATGCCATATTCTGTGCTACTTTATCATTTTCAAACTCAAATTGCCATTATTCAAATGTCCAATATGTGTAAAGTAATATAAATGGTATATTTAACTCAAGTAAACAGAGCATTGCTCAATTAATAATTCATCCAGTCAAAACCTTCTAACCATATTCTTGGGTATTTTTCATGCTTGCACATACACAATGGTGAGCTGATTAGCTCAGTAGTTGTGTGGTAAGGTGGTTGTTTTTAGATGCAAAGGTTCAGAGCTGAAATGTTGTCATCTTGCTCTGGTCTGAACCTTTGCATATTCCAGAGTAAGTGTTTTCTTCTTCTAATATGTTTGCACTTTTTACACATAAATGACTGGACATGGGATGCATTCTATTATGAACAATAAAAAAAAAAAAAAAAAAAAAATCAGATGTCACACAAACAAGTTTTTGTGGTGCCATATCACATGTCTCTGAAGGCAGATTTGTATACCAAAATGGAAAATCAGCATAGAGTGATGACCACAATGAATTATTAAGAAGATAAAGAGGTTTGTTACTTGTCTATTAACAAAGAAACAAACATCCAAATGCTTAAAAATCTACTTGGACCCTGATCATTGCAGCGTGCAGCTATAATTGATTAAACTGTCTATCTTTTTGTGACTTCCAGCACCCTTACCCCTCAGAGGAACAGAAAAAGCAGCTTGCACAAGACACAGGTCTCACCATCCTTCAAGTGAACAACTGGTAAGTCACTCTAACACCAGATTTAACTGCCCTCACATCCACTCATACGTACACACAACCTGTGTCTTTATTTTTTGAAAAGTATTTTATAAAAAAAAAAATAATAATAATAAAATCTTACTTGACTTGAGAGTACATGTTCTATCCTAACCTTAGTCTGGAGTCACTGAGTCACAATTTAGTCTAACCAGAAGACACTGATGTCGTCACGTACATACTGTCAGATTAAGTGTGACTCTTTCTGGCAGTTGGGGTATCTCTGACTGCCATCAAAAATTAATGCCCAAAGGTTGCTTAAAAATGATATCATATCATAATTTTAGAACTTGGCTCATGATCATCAAATTAATCCTTTATTCAATTTCAAAGTAATGCAGGTGTTTGATTTCAGTACATCCAGTTAACCAAAGATACCTTTCAGACAGTACCAAGTACTTGTGGACATAATGGACAAATAAATATTTTTTAAAATGCTTGGAACTTTTGCTAACACTTTTTTAAGTCTGCAATCCCTTTGAGTATTTTTTTATTTAGATAAAAAAAAAATAAGGATGCAGGATGATATTGGCACATCATCAATATCGGCCCATACTGGCTTTAACCCTTTGGGCCCGAACTACTCAAAGTGCATCCAAATTCTTTTCTGTGGATTTTCTCTGCAACCGTTCGTCATAGCGAGAAGCCACTCATATCACGTGAAACAGCAGAACCGCAGCAAGACCAAGCAGTAGTGCAATGCTTTCACAAGGAAAAAACATTCTAAAGTTACACTAAAATTATGTATAACAAAGCTTTCATACAGCTGTGCACACACAGTACTCACACGGACCAATACCTGCTGTTCGACTCTCATCACCCACTGGAACACAAGCTGGGAGTTATCAGAACCCTGAACCATTGGGCTGAAAACGTGCCCACCAGGGCAGAGGGGAAGGTTAAGGAACAGAAACACATCAGGGAAGCGCTTAAAACCTGTGGCTACCCCAACTGGGCCTTTGCCAAAACCTCTAAGAGACCCTGAGCAGACAGAGAGGAAGAGACACAGAAACGGAACAATATTGTCATTCCTTACGTCGCAGGAGTATCGGAGAAGCTCAGGAGGATTTTCAACAAACACCACATCCCTGTGCACTTCAAACCCAGTAACACACTGAGGCAGAAGCTTGTCCACCCCAAGGACAAAACACCCAGGCACAAGCAGAGTAATGTAGTGTATGCAGTTCAGTGCAGCCAGGACTGCACAGATTTGTACATTGGTGAAAATAAACAAGCACTCCACAAGCGCATGGCACAGCACAGGAGAGCCAGCTCCTCAGGACAAGACTCAGCTGTCCACTTACACCTACAGGAGAAGGGACACTCTTTCGAGGACAGCAATGTTCACGTTTTGGCCAGGGAGGAAAGATGGTTTGAAAGAGGTGTAAAAGAAGCCATCTATGTCAAACTGGAACGACTATCGTTAAACAGAGGACTAGACTAGACTAGAGGGTCATGAGCTTGGTTGGATAGCTCAGGGCTTCTGCCCTTTTCTATCCATCGTTGGTGTCTTGGGTAGTGGCAGAGGCGAAAGGAGCAAAAGGACCTTAATGGTTAGAGGACACATGTGGACCAAGGCACGAAACAAGAGGACAGAAGAAAAGAAGAAAGGGGAGTGAAATAAAGAAAGATAGAAAGATTAAGAGAGAAGACTTGTGTGTGTGTTATTTACGTTAATGTATATGTATGCATGTAGGAGATGTTAGGCAGCAGTGGTGGATTAGTGTTCTGTGTGTGTGTGTATGGTTGGTTATGGTGGGTCAGGTGATTGGGGAGATTTGGCCAACTGTAAAATGAATGACAGGGGGGTGGCAGCTGTTAGGTCTGTTTCCTGTATGGTTTTCTGTAGGGCAGGATTGTTGGATGCAGTCTTCAAATATCTCTGTGCTATAGTTTGGTGTCTTTGTCTTATAGTCTTGATGCCTGTTATGATGTGTATATGATGGTTGCTGATGAAAGACGGGAGTCTGTGTGCCAGTTTCAGTGCTTTGTTTTGGATCATTTGCAGGCATTGGAGTTGGTTGTTGGAGATGGTGATCCAGGCAGGGACAGAGTATTCGAAGAGTGGTTGGATGTATAACAGGAAGACTTTGATAACTGTGGAGGGTGATGCGCCATGCTTTCAGCAGAAGGCTTTGAGATAGTTGAGTCTATTGTTGGCTTTTTGTTCCAGATTGTCGATGTGTTTTGTCCAAGTCATATTGCTCTGAAATGTTACCCCGAGGAATGTTGCTGTATTACTGATGTTTTCTGCTTGTTGAGTGTTAGATTGATGGTGTTTGACTGCAGGTGTGGGTTTTCAGTAAAGGGGATGCATTGTTAAACAGAGGAGGTGGACTCCGACACCACTTATCACCCACCTACAATGCAGTCCTGGGATCCCTCCCCAGACCACTTCGCACCCATTCACACCCAGTCCCACCTGACCCTAATGACACACATGATGGTCAGGTGGGTCAACGACTCACATTGTGAACCTAACAACTCTGAAACTAAGAGCTCACATGTGACATTAACGACCCTGCCAGGGTTCATACCCACACAGAGCTTAAAAGCCTGCAACTCCGTACCAGTCAGTTAGAACTGAAGAAGCTTCTTGGATGAGAGGTGAAACGTCTTCAAGAAACGCAAATAATAGGAAATGTCTTTTTTTTTAATTTTCATAATTATCAGAAGAACTGGAATCTTTGTCTTTACTAACTTTAACAATGATCCTAATTAACATGCTAACATTTATATACATTCCAAAGTCAGGAGTGTTAAACAATAGCAAGAGATTAATTTTGGCACATAGTGGATGTGTTATAAGATTTTTGTTTTTCCATGAATGCATTATCTCCACTCAAGATTTAGCGACTATGTCACCTCTTTGTGTGATTGCTGACATGATATCGTTCTTTTTTTTAAGGTTTATAAATGCAAGGAGGAGAATAGTCCAACCAATGATTGACCAGTCCAACAGAGCAGGTAACACTGCAGTTCAATGACTGTTCACTGTACCTTATACCGTAAAAAAATTCAATTGCATGCCTAGTTCCAATTAAACACCCAGTCCCTTTTTCCTAGCCTGGTGTGACTACACATTTTGACAAATAAAGGCCTGTCTCAATCAGAAGCCCAATCTGGTTGCCAAGCAGTTTTGTTTTATAGAAGTTCTTTGGATGTACATAACAGGGTTGTTGGGTACCCACTTAAATCCGCATAGAAATACAAATGTCTGAGCTTTTGTCAGTATGGAGATGCTACACACTGTTAGCTTGGTTAGATTCTCCACAGTTCAATTGTTCAGTTCCTTTTACTAAATCCATGAGCACCAAAAAGACAGTACTTCATTGAGATTTACCAGTCTGGTAACTGAAAAAACTGAAACTGAAAAAAAATGGTGACTCCCTATCTCTGAAGCAGTCATAAAGTCAGAATATGTGTTTATTCCCCAATGACCCATTAGGTTATTCATATTCCTTTAGTCTGTTAGGGTCCACTGATGAAAAGAATCAAAAGGGTTTTTCTTAAAAATTATTCAAAAATGTGAGTATAGTTTTAATAGGATAAAGTGATGTTGTGTTGGTATGTCGGGTGCCATAATCCTTGATTGCCGTAAAATGAGTGTTGTAACTCTCTCTCTGAAGTACTCTCTGAAAATCATATCATTTATGAATTATTCATTTGATCTAGGTCTGACAAAGACTTATTTTTTACAAGTAATATTCATATTGGTTTAAATAAACAACTTGATTATTTCTTGAGTATTTCCCATCTTTGCTGAGCAACAGTTTGATGTGAAAGGAATTGAAGGCCTGTCCCAAATATCTGCGTGTTGAGTTCACAGAGTTAAGCAAATAATAGCCCAGGCTATTAAGTGAAGTTTTACAATACTTCATTTTATTCTACAGACTAATGAGGTGAAATTAAATGCAAAGTGTGGTGTTTTCCTGACATCACTTGTTAAATTTTGTGCAGCTGCAGAGTGGATGGCAGCAGTGAAAAGTCAGAAGGAATATGTATCAGACAAGACTATGGGTTGCATGAAGGAGGTGCAGGATGTGGGCATGGCTTTGTGAACAGCACCAGAGTGATCGGAGTGAGAACTCTGGGTGGCTCACTCTCACAGTCTTGCTTCTATTCTCTCACAGTGAGTCAGGGTACAGCTTACAGTCCAGATGGTCAGCCAATGGGAGGTTTTGTTCTTGATGGGCAGCAGCACATGGGTCTCCGACCTGGAGGTGAGCAACCAACCACACAATTATCACATCATCAAGGGCAACATTTTTATAATTCTTTTCTGCCTGTAGTCAGCTGACTTTCAAACAATTGATTTAAGGAGGAAAGAGCTCAGTGCTCCTCGAAGTCCTTCTCTATGTGCATACACACGCCATGTAGGTTTCATCTATTTTTACATATATCTGTATCTTTCTGGTAGCACCATTTCAGAGATGACCACTATAGCATCATCTAAAAGCAACTGGCTGTGGTTGGTCTTTTTAAATGTTAATCACTTTGAAATAAAAGATTTATGCTTATAATGATGACAGTTACACACTGCATGATATACGTTTGGTGCCAGTGCAAGAAGTAGTGGGTCCTTTATGCAGTAAATATGTTTATACCACCTTTAACTTTGTGATAAAGACATTTTTATCTTTCTGTCAGCATCAATGCTGAATCTTACTTACACCTTTGCTGGCCAGCAGCTATAGAGAATAATGTTCTCTGTGAAACCTCAGAGTTCTACCATGTTCTGAGTGGTCTGTCATCCTGTTGCTCTTGTTTGTACATTTTTACAGGACCAATGGGTGGCATGGGTATGAACATGGGCATGGATGGGCAGTGGCACTACATGTAAATCCACTCCACTGAGGCAAGCCTAAAAGATAGGGTGAAGTAAGTAATCCAGTCTCTGTCTGTCTTCCTTTGTAACAAAGAACCAATTCCCCCTATTCACTGCCCCTTTCTTAACAATCTAATCTAGACTGGAAACATGACTTTGTGACCTGGATATTTGCTGTGATGACTTTCATGTTAATTCAACAAATATAGATTCACAGCAGTCCTTTCACAGTATCAATGTTTGCTTTTGTCTTCCTGGTTTGATTTTAAGGCAATATGGTCTGTGAGCACATTGTTTTTTAGAATTTGGTTCATAGAAAAATACTTAATGATTATTACAACTTGGGTTTTGTTTTCATTATTTTGACCTTCATTTTTATATGTAACAATAACAGCTGAGAATAATAAAGATAGTCTAATGGTTTTAAGCCTCTGCATTGACTGAATCAAGGGGAGCTGCTCCTGGCTGTTTTATTAACTTTGTTTGTACTGATGTCATATTGTTCCCACATCCCTTCAGTTAACTTGGTGAGTACCACACAGGGCCAAAGTCACCACTGTTAAAACAAAACAAACCTCACATTTATTGAGTAGATTTTATATCTACTCAATAAATGTGAGGTAACGATTTGCGGTCAGTTTGATTGAGTAGATTTAATCTCATGTCTTGAGTAAACAGTACCTAAATTTCAATGCTATGACACGCTAAAACTTATTTGGTAAATAATACGTAACATTTTTAATACATCATACAACTGATTACTCATAAAAAGTGAGTAATATTGACTCTTGATTGTAAGTAGGCAATTGTTCATCTACGTTATAATAGTTATTAATATGTAATTAATATGACTAACAAGGTAATTTGATTTCATGAATTCTGGGAAGGTTAGCCTTACTTGAAAAATGGTCATACACAGAAGGCAACATTCCATTCACATATTTATTTTCTGCTTATCCTGTTCAGAGTCGCAGGGGGGCTGGAGCCTATTTTAGCTGACATTGTGCGAGAACATGGGCGAGAGACAGGGTTCACACTGGACTGGTCATCAGACTATCACAGGGCTGACACCCATTCACACTCACATTCATACCTATGGGCAAGTTAGAATCACCTTTTAACATGCATGTCTTTGGACAGTGGGAGGAAGCTGGAGTACCTGAAGTAAACCTACCCGACATGGGTTTGTCATGCCAGTGGGTTTGAACCCAGAACCCTCTTGCTGTGAGGCAACTGTGCTAACCACTGCACACCTTGCAGCCTCGAGACAATACTGATCATGTCAGTTTGGGTAATAGACTTATTGACCACACCATGCTAAAATTATTACCTCGGGCAAACAGAGACCCAGGAAAAGTATACAGTGTTTGAATACAGCTCAATACTCTCTTGTCCCACAAATGAAACTGACTTTAGCCGGCAGTGCAGGGCATTATACAATATCTTGGAGTATATTCCATTATAAATTTTATGTTGTCAGTTGTTACTGTTAACAAAGAGGTAGAATACATATAATTCACTGATTATTAGTTATTTAACTTACTGAATAATATATTTAATTAAAATTTAAATGATGTGCATGGGCTTTATTTACCACCTTCCAAAATCCTGTTTTTCAGTTCACCACAGAAGGGGTTTCATCTGGGAATTTGTGAGCTTTTAGCAACCTGGAGCTGTTCTACAGTTTAAAATTACACATATTGTGTTTTTAACTGTGAGATTCCAATATTTCTAGATTTTTAGTCTATTTAAATTACTTAAGTCGGCAAATTTAAGAAATATATATATTATTTCTTTATCACAGTTTAGTGCTGACAATTTAGGAAAGGTTTGAAACAGCATCTTCGTGATGGATAATTTTATGTATATATATATATATATATATACATATATATATATATATATATATATATATATATATATATATATATATATATGTATATATATATATATATATATATCAGTTGATCAGGGAGTTCCAGCCCCAGTACACTGTTTTCCAACACATTCTCACTCCAACCTCTCCACATATTGACATGCTTGGTCATAGACTTTCCACATCAACATATGATGTGCAAGATATCCTGGGTGCATTGGTTGTTGACGTTTTTTTTCCTTCATCAACAAACACACATGGTTGGGTTTAGGCAACAAAACTATGTGGTCAGGTTTAGGCAACAAAAACACATAGTTAGGGTGCCGTTAAACCATAACGACAACCAGCCGCATATCATGCTGACGTTTAAGGATGCCTTTTTTTGTTCTGACACCGCAAGTCACTGCCCAAGTGACAGATTTAGACGACTTTGGAGTGAGACCGGGCTCTGTTATCATAAGTGATAGAAATGCTGAACAGAACAAAGAAAATAAAACCCAATTTGTAATAATTTTCCTTTAAGTCTCATAGAGATAAGACACTGTCTGAGAAAAGACATGCTAAAGCATCACTGTAGTGCTGTGAGTAATGCTCAGGGCAAGAGGACACTTTGTTTGGAGAAAACACACACACACACACACACACATAACTGTGAAATGGGCTCTTAAGTCAGCTGTGTGCATCTTTGACTTTGGAGAGAAAAAAACAATAAAATAGAAAAATCTCAAAATTACTGTGTGTGAAGCACATTCCTCTCTATCTCCACACCACTTCCTCTTTCATTCTCCATTGCTCTGTCCTCCTCTTCCTCCATTTTTCTTTTCCTCCATCAATTCTCTCCTGGCAATCTGATTAAGAATCGGGGCACTATTCCCCCTCCTCCACCTTCTCCCCCTCCTCCAGCCTCTATCAGCTCCCTAGCACTGCTGACAGTTCTCAAATCAAGACATATCGCCTGCCCGAGGCACCCGAGCACAGAGAATTTTATTTAACACCTACTCTCCGCTGCTCAATGAGCCACGCTGTAATGACACTTACCTTGATTAATAGAGCTCTTTATATGTAAATAGGAGCTGCATTTGCTTCATTTTTTTCACTGAGGCCAATTTTCACCAACACAGCCCCCTCTCTCCTGTCTGGTAATTCCCCTGACTTTGCTAATGAAGTTCAAAGAGCAGATTGTGACGCTTCCTCTAAAAAATAAATAATATATATCTAGATCTGCATAGAGACATCAGGCTCTTAACCTGAAGAAACACTGCCTTTATATTTTTGGAGAGTATTCAATCAAATTATTTCTCATTGAATGATCATTGACTAGTTTCAGTAATGGCTCAGTAGAGCTGGATGTTTTTTCTTCCCCTAATTTGATCTGCGGCTAGAGCGTATGCTGACTGTGGCAGTAAATCTCCTCAGGACTGCAGGAAGAAAGAGAGCCATGTTTGGAGTAATATGAGGGTTTTCCATGCACAATAAAGCCAGAGCCATAACATTTAACCATTATGGAATACATGACTGAATCTGCACTATTTTACTCTGCTGCACAATACAGCTGACTCCACCATATGCTTTATTAAATACCCCACACCTCAAGTTTGCATGTCCATGTGACAATATCTGGAAGAGTTTGTTTAAGATGCAATATCATTGAAAAGGAATAAGACCATAATCATTTTTAAGATGAAAAAATAAGAATTGAGATAGAGTCAGAATTTTGAAGAAAATGCAGAACAGTAGTTTGACAAAAGAAAAAAAAAATCTTAAACCAGCATTCACCTTCTAGCAGTTACGATTCTTTTGTCAAACTGAAAGCCCAAACATTTTAACAAAGTGTATTTTTATTAACATCTAACCAATAAGGAGCTCACCAGTTCCACCCACCTCACTCATAAAAACACCTCAACATTTAAATCATGATGAACAGTTCCACAGGAGAGGTTCACTTTATCTGCTTCCCTCTTTCAAAATGAACTCTTGAACACAGTGATCACATTGAAGATAATGTTTCATTTTACTCCATTTTGTATTGATATTTTTACAGAACACCTCATAACATTCAAGACATGCCCACTGCCCCCTCCCTTTTAAACTGAAAACACAGATAACATCCTATCACACAAAACAAGGGGAAGTATAAAAGACCTAAGTCCACAAACACAGACATTTAAGTGAACCCAGGCTGCATGCACCTGTCGAATACAGCTTCAGCAGGACACATCCACTATGGGAAACACACAAACACTCCAATAAAGACAAAAGACGGAAAGAAACAGTGCCAGTTACATCAGAATCTACCAATTAATTCTCCCCCTTGCCAGTACAAATTTTGTCAGACATTCCCTGTCATAGGGCCAGAGAGGAGCCCATCTCTCCACTTTTCTCTATAGATAACTCATTCAGACATAGCCTTTCTGTCACCAGCCCAATCCATTCCTTAAAACTAGAAAAATGCACTCAGTAGAGTGCAGATCTCAGCCAGGCCGCCACCAGGCTGATCATGGCTGCTCTAGACAATTCTGGTAATTCCATCAGATTTGCCGCAGTGTGTTTCAGAAGGCTTCCAAAGGCTAATAAAAATATACACCTGGTCTATTTGTGAGGAAGTAGTGGTGTGTTGTGCAGAGCAGATCAATTTCTCCTGCTAACAGGCACTGTATGTGAAATATAGATACAATATAATTATGAGGATGAAAGTATTTTTAATAATTAAAAACAACGACAACTCTTTGATCCATGTTGTTACCTGGAGGCTGTAGGCTACAGCAAAACAAAGTAAGAAACAACAATAACACAATTAAAACAGACAAAAAAAACCCAAACCATCCATCTCCACAGCCTGCTTACCTACTGATGGTGGAGGCAAAAATATCAAAGAAAAATGACCAAATCAACAAATTTGCAAGTCTACAAAATCAGGCAGGCAAAACACTCCACCTCTGAAACGCTACCAGTGTGGTATGATGCTGTGCGGCGGACAGAGCAAATCCAGGTCACACAGCTGCGCCTGGTGGCATCGTCCCTCCCATCTCCCTTACTTTCAAGATGGCAGCAAAGATAACAAGAAACAAGGACAAATTCGTCTTGTATCGTACCTAATAAATATGCAGACTCTCTAGTTATAAATTAAATGGAACTTTTTATGGATCTCAGTTTTTGAGTCATAATGAAAGCCAAAATTTGAGGGTAACCACAGGAACTCTTTTTTTTTCCCCCACAGAAAAACAATATATGTACTTGAGTACCAGTTTTTTTCTTACATCTCCAGCTGGTGTCACTGTTCCATTGTTAAGTCTAGCTAATTTCCTTGGGGTCCAGTAGGGGTCTAGTAGTTTCTATCCTATTGTAATCGGAAGAATTCCTTCTTTCTTTCTTTCTTTCTTTCTTCTTCCGAGGAAATCATACTTCCCATGGGCAAAAACTCACCAAACTTTACAGAAATGTCCAACCCCATGCCAGATTTACTCAACTCCAAGAACATGTGTCTCCAGACTGTCCTCCACAAAACTTGTTTCTCGGATTTTTGATTTCTCAAAAATTGAGCCTACAGTGCATGAAAACGTTTGACTGTAAACACTACTGTAAACATATACCATCCAGTTCTTGCTAAATACATTTTCAATCTTCCTGAAAAAAAATTGACAATATTTTGGAGTCGTGGTTGATGAAGTTTGGCAAATATCAGAATTTTATCTCCAAAACTGAATTTTCTAGAACATTTTGAATTCTGCTCTCATTGAAACAACTGGAGTCAATGTAAAAGTGGCATAAGCAAAACACTTATCATTAAAAACAAATCACCAACATGTCCATGCTGTCTAGATGCAATTTATGTATTGTCAGATTTTTGTTTAGATAATAGAATTTGTGACATTTTGACTATTTTTTAAATCTCCCACAACAACTACAGCCCGGTCGGTGACTTCCTGAGTCTATTTGAGAAGCCACACACCAGGTGTCACTTGCCAACAATTAGCTCAGTGAGTTAGGAGCTGGATCACAGTGCCAAGGACTCTGGGTTCAAGACCCAACAAGGGGGATGAGTATGGGTATGAGTTTATATGTATAAAATTTTAGAGTCATGGTAGATGATGTTTGACGAATACATATCAGAATCAGTGCAAGAATGGTATTTTAAACAACAGTTATTTACTGATGAAGCAAATCAATCATTCTTAAAAATAAAACATGGAGGCGGTGTTTAGCTCAGTTGGTAGAGCAGCCGCTCCATGAAAGGAAATACAGCCCTCAATGCAGGCGGCTGCAGATTGAATCCTGCGTTGGAAGGCCCTTTCCTGTGTGTCATCCCTCTCTCTGTCTCTCCATTTTCTGACTCTTGCGACACTCACTTTCCATTATAGGCAAAAAAGCCCCAAAAATATATATATAAAAAAATTACCAACATCTCAATGCTGTCTAGATGCAATATGTATATTTTCAGAACAACTGCAGTCACTTTAAGAGTGGTATTTTTAAATCAGATTTTCTCTTGTGAAGCAAAGCACTTATTGTTAAAAACAAATCACCAACATTCATTTATTTATTTATTATTGTGTAGTGATTTCCACTGATACAAATGTGTACTTTGCAATTTTATTCCAATATTCAACCACTTTTACTTTTCAATTGCTGCAATACAATTTCCAGATGATGCAACCTGTAGAATGACTCAGCTGATGCTAAATCCAGATTGTAATATCAACTTCCTTGATGTCTTCCTATTCTTCTGCTTGATGCTCAGAATTGCCTAAAAATGCCGGACCTGACCCATCGTTCCGCAGCAGCTATAATTAGCAGTTTAGCTTCACCTGAACGAGTATGCTAAGAGGCAACAAACTTTGTCCATCTGTCTTCTGCAATACTGTTCACCCACATCTTTTTCCCAACCTAGTCCCAAAACTTCTAATCAGGGTACTTGTACAACTTAGAATATTAGAACTTAGAAGTTCCACTTGTTTATGCTAACTCCTGGATCCCTATTAGGGGACCACATTTTTCCCCATTAACTAATTTGTGCATGGAAATATATTTACTGTGCACACAAAATAAGTACAAAATTACTGTCAGATTCATGAAGCCTACGTGCCGGCCAATTTTGCTCATGCCAACATGCACATGTAAGTGACTCTGAAGCATTCAAAGGTGATAGGTGCATGCCCACTATTTGCGTTCACCATATTGCCACACCTCCAGCTGATAAGCCTTCACTACTCTCTTCAAACCTGTTATGTCAGTCTCTGAAGATGCGCTCTCTCCCGAAGACACAGGCTGCCTCCAGCAAGGCTACATATGCCATTTTACCGCCTGCTTGGAGGTAAATCAGAATCTTTTATATACCCTGCATACAGTAGTGTAGTGGTAGTTGATAAGGTGGGTGTACTATAATTGAGATGGTAAGGTTACAGAGGAGGAATTGCATATACTCTTTTATAAATTCCAGTGGCCTTTTGGCTGATAAGTGGGTATACTGTAAATGGCCAGAGAAAGAGGTGGGTATACCCTTTATACCTGCATATACCCTCCACTACACCACTGCCTGCATATATGAACAACTTGAAATTCTTGGGAGTAGCTGATCATTATGGACTAGGTAACTACAAATAATGAAAACCAAAACTGTAACATTTCAATATGGATATTCTTCTAAAGTCATTGTAAACTGGGACTTGGACAGTCAGTTTTTATGGTTGAATATTTTTATTATGACAATAATTGTTAAGGATGGAAGGGTGTCAGTTTTATTGTTTGTTTGTTTGTTTTTCAATACATTTGGCCAATACATTATTAAATTAACAGTGTTGAAAATCAATGTAAATTAATATTGTTGTCTACGAAAGCCTTTTTTTAATGAATGCAGTTTTAATTATATTCTGTATTTAGTTCAAAGGTGTTTTACATTTTGTAAGACAGCCTTCATCATTTGTGCTTACGTATGGTCTGAGGTAGTTCCAAACTTGTTCGCAGAGTACGAACAAATTAAGTTAGGAATATCTTGATGAATCCCAGATTTGTACATAAAACGTTCATATGCATAGTGGAGCACAAATTTATGCATGTGAGTGTTTGTGAATGAGGCCCAGTGTCTGGCCTGTAAAATATCCACAAACCCTCTTGACTAAGATGATATTCACTCTTAATTTTATCAATGACCTCATCCCATTTTCCCCTACCAAGACCTCTGAATTCCACATCTGGCCTATTTCTCCCATATAATAATTTTCTTGCTTATGAATAATGTTTTTTAATCACACCAGATCAAGGCTTTAGGGTTAAGATATGGGCTAGGTTTTATCAATTGTTGTGTCCTCATCTAAGTTTCTTTGACAAAACATAATCCTGGATTCTTAGAAGGTGCCAGATTTACATTTGAACCAGGAAAGCCTTTAAAGAAGTTAAGGCTACCAATTCTTCTTTGGTCCTTACTCAGGATGGCACCTGATCAAGGAGTATTCATCTTAGATAAAGAAGAAAGTGAAAATACATATTGATTCTACTTTATTTTAGACAGCCAGCCTCCACTTTCTTAGATGCATATCATTTCATGCGATTAAAGCTTGTGTTTGTCTGCCCTCACATAACTCTCAAAAACAGTATTGTACAATTTCAAAAGTTTGGAATGTATCATATATAAAATATCATAAACCTTGGGAGAAATTATCATTTAAACCAAATGAATCCTATCTTATAATGATGTATACATTTTAGCCCAGTTTTGTAGAATAGGTTGAATATATTGAATAGCTGGAGATATAGCAGTTTGCATTATTTTTTCCAAAACCTAAATATGTCAAACCTGACAGTATCCACTTGAATTGCCATGACTCTATGTTGGCTGGGGGGTATATCTGAGAAAAAGGCATGATGTAAAGACTCAGCCTAGTTAATGCCCACTCAAACATATCAACACTTCTATAAAACTCAGAATTCTGAGTGAATACAGTAAACTGCAATTTGCTCACTCAATTTATTTATTTATTTTTTTGAAAGCATCTTGCACGCAAAATTTTTAGTTTAGTACAATACAGTAATATATAAGTTTTGAGTACACCAGACACAAAATAATTGTTTCACATGACCCTTATCTGACAGGAATTTTATGTCAGTTTAACATAACTTTTTTGTTTTTTGAGCATTAATTCTGTGTCATATGAACATAAAATCATTGAATACACATGTTTTACAACATTTTTTATTATTTTATTGAACTTAAAAAAATATGTTAAGTGCACAATGATAATGTTTTTAATTGGCCTTGAACTAATCAGGCTAAATCAGCATTATACATTTTAGTCAAATTAACTCAAAACTCACAAAATTGTTGACTTAACATAAAAACGTTATGTAAAGCTCACAAGGGATGAGTAAAGTAAACATATTTTTTATGTTGTTTTGACAATCTGGAACATTTGTGTATAATTTACATCAAAATTTTGTGTGGATTGGGGTTCACAGTGAAGTTGGACTTCTGGAGTATGAAGTCAGAATTGATAGGTGTGATCCTGCACCATGACTTATATTAACAACATGAAGGACTTACACATATTCAACAGAAGTATAGACCTAAATCATCTGTTCTATCTAAAAGGGCCAAAGACTCATAGTTGCTGACTGAAAAATTGCTGTTCATACTGTGATCATTGATGGATTCCTATTGAGTTGGAGAAAGCTGCTAATGATGTAAACTGTGAGATTTGGGAGAGGTCAATGTGACTCCCATTTTCGTCTGTCATGTACAAAATATGATGGCTGAAAAATGTTTGTGAAATGGTCTGACAAGACCCTGAAATATTCTGCTATACACACAATCAAAAATGTTTCATTTTATTGTACAAACTGAAAGCACAGAATAAAAGGGCAAATTGGACATTAAAAAGTGTTTAATCTGATGTCTCTCAACTTGTGTTTCCCAGAGTGGAGGTCAGGATAGTTTGAAATGTGTCTCAGTGTAGACTTTCCTCTGATCTTTTTTCAGGTGAATACACAGATCATTGTAATTTAGGCCTTTAATTTTATTTAAAAAAAAAAAAAAAAAAAAAGAAAAAAGTAACTGTTTGTTTGAATTGGGTACAACTACATATGTATTGAGTTAGTCATTTTCAGTTATGTAGCCTGTGTGCTTTATCAGTTATCTCTGGACTTTGTGGTAGCTATTGCCTTGTTGCTGAAATGTGCCATATAAATAAACTTGCCTTGCCTGGACATGTAGGTCTGATGAATCAGAATTTCCTTTTTTTTTTCTTTTCTTTTTTTTTTTGCCATTTTTGGTAGTGCTGTTTGTACTGTTGTACTGTTGTACTGTGTATGTTCTGGTTTGTGTTCATGTGTAAGACCAGACAATTACAGCTGTATTGTATGACACAGTATTCATGTCTATAGGAAAAAGAAGCTAACAATTTGCATGCATCTTTTTATGTACTTCCAACTCTGGCCTTATGTATTTTACAAACTGACAAGCCTAATTATTTTAGTACAACCAACATGATTGGCTTTGAGCTCAAAAACTTAAATACGTTTAATCAACATAATTTATTCAAAAGCTGTGGTGATATTTAGTGTTCAAATTATTTAAAATCAAAAATTCAAAAATGTTATCACTTGATGTTATTGATTTTGACCAACTTCTTAAAACTGTCAACATACTAAAACATGTTAATGAAACAAACGTTTTTTTATGCTGAGAAACTAGCATTATATACTGCATATACTAAGCATTATCCACTAACCCAATGAATAATTTTTTAGAATGTCTTTCAAGTCTTTCACCAGGCCTGGAAGTCTGTGTCCTAACCCTCTGTCCTCTTTCCTCTGTCTGTGTGTCCAGGCCTCCATGGTTGGCTCAGGGATCTTCTTCCATCTGTCTGTGGAGCTCAGTACCAGAGCTGCCTCTGCAGCCGCCACGTCGAACCCACCTGACCGTACACCACTTGACCACTCCCACCTCACCTCACCTTGCCCGAGCCCGCACGGTGCGCGCATGTAGAGGATCACCACGGAAACGCCAATCCTCTGCACCAGAGGCCGCCCACAAACTTTTGACTTAAAAGTGAGCAGAGACTCGGAGCTTTACCGGCTGCACAAAGAATAAAGTGACTAAAATGACTTCATAGTGAAGAGAAGCAGTTTGACGCTTCTGCTCCATTTCCTTTTAAATTATTTATTTATTTTTCTACAACTGCGGACCACAGGGAAGATCACTTTCTCCTCTTTTTCTCATTTGACCTCTTAGCTTTACCCCAAACCCTATATGCCCATGCCCCTCCAATAAAATTATACAAAGACACACACACACACACACACACACCGTTTTGTCCTTTAAATAACAAAAGAAAAAAACACTGTGAATATCTATTTTGGTTTAAATATGAGGAGTCGGTGAGAGTTGTAATTGTTGTGCTGTAGCCTATAGATTTGTGTTTTTTATTTAGCTGGTTCTCTCCATTTTTGCGCTTGTGACCACTAGACGTAGAGTGAGCTTTTACCACTGACATGTTTTTTAACCCCAACCTTAACCGAGAGTTAGAGGAGAAATTTCTGTGTGTTTGTTTCTGTTCTACATGCACTGCACCTCTTTCTTCTGCTTTCCCCTTCCTGTTCGTCTAAACCGGAGCTGCAAAGACTCGCTGAGGGAATCTGACCTGATGGCGGATTGAGTTCCATTTTTGACAATGATTTGAATAGTTTTTAGCACCAAAACACGAGAAGTCGGCACTAAAACCAAAATAAAGACTTCATTGAGGAAGACGAAACAAGGATTCATTACAGTGTTTGAATGTGCGGCCTCATTGTTTTCCTGCGGGCTCACTTTTTAAAACCAGAAAGGTCAGTGTAGGCGCGGGAGATTTTTTTTTTTTTTTTAAAGCAACGACATTAGTTGGTGGAGCAGGTCACGTAGCCGGCTCTGGTTCGATATGAGACGGGATTGCAGTTGTCTCGCGTTATTCGATTGATGGTGACAGGAATGATGGATGGCTTGGCTACAAAGTTCAAGAAAATGAGAGCAAAGTCGGAGGCTGCGGCAACTTTTCCTTAATGTTGTTGTTTCTGTGTGGTTTGCACTGCTGCTGTGTGAGTGTGTGTCTGTGACAGCGACAGAAAAAAAGATGTAGAGAAATGAAAAATGGAAAACGCTGGGTGAGTCCCGCTGTTTCCTAAAAATTGAATAAACCCCTTCGTT
This sequence comes from Cephalopholis sonnerati, assembly GCA_019142605.1. Taxonomy (NCBI): domain Eukaryota; kingdom Metazoa; phylum Chordata; class Actinopteri; order Perciformes; family Serranidae; genus Cephalopholis; species Cephalopholis sonnerati. The sequence continues at coordinate 1,750,748 of JAGQAX010000009.1, read as the reverse complement.
TTCAATCAAACGCTGATGATTTTTTTTATTTTTACTTTCGGCTGCCTTCTGCATCACAGGAGAAAATAAATAAATGCAGAAACTAGGACGAATAAATAAATAAAGGCAGCGCTTCATTTATCACTGTCAGCCTGTAACGATCCTCTGCGCTTTGTATTGACGAGTGAAGCAGCAGCCGGAGCGGACTGTCGGAGAGCTGCAGAGGGCCGAATGCGCCCTCATCATCGTCACTGATAAATATTAATTTTAATCGACAACAGTCATGCGCCTCATACCTTCCAATCCGGAGGATATCGTTTTATTTACGTTTACGTTTCGTTTACTGTCTAAATTATTACTTATTATTATTATTATTATATTTTATTTATTTATTTTAATTATCATTTTACTGGCCATCATATTTGGTTGAATTCGAATTTTGAAAAGGATTAAAATTTGTCGTCGACATTTCATAATATTCTTCATCCATATTTACTTTTTAATTGTCACATGGAGTAACCAATCACTAACTGCTCTAATCAGACTTACTGCCAAAAGCAAATCATGCTTGGGTCGAGGTGATTGTAAGCTGCGGGCCTCTTACCCGGTTTGTATCAAATCCTTTCCACTTTGTCTCGTTAGGTGTAAAATATAAAAATGAATCATAAAAACAAAAACATTTTTTTCTCCTACCAATATTCCCAAGTGAAAAACAAACACGACGCAAATAAAACAGAGCGGCATACTAAACACTGAATCAAACCAAAGGAACATTTTTTCTTATTGGACGTGACTGCGTGTATACAGAAGGTCTGTTTTAAATGACTTTCCAGTTCATAATTCGGTTGTGAAAACGGCAGCAGTCATGGATCTCTTTCTATCATATTTTCCGCGAATAAAAGTAATTACTAAAACTGTATACATTAATGCGACGAACAATTTATTTTGAAAATAACCTTCTTTTTTCTCCCTGCAAATAAATAATAGAATCTAACCCGGTTGATGTGAAGTAGAGGAGGATGAAGAGGAATACAGAGCGGAATGGTATTCTGTCTTTTCTCTGGCACCGCATATGAGCGCCAGTCTAACAGGCCTAATTCATTCAGCCCTGCCGACTGTGCTGAAGATAAATGCGTTTTGAAGGCTGCCGGAAACAGGCGCCTATCCGTTTGAAATATGGGTCAGAGCTCCCGCAGAAAGCTGCATCATATGATACACAAACTCTGCCTTTTACACAGAGTCCCTCCTAACAACAACAGGGCGTTCAAGCTATCAGAGAATATAGCATACCATTTCAGATTTCATAAAGTACAGCAGGAAAATATCAGAAAAGTGTAGGCCACAAAATATCAAATACATTTGACTTTACATTTATACTTTGTGATTTGCAGGAATGTTGTACTTCACTCTATCTAGATCATCATAAACTCTCAAAATTTTGACATTGCAGAAATATTGGTGAGATAAAGAAACAGTTCCTCCAGTATTATTTACTCACTGGAGAAGAGGCTTTGAAGCTAAATTTAGGCTGAGGATACATCTCAGACAATAATTTTACAGGAACTACATTTTGAAAATCTGGTGGCACTGCCTGCAATGCAGTCTCCTCTTTACTTTTGAATCTGAAATAATTTGATTAATGGTGGCTTAATTCCATTTTGCTGCTTCAGTTTCAGGCTCCTGGCATTGCTCATACTTGCTCACCATCAAAATCACTATCTTACTGGGACACCTTAGCAGCTATTGTTCATGTTATTAGCAGCACCTAAGTCATTTGTCTACTGGGAAAAAGCCAGACACTTAACATGCTGTCAAACAGACATGATGGATAGATGAAAAGGCGTAAGCCATATGCAGAACGAGCATATAATTTCATTATACATTGCTACTGACTACTGACTATTTTACAAAAAAAATCATGATGAAGGTTGGTTTGCATTTCTTAGGGCATATATCCTATAGTAACTTGCACCATTTTTAATAGGATGTGAGTTCTTTGAATACAGGCGTAGTTCCGAGGTGGCAATGTGAATCATTCACAAGGAAGTGTATGTAACAGGCTAAAGTTCTCAGAATGTCAACAACCAACACACTCAGGGTACCTTGCCCGCCATATGTCAACATGGAAAGACCATGACCAACGTTTATTTGTTGTGAGGTTGGAGTGAGAATGTGTTGCAAATACATGTAGAGGAGTAAAATGTTGCCTCAGAAATTTAGTGGAGTAGAAGAATACAGTAATATAAAATGAAAATACCCAAGTAAAGTACAAGTACCTCAAAACTTGAGCTCAGTACTTGAGTAAATGGTTACACTGCTGCTGTCCCAGATATTTCCTGCTGACATCACCCACATTCATTACCTGATACATGCTGTGTGTTTGCCTCCTTTTCTCTCACTCTTCTTTCTGTCTTTATATTTGTCCATCTGTCTGCCCTTGCAGACCTCCAGAGATCTGAACCTAAATCATGTCATGACAAACTTCCTCTGTCAGGGAAGAAAACATACATTCATTTTGTTTTGAGCAGAGATTGAAATCTCCTCCTCACCATCTATTTCCCTCCTGCACTAATGGCAATAATTGTTCAAGTGGAAAGTGTTGAGTTACACGAGCTCCCCCTGATCATTCCATGCATTTAGTTGCAGGTCGAAGGAATGGGGGTAATGTCTGCAGATATGGCATGACCAAAGCTCTGGGTCAGCTCTGTCAAACACAGTTTAAAATATGTATTGTACTGTATACCCACTCCCTTTGAATCACAGGTCACTCTTTGAGCCCTCCAAGTGGATGGACGTTTACTCCCAGGAAGGTTGGTTGGCTGAGCGCGCTCGCTGTTCAAATCTGGAATAAGGAAAATCAGGCGTGGAGAGAGGCCTTCATGTCAGCTTTATTTGGACCAATATATACAGGAGGTCAAAGGTCAGAGTTCAGAAAGTGGCCAAAATGGCAGTGGGTGTTTCTCTCAAAGTCAAGTAAGGATCCTCAAACAGCTGAATTTGAAGAATGCTACGTCATCGACCCCCGCCGAAGGACTGTTCTGATGTCAAGGATTCTTTCGAATTCTGCCAAGGACTGAGTCCTTCTTTCAGAGAAATTCTAAGGTTCCATGTGTGCATCCTCAGTGGGTTTAAAATCCCCACAATGCTTTGCACACGATTTGCTGGAAGTGAAAGCAGGCTTCCTCAATGAAACTTGCGCCAGTGGAGCTCGTCAGGACTAATGTTAATATTTATTCATGTGGATTAATGTCTTCAGGAGTTTCATATCAAAGAAGAGCGAAAAAAATATTGACAGAAACCTCAACATTTACACTTTCCAGTGTGTCCACTGCTGAGTGAGGTTTTTAAAATAACATGATTTAGATACAAAAGTTTTTAAATGAATCATTTACAGCGATGGAGATGGAGCGCTAACTGCCCCCCCCCCCATTCACATGATAACCAAATGATAATTGCTTTCATTCTTTTGGTTTCAATTGGTATACTTTTGGGGGGAATCGCGGTGAAAACACATTAGAATATCCTGCAGGTCAAAGCATCACTTTTGTTTTGAGGGGAACTTATTTCAGAGGATTACACAGCGGTATCATGTAAAATTGGCGCGATCAGCGCAGCGGGGCTCATCAGATCAGATCTGCTCTTCATATAGAGGAGTGTGTGGTGATACACACAAAATATGGGCCACTTTGAAACGACAGTTATTCTGTGTGTGTCTGTGTTTATAATGCGAATGATAATTTAGAACTTTTTTCAGCTGTTGTCTTCACTTAATTACTCCACTTACTCTTAAGTGTGATCCAGAAATATATTCTCCCTAAAAGTCACGTGACTGAAAACACTGCTACATTTGTTTCAAATTGTACAACAGAAGAGAGTGCCAAAATGATCACAGCACCCTGAAACCCCTCTCATGCCCCGTGTACACGTACACGGGTATTTTTAGAAACGGAGACATAAACCTTCGTTTGCACCCTTCGTTTACACGCAAACGGAGAATTCGCCTCTGTAAACGATGCTTTTTAAAAACTCCGGCCAGAGTGGAGATCTTGGAAAACTCCGGTTGCACGTTTGCATGTAAACTGAGCAAAATGGAGAAAACGCAGGCAACAGACGTCACATTATGCGACAGAGCTTGCACTCGCCTCAAAAGTGCGACCTATGTTTACATGTTGCTATGGTGATCATAGATGCCTTCAGAGTAGCAGCCGCATTTATGTTGGTGCAAGCCCTCTTCGTATGTTTGCATTTGCAAATAGAGCTGCTCTATTATATCGAGGAGGAGAGATGGATGAGTGCTCGGAGGTCAGCAATTTTGCAGCAACAACTTATTCGCTGCTGTGTGCTGCTGTGACTGTGTGTGCTGTGAATCTGTGCCAGACAATCTGTTAAAAACTTCAACAATCCTTTGTATTTTTTCACCCTAAATATCAACACTGGTTGTGAAGAGGTGTGTTGATACATACAAGGTTTAATTTGTAATCAGACCAAAGACAACTAGCTACAATCCAGGTTTTGGACTGACCATCAGCCAGTCCAAGGCCATCAGCTGGCCCAAGGCCACCAGCTGGATCAAGGCTACCATCCAGGCCCAAGGCTGCCAGCTCCTATCCAGGCCCAAGGCTACCAGCTATCATCCAGGCCCAAGGCTACCAGCTGCCATCCAGGCCCAAGGCTACCAGCTACCATCCAGGCCCAAGGCTACCAGCTGCCATCCAGGCCCAAGGCTACCAGCTACTATCCAGGCCCAAGGCTAACAGCTGCCATCCAGGCCCAAGGCTACCAGCTACCATCCAGGCCCAAGGCTACCAGCTATCATCAAGGCCCAAGGCTACCAGCTACCATCCAGGCCCAAGGCTACCAGCTACCATCCAGGCCCAAGGCTGCCAGCTACCATCCAGGCCCAAGGCTGCCAGCTACCATCCAGGCCCAAGGCTACCAGCTACCATCAAGGCCCAAGGCTACCAGCTGCCATCCAGGCCCAAGGCTACCAGCTACCATCCAGGCCCAAGGCTACCAGCTGCCATCCAGGCCCAAGGCTACCAACTACCACAAAGGCCTAAAACTACGAACTACCATCCAGGCCCAACGTTGGGGAGACCTATAGTGGCAACCTTAGGGAGGGAGTCAAGACCCAGGCTTCCAGTATCAGCCATGCTACCAGGACAACGGTGAATCTCATTGCTCATACACTCATTCATCCGTTAAATCTACTGAAGCTTGATTACCAAAGCTCAAGATGGCAATGAAAATTCTCCAAAATGATATGGAAGAATTGAAAGCAGCAATGAACATGATGACAAGTGAGATGAAAACCTTCACAAAGCAGCAAGCCATCATAACTGATCTACTGGATGAAATAAAACAGCTGAAAAGGAAAAACATGGAACATGAAAGGAAGATTGAATATTTGGAAAACCGACTTGATGACCTGGAGCAGTACTCTAAAATGAATGATGTAATCATTTCTGGTTTGGTGATTAAACCCAGGAGTTACTTGCAAGCAGTGAAAGGGATCAGGTCAGACAGTACAAATGAACATGATGAGACCACAGAGGAGCAGGTAATCGCATTTCTTCGTGGCAAGAATATTGACATTGAAGCTGGTAATATTGAAGCATGCCACCCTTTACCAGTTAAGATTAAGGATAAGCCCACCATACCTGCAACAATTATTCGCTTTACCAACAGGAAACATAAAATTTGTCTGCTTAGACAGGGAAGAAAATTAAAGGGCACAAACATATATATCAATGAGCACCTTACCAAAAAAAATGCTGATATAGCCAGGAAGGCAAGACAGCTCAGGAAACAGGGCAAAATTCAGGCCACTTGGATTGTCAATTGTAAGGTATTCATTAAACCAAATGGAGCACCAGAGAATTCCAGAGGGGTGTGCATTAGGAGCATGGATCAAATTGGAAAATTTGACAGTGTCTAGCATTTTGGATGGTTATTTTTGCAGTTGTCCCAGCAACAAGTAGCCGCTGTTGTTTGTACTGCACTATTTGCATCTCTATATTTTACTCATGATACAAGTTGAACCAGACATAGATCCTGATCAAAATCTTCTTGATAGTATCAACGCAAATTGTTGCTACTACACAGATGAACAGTTTAACACTACCATTAAATATGACCATGGCATATCCATTATCCATTTTAATAGTAGAAGTCTTTATGCAAATTTTCAAAGTATAAAGGATTACCTATGTCAGTTTAAAAAACCCTTCAATATTATTGCTATCTCAGAAACATGGATAAATGCAGAGAGGGGGTCTGATTTTTTTTATGAAGGGATATGGGTTTCATTGCACCAGCAGAGATAATGGACTTGGTGGGGGGTGGCTCTGTTTGTTAAAGAGGGTCTCTCCTACAAGGTTCTTGATAACTTGTCAGTAAGTATTGATGATATAATGGAAAGTATTACTATTGAAATAGAATTAGTCAGAATGAAAAATATAGTCATCAGCTGTGTCTACAGAAAACCAGGTTCAAACATTGACACTTTTATCACAATAATGGAAAGAATGTTTACCTCAACAAAACAAAAAAACACTTATATTTGTGGGGATTATAACATTGATTTGCTGAATCCAAACAAGAATAAATCAGTAGATGAATTTATCGAAATAATGTATAGTATGAGTTTTTTCCCAACAATATCTAAACCAACTAGAATAACATCCCATTGTGCTTCTCTAATTGATAATATTTTTACAAATAATATGGAAAGTAAAGTGATAAGTGGAATTTTAATCAACGACATTAGTGATCACCTGCCTGTTTTTCTTATTTCTGATTGTGATAATAACAAAAGAAAGGTATTAAAGGAAACTAAATTAAAGAGAATAACAACTGAAGAATCTATAGATGCTTTAAAAAATGATCTAATGAATTGGAATTGGACTAATGTATACAACAAAACAGCAGTGGATAAGGCTTATGACTTATTCTTAGATATATTAATACATCTATATGATAAGCATTGCCCCTTTAAGAAGTGTAGCACTAAGAACCGTTACGCAGAAAACCCATGGATGACCAAAGGACTACAAAATGCATGCAAAAAAAAAGAACACCTTGTATGGAATGTTTCTTAAAAGCAAAACAAAAGTGGCAGAGTTAAAATATAAGAAATATAAAAATAAATTAACAACTATTATGAGAATATGCAAGAAAGACTATTATATAAAATTGTTAGAGAAGAATAAAAATAATGCTAAAGGTATATGGAATATTCTGAATAATATTATTAGAAATAAACAAAGAAATCAAACATTTCCTGATCATTTTACAGATAAGGGAAGGCAACTTCTCACAGTGAAGGAAGTGGTTGATGGTTTTAACAGCTTCTTTGTTGATGTTGGTCCCAATTTGGCAAAAGAAATTAATGTAACTGGAAAGAAGCAAGCTGATCTGGAATGCTGTGAGAGAAATGTAGATTCAATGTCTTTGGGAACTGTTGATAAATTGGAAATTATTGCTATTGTAAATAGAAGTGCCAACAAGACTTCTACAGATTGGAATGGCATCAATATGGCACTGGTAAAGAAGATAATTGAGGGAATAGCCGATCCACTTACTTATATATGTAACCTTTCATTTAAAACTGGTATCTTCCCAGATAAAATGAAACTGGCTAAAGTGATTCCATTATACAAAGCTGGCAATAAACATCTGTTCACAAATTATAGACCTGTTTCCTTACTTTCACAGTTCTCAAAGATACTGGAGAAATTATTTGTACAGAGATTGGATGACTTTATTGACAAACATAAATTAATAAATGACAGTCAGTACGGTTTTAGACCATCTAGATCTACTTCTCTGGCTCTTATGGAGCTAGTAGAAGAGATAACAGGATGCATCGATAAAAGAAAATATGCAGTAGGTGTTTTCATTGATTTAAAGAAGGCTTTTGACACGATTGACCATGGGATATTGCTAAAGAAAATGGAGCAGTATGGTGTCAGAGGAGTAGCACACACCTGGTTACAAAGTTATGTCAGTAATAGGAAGCAGTTTGTCCAACTAGGTAACAATAAATCAGTGCACTTGAATATTACCTGTGGGGTCCCGCAGGGGTCCATCTTGGGACCTAAACTATTTATCCTATATATTAATGATATTTGGAAAGTGTCAAATGTTTTAAAAATGGTGGTTTTTGCAGACAACACAAATATTTTCTGCTCTGGAGGAGATTTGCAGCAGCTATTATTAATAGTCAAAAAGGAATTGCTAAAACTAAAGCACTGGTTTGATGAAAACAAATTATCATTAAACTTGAACAAAACCAAGTTCATGATATTTGGAAATTCTAAAATTAAGCAAGGGGTTTGTTTGGAAATTGAAAATGTGGAAATTGAAAGAGTCTACGAAAGTAAGTTTCTTGGTGTCATAATTGATCATAAGTTATCCTGGAAGCCTCATACTAAATATTTGTGCACCAAAGTTTTAAAAAGTATTGGAGTTTTAGGTAAAACTAAACATGTTTTGGATCAGAAGTCACTTCAGATGTTGTACTATGCACTTATTGATCCGTATCTGTCCTATTGTGTTGAGGTATGGGGAAATACATATAAAAGCACTTTACAAAAGATTTATATTTTACAAAAGAGAGCCATAAGGATGGTTCACCATGCTGAGTACCTTGCTCATACAAATCCTTTGTTTTTAAAATCGAGGATTTTAAAATTCTGGGACTTAATAAAATTTAAAACAGGTCAGATTTTGTTTAAAGACTGGAATAAGTTGTTACCAAGCAACATCCAAATGATGTTCATGGTCAGAGAGGCAGCATACAATTTGAGAGGGAATTTTAAATTTAAACAACCAACCATCCATTCAACACTGAAAAGTATGTGCATCTCTTTTAGTGGTGTAAAATTGTGGAATGAACTAGAAGAGGACTTAAGAATGTGCATTAACTTAAAACAATTTAAAAGTAACTACAAAAAAACACTCTTGTTCTGCTATAAAGAACTGGACAGCTAATTTTATAATCTTTTTTATTTTTTTTTTAATAATGGAGTCAGTCAAAATGTTTTTAATTAAGGTTCTATTTATATTAAAGTTGTTTGTTTTATTATTCTAAGATTATGTGAATTATGAATAATGTATTATATCTTGAAATTATATGACAGTGTAAGCGGGGGACTGAACTTGATAAGCTTTGCTTCCTTCAGCCCCTTCTCGAACTCGCACTTTATCATTGTGTGCTATTTTATTTATTTTTTTCCCATTACACATATTGTTTGTTTTTATGTATGTGCTTGTTTGAGACAAATAAAAATCAAAATCAAATCAAAATCAAACTTACACAGTAAAAGTACTTCATATTATTTGTACATGTTGTCCAAGAAGTGCTCTGTCCAATAGTACAATGGTACTGCGGTAAGCGTGTTGTGTCATTTCCGGTGTTTCTGTGTTGGTGTCTCAGCTGCTGCAGTGATCTCTCACCAGCTACTTTTCTGCTTTTTCTTCTCACTTTAGCCGTTAAACATCCACTTCACTTCTTAAACCTCACTAGTTGTAGTGTTAATCACTCCGCTTCTTTAAACGACTGTCTTATTCATCTTTGCTTGCTCACACACTCAGCCTTGTTAGCTACCTTAGCTTAGCACCTAGCGATGGCTTCCTCTCCTGCACTCTCTTGCTCAGTGTGCCAGATGTTTAGTTACTCCTCTGCCTCCTTTAGCGATAATGGTACATGTGAGAAATGTAGTTTATTTTCTGCGTTGGAGGCGAGGCTTAGTCAATTAGAAGCTCGGCTCCGCACCATGGACAGTCAAACTGTAGCTGCGGTAGTTAGCCAGTCCCCTGTAGCCGGCGCGGAGCCACTTAGCACAGCCTCTGTTAGCGGTCCTCTGGTAACTCCTGTGCAGCCAGGAGACTGGGTGACTGTCCGAGGGAAGCGTAGTACCAGGCCGAAGCCCTCGGCTCACCACCAGCCCGTTCACGTTTCTAACCGTTTTTCCCCACTCAGCGACACACCCGCTGAGGAGAAAACTCTGGTAATTGGCAGCTCTATTTTGAGAAATGTCAAGTTAGCGACACCAGCGACCATAGTCAAATGTATCCCTGGGGCCAGAGCGGGCGACATTGAATCAAATTTGAAACTGCTGGCTAAGGCTAAAGGTAGATTCAGTAAGATTGTTATTCACGTCGGCGTTAATGACACCCGGTTACGCCAATCAGAGGTCACTAAAATTAATGTTGCCTCGGTGTGTCAGTACGCTAAAACTATGTCGGACTCCGTAGTTTTCTCTGGACCCCTGCCAAATCTGACCTCTGATGATATGTTTAGCCGCATGTCATCATTCAATCGCTGGCTGTCTAGGTGGTGTCCAGCAAACAATGTGGGCTTCGTTAATAATTGGAAAACCTTCTGGGGAAAACCTGGTCTGATTAGGAGAGATGGCATTCATCCCACTTTAGATGGAGCCGCTCTCATATCTAGAAACCTGGACAAGTTTATTAGTGATCTAAAACCGTGACAACCCAGAGTTGAGACCAGGAATCAGAGTCGCAGTGTAAAACGCTTCTCTGAGCTTCTAGAGCAGTCACCCACCCATAGTGTCATACAAACGGTGTCTGTCCCCCAACCACCTAAATTATTTAAATATAAAGTCAAACAAAGAGGAGTTGTACATAACAACCTGATAAAAATTAAAACCTCTTCTGTGACAGAAAGACAAAACAGGAGAATTAAATGTGGACTGTTAAATGTCAGATCGTTATCTTCCAAAGCAGTGTTAGTAAACAAATTAATATCAGATAATCATATTGATTTACTCAGCCTCACTGAAACCTGGCTGTGTCAAGATGAATATGTTAGTCTAAATGAATCCACTCCTCCCAGTCATAATAATACCCACGTTCCTCGAGGCAGCGGCCGAGGAGGGAGAGTTGCAGCCATTTTTAACTCCAGTCTATTAATCAGCGCTAAACCTAAACTAGATTATGAATCCTTTGAAAGCCTTGTCCTTAGTCTTTTACATCCAACCTGGAAAACCTCGAAGCCTCTTCTGTTTGTTATAGTGTACCGTGCTCCTGGCCTGTATTCAGAATTCTTATCTGAATTCTCAGAGTTTTTATCCAGTTTAGTCCTGAAATCAGATAAAGTTATTATTGTAGGCGATTTCAATATCCACGTGGACGTTGATAATGACTCCCTCGCTACTGCGTTTATCACATTATTAGACTCCACTGGCTTCAGTCAGAGTGTACATAAGCCCACTCACTGTTTTAACCACACCCTCGATCTAGTTCTGGCGTATGGAATTGAGATTGATAACTTAATGGTCTTTCCAGAGAATCCCTCTCTATCAGATCATTACTTAATAACTTTTGCTTTCTGTCTACTTGACTACGCGCCACTCAGTAACAGCTACTATACTAGGTGTTTATCAGATAGTGCAGTAGCAAAATTTAAGAAAGTGATTCCATCAGCGTTAAATTCAATATCCTCTGTAACTGAGGTTTGCCGTACTGACTTTAAAGTCTCCCAAATTGATCATCTCGTCGATAGCGCTGCAGGCTCACTGCGAACAACTCTTGACTCTGTAGCACCTCTTAAAAAGAAGTTCGCAAAGCAAAGAAAGTTTGCTCCCTGGTATAACTCCCAAACCAGAAAATTAAAGCAAATGTCGCGAAAATTTGAAAGGAATTGGCGATTAACCAAACTGGAAGATTCTCGTTTAATCTGGTTAGATAGTCTAAAAACATATAGGAGAGCACTCCGCAATGCCAGAGCAAACTATTACTCGTCATTAATAGAAGAAAATAAGAACAACCCCAGGTTTCTTTTCAGCACTGTAGCCAGGCTGACCGAGAGTCACAGCTCTATTGAGCCTTGTATTCCTTTAGCCCTTAGCAGTAATGATTTTATGAGCTTTTTTAATGACAAAATTGTAACTATTAGAGGCAAAATTCATGACCTCCTGCTGTCTAACAGTATTAATCTGCCTTCAAACACAGCTATAAGTGCGGATACATATCTAGATTGCTTCTCCCTGATTTCTATTCAACAATTGACCTCAATGATTTCTTCATCCAAGTCATCAATGTGTCTATTGGACCCCATCCCAACTAGGCTACTTAAGGAAGTCTTACCTTGAGTTAACACTTGCATACTAGACATGATCAATATATCTTTATTAACAGGCTTTATAAAACGGAAAGGTGAAATCCGGCAATCTGATTGGCTGTTAACCGTGATATAATGAGCGCATATCACGGCTACTATTCGAAAAAGCCTTATCACAGCATATCACTCCGCTTCAGAGAAGCAACAATGTTTCCATGACAACAAACAACTGTTACAGTACGCAGCAAAAAGTAGCCGGTTTTGATATTTCTTTTTTGACGGCAGTAACAACATTTAATTATGTTCACGGTCAACTTTGATCTCCGGGGAGGGCTGACCATGGATGAATGGATTGATGAGTGCCTGTCTCCGAAAAAAAAGCGGAGCAAAAGAAGACATGCGGAGCTGACGTCCGGAGAGGTTGACCAACTGGAGAAGGAGAGAAGCGAGGCCAATACAGTTAAACAAACCAGGTGGGCAGTGAAGTGCTTCGCAGACTGGTGTCAAGATAAAGGTGTGGCGGTGGACTTTCAGACATTGATTGAGCAGTGACTTTCTGCCGAAAAAAAGGTGAGGAATAGACAACATGCAGAGCTAACGTACGAGGAGGTGGGACTATTTTTTCACAGCGGGGCTATTTTGTTAGATAATAGGCCTATGTATTTCTGTTTAATTAAAAACTACATGAAAATTATTTCCTCTTTCATGTTGGCATTATTGGTAACCGTTTTATAAAAGCAATACATCACTCCAGTCCGTGATATACGCTCATTATATCACGCTAAGGGGGTTTTCAGCCCTTAGCTGTGATATAATGAGCGTATATCACGGCCTGTCGTGATGTATTGCTTAAATGTACCACAGTCTTTTAAGGTAGCTATAATTAAACCTCTGTTAAAAAAGCCCACATTGGATCCAGAGGTGTTAGCCAATTAAGACCTATATCCAACCTTCCCTTTCTCTCAAAGATCCTTGAGAAAGTAGTTGCAGACCAGCTGTGTGACTTTCTCCATGATAATAATTTATTTGAGGAATTTCAGTCAGGATTTAGGGTTCATCATAGCACCGAGACAGCACTAGTTAAAATTACAAATGACCTTCTGATTGCTTCAGACCAAGGACTCGTCTCTGTACTTGTTTTACTAGATCTTAGTGCCGCATCTGACACAATTGACCATCAAATTCTGCTACAGAGACTGGAACATTCAATTGGCCTTAAAGGTTCTGCACGAAGCTGGTTTAAATCGTACTTATCTGATCGCTTTCAGTTTGTTCACGTTCATAATGAATCATCTTCATGTACTAAAGTTTGTTTTGGAGTACCTCAAGGTTCAGTGCTCAGACCAATTCTATTCACGATATACATGCTTCCCTTAGGTAACATCATTAGAAATCACTCCATAAATTTCCATTGCTATGCTGATGATACACAGTTATATTTATCGATAAAACCAGAAGAAACGGATCAATTAACTAAACTTCAGAAATGCCTTAAAGATATAAAAACCTGGATGAGCACCAATTTCCTGATGTTAAATTCAGACAAAACTGAAGTTATTGTCCTTGGCCCCAAACAGCTCAGAAACTCTTTATCTGATGATATAGTTTCTCTGGATGGCATTGCTCTGGCCTCTAGCACCACCGTAAGAAACCTCGGCGTAATATTTGATCAAGATTTGTCTTTTAACTCCCATTTAAAACAAACGTCTCAGACTCCATTTTTTCATCTGCGTAATATTGCGAAAATTAGGCCTATCCTGTCACTAAAAGATGCTGAAAAATTGGTCCATGCGTTTGTTACCTCGAGGCTGGATTACTGTAATTCTCTATTATCAGGTAGTTCTAATAAGTGCCTGAAAACTCTCCAGCTAATCCAGAACGCGGCGGCACGTGTACTGACAGGAACTAAGAAACGAGATCATATTTCTCCTGTTTTAGCTTCTCTGCACTGGCTCCCTGTAAAATCCAGAATTGAATTTAAAATCCTTCTCTTAACTTACACAGCTCTAAATGATCAGGCTCCATCATATCTCAGAGAGCTCATAGTGCCCTATTATCCCACCAGAACACTGCGCTCTGAGAATGCAGGGTTACTTGTGGTCCCTAAAGTCTCCAAAAGTAGAACAGGAGCCAGAGCCTTCAGCTATCAGGCTCCTCTTTTGTGGAATCAGCTTCCTGTTTCGGTCCGGGACGCAGACACCGTCTCCACTTTCAAGACTAGACTTAAGACTTTCCTATTTGATAAAGCTTATAGTTAGGGCTGGCTCAGGCTTGTCTTGGACCAGCCCCTAGTTAGGCTGACATAGGCCTAGTCTGCCGGGGGACCTCCTATAATACACCGAGCCCCTTCTCTCCTTCTCACTCACTCTCTCTGTCTCCCTTGCTAGTATTCATGTCCTGTTAATGCATCTCTCTAACCCGGGCCTACTGCATGTTACTAACTCGGCTTGTTCTCCGGAGCCTTTGTGCTCCACTGTCTCTCAGGTTAACTCGTACCGCAGCTGTGCCTGGATGGTGTGTGGTGTTGTGCTGCTGCCATGGTCCTGCCTGATGCCTCCCACTGCTGCTGTTACTATTAGTCATACCTGTACTATTATACACATATCATTATTGTCACATACATATATAATCATATTATTAATATAATATCTGTTTCTCCTTATGTCTCATTGTGTCATATGGATTACTATTAATTCATTATATTGATCTGTTCTGTACAACATCTATTGCTCGTCTGTCCGTCCTGGAAGAGGGATCCCTCCTTCAGTTGATCTTCCTGAGGTTTCTACCATTTTTTCTCCCCGTTAAAGGGGTTTTTTTGGGGAGTTTTTCCTTAGTCGCTGTGAGGGTCCTAAGGACAGAGGGATGTTGTATGCTGTAAAGCCCTCTGAGGCAAATTGTGATTTGTGATATTGGGCTTTATAAATAAAATTGATTGATTGATTGATACAGGTGTCTTTGACTACTGATATCAGGAAAGTTGTTTTATTTTCTTATTACATTCATTTCACGAGAGGCTCCCCCCTGTCAGCTTCAGCCGTGTCAATGCATTAGAATACGTGCGCACTCCTGTCAGTGTCATAAAAAAAGTTGCCTGCACCCTGTATTACCTGTCCGACGAGAGTAGACTGCGTTTTCTGAAAATGGACATGTGTGCACGCAATTATTTTTGAAAACGGAGAGGGTGAAATGTCCGCTTATGAAAATAGCCGGCTATGTGTAAACGTAGTGTCAGTCTGCTGAGGATTAATGACATACACCTGGGGACACTTGTTAGCCTGTTCCAGTGTGTGTTCAGTGAATGATAGGAAGGACTCTTGCCTTGTCTCTGCGGGATCAGGAAGGATCCTTGACTTTGAGATACACCCAGTGTGTAGGCTTCTTAGCAGGCTGACGGCCATGTTTGGTGTGTTGGTTTCTCTATACACCCTGTCATCATCTTTGAAAAGTCTGGTGGCATTAAGGCAGAGCACTGCATTATATCAAAAGGTGACCTCAACAAGGAAACAGTTGTCACTTTCAGTGGAAATATGTACACAGCACTGCAGACAGTTTATACATTGCTACTTTGATCCAGATCCACATTTTTTCACAGATACCTTTTCATGACATATCAGCTGTGGGCACTACAATATGATTATGTCTTTTAATGTTTTGTTTTCTTCTTGTTCTTCCCCCTCCTCCTCCTCCTCTTCTGCTTCCTCCACTCTTCCTCCTCCTCTTGTTGTTGTTCTTTTTCTTCTTCTCCTCTTCTTCTTCCCCCTCTTGTTATTCTCCTCCTTTTTGCCTCCTATTCCCCTTCATCCTCTCCTTCTTCTTCATTTTCTTCTCCTTGTTTTCTCCTCTTCTTCCTCTTTCCTCCTCTTCTTTCTAATCATGTTCTCCTCCCCTCCTCTGTTTTATGCCTCTTCTCTTCTTCCTTTTCTTATTTTTTTCCTCCTCCTCTTCCCCTTCTGCTTTGTTCTTCTTTGTTCTCCTCTTCCTGATCGCCTTCTCTTCTTCTTTTCTCCTTTTCTTCCTCTTCAGCTTCTTTTTCTCCTACACAGCAAAAAATTGGAGAGTTGAAATTTCAGAGTTAAACATTTCTGAGTTGACAGCCTGAGGATTCTGAGGATTTCTACTTCCAAAGTGTTATTTTAACACATTCTGATTTGAATGGTCCTCATTTGTCCTCAGTTATTTGACGGAGTTGTTCACATCCGTGTTATTTCAACTCTGCAGAGATGTAATTTAGCTCCGCCCTCACATTCACTTCATCGGTTGGAGACGAGACAAGTCAGCGCCATTTTCCTCCTTTCACGCACTTTTACACAGTAAGTGAAATGAGGTCAAACTTACTAAAACAATTAAAAACTGATGCAGTAAGCTGCAGTATGTACATTGAAACATACATGGAGAATATATGCCGTATAAAGCCCTGCCTGTAGCTTGGAAATTTGCTCAGGTGATTAGCTAACAGTTATCATTACCTTAGCTAGCATTCTATGGTAGCTAGCTATGAATCAGTTAATAAAACCGTCTACAACTTTATTATAAATTACTTTAAAACAATTCATATCCAAGCACAAAGCGATTTAAAACAAATCTTTATATTTTATTGGATAATCCTGTTTGAGGCTGATAGTTGCAGGATTTTTTTTTTGCCTTCACCGTGTTGAACATGAGAGTGCAAAAACATGCCCCAACAGGTGCTATGTGCGTTTCACGTTTGTGTAGGGATGTGCACCGAAACACGGTATTAGACGAACCCCGCAAACTTGTCTAAATATTAAAATTTGTTTTGAAGGGTCCTTACTTTATGTACTTTCATACGAATGTAAGATATTTTCTTGTAGTATTTATAAAGTTTTGATGCAATTTATTATCATGCTGCAGCCCCCCTCTCCGCTGTGTGTGTGTGTGTGTGTGTGTGTGTGTATTTTGTCTGTGTGCATGCCTGTCTGTGTGCATGCCTGTATGTGTTTATGCGCTACTTAGAGCGAAGTCAGTGAGCAGAGGCCGCGGACTGAAATGATCCACGTGAAGTGAAAATAACTCGGAGCGTTGACCACCACTACATGTCTTATTGTAAGTAAGAGCGGTAAATTCTTCATGAGTGAAAACGCCTGTTCATCGTGCGCTAAGATATTGGTCAATCTGCTTTCTCTGCTGTCGGTCATTTCTAATCCATCCGCAATGTTTTTACACGAGCACAGTGCACTAACTCAGCTAATACCAAATTGTTAAAAACAAGCTAAAGGGAACGCTGTCTGTTTAATTTGCCACTACTTTTAAAATTTATCGCATGGTTTTAAACTTAGCTGCTGGCTGAGACAAAGCAGCCCACAGGGGACTGACTCTGTACCAGCAGTACCTGCAGGCTGCATCAGCAGGGGGAGGAGGAAAGAGACAGGGCAGGATGAATGACTGATGTCTGTTCTTAATGCTTTCTAAATGTTACTCAATGTTTTGATGTGTTTTGTATGTGATATGTTTTGTTTTATTGACATTTTACATTTGTTTCCAGATAGATATTGAGTTTATAGTAATGATGTTACTGTTGTAAACATCACTGTTGTTGCTCTAGAAACAGCATTTACTTGTATTGTTCTGACTTGGCTGGAACCACAGACATTTCAGTTAAACATTTGGCCAGTAGGGGGCAGTAGTTTCAATTGTGAGCCGCATGGTTTGTTTTTATTCTGTGTAGGCAGCCATCTTGTTTTTTATTCATTGTGAGCAATTGTAAGAATGAGCAGGCAGGGGATCACATCCATCTTTTTCGGGGGAATCAGTTAATGGAAGCATTGTCTGTACAGTTTTAAGATGCACATATTGCACTGATGTTATATTTTATATTGATGTGAGCCTGTATTTCATTTTCATGCTTCGTTTATTACTTGTAGCTGACTTGTGATTGTCAGTTGATTTAGCTAGGTCGTAACTCTCTGTTATCTTTATTAGCTGTATTGCAGCCGTTGCTTAGCTACGTATATTTGTAGCCTTGCGTGCTATATATTTTTAAGGTTTACAGTGAAATATGTTGTTTAATGGGGTTTATTACAATAATTGTTCATTTTATATTCTTTTTTGTTTTAGTTTTACCCGATCCATATGCTGTACAAAATAAAGTCATCGTTAAACGCTACAGTGTGTGGAGGGAGTCATCTGTCTGCCTAGTTGAGGAAGGGGGACTCTTTTGACGAGGGCAGAACAGTAAAAAGACAGCACAGCTGTGGATTACATCTCCAACCTGCTCAAACCCAGTCACTTCAGCTAAAATGTCAGCTCCAGAGAGAGAAGGTTACGAAACAAGATCAGAGTGCTCACTCTCATCGAAAACATCTAAATCATCTAAAGCAACCAAATCATCAAAGTCATCTAAACATTCTTATAGATCTGCTGCTAGCTTGGCTGCAATAGAGGCACGCGCCAAAGCTGAAGCAGCATGTGCCAGAGCATCCTACGCACAAAAGGAAATTGAAGTAAAAGTAAAGATGGCTGAGCTGAAGGCCACTCTGGAAGCCATGAAGCAGGAGAAAGAAGCTCAGGCCGCTTTAGCTGAAGCTACGGTCCTTGAAGCAGCAATGGATTCAGAAATCATCGAGGAGCCATCGGGAGTTGGTGACGTCAACAGGAACAGCATGAATACATTAATGCCCACCAGCCTCTAGACAACCCACAGGTGGACGCAGGGTTTGAACCAGCGCCCACAACCGCTGTTGATCACAAGCCAAGCGACGACCCTCCCCCATGTGTCACACCCATTCAAAAGCAACGTGAAACGCAGCTTCCTTCTCTCAAAACCCCAACTCCGGCTGAAGCAGCTCCTACGCCGAGACGCTCGCTGGATCATTTCAGGCCGAAAAGAGAAAGTGATTGGATCCCACCACAGACAGCTCCTGAGTCTAACCTTTATATTCCACCTAAGGACGGTAGTCAGGGTAACGACCAGTCACCACGGAGAAGATCACAGGAGTCTGGTGACCCCAACCACAACATATCTGACTTGGCAAAGTTCCTAGCTCGTCGTGACCTACTCACAGCTGGACTCACAAAATTTAATGATAAACCTGAAAATTACTGGACTTGGAAGTCCACCTTCTCCAACACCACTGAAGATCTTGACCTAAAGGCCAGAGAGGAACTTGATCTCCCGATCAAGTGGCTTGGACCGGAATCTGCTGAGCATGCAAAGAGAGTGAGATCAATTAATATCAGACATCCTGCAGAGGCCCTCAGTATGGTCTGGCAGAGGTTGGAGGAGTGCTACGGCTCTGCAGAGGCGATGGAATCAGCTCTCTTTAATAAGCTTGAACGTTTCCCCAGGGTTTCCAATAGAGACAATCAACGTCTGCGAGAGTTGGGAGACCTTCTCCTCGAAGTCGAAGCTGCCAAAGAGGAGGGTTACTTACCTGCTCTAGCCTATCTCGACACAGCACGTGGCATTAGCCCAATTTTGGAGAAGCTGCCCAGCAGTCTTCAGGAGAAATGGATGGTGCATGACACAAAATATAAACAACAATATAATGTTAGCTTCCCACCTTTTTCTGTCTTCTCCCATTTCATGCGTGAAGAAGCAAGGATGAGAAATGACCCAAGCTTCATCGCTCCTGCCGCCAGCGGCTGGTCACCTAAGGGAGAGAAATTTCAGATAAGAGCATCAATAACCTCTGTCACGGTGAATAGAACAGAAGTGGGCAATATTCAACACGAGCATGAGGTCAAAGGATTGGATAACACAAAAAAGCAGTGTCCAATACACAAAAAACCACACCCCTTGCACAGGTGTAGAGCCTTCAGAGAAAAGCCTCTGGAGGAGCGCAAGGCGTTCCTGAGGGAAAACGGAATATGTTTTCGCTGCTGTTCCTCAACCTCTCACCAAGCAAAGGACTGCAAGGCTGTCATTAAGTGCTCAGAGTGCAACAGTGTTAAGCATATCGCAGCCCTTCACTTCGGCCCAGCACCATGGTCTGGCAAACATGTCGCCAGCCCCTCTGAACAGCATGGCGGGGAGGTAGAGTCTTCTTCTTCCTCAGTAACCACTGCAACATGCATGGAGGTCTGTGGAGATGGCTCTACGGGGAAATCTTGTGCCAAAATCTGTCTCGTCTATGTTTATCCCGAAGGCCAGCCAGAGAGGAAGACGAGAGCATACGCCATTCTAGACAACCAGAGTAATAGGTCTTTGGCCAGGTCAACCTTCTTTGAGATGTTCGGCGTAGAAGACGACTTTTCCCCTTACACTCTCCGGACGTGTGTAGGAGTTTCAGAGACTGTAGGTCAAAGGGCAAGGGGTTTCATTGTGGAATCCATCGATGAGAAGACCAGTCTAGTTCTCCCTCCCCTCACTGAATGTGACCAGCTACCTGATAACAGGGCAGAAATCCCTACGCCTTCAGTTGTGAAGTATCATCCGCACCTGAAGTCCCTAGCCTCCAAAATACCACCACTCGACCCCAAGGCCGAAATACTGCTCCTCTTAGGGAGGGATATCATTCAAGCACACAAAGTTCTGGAACAACGTAACGGTCCTGCTCGTTCCCCTTTCGCACAAAGATTGGCCCTGGGCTGGGTAATAATAGGAGACGTCTGTATAAATGGTGCACACAAACCTTCACCTGTTGACGTATTCAGAACTTACGTACATGAGAACGGACACTCGAGTTTCTTGAGCCCTTGCCCCAACAAGATTGAGATCAAGGAGGACATAAGCCGCACCTCTCGACTTTCTCATCCTCCTACTCCACACCTGGAACGGCAGTCCTTGGCAAGGTTCTGCAGGTCTAACGAGTGAGGCTCACATGAAAGACGATGACAAAACAGCTCCTTCCCTGGAAGACTTGGCCTTCCTAAGGATTATGGAAAAGGAGATCCAGCAGGATGAATCGAACAGTTGGGTTGCCCCGCTGCCCTTTTGTAGCCCACGTCAACATCTCCCTAATAACCGTGAACAGGCAAGTCACCGCCTCGCCACATTGACCCGTTCACTCAGGAAGCACCCAGAGAGGAAGGAACATTTCATTGATTTCATGAACAAGCTCTTTGAAAACGGGCATGCTGAAGTAGCTCCTCCCTTACAACCTGATGGGGAGTGCTGGTACCTACCTTTCTTTGGGGTGTATCATCCTCAGAAACCCCAACAGGTAAGGGTGGTATTCGACTCAAGCGCCCGACACCACGGTGTGTCCCTTAATGACGTCCTCCTCACTGGCCCGAACATGAACAACACCCTGCTTGGAGTGTTGCTGCGGTTTAGGAGAGAGCCAGTAGCTGTGACGACCGACATACAGCAAATGTTCCATTGCTTTGTGGTGCGTGAAGACCATCGGGATTTCCAGCGGTTCCTCTGGTACCACAATCATGACCTCGATGGTGACGTTGTGGAGTACAGAATGCGTGTTCACGTCTTTGGTAATAGCCCATCGCCATCTGTGGCCATATATGGGCTCAGGCGTGCGGCCATGGAGGGAGAGGAAGACTACGGACCTGAAGCACGGCTGTTTGTTGAGAGGAACTTTTATGTTGACGATGGTCTTGTGTCGCTGCCCACTGAGGAGGAAGCTATCACTCTTCTCCAGAACACACAGGACATCCTGGCTTCATAAAATCCTCTCAAACAGGGTCAACGTCATGAGGGCATTTCCTCCAGAAGATCTGGCAAAGGGGGTGAAAGACCTGGACCTCGACGCAGACCTCCCTCCCATGCAGAGAAGTTTAGGGGTGAGCTGGGACATTTCAGAGGATGTGTTCACTTTCAAAGTGTCAGTGGCTGAAAGGCCCTACACAAGGCGTGGGGTCCTGTCTACTGTGAACAGCCTGTTCGACCCGCTGGGATTCGCGGCCCCAGTAAGCATCCAGGGAAGGTCTTTACTCAGGGAGCTCACCTCAGAGACCTGTGACTGGGATGACCCTCTCCCAGAGGAAAAAAGCAAAGAGAATGGAAGATGTGGAAGGATTCGCTAAAGGAGCTTGAACAGGTTAGGATACCACGCCAATACACCTCTGTCTCTCTCAGTCAGGCTCAAAGTAAGGAGTTATGTGTTTTCTGTGATGCATCTACGACCGCTATTGCTGCTGTAGCCTACTTGCGGACAACCAATGCAAGCAATAACACAGAAGTTGGCTTTGTACTAGGCAAGGCGAAGCTCGCCCCTCGTCCAGAAACAACTGTCCCAAGGCTTGAGCTGTGCGCAGCGGTTTTAGCCGTAGAAATAGCGGACACGATAGTGGATGAGATGGACATGGTATTTGACGCAGTGACATTTTATTCTGATAGCAAAGTAGTCTTAGGGTACATTCACAATGAATCCAGACGATTTTATGTGTACGTGAACAACAGGGTGCAGCGCATCAGGAGGTCAACCAGCCCAGAACAGTGGAAGTACGTCCCCACTAGTGAGAACCCAGCTGACCATGCCTCGCGATCAGTCCCAGCGGGCAGTCTGACTCGCACTACATGGCTGTCTGGTCCAGCATTCCTGTTAGAGTCAGCTGAATGTGAAACTTCTCCCGCTTCCTTTGTTTTGGTGGACCCCAGCTCTGATGTTGACATCCGCCCGCAGATTACTTGCCATACCACCAAGGTCACCACCAGTGATGTATTGGACCCTGAGCGTTTTGAGAAGTTCTCTACTTGGCGGTCACTAAGGCGTGCAGTTGCAAGACTGGTTCATGTTGCCAGCTCCTTCGGGCAAGTTAGCGGCTGCAAGGGATGGCACATCCATGGAAGCCCTTGCTCCAAAGAGGACTTGGATCAAGCAAGAACCGTTATAGTACGCACTGTCCAGCAAGATGCCTTCAAAGAGACATTAGAATGTATCAAGGAGGGAGTCAACATTCCAAAACAAAACCCATTCTACAGCCTAAGCCCTTACATTGATGCTTCCGGGCTTCTCAGGATTGGTGGACGGCTGTCCCAAGCAAACCTGGACAGAGATGCAACCAACCCCTTAATCCTTCCCGGATAGAGTCACATCACTACCCTGCTTATCCGGCATGGTCACGAGCAGATTCAGCACCAAGGGCGTCATATCACATATGTTCTGAGAGCAGCAGGCCTGTGGATCATTGGTGGGAAACAACGTGTCTCTAGCATTCTTCACCATTGCATCACGTGCCGAAGACTACGGAGGAAAACTGAGACTCAGAAGATGTCTGACCTACCTGGCGACCGCCTCAGTTCTGACCCACCTTTCTCATTTGTAGGCTTGGATGTCTTTGGACCATGGACAGTTGTGGCAAGGCGCACCAGGGGAGGATTAGCAAGCAGCAAACGTTGGGCAGTGCTTTTTACATGTATGAGCACCAGGGCCATACATATTGAAGTCATCGAGTCAATGGACTTCTCCAGCTTCATAAATGCTCTGCAACGGTTCTTCTCCATCAGGGGCCCTGCCAAACAGATAAGGTCCGATTGTGGAACGAATTTTGTGGGCGCCTGCAGTGAGCTGCAGATGGAGACAATGAACAGTGATAAGGGGGTGCAGGAATATCTGAGCGACAAGGAGTGCAAGTGGATCTTCAACCCACCACACTCGTCACATATGGGAGGAAGCTGGGAGCAACTAATAGGTCTCACAAGGCGTATCTTGGACTCGATGCTGTTGAAGGTCAGCCCGGCTAAACTCACCCATGAAGTCTTGACCACATTCATGGCTGAAGTCTCGGCCATTGTGAACGCTCGCCCATTGGTTCCTGTGTCCACAGATCTGGATTCCCCTGTTATCCTAACACCAGTGACACTTCTCACGCAGAAGGTCGGTGCACTTCCTCCTCCCAAGGGTCACTTTGATGAAAAGGATCTATACAGTAAGCAATGGAGACAGGTGCAAAGTCTCGCCGACACCTTTTGGCATCGTTGGAGAATGGAATACTTGCCTACCCTGCAGAGATGTAGGAAGTGGCAAAGAGGAGAGCGCAATCTGTGTGAAGGTGACATTGTGCTCTTGAGGGACCTCCAAGCAAAGAGGAACGACTGGCCTATGGGTATCATAGTCAAGACGTTTTCCAGTGCAGACTAAGAGTCAGGAAGGTGGAGGTCAAGACGGCCAAGGATGGCTCATGCAAGACCTTTCTACGGCCCATATCAGAGACTGTCCTGCTCCTCTCTACAGAGACTGAGTAGGTTTCACATTTTAGTTCTTTTCTGCTTCCTGTCGTTAATGGTGGCATCCTTCTGACGCCAGGCGGGGAGTGTTCTGACTTGGCTGGAACCACAGACATTTCAGTTAAACATTTGGCCAGTAGGGGGCAGTAGTTTCAATTGTGAGCCGCATGGTTTGTTTTTGTTCTGTGTAGGCAGCCATCTTGTTTTTTATTCATTGTGAGCCATTGTAAGAATGAGCAGGCAGGGGATCACATCCATCTTTTTCGGGGGAATCAGTTAATGGAAGCATTGTCTGTAAGTACAGTTTTAAGATGCACGTATTGCACTGATGTTATATTTTATATTGATGTGAGCCTGTATTTCATTTTCATGCTTCGTTTATTACTTGTAGCTGACTTGTGATTGTCAGTTGGTTTAGCTAGGTCGTAACTCTCTGTTATCTTTATTAGCTGTATTGCAGCCGTTGGTTAGCTACGTATATTTGTAGCCTTGCGTGCTATATATTTTTAAGGTTTACAGTGAAATATGTTTTTTAATGGGGTTTATTACAATAATTGTTCATTTTATATTCTTTTTTATTTTAGTTTTACCCGATCCATATGCTGTACAAAATAGAGTCATCGTTAAACGCTACAGTGTGTGGAAGGAGTCATCTGTCTGCCTAGTTGAGGAAGGGGACTCTTTTGACGAGGGCAGAACATGTATTAACAATATTTCTTTCATATCACAGTAAAAATTCTGATCTAGGTGAAGTACAACCGACAGCAGAAGTATGTGAAGTTGGATGACATTGAGGGACGGTTTGACTTTCTCCAATTCCACGAAAAAGGTGTTTAATTTTACTTAAGTTTGGCTTAGGAAAACAGTTTAAAAAGACACCCATATTTAGGGATGCACAATATGATTTATTTTTTTTCTGTTGATACTGATAACCAATAATTAGTTGCTTCTCATGGCCCCTACTGATGAGATAACCAATAATTTTACATTTCTAAAAATAAGTTCAACCTGTTGTTTATGCACAGCTGAAAGTCAGAAAGGCTCAGCTGTAGTGATCAAAGATGCCTCAGTTAATATTTCACAACTCTGACCGAACCAGATCTACATGACATTAATGCCAGTAATTTATCAGCCCTGATATACA
The DNA here is from genome assembly GCA_019142605.1 of Cephalopholis sonnerati. Lineage (NCBI taxonomy): Eukaryota > Metazoa > Chordata > Actinopteri > Perciformes > Serranidae > Cephalopholis > Cephalopholis sonnerati. The sequence continues at coordinate 1,725,449 of JAGQAX010000009.1, read as the reverse complement.
TTGTGCATCCCCATCCATACTCTTGTAAACCCTCTTTCTGCAAGCTCCTTCATGTTGTAGACTCCGATTTCCCTGCTTTTAGTAAATTGCTAAACATTTTAGTTCTGCACAGTGTGTCTTTTACTTAATGTGTTAAATGTAAGCACCAAAACAGTAAATTTTTAAAAAAGTCAACTTTCAAAGTTGGCCTCAAGAGAGATTTGGGTTTTGTGAGGGGAAAAGTGTTCTAGGTCTATTTAATGATTATACAGTGGTGGATGAATGAATGTGCTGACTTCAAAAGTGCATTGGTTTTTATTTAACTCTCTATTCCAGTCATCGAGAGATTTTGCCTGCCACCTGATGCAAACATTATATACAAGGATGCAACAGGGACAGAAGTTGATGCGGAAATATTCAGCGACCTTGTTGGACAAGGCGATGTGGTGCTGACGGTTTTCTCAGATCAGGGTGAGATATAAAGTCAGGTGTAATCAAGCACTCCACTCCACAGACGAAGAGATTCCAAGCAAGAGACAAAGAATTGAAGATACATGTGATGCACTGTCTGCAAAACAGGTTACAACAAAGTTTGATCCTCATGAGTTTCCCAACATTTTAATGTTGTTTCACTCTGTGTTTCTAGAAAAGATGTTTAGCACAATGTTTTGCATTCTCATGTTTTTGTTTTTTATTAGTTGATTGAAGCTGTACTAAGAGGCAAGTCTGGTGGTGAAGAAGTGCTACAGGAGTACCAAAGAACCGAAATCCTAACAGATACTGCAAGAAGACAAATGGTGAACATACTGGTGGCCCACATGATTGATAATCATGGGTATGTATGTTTCATGTTCTATTTATTGGTACCAAATAACTGCATGGCAATTACATAAATTTAGAGAACTAATTTAATATTTCCTCTCAGGCACCTTCCCACCAAAACAGTCAGAGAGGAGTATGCTCTTGGGATAGTGACGCTGTTCCCCTCCCTCAAGAATCCATATACCAAGAAAGGCTATGTAATTGTCTTTATGACTGTTTGCATAAAACTTTTCATGCCATACTTGCATGTTTACTTATTTCAGTACCTGCATTTTGTAGCGTGAAGCCATGTGCACAACATTGGAATTTGAATTCTGTGAGATTTCTCATGAGCCGAGTATAACGTCTGTTTTTTCCCTTTTCATTTTAAGGAACACTTTTATGATGCTGTGAGTAGCACAGGATAAATCTCTTGGCGTCTGAAAACGGTGCAAAGGAAGATTCGTCGAGGATCTCCCCTGCCACCAAATAACTCCATAATTCAGCTGTATTAATGACTGCAAGGATGAAAAGGCTATAAATAAATGTTTGTTTGAAAATAATTTTGTTTACTGGAATTTATTTTTATAATTAATTTTAATTTTTTACAATGTAGATAACTTGACACTGTAGGGAGTGAAATTAACACTATCCAAATAGTTAAAAAATATAACTCAGAGCAGTGTTACTTGTCTAATCTGATAGTGTTATTTTAACTCTGTTTTGTGAGTTAAAGAAAGAACTCTGGCAGAGTGTTAAATGTTTAACTATTTTGAAAGTGTTAATTTAACCCAGGAGCAAATTTAGTTTTTCTGGATAAAATTCAAAATATCCTAGATACCTATGAGACAGGGACTATAACTGTGGGAGGCGACTTCAATAATACTTTTGATAAGCTTGACCGACAAAGTCATAAAAAGGGGGGCTTCAGAGACCCTCCAAAAAAATTGAAAGACTTTCTATTGACAAATAGATTGGAAGATACATGGAGAATATTATTTACAACAACAAAGGATTACACATACTATTCCAAGTGTAAAAACAATTATTCAAGGATTGATTATATTTTTATCTCAAAAGCGGCTTTAGAAAATGTATTGAGTTCAAAGATTTATGAAATTGTTATCTCAGACCATTCCCCTGTATCCTGTCTAATTGTGCCGACAGAAAATAAAAAGAGTAATCGCATATGGAGAATGAACAGAGCACATTTACTTGATGCAGAGTTTTTGAAATTTGTTAATGAAAAAATAGATAGCTTTATCAACACGAATGTAAATAATGGACAACAGGATACACCATCCCCTGATATCATTTGGGATACGTTTAAAGCCTACATGAGAGGAATGATACTTTCATTTTCGTCAAAGAAGAAAAATGATCTAGATTCCCAAATTAAAGATAAAGAAAGAGAAATTAAGACATTGGAATCATGTCATAAAAAGCCTTTAGGACTGGGGAACAAATTGGCCAAAGCAAAACAAGAGTATGAACTTTTACTTTCAAAAAGAGCCAATAACTATAGATTTAATTCAAATAAAGCATTTTATTTAATGGCAAATAAATCTGGTAAACATTTAGCATCACTTGTAAAGAGAATACAGTCTAGATTAACAATAATTCTCAGAGACAATGAGTCAGATGCACTCATTAGAAACAATAAACTTATCAATAGTACCTTTAAATCGTTCTATGAAATGCTGTACAAATCTAAACAAAGCAATTTAAGCGATCCAAGTTCCTTCTTAGATAGGATTAATTTAAAACAACTCTCAGAGGATAAAAGGGAAATTTTAAGTTCAGAGATTACTGGAAATGAAATATTACAAACAATTAAAACATTTTTACTAAAAAAAAAGCACCAGGCACGGATGGTTTTCGAATCGAATTTAATTCGACATTCTGGAGTAAACTGGCTCCAATATTTATTCAAATGACCAGACATATGTCAGACAACCAGGCACTGCCCAAATCTATGTACCAGGCAATCATTTCAATTATACTGAAACCAGGAAAATCTGGGGAATCACCTGCTGATTACAGACCTATTAGTTTAATCAATTGTGATAATAAGGTATTAACTAAACTCATGAGCAATAGACTTTCAAAGATCCTACCAGACTTGATACATAAACACCAAACAGGTTTCACTAAAAACAGGCGTTTGCAGACAAACACAAGAACTTGTTTTGGTATCATTCAGCATGTTAAAAAACACAATTTAAATTTGACTGTTATTTGCTGTTATGTTGCTGAAAAAGTGTTTGACTGCCTCGAGTGGCCTTTTCTTTTTAAAGTCTTGGAAAAATTTATTTTCCCAGGTGAATTTCTCAGTTTTGTGAGACTTATGTATAAATTTCCTAAAGCTAGAATTTTTACCAGCAATGATCTCTCAGAGGAATTTACTTTGGAGAGGGGTACAAGACAAGGTTGTCCTCTGTCCCCACTTCTCTTTGCTTTAGCAATGGAAACTCTGGCAGAGAGAATTAGACAAGATCAGCAAATTACTTGTATCACTATAGGAGAAGAACAATACAAACTGAATTTATTTGCTGATGATCTTTTGATGTACTTAAATAATTTCGATGAATCTATTCAACCTTTGCTTACAATATTTAATGAATATTCAATGGTTTCAGGCTATAAGATTAATTTAGGAAAAACAGAAATAATGGCAGTAGGGAAATCCAAAAATACAGTGAATACGTTACGACAGGCATTTAAATGGACATCTGAAATTAAGTATTTGGGATGTAATATTAATATTAGTAAGAAACAGATATATAACGACAACTATATTCCACTACTTAATAGCATGCAATCCGATATGAATAAATGGTCAAACCTTCCTTTAAATATCACTGGAAGAATAAATTTATTTCAAATGAAATAAAATTTCGTTTTCTTTTTTCTACAGTTCCTGTAGCCCCACCAAAAATGTTCCTTAAAAAAGCATATTCCATTATTTCAGAATTCATCTGGGAAAAAAAACTCCAAGAATAAAAAGAATAGTTTTACATTTATCAAAAAGTAAGGGAGGATTTAATCTGCCAGATTTAGAACTGTATTACCTTGCAAATCAAGCATTATACCTACACCCTATTGTTAAACATACGGATGAAGAACAATGGATTCAGGTTGAAAATGCTCAGGTCTTTCCTCAAAACCTGTTTTCCTATTTGTTTTCCAAAACTGAAAAAAATACCTCTGCCAATTTTATGGTTAGAAATTTATCAGCAACATGGAGAAAGATGAAGAGTCCTTTAAGGGAATCTATAACACTGCCGAAGCAAACTTTATTGTGGAATAATCCTTGGATAACTCTTCAGAATAAAGTGTTAAATTGGTCTACATGGCAAGAAAGAGGTGTAGAAACAGTTGAAGATTTAATGAACGGTAACAAATTTATTTCTTGGACTGACTTTAAAAGCAGATATGATCAATCTAACGGGGAATTCTTCAGGTACATGCAGCTGAGGAGCTTATTCCAAAATTTTGACTTAGAATCTTCAGGAAAACATAGTGAACTAGAAAAACTTATATTCAATTCTGAAACATGTCACAGACTGTCAGGCAAATCATATTTGTGGAACAATGTTGGAATACATCAAGGGATATTACAGTCAATGAAAATTTACGTTTGATGCAAGATAAAATAATGTATAGAATATATTGCACCAGGGATAAAATGCATAAGTATGATGGAAAGGTTTCAAATAACTGCTTAAAGTGTGGAACCCCAGACTCTGTGGTTCATGCATTCTGGGAATGTTATAAAGTTCAGAAGATTTGGTTGGAAATAGAGAACTGGCTATCTGAGGCTCTTGGTATGAAGCTTCATATCGATCCATCGCTTTGTATTTTGCAAGATGTTTCAAATAATAATATGCATTTTCCACAAAAATGGATCATTCTTTTCTCATCTTTGATATTAAAGAAACTTATTCTACAACATTGGAAATTTACATGTCCTCACTCTCTTAATCACTGGAAAAATGAACTGTCTTTTTATTTGAACATGGAAAAGCTTATAGCCACTGAAAAAAACAAAGTGTCTCAATTTGAAAACATATGGGGAAAAGTATTACAAGTGCTGAGTTCATAAAGTTATACGTTTAACAAATAGGTGTGTTTTAATAATATAGTATTCTGGTTCCTCCCGTGGTTTGGGTATGAATTATCTGTGCTGATGAAAAATTTATTTTATTCGATATAGGATAAATAAATAGCATGGCTTAAAATAAGGGACATCTAATGAACTTGAGTATATTTAATTTGCTGGATTACAGGGATTAATGTTATGATAAAGGACATGAAATTAGGAGGTTGGGCTTGTTTGTTTTTGCTGTGGGTCTGTTACAATTTTGTGTTGTGTATTTATTTATTTTTTGTGTAATTGTTTTGTTTGTTTGTTTAATTTTTTTGTTTATGTCTGGGTTTTTGTTTGTTCTTCAGTTTGTTTGTTTTCTTGTTTTGGATGTTTTTATTATAATCGTGTATCTTTATTGTCAGCTGTGTAATTTTTGTTGTTTGAAAAATGAAAATAAAATAATTATATGAAGTTGACACGGCGTCCCAGAATGTCAACAACCAACACACCCAGGGTACCTTGGACGTCATATGTCGATGGGAAAAGTCCATGACCAAATGTTGACATGTGACAAGGTCGGAGTGAGAATGTGTTGGAGGGGCAGGGTACAGGTCCTGCTTTTTCTGTTGTTGTTGTTGGTTACAGTTTTTTTTTTTTTTTTTTTATCTTTGCCAATCTTAAAATTGTCCCATGGTGTGACTGTCTCAAGCATAGTTAGATCAATTAGAACTTTTAAGAATTAAAAAGAAAAGCTTAAAAATGTTGATGCGTGGCTACCTCAGGCTTAACTTTACACACATGGCAATTTAAAAAAAAAAAAAAGCAAATCAGAAGAAAAATACATTCCCTGACTAAAAATTAGGCAAAAAGGCAAGTAAGTGAAAAATGTAGAGTGCCAACAGCAAACAAATTGCAACTCACAAGAGATGAGAAGTTGTGTCCCTCTGGTCTAGGGATGGAAAAAGTTGAGTTTTGGCTGGAAAGAAGGACTCAGGATGGTGAGTTGGCAGGGTGATGAAGTGGCAGTGACGTATTCTTACGAAATCTCTACAGTGACCACTGTAAAGAATCCGATGGGGAACATTCACTGTCTTATAGACAGTTTGTGACATACAGGCCATTTTATATCACAGAGGCTAAAGCAACTGACCACAATATGTGTGCTTATTATCAGCACGAGAATATGAAGTTCCTTGCATAATTTAAACATAAGCTTGTTGTTGCACTCAAAGGAATTACATGCAATGCTGGAAACAAACAAACAAACAAACAAAAATGCAGGTACAGGGAATGCACAATGTGCTGTTATGATGAGACTCAGCTGGCTGAACACAAACCCCTTGATGCTGCAACATGGGAACAGTCGCAAGGAGAGGATGTGACTGTTGGTAATGAAGTTTACAAGAATTTAATCCAAAAACAGAGTGTAGCAATGCTGGACAACAGGTTCAGGAGTTTAGGCATAAACTGGAATAAGTTCGAAGTCACCAGTACAACTAATGTCATCTGGCTGGAATATTTAGGAAAATAAAAAAAAAGGATGCTGAAAATGGTCATGGTCAATATAGACTTTTTCAAAGAACTATGGATGCAAGCTGTGTTCAGAAGTTCAGGCATTTCATTTTGAGGGAAATTGACAACAAATTGACAGCAAGATACTATCTGTACTGCAGCCTTTACATATCGATATTTGGTCAAAGACTTTCCACATCTACATATGACGTGCAAGGTAGGTACCCTGGGTGTGTTGGTTGTTGACATTCTGGGACATTGTGTCAACTTCATCCTGTTATGTTCATTGTCTGTTTTCAAAATACACATTTTCACACTACATCAGTACAACATCATGGATTGACACATTCACACGTATGTGATTGGATTTAGGCAACAAGAGTATGTGGTTGGGTTTAGGAAAAAAAACAAGGTTTGGCTTTACACTCTTACGGGAAGTCGACACTGGTCTCCTGGGTGAAAGTAGGAGGTTGCTGGACCAATTCATGACCGCTCCCACCCACCCTACACAAATGTTCGCCGCCTTAACTTTTGTTCTTGTCCTGCCATGTTTTCGTCTGATGCTGCTGGGCACTGTTAAACTTTAACGGCAACAGGCTGCATTTCATGCTGACGTGAAAGGGCGGCTTTTTTCATCTTTGTCTGACACCGGAAGTGAATGACCAAGTGCTGGTTATCTACAACTTTGGAGTCAGACTGGGCAGACTTTCCTTTTTGATAAAGCTTGTTAGGGCTGGCCCAAGCTTGTCTTGGACCAGCCCCTAGCTAGGCCAATATAGACCTTGTCTGTCGGGGGACCTCCTATGAAACACCGGGGTCCTACTTACTACTTACTTCTTTCTCCATCTACAAACATCTGTCCCATGAATGCATGTTACTATGTTGGCTTCTTCCACAGAACTTTTGTGCTTTCTTGTCTTGCAGGTTCCAAGGGAACCTTTTACTCTCCCCTTCTTTGTCTCTATCTGTCTATCTGTCCTTCAATGCATCACTTTTTTTTTTAATGGGTTGTTTATTTTAGGGCTGTCCCAATTAAGAATTTTCCTAGTCGACCAATAGTCGTCATTTAGGTCTATTAGTCAACTAGTTGACCTCCCTGGATGTGTGTTGAAGACCTTAATTTAATTATTCAATTATGTATTTTTGGTGGGGCAACACAATGTTTTGAGTTCAAGGTCTGAGAAAGAAAAGTAGAAATAATATTGTTAATACAGTACTACATAACAGAGAAATACAAAACCATACTAATGACCCTTAATTGATATAGTATAGTATAGTATAGTATAGTATAGTATAGTATAGTATAGTGTAGTTTATTTTGCACAATTAAAACACAGAAAAGGCAATGAAAAAAAAGAATAATGCAATACTGCACAGGGAGAGGCAAAAAACACAGAGGGCTTATATGAAGCCTCCACCTAATAAAATAAGCCTATATTTTATCTACAAGTGCACATCACACACCAAGCGAGCCACCTTTTAGTTACATTGTCAGCAAAGCAGTAATGATTGTGCTAGGTGTAGCTAATGGGCATGTAGCTACTTACATGTTTTAGATGATACATCATTATGTAGCCGAAGAATGATAGGCAAATGGTTGCCTGTAGAGTTTACATATCACCTTAGGTTCATCCTTCACCTTCTCAAAATGATCCCACACTTTGGATTTCCTCCATGTTATTGTGTGTAATAACCGTAGGTACCAGCCCTGTAAATAAACGTAACTCCTGTCTAACTAAGCTTGGCCACTTCCTTTGTCTGTCCTTTCAAATTAGATTCCCATGTGGTCCAGTCATATAGGTTGTGATTTATTTTGACAAGGCACAGCTCCTAATAGAGTCTCACATTTGTTTGGTTGTCTGTTTTTTTTGTGACTGAGCGACCATCTTGCCAACTAATGACCTCTCTAGTCAACTAACATTTGTTTAATTATTGGAGGGCAGCCCTAGTTTATACTGTAATTTTATTATGTTGATCTGGTCTCTCGACATCTATTGCATGTCTGTCCATCCTGGAAGAGGAATCCCTCCTCAGATGCTCTTCCTCAGGTTTGTTCCATTTTTTTTTCTTTAAAGGAGGGGAGTTTTGGATTGTCCACTGTGTTGGCCCAAGGAGAGAGGGTGTCGTATGTTGTAAAGCCCCCTGAGGCACATTGTGATTTGCGGTATTTGGCTATACAAATGAAACAGATTTTTAATAAAAACAGGTGGCTGGAGACCCACCTAGTGTCCCACTCCCTTAGTTTCACAAAGAAATAAGTATTTTCTGTCAGCCAGGCCCTTCTTCCCCTGCAGCTCCATCCATCTCACTCTGGATATAAGTTTCCTTTTCCTTCAGATTAGGGAGAGACAGAGGAGGATTCGGACCGGCATGCTGGACACTGAAATTGCAGCACTGGCCTCTGCTCCAGAATCAAAGTGACACATGTCGTCCCAGGTTTTTCACCTGACATTTTTGTTGCCACTCTTGTCTAGCCTGTGTGACAGCCCCTCACACTATAGTTAGCACATCTCTGCAACCTCCGACCCTGCTGCCCCCTCCCACCAACTCAACCCTCCTTTTCCTCCTCCTCATGTGAAGAAATGCACCACTACTTTTATTAATTACACGGGCATTCCATTCCATTCAGAGGCCTCAATTTTCTTTTATTTTACTTGATCTAGTTTAGCTCCATTCAGGAGGCTGGAAAAGGCATCCGCAGCAAACTGACACACAGACAACAATACATACTTATGTGAAGAGTTATGGAGAAACAAGGTTAAAGTCATGGAAGTAAAGGGAAAACAAAAGGCAGATAAAGAGGATAAATAACAGCAGCTACCAGTTATACCCTCCACCTAAGTATCATGCTGGAGGAAACCTAGGACAGATGACCAGTACTCTAAACTAAAGGATTAGTAAATGATTATAATCCATTACAAAAGCAGTCAGGCTCTTAGGACAATCACAGCGAGGCTGGGGGACCAAAATGTGAAGCTTGTTTAGGCACAATGTCACCTGATTGATGATGAAAAGACCCATGAATATGTCAAAGACTCAGAGTGGAAGTTTTCTTACATTCCAGAGCAAGAGTGGACAAAAAGTTGGCCCTGGCATTTTTGGCCTCCTACAATCTTCCACACAGTCATAATAATACCCACGTTCCTCGAGGCAGCGGCCGAGGAGGGGGAGTTGCAGCCATTTTTAACTCTAGTCTATGAATCAGCGTTAAACCTAAACTAGATTATGAATCCTTTGAAAGCCTTGTCCTTAGTCTTTTACATCCGACCTGGAAAACCTCGCAGCCTCTTCTATTTGTCATAGTGTACCGTGCTCCTGGCCCGTATTAAGAATTCTTATCTGAATTCTCAGAGTTTTTATCCAGTTTAGTCCTGAAATCAGATAAAGTTATTATTGTAGGCGATTTCAATATCCACGTGGACATTGATAATGACTCCCTCGCTACTGCGTTTATCACATTATTAGACTCCATTGGCTTCAGTCAAAGTGTACATAAGCCCACTCACCGTTTTAACCACACCCTCGATCTAGTTCTGGCGTATGGAATTGAGATTGATAACTTAATGGTCTTTCCAGAGAATCCCTCTCTATCAGATCATTACTTAATAACTTTTGATTTCTGTCTACTTGACTACGCGCCACTCAGAAACAGCTACTATACTAGGTGTTTATCAGATAGTGCGGTAGAAAAATTTAAGGAAGTGATTCCATCGGCGTTAAATTTACTACCCTCTGTAACTGAGGTTTCCCGTACTGACTTTAAAGTCTCCCAAATTGATCATCTCGTCGATAGCGCTGCAGGCTCACTGCAAACAACTCTTGACTCTGTAGCACCTCTTAAAAAGAAGTTCGCAAAGCAAAGGAAGTTTGCTCCCTGGTATAACTCCCAAACCAGAAAATTAAAGCAAATGTCGTGAAAATTTGAAAGGAATTGGCGATTAACCAAACTGGAAGATTCTCGTTTAATCTGGTTAGATAGCCTAAAAACATATAGGAGAGCCCTCCGCAATGCCAGAGCAAACTATTACTCGTCATTAATAGAAGAAAATAAGAACAACCCCAGGTTTCTTTTCAGCACTGTAGCCAGGCTGACAGAGAGTCACAGCTCTATTGAGCCTTGTATTCCTTTAGCCCTTAGCAGTAATGATTTTATGAGCTTTTTTAATGACAAAATTGTAACTATTAGAGGCAAAATTCATGACCTCCTGCTGTCTAACAGTATTAATCTGCCTTCAAATACAGCTATAAGTGCGGATACATATCTAGATTGCTTCTCCCTGATCTCTATTCAACAATTGACCTCAATGATTTCTTCTTCCAAGTCATCAACGTGTCTCTTGGACCCCATCCCAACTAGGCTACGTAAGGAAGTCTTACCTTTAGTTAACACTTGCATACTAGACATGATCAATATAAGTTATTAACAGGCTATGTACCACAGTCTTTTAAGGTAGCTGTAATTAAACCTCTGTTAAAAAAGCCCACATTGGATCCAGAGGTGTTAGCCAATTACAGACCTATATCCAACCTTCCCTTTCTCTCAAAGATCCTTGAGAAAGTAGTCGCAGACCAGCTGTGTGACTTTCTCCATGATAATAATTTATTTGAGGAATTTCAGTCAGGATTTAGGGCCCATCATAGTACCAAGACAGCACTAGTTAAAATTACAAATGACCTTCTGATTGCTTCAGACCAAGGACTCGTCTCTGTACTTGTTTTACTAGATCTTAGTGCTGCATTTGACACAATTGACCATCAAATTCTGCTACAGAGACTGGAACATTCAATTGGCCTTAAAGGTTCTGCACTAAGCTGGTTTAAATTGTACTTATCCGATCGCTTTCAGTTTGTTCACGTTCATAATGAATCATCTTCACGTACTAAAGTTTGTTTTGGAGTACCTCAAGGTTCAGTGCTCGGACCAATTCTATTCACGCTATATATGCTTCCCTTAGGTAACATCATTAGAAATCACTCCATAAATTTCCATTGCTATGCGGATGATACACAGTTGTATTTATCGATAAAACCAGAAGAAACGGATCAATTAACTAAACTTCAGAAATGCCTTAAAGATATAAAAACCTGGATGAGCACCAATTTCCTGATGTTAAATTCAGACAAAACTGAAGTTATTGTTCTTGGCCCCAAACAGCTCAGAAACTCTTTATCTGTTGATATAGTTTCTCTGGATGGCATTGCTCTGGGCTCTAGCACCACTGTAAGAAACCTCGGCGTAATATTTGATCAAGATTTGTCTTTTAACTCCCATTTAAAACAAACGTCTCGGACTGCATTTTTTCATCTGCGTAGTATTGCGAAAATTAGGCCTATCCTGTCACTAAAAGATGCTGAAAAATTGGTCCATGCGTTTGTTACCTCGAGGCTGGATTACTGTAATTCTCTATTATCAGGTAGCTCTAATAAGTGCCTGAAAACTCTCCAGCTAATCCAGAACGCGGCAGCACGTGTACTGACAGGAACTAAGAAACGAGATCATATTTCTCCTGTTTTAGCTTCTCTGCACTGGCTCCCTGTAAAATCCAGAATTGAATTTAAAATCCTTCTTCTAACCTACAAAGCTCTACATAATCAGGCTCCATCATATTTCAGAGAGCTCATAGTGCCCTATTATCCCACCAGAACACTGCGCTCTGAGAATGCAGGGTTACTTGTGGTCCCTAAAGTCTCCAAAAGTAGAACAGGAGCCAGAGCCTTCAGCTATCAGGCTCCTCTTTTGTGGAATCACCTTCCTGTTTCGGTCCGGGAGGCAGACACCATCTCCACTTTTAAGACTAGACTTAAGACTTTCCTATTTGATAAAGCTTATAGTTAGGGCTGGCTCAGGCTTGTCTTGGACCAGCCCCTAGTTAGGCTGACATAGGTCTAGTCTGCCGGGGGACCTCCTATAATACACCGAGCCCCTTCTCTCCTCCTCTCTGTCTCTCTCTCCCTTGCTAGTATTCATGTCCTGTTAATGCATCTCTCTAACCCGGGCCTACTGCATGTTACTAACTCGGCTTGTTCTCCGGAGCCTTTGTGCTCCACTGTCTCGTAGGTTAACTCGTACCGCAGCTGTGCCTGGATGGTGTGTCGTGGTTGTGCTGCTGCCGTGGTCCTGCCTGATGCCTCCCACTGCTGCTGTTACTATTAGTCATACCTGGACTATTATACACATATCATTATTGTCACATACATATATAACCATATTATTAATATAATATCTGTTTTTCCTTATGTCTCATTGTGTCATATGGATTACTGTTAATTCATTATATTGATTTGTTCTGTACAACATCTATTGCTCGTCTGTCCGTCCTGGAAGAGGGATCCCTCCTTCAGTTGCTCTTCCTGAGGTTTCTACCATTTTTTCTCCCCGTTAAAGGGGTTTTTTGGGGAGTTTTTCCTTATCCGCTGTGAGGGTCCTAAGGACAGAGGGATGTTGTATGCTGTAAAGCCCTCTGAGGCAAATTGTGATTTGTGATATTGGGCTTTATAAATAAAATTGATTGATTGATTGATTGACAAATATAAGACACACTCACTCACACACACACACACACACCCACACACACCCACCGCAAATGCAAGTGTCATACTGGCTCGGACGTTGCCCAGGTCGAGAAAGTCCTTATCTGGTGTTGAGGAACCAGGGCAACCTAATGAGAAATGGGCTACTGAAACATCTAGGCTGACAAAAAAACAACTCCTAGCCCAGTGTTTCAACATTGGCAAACAACTGCTATCACTGCTATTGATGAAATACAACAAACATGCTATGGCAAGGGGGAGTCAGAATGACAGGTCAAAGATTGGGTTCCAAGCCCCAGCAAGCCCTTATGACACAGATTCCCTTACAACAGATTCCTTTATCCATGAGATTGAAAATCATGGATAAGCTGAAAACCTGTAGCCAATTGCCAAAGTTTTGCATTATCCATTCTGTCAAACTTTTTGTTATGAGCCCGAAGGGGGAGAGGTCTAAAATGTGATTGGGCCTGCCCACTATCATTTAAGAAAATATACCAATGGGCCGGACTGCCTGTATGATTGGCCAGTCAGACGAAAAAAAAAAAAAAGACAGTTGTGTCAGCCCGAAGGGCACGTCTGTCGGCCCATCGGGAAGCTGCCCGGTATGCCAGATGGCCAATCCACCCTTTGTCCAAAGGCTCTCACAGTTGTTACAAGATATGTGAATTCTTCTCTGGATCTGATCACATGACACCATCCAGGATTTTTCTCCACATTTGATTCTTTATGGATGCAAGAAATAGATACTTTTATCCAGAGCAACACCAGACTGAATAGGTAGAGATTTAAAAGAATACTTCACCCACCAAAATATCATTTTACTCACCCTGTGTAATGTACCAGCAAATGAAAGCAAAAGTAAGTAAGTAAAGTTTATTTGTATAATACCTGTCACAGATAAAAAAAATCACAAAGTGCCTTACATTAAAGACAGACACACAATAAAAGCAAGATAAAAATGAAAATAGAATAGCTGTTGACAAGTTAAATCACAGCAACAACAATTTTTATGGGAAGCGAACACTGGCCTCCCTGGTGGAAGCTGGTGGTTGTTGAACACATCCACCACCCCTCTGGCCTGCCCTACTCCCAGTTACGCTGCCTGAACTTTCTTTGTAGTCCCGTCACGTTTCCCCCTAATGATGCCAACGTTAAACAACAGTGACATGTATCATGCCAACATGCTGCCAAGGGGCGGCTGTGGCTCAGGGGTTGAGCGGGTCGTCCACCAATCGGAAGATCAGCAGTTCAATCCCCAGCTCCTCCAGTCCGCATGTCAAAGTATCCTTGAGCAAGATACTGAACCCCAAATTACTCCTGATGATGCTTCCATTGGTGTGCGAGTGGCACCTTGTAAGGTAGCCTCGGCCACTAGTGTATGAATGTGTGTGTGTGAATGGGTGAATGTGACTCATAGTGTAAAAAGCTGACTAGAAATGACTAGAAAAGTGCTATACAAATGCAGGACAGTTTTTTCATCTGTGCCTGATGCCAGAAGTCACTGCCCAAGCGCTGGATTTCAGTGACTTAAGAGTAAGACCGGATTGCCATGCAAGACTTTAAAAGCCAGCACCAGTATTTTACAATGCATGTAGAATTTAATCGGAAGGCAGTCAAGAGAGGATAAAATTGGCATGATATGTGATCTTTTGTTGTTTCTAGCTAAAAGTCGAGCTGCATTTTGGGCAGTTTGTTGACAGTTTTAAAAAAGTTTGATTATTATACAATAATCTAAACAAGAAGACATTAAAGCATAAACAATTATTTCCATCTCAACCTTGGTCACCACGCATCTTAATGTGGCAATGTTCCTTAAAAAAAAAGAATGCATGAGCTGGCTGACATGGTTATCAAGTGACAGGGATGGGTCGAGGACAAGAAGTACATTTTGAAGGTTTTGCTGGACGCAAACACTGTGAGACCCCGTGTTCTGCTTGATGTCAGGAATATACTTCTCAGGAGCAATAACAGGAGCTTCTGTCTTATTTGTATTTAACTGAAGGCAGTTATCAGTCATCCAAATCTTAATGATATCCAAACATTTATTTCAATCAGGAGAGACTCATTTTTTTTTATAGTAAAAAGAATATTTATTAACATGTGCACATAAAAATGAAAAAATGTGAAAAGTTTTTGGTGATTAGATGCCATAGAGATGGTATGATTTTAGGAGGGTGATGAATCCAGGGAGCCCCCTGGGGTCTAGATGCTGGTGGTGGTAGAGGTGGTGAAGATGAGAAGAGAAGAAGATGGAGAAGCGCAGATGATCTGGATGAGTAGAGGAATGAGCCTTTGTTGAGCTTGTTGAGCTGCCTGAAATGACAGCTGACAGCAGCAGAGAAGACAGCAGATTTAAAATTTTGCAGTAAAATGGTAAATGGTAAATGGACTGCACTTGTATAGCACCTTTCTACTTTTACACTACTGAGTCACATTCACCTATTCACACACTGGTAGCCGAGGCTACCATACAAGATGCCACCTGCTACAATCTAACTCCACTCACCTGTGCACACAGCTGCTGTTCATCAGCTCTCCCTGCATATAAGCAGCTGCTGCCTTTCCCTCAGTGCCATATTGTTCTTTGACTACATGCAAGACAGCATTTACTCTTGGCTTGATTCCCCGGTACCAACCCTGCTTGTTCCTGACCTGCCTGCATTGTCTCTGCACTGGTAATCACCTCAGCCTTCTATCTTCAACTCCGATTCCTGCCTGCTCCCTTCCTGGTTCCCATCTGCTCGGCTCTGTGGCTGCATGGTGCAACACTGATCCTGCTTTCCTCAGCTCTCCTGGTTCAGCTTGCTACGTCAGTCTTCATTCCACTTCACTACCAGCCTCAACAGAAACCCTACTGCGCTCACAGTATAGTCCCAACTCTCAGACTGCCTGCTCTTGGCTCACTCACCGCTGAAACTACTAGCAAGCTTAACCCAAAGACCCCTGAACTGTTGCCTGTTTGTGGGAGCAATAAGGTCATTACCAACTGTCTGTCTGTCTCAGTGTGCTGCATTTGGGTTCAGTCACACTCGTTACAAGTATACTTCCACATGCGGACTGGAGGAGCCAGGCATTGATTCTCATTGGTTAATAAAAATTGTGGCAAAGTTTAATTGGATAACTAGAAGAATGAACACCCACAGTTAGCTGATTAGAGGAAGCAGTGGGAGTGAGAGGGAGAGAATTGTGAATGGATGAGCAAAAGAAAGTCTTCCTGGTTGAATTTATGCTGAGCTTCATTTGAACCAGGAGAGATTAATTTTTTTTAAGGTAAAAAGAATATTTATTAACATATGCACATAAAAATAAAAAATGTGAAAAGTCTTTGGCAGTTAGACCCCATAGAGATGGTATGATTCAAGGAGGGTGATGGATCCATAGTCAAACAGGGAACCCCCCCCCAAAAGAAGAGTAAGAAGGGAGAGGGACAACCGATTGTTTGACATTAGATGATCTGTACCTTACCAGGAGGCAACAGGCTTCTAATAAAATAAGTAAAGAGAAAAGTAAAGGGGAAATGCATAACCAGAGAAACACACATAAAGCAAAGTGAGAGACTATGAAATGGATTAAGTGACGTTCGCCATTACCACAGTCTTTACACATCTGTGCCAGCACAGCTTTTGTTAGAGCGCGCAGTGGGTTTGATCCCATTGAACGCCATCTTGTGCGTACTTTAAAGGAGCACATCAGGCCAGCGGTTTTATGACCCTTTGTCCTGCTCTAACCGGCATCTGGTGACGTGTTTCACACCACGACCACCATTTTCTCTTTCAAACCTCCCCCCTCACTTTTACTAGTACCTGGTGTGACGTGTCTCGCGTCCGCCATCTTAGGTCTGTCTCAACACGACCCCCCAGTGGGCCACGTCCGCCATTTTCCCTCTCTCTCTCTCGCCCCACACGCACGCACGCACACACACACACACACACACACACACACACACACACACACACACACACACACACACACATGCAGAGATCTACTTGCATGCTTGATTTACTGCATAGGTAATTAGTTTGTAGTATAGTGTTTAATACCAAAGCTCAATTGTTTAAGAGTTGATTGTTTAATAAACGTTTCTGACTTTACCAGAGCAGTTATCTGTAGTTATTTGAGCATTGTTTATTGTGTCAACAGCTGGTTGTGATGGTCAGTGCTCAGGTTCACGCCTTCTAGATTATTTGATTGTTAATATTCACATATTAACAGACTGAGACAAGGATTTTCTCCTTTTTTTTCTTATTTGACTAAATACCGGTTGGTCATTGATCCCTGTTTCCAGGGTGGTGCCCCAGAATTATTAATTTTCATTAATAATTTAATTTCTTGATTAATTACATTTTGTAATTTGTAATCAATAACCAACCTGCCTTTAGGAAATCCCAACAGAGGGTTTCACCCCAAGTCCAGCACCCTGAGGCTGTACACAAAGCGGAAAAAGGAGGGCCGAGGACTAGTGAGCATCAGAGCTACTATCCAGGATGAAACATCCAAAATC
Organism: Cephalopholis sonnerati; assembly: GCA_019142605.1. NCBI lineage: Eukaryota > Metazoa > Chordata > Actinopteri > Perciformes > Serranidae > Cephalopholis > Cephalopholis sonnerati. The sequence continues at coordinate 1,708,035 of JAGQAX010000009.1, read as the reverse complement.
CAGGAATGCATCAAGAAGATGGCCCCGAAGGATGAGCTGAATGCCTCAGACAACAGAAACTGGATGACGGAGGTGGAGGAGCAAACAACAGGGAGGGACAAGCCCCTACATGGTGCATACCACCGTCAGATAGTGGAAGTGGCTGATATCAAGAAGACCAATCAGTGGCTGGAGAATGCTGGACTGAAAGACAGCACAGAGGCACTAATCATTGCAGCACAAGAACAGGCTCGAAGCACAAGCGCCATAGAGGCCAGGGTCTACCACAGCAGATCAGACCCAAGGTGCAGGCTGTGCAAAGATGCCCCTGAGACTGTCCAGCAAATAGTGGCAGGGTGAAAGATGCATGCAGGATCAGCGTACATGGAGAGGTACAACCAAGTGGCTGGGATAGTGTACAGGAACATCGTTACCCAGTATGGACTCGAGGTACCCAAATCCCAATGGGACACACCACCAAAGGTGGCTGAGAACAATAGGGCTAAGATCCTGTGGGACTTCAGCCTCCAGACTGACAAACACCTGCTGGCTAACCAACCAGGCATTGTGGTGGTTGACAAACACCAGAAGAGGGCTGTGGTGGTAGATGTGGTGATACCAGATGACAGCAACATCAGAAAGAAGGAACACAAAAAGAAGTATCAAGGCTTGAAAGAACAACTGGAACAGATGTGGAAGGTCAAAGTATGTATGTACAGTACAGGCCAAAAGTTTGGACACACCTTCTCATTCAATGCGTTTTCTTTATTTTCATGACTATTTACATTGTAGATTCTCACTGAAGGCATCAAAACTATGAATGAACACATGTGGAGTTATGTACTTAAAAAAAGGTGAAATAACTGAAAACATGTTTTATATTCTAGTTTCTTCAAAATAGCCACCCTTTGCTCTGATTACTGCTTTGCACACTCTTGGCATTCTCTCGATGAGCTTCAAGAGGTAGGCACCTGAAATGGTTTTTCAACAGTCTTGAAGGAGTTCCCAGAGGTGTTTAGCACTCGTTGGCCCCTTTGCCTTCACTCTGCGGTCCAGCTCACCCCAAACCATCTCGATTGGGTTCAGGTCCGGTGACTGTGGAGGCCAGGTCATCTGCCGCAGTACTCCATCACTCTCCGTCTTGGTCAAATAGCCCTTACACAGCCTGGAGGTGTGTTTGGGGTCATTGTCCTGTTGAAAAATAAATGATCGTCCAACTAAACGCAAATCGGATGGGATGGCATGTCCCTGCAGGATGCTGTGGTAGAATCCACATCCATCCGTTCACCTCTTCTGCGTCTCACAAAGACACGGCGGTTGGAACCAAAGATCTCAAATTTGGATTCACCAGACCAAAGCACAGATTTCCACTGGTCTAATGTCCATTCCTTGTGTTTCTTGGCCCAAACAAATCTCTTCTGCTTGTTTCCTCTCCTTAGCAGTGGTTTCCTAGCAGCTATTTGACCATGAAGGCCTGATTCGCGCAGTCTCCTCTTAACAGTTGTTCTAGAGATGGGTCTGCTGCTAGAACTCTGTGTGGCATTCATCTGGTCTCTGATCTGAGCTGCTGTTAACTTGCGATTTCTGAGGCTGGTGACTCGGATGAACTTATCCTCAGAAGCAGAGGTGACTCTTGGTCTTCCTCTCCTGGGTCGGTCCTCATGTGTGCCAGTTTCGTTGTCGTGCTTGATGGTTTTTGCGACTCCACTTGGGGACACATTTAAAATTTTTGTAATTTTCCGGACTGACTGACCTTCATTTCTTAAAGTAATGATGGCCACTCGTTTTTTCTTTAGTTGGCTGATTGGTCAGTCAAGTGACGTAGTTGAACCTTTGACTTTGTCATCACAACTGTCACTGATGTGTGGGACCCCAGCCATGAAACTTTGACTTTGCAGCCAGAGGATGAGGTGGCAGTCTATATCGAGGTCAAGACAGGCCAAGGAGGATCCTTTAGAGATTTTATGGTGGTGGACGTAGCATGCTAAAATGCTTTCTAACCTGGCAGTGATTGAATGTTTTCACCGTCTCAGCATCATATGCAGCCAGTGAAAGAGTCTTTTCCTCTGCTATGGAGAATCCAGCTTAATCTGAGGGACTGTAGCCTGTGTGTGTTTAATCACAGGTGCGGGTCAGGAAGTGGAACATTTATTAATAGATGTGGGCGGGTGCAGTGTTGACTGAGACTTAATGACAGGTAACGGGTCAGTTCTTGTACTGAGCTTTATGGGTATGGGCGGGTGAGGGCTTTCACAGCCAGTTTGCATCAGCAGGTCCACATTATATGTGTCTGGTGTATGATCCCATGGATTGGACAATTTGGAACCAATCCACAAATGCAACCAGTTCCTCAATTTCTATAACTAGCCATTGCTCCACTCACAGTGTCATCCACTTGACTGAGGGGTCAGGCCACCTCACTTAGGTAGGCTCTACTGGTCCTCTATTTGTGTTGACAACCTTGCACTGAGCTTGAAGTCAGTTTTAGGTAATTTAGGTTGACAAATGGACACAATCAAAATACTTCAGGGATGAGAGTTATTATTTATTGTGTCCAGTACAGTCTAATTTGTATCATTAAATGTTGATGTTGACTATTACCCTTTAGATTTTTAAAGTAAAATATCATGCAACAAGCACACTACTCCCTGTGGGGTCAGCCACACTGCTGAAAGAGAAAGCAAAATAATCCAGTTGAGTTAATATGTGTGCTCCAGAGTGCACAGACTGTATATTTGGTCTTGTCAGCTTAGGCCATTTGATGCTGATCACAGCTATGACAGAGAGCAAGTGCAATTACTCCCAAATATAAACACATCAGTCAGTCCACTTGGCATTTTACCCTGTCAGAACTTTTGATCCCAGCCACTGATATTTCATCACATAAACCTCTATTCCTATCAAAAATAACATTCATCCAATAAACGAGTTTTATCTTTGTATAAATGAGGAAAGGAATGGCTTTCACCCAAAAAAAACGACTTCACAGTACCAACAGTAATATGAAAGTGGGAGGACAAGTCTTAAATGAAACTAATCAAAAATCACAGACACCATTAAATTATTGAAAGAGCACACAAACACAAGTCAGCAGGTGATGAATGAGCAAGCCGGGGCCAGGCTCATCCATCATCGCACCGGTGTGCCTGGCAGCACCAACGTGACAGGAACGGTCAAATAACGTTTAGCACACTGGGAACCCTGTGTTTGGGGGGAGATTATTACTGTCACAGCTTTAATGGATTAGCTTGGACCAGCGCAGGTTCAGCCAATGGGGTGGGAGGACTGTGCATTAGCATAGCTATCAGAGGTCCAGCCAGGCAGCAGCAGGTTGGTGATTGACAGATGAAGGTGGCTGCCCAGTAGACATGTAGCCAGTCTAAAGCCAAACAGCGAGGAGCCAATTATGTGGGGAGAAACAGGGTCATTCATCATTCACTTAGACACCTGTCCAACCACACAAAGGAGACTTGAGAGCCTCAGCCAGCATCCCTAGACAGAGATGATGCTCATTAGATTAGACTGGGAGAAATAAAGCAAACCCAAGGTTTACATTGAGAACACACAGCACAGAAACATGACACACAATGGAAATGTGAGGTGTGTGTGATTCTGTAAGTGGAAGTAGAGAAACAGAGCTTTTCATTTATCATCCCGGACCATTCCCACTGGTGCTAAAAACATATGTGTGAGTGTTGCTGCAGGTTCTTTGGATGAAAAGACTGTAGAGTAAGGTTGTTAACATTGTTTTTTACATAGTGTAGGGTAGGAGGTGTCTCCTAGAGTTGTTATGCCTATCGTATCATAAGTTATCTCATGAAATTACAGATTCTACAGAAAAAAAAGTTAGATGTACCACATCCTGGTCCAAGGTAAATGCTCCTACTGACCCTTTTTTGAATAGCCACAGTCACCTGAAGCTCATTGAATGTAATATCTCTCATAATGCTTGTATGATGTATTTAAGCTCAACAACAGCCTCTGTGACCTTACTCAAATTGAGTCATCCCCTCATACATATGAGACTAGAAAAAAAACATCTAAAGGGTGAAAATCATAAACTTAAATGCATGAGATTTAGTTTGGTTTGCAGTGGTCCACATGTATGGAATGAGATTGATTACACTGTAAAAATGTCTCTGTGTCTGTTTTTAAAAAGAGCCTAAAGCAACTATTTCTACAAAAATATGTTAAAGCATGAACAATCTAAACAGCTGGGGACTTCTAAACCAGTTACACTCAAATCCATTGTACTGTTATTTCCACTTGCCATGTGTCTCTATTTATTTATCTCACCTATGAAACCAATGTTTAGACTGATGGAATAAATGTCTTGGGACCATTTAGTAGTAAGCAATAGGTAAATATAGTCTCTCTGTTTTAGTTAATCTTAGGAGTTCTGTAGGTTATAAATGTTATAAGCACTCTCTTTTCTTAAATTTAGACATGTTCATAAACACATTTTAAAATACAATTTGCTTCATGTCTGGGCCCCTATTCTCAAGCTTTCAATGGCTTATCAGGGTGTCCCAGCTCACATCTCCATTATTTATTGTGAATTGTACTTTTATTATTTTTATCTGTCTTTTGTGAATAAATTAAATAGATTTTGATCTTAAATACTGTACTTGTTGTATAATATGTTTTATTATACACCAAGTACAAAGCTATCTTTTTATATTTTGTTTCTTTATAAAACCTGTAACAACTGGTGAACCAGGTGAGAGTGGACTCCAACACGTGGCTCTGGAGACAGTTTGGGTAAAGTAACACAGTCTTTACTGGTGGATAGGTTCGGTACACAAAAGGACAATCAGTGAAGGCAAACAAATCCAATAGGGATGAGGTCGAGGCAGAGTCAACAGGCTAAATCCAAGAAAAAAGAAAAGGACACTGGGAATGAAAAGGCTGGAACACTAAGAGATAAGATAAGATAAGATATAAGATAAGATATTCCTTTATTAGTCCCACAGTGGGGAAATTTCCAGTGCTACAGCAGCAAAGTGGATAAAACAAAACACTAACTGCAAAATGAGCTAAGACCAACTGGTACTGACAGAAAACAAGACAGACACTAAATACTTTGGTGCAGGGAAGGATAACGAGACACAGGTGAGGCTAATCAGGGCGGGTCAGACAATCAGACACAGGTGAAGTCATCATACAGCTATAAAAATGGAGTAGTCTACATGCTTGCAGATCTGAGTTTTTTTTTTTGTTTGTTTTTTTTAAATCTTGTTTTTTGTTTTTTTGATCAGGATCTCTCTGCAGCAAAGTTTATGGCCCTGATATTATCTACTCTATTATGTGGATTATTATTATTGTTACTATTATTATTATTATTATTATTAATTATTATTATTATATGTTTTATTTATCAGAATTATAATTCCTTATAGCAGTTGGGCTACTTCTCAAAGAATACAACAACAAAAAAAGAAGTGTCAGTCTTTACAATAGCAACTGTATGTCCCTCTCACCCACCCCACCCCACTATCCCAACATCGCAAATAACAAAATAAAACAAACAACCAAAAACAAAAAGTATCTAATTATTGTTAATTATTATAAAAATTGTGTAAAATGTGTATTTTTATACAGTCTACAGTATGAACAAAACATACAAAAAAGATAGACTAAGTTGGGTGTAGAGAGCATCAAAATCTTCTACCCATTATCAAGTAAATCAGAATTAAAATCATCTTTACTGGCCATGCATGTGTGCACATACAAGAAATTAAACTCTGAATCAAATTGATATGATCGTGACATTATATGATAATCCAAAAAATTTAAATAAACTACTGTATAAGTTTAATAGTTGGACAATTTGAGAAATAAATCCGTTATCTTTCTGAGAAAAGTTTTTGTTTTTCTTTTACTCATTAAATCTATAGAAAAACAGGAATATATGTGCAGATGGCAGGAAAAGGCGGCCGCCGCTGAAAATATTTTTTCAACACTGCGCACCTCCTGGTCAACAAAATTATCAACATGATTCAATACAGTATTGAACAGTGGCACAATCACATTATGACAATATAGCATTACCAGGGGAATAAAATAAGGAGCATCATCATCAACATGAATGGCCACACAATTTGCAGAAAAAATGTTGGAATTGAATGTTTCTGCAAACCATGGTTGTTTCATCAATGCTCTGGTTAACATGTTGTACATGTTAAGTACAAAAACCACAAGGTTATGGTCACGAAAAGATCATGTTTTGGATTAAAATGCCACCTGGGTGGCACAATCCCAGCAGGAAAAACAGCAATGTCAGTTTTCATGGCATTATCCCAGCAGAAGGGTTGCAACAAAACACTTACATTTTGAGCTTAAACAAAACAACAACAACAAAAACAAACAAACAAACAATGGAAATGCAGTAATTACTTGCTAAAACACAACCATATTTGTTGTTTGTTTAAAAAAAAAAGGTGCAATGTCTGCAACCATCTTGCCTAAACATATACAGTTATTGTCTACCAGCAGTCCCTGGCAACCTCTGTGCCATGTCGCAGACACAGCCACCTTTACATGAGGCAACAGCGGTGCACAGAGCTTCAGAGAGTGGGGAAGAAGGACAAGCAGATGTCAGATCTGTGCAGAGCACTGGAACAAAAACACAGACACAGTGACACAGTAAGATAATAACATCCAAAAAACAAGTTTTACCCTCTATGGTTTATGTGACAGGAGAAATACTTTAACAAAAAGTAAGAAAAGCAATTCAATTACTTTTAAGAGAAATAACCAGCAACTGCAACTAATTAGTAATTTTCAGTACTCTGCGGAAATTAATGTTTAAACAACTTATTCATTGTTTGATACATCCACGTCCCAGATGGAAAGACTGGAAATTTGATATTCATCCACTCATCTGACTGTTAAGCATCATTGACCAAAAATTCAAAATGCTCCTTCTGGCCCAGTCAATCTAAGCCGTTACACTGGGGCATGAAGATGTAGCAGGCCGAGATAAACTAAGTACTTCTTAAGGCCTGTGTCCACATAGCAGAGGTGGGAGTAAGTCACACATGTGCAGGTTTACTCATATGACTTATCATACAAAAGCTACGCTTTTTGTGGTTCTACTGATCTAAACCATTTCAAGATACAACCACTAAAGCAAGGTTCAATAAAAGCTTCTGTCAGACAAACCATGAACAAACAGTTAAAACTCACCAATAAAGCATACTGTTTTTAAAACACTGATTATATACCAACAGAAAAACTGCTCGTGCAGTCTTCATATACTCCCAAAGGTCCAGATGATCTAAATCCAACAAAATATTTAGTCTAACCACATTATTACATCCATACGTATCCACAGACTGTCATTGCATCATTTCAAATGTTCAAATTTGTCCGCTTATTACTTAAGCTCCTGACCTTTTGATTAACACCTCACTTGAGCCAATGGGAGCTTTCATACTGTCAGTCTGTGTGTTATTCATTATTTCACAAATAATTAGATTTAGGGATTTGCATCTTTGTTACAACAGACTAACCACTTGAAGGTGTGTCTTTAACTGATGACGGCTTGTCCTTGTCGATGACTTTTAAAAGCACTGGTTTGATCAACAGCTAAAGTCCCTCACTATTTTGGTGCAAGTGTTTTTCCATTACATAGAAGGGCAGGTAAAAGAAGTTTACCTGTTGGAGGTGAGCTATTTGCAGAGGTGCAGTAAGAGCCTGTTGTCTGCAGCCCCTCATCACTATGGCTGTTCCTGGTTGCACTCCTCCAACGCCATCCCACTGCTTTCCTTCCAAAGTAAAATGTTACATAGACACAGGCCCTTTACATTCATAGAGTATAATGATACTATTATTGATTTTTTAACCACAGATGTTTGCCTTTTAAAAGCAAAGGTGTTTGTCAAACCCTTCAATCATCAACTTCCCAGTCATGCCACATCAGCTCTCAGCGTGGCTCCCTCCACTGATCACAGACTATAAATCCCCACATAACGCTGAGATTAACAAACGCTTGACATTTGCTCCATGTCCAATTACTCAGTATCCAAGGTTGAGCACATGTTTAATCAACATTCATGTCCCCTGAGGATGGAGGGGAAGTTCTCTGCTCCACCACCTCAGCCACATTAGGCCTGTTCCCCTGGGCCTGCTTGGCAGGCATCACGGTTTACCTTGACTCAAACTCTGTTGGAGACGGTATCATCCCCCTCCTCCTGTGCCTTGCACTGCACATAGTGGTGCCAAATCAGCTGCACAGGGGAGTTCAGTTCAGTTAAATTTTATTTAAAGCCCAATATCACAAGTCACAATTTGCATGAGAGGGCATCCCGCAGTTCTTAGACACCTCCTACTTTTAATGGGGAAACAAATGGTAGAAACCTTAAAAAAGAAGCCAACAAAGAAGCTGAGTTAGCGATATGCATTAATGGGACATGAATTTGTGCAAATGGAGAGAGAGAGGGAGCTCAGTGTATCATGGGAAGTCCCCTGGGAATGTTGGTTTGAGAAACAAGAGATTGATCCACTGACCACAAAGGGGTCACGCCACTAAGAACCCCCCACCCCCAAACACCCCTTGTTTAGCTCTTCTCTTCACCGTCATGCCTAGACCGCCTAGCTCTTGGTGAGGGTGATGAGCAGGTTGGATATCGCAGGGGGAGATGTGCTACTCCACACAGCCAGAGCAGCAAAGACAACTTAACAGTCAACTTAATTTTATCTCTTACTTTCTCAGTCTCTTCTTCAAACTCAGACTGCAGACTGTTTTGGAACAATGTTGGAGTGCTGCTTGGGTGTAGACGGATGGTGTTTTGTGACAGCGTGGCATTGCATCTCGCCAGTTAAGGGGATAAAATTATCGTTTTCACCCGGTAGTTGTGTTTCTGTCAATGCTGATAGGAGCCGGAGGTGATAAATACCTATTAATACCTAATTCTAGTTGAAGGACCTCATTGACACCTTCAATGCTCTCTGACGATGCATCCAAAGTTGTGTCATCGGCGTAAATCGCCATACTTGCATTTCTCAATACATATGGCATATCATTTACAAAAATAGAGTAGAGAACAGGGCCAAGGCAACTTCCCTGAGGAATTCCACACTGAAGTGTCTCAATATTTTAACTTCAATGGGTCCCTTTCAAATATTGAGACACTTCAGTGTGGAATTCCTCAGGGAAGTTGCCTTGGCCCTGTTCTCTACTCTATTTTTGTAAATGATATGCCATATGTATTGAGAAATGCAAGTATGTCGATTTACGCCGATGACACAACTTTGTATGCATCATCAGAGAGCATTGAAGGTGTCAATGAGGTCCTTCAACTAGAATTAGAGCTGGCCAATGAATGGATCATGGAAAATAGGATGATGCTTAATATTAAAAAAACTAAATGTATGACTATAGGATCCAAATACGCTTTCAGGACAGATAAGATATTATGCCTCTCTCTATATGGTGCCACAATTGAGCAGGTTAAAGAAGTGAAATTATTGGGTGTTACCATTGACGAGACACTGTCATGGTCCACTCAGATTAATAATACAGTGGCCAGAATGAGTAATAGCATCTATGCCATTAGAAGGAGCGCTCACCTGCTATCTAACAAAACAATTCCATTAGTTATACAGTCTCTAGTTATGTCAAACCTGGACTATCTGGTCTAGTGCATCAAAGCAACAACTTTGTAAACTTCAGTATGCTCAAAACAGAGCGGCAAGGCTAGCACTTCAATGTCCTGTCAGAAGTAGTGTGGATACTATGCATGCCAGGTTGTCATGGATGCGAGTGCATGAAAGACTGGCATGCAGTCTTATTCTGTTTTTAAAAAATGTGTATTCCTTACAGAAACCCCTCTGTTTGTTTTCAGAAATAGTACCTGCAAGTGAAAGACATCAGTATCATACTAGGCAAGCACTAAGTAGTAACTTTGCTTTACCAAAGCCCAGAACCAACGCACTTAAGAAAACGGTCATGTACAGAGCCATATCATACTGGAATATGCTTCCACCACACTTGACCATTATCAGAAATAAATTTGTTTTCAAAAAGAGACTTAAGATAGCAATAATCAAAAAAGATATCAAATTTGATTAGGTTTTTGACTGATGAACTCTTTGTTTGGTTTTTCTCTTTGTCTTCGTTATTATACTATTAATGTAAATTGCGTTCTCTATGCTTGTATATTTTACTTTAGGATTGATGACCACGCTGTATGTCATTTTATGTTTGCACTGTAATGTATCTTGCCTGGACCCCAGGAAGAATAGTCTCCACTACGGTGGAGACTAATGGGGATCCTTAATAAAACGAAACGAAACGAAACGAAACAAAACTATTGCAGAGTCATTTGATCCAGGCATGAATGCTGTATTACAAAGCCAAATGTCAGCGGGTGTTAGTGGGTTCTTTTGTGCAGTGAGAAAGGGACTTTAGTTAAATCGTGGAAACAAACCATGTGGGTTGCCTATCAGCTTGATTGGAGATGGAATGTCTTTAAAGATGGGAGGGTACTTTCTATCTTACTACATTTCTACTTTTTCAACAAAAAATTTAATGGAAATAACATATAATAGAGCCAACAGCAAGAGGCCGAGCTTGTTATTAGCAATAATCTGTCCATCTCTTTCCAACCAGCTGTCACCTTGTTTAAGTTTTTGCAGGCAAAGTGAATTTGAATGAATTAATGAATATTTTATTTAGGTTACATAAATATTAAGAACAAACATAGAATACAATTATTTAACACAAACTTATCAATAACCGAAAAGGGTATAGTCTGAAGCTTGTGGCTTATTTTTGCCTATCCTGTACAATCCAAGATAAATTTGACATGTAAGGAAGAAAAAAAAAACAAAAACATATAAGATCTCCTTCTATAAATCATAATACTGTATGATCACTATACCTTGTAAGCATTAATTAATTTACGCTTTAAAGCTGGGGTTGGTAATCTTGTTCAGAAGCACGTTCTGTTATACTGGGTGAAATGGTCCTTATATTGTCAAAGGAATCAATACACTATGTCTTTAGAAAAAGGAACGGAAAAAATCAGACCTCTGTAGCAGCTGCAGGACTGAGAAAACTTCGACCAATCAGCGCACTTCGGTCCGAAGGGCAAAATCCAATCAGATTCCTTCAGGTCTAGTTCTGCACCCGCCCCTACCCACTGCGCGCGTTCACGATGCTCTCGCCCTCATGTGCCGCTGTTGCCGGAAAACTCAGCACACTTCTTGCTGCGGATCTACCGAGTTACAGAAGAACGTTCATTTTTGAGCAATGGCGGAGCAAATACAGCCCAAAGTACCGATTCCACGGTTACTTGTGATGGCTGCTCCACAGAAAAAGCCAAGGAAGAGAAAGCCGGAGGATGAGAAGGCTGCAAATAAAAAAGCTTTGGATAAAGCCAGAGGGCAAACAAGAGTAAACATTGGTGTAGCTTTTCAGCGGTGGAGACAACTGAGGGATCTGAAGGGGCTGAAAAGTGATGCAGAGGTCGCTCTCTTTCTGTTGGACAGGTAATTATTTGTTTAGCTTCAGGGACGATTTGTTATTTTCATGAAATATGTAACTTTTGCTAACGTAGCCACTTTGGTAGCTTGTATTAGCCTAATGCTAATATTAGCTTCTCTATGAGTTTTAAATCCGTGACGCTAGTATTGAATAGATTATAGTACATTACATTTGTAAGATATTACTCTATCGTAGTCGTCAGTGTCTGCATTGTTATTGTGATTAAAAAAGGCGTACATATATTTGCTGTTATATTACAACTGCGGTGCTGATGTAGCTTATTTATGTTTTCATAGCTATGAGAAGGATCCATCAACCTCGACGCCGTCTAAACACGGAATGATGAGACCTCCTCCCCCGCCAGTTTCAACTATTGTTTCTGAGTCTCTGTCCGACCGGTGAGTTCAACTTGCTGCTGCAAATATGAATTTGACCAACGTTGTCTTTGGTGGGCTATAAATATCTGTCTTTCATATCTAGCTTTTTCTGTTTTATGTGCCTCAAAGTGCTACTTGAAAACATTATTGTACAACAATATGTGTTATCAGTGATGTCTGCCATATCATTATACAGACATTGAGTAAATGTTGGATCTTTTGAGAAATATGATGGCCTGAGGATAAGAACTGTCCTTTACTTTAGGAGGTCAAAACACAAGACTTCTATTTCAACATATAAACAGATCTGTGTTTTGGTCTCTACGAAAGAAGGGTAAAGAATGTATGTTGATGTTGCACTGACTGTATTCTCTGATTTTGTAATCTTCACAGAGATGATGACTTCTCAGTAGCTGGGGTTCAGGACTTGGATGTTAGCTGCCCAGAGGAGACAGTTCTGCAGCAATTGGATGCAAGGTATGTGATTGTGACGCGTTTTAGACTCTCCAACACCCCACACACACACTCTTCCACCCATGCACCCACTTACATTACTGATCTTACAGATGACACTCACCATGCTTAGTTTAGGTTGTTATTTTTGCGTTTTGGACCCTGTGTGCATCTCCCTCCTTTGTCACGGCCACGGGGCCCAGTTTGTGACAAGGGAGGAAGAAGCACACAAGGTCCAATTCATAGTCTGTGCATTATTTCAGCAACATATGATGGTGCAATATTTACTCTGTTTTTTGTGTGTTTTTCTTTTTTTTAGCATGTCGTCACTGGACCTAAACATTGTTGTTGATGCGGATGAATTCAATGATATTCGGAACTCCACGTAAGTTTCTGCGTCGAGTGAAGACATGTTTTTACTTGATAATTGTATTCTTTTTGTGGATAACACATCAACACAGGAGCTTTTACAGACTCAACTAAGCAGAGGCCTGGGTGAGTTTTCTTACAATATTGTAGTTTGATGAATGTCGCGGGGTTCTGCTTCAACTTCTTCACAAAAATGGGAAAACACAGGCGTAGTCGAAAGATATCTGGTTGGTGTGGTTTATTTGCCGGCCTCCCAAGGTGCAAACAGTGATATTTACAAAAAGATGAAAAAACAGGCAGAAAGGAAAAAAAAAAGTATTTCTTACAAAATTCAGAAATTACACAAAAAGAGTTCTTCAATAACTCAACGACTTTTTCCCAAAGTCGCAAATTCCAGCACACAGTCTGGAAGGCTGACCAGATGTTACCTTCTCTGTAACCAAGACAAGTCTGACTCATCCAGGGCCAAAGCAGCCCCCTTTAAACCAGTTGCCCCTCCCACTAGGCTCGGTATACACATAAAAAACCCATAATCAGCATATTTTTAACCACAAACACATGTATAGCTTCCAAAACTCCAAATATAGATAACACAAAAATATTCTGTATTTTCATAAGTGTTCCCCTTTAACCATCACAAATTATTCACAACAAAAACTAACTTTACAAACAGAAAACATAATAACGCAGGTCACATGATCATGAAACCGCGCGATCTCAAACTATTTAACAGGGCAGTAGGTTACGCCTCTGTTTGGCCAACCAAACTCAGACAGCGGGAGACAGCAGGAAGAATACGCGACGCACTTCCACATGGTAAGTGATACATGACGGTGTGAATGTATGCTTAAACAAAGGTAGAACTACCAAGTGTACACCCTTGGCTGCGCTACAGAAACAGAGAAGGAAAGGGGGATGGCTATTGGATATTTTAATTACTTCTCAAACGACGGGGAAAGTGAACAGGGATTATGAGTGAGAGTGTGTGTGTGCGTATGTGTGTGTATGTGTGCGTCTGTGTGCGCGCACTGCCCACAGTCAGTGACGGAGCCGCTCCGTCACATCATCCCCCTCCTCCTGACGGTTGGCGATGTGCGGCAACCTGGAGAGGTAATCTGCCACCACATTTGCTTTGCCTGATCGGTGTCGGATGGTAAACCTGAAGGGCTGGAGCGAGAGGTACCATCGGGTAAGGCGGCTGTTGTGGTCCTTCATGGAGTTGATCCAGGTGAGAGCTCGGTGGTCCGTCTCCAGATCAAACTCCCGTCCCAGCAAGTAATATTGCAGGCTCTCCAGGGCCCACTTGATGGCCAGGCCCTCCTTTTCCACAGTGGAATACCTGGTCTCACGTGGCTTCAACTTGCGGCTCAAGAACAAGATTGGACGCTCCTCTCCAGGGTCACCTTGGGCCAGGACCGCTCCAAGGCCGACTGCTGAGGCGTCCACCTGCACCAGAAACCTTCTGTTGAAGTCTGGACTCTTGAGGACGGGCAAAGAACACAGATGAGCTTTCAAGGTGTTGAACGCTGTTTCACAGTCGTCAGTCCAGGTCACCGGGTTCCTCTGGTCTTTGCTGGTCAGAGCTGTGAGTGGGTTTGCTATGGTAGCAAACTGGGGCACGAACCGTCGATACCAACCAGCCAATCCCAGGAAGGACCGCACCTCCTTTTTGGTGCGAGGTCGGGGGCAGTTCCGGATAGCTTCAACCTTATCCACTTGCGGTCGCACCTCTCCTCGTCCCAGTTGGTAACCCAGGTACCGTGCTTCCCGCCGTGCCCACTCACACTTGGCAGGGTTGAGTGTCAATCCAGCCTTCTGAATCTTTCCCAGGACTAGCGAGAGGTGTTGGACATGCTCCTCCCAGGTGTGGCTGAAGATCACAACATCATCAAGGTAAGCCGAGCTGCAGTGGCCACAGCCCTGGAGGACTCTGTCCATCAGTCTCTGGAAGGTGGCGGGTGCTCCATGCAGTCCAAATGGCATCACAGTAAACTGGAAAAGACCAGCTGGTGTGCAGAATGCTGTGTATGGACGGCTTGACTCCTCCAGTGGCACCTGCCAGTATCCCTTACACAGATCAAGGGTGGTGATTAATCGGGCAGCTCCAATCTTCTCCAGCAGGTCATCAATCCTTTGCATGGGGTAGGCATCAAACTCAGAGATCGAGTTGAGTTTCCTGAAATCAATGCAGATTCTCAGAGAACCATCCTTCTTGAAGACGATGACCACTGGACTGCACCACTCCGAGGTGGATGGCTCAATCACTCCAAGTTTGAGCATCTCCTCCACCTCCTGCTGCAGTTTTCCCACCAGCTGTTGTGGGACACGATAGGGACGCTGGCGGATGGGTCGGCCATCCTTTAGACGGATGACATGCTCGACAAGGGTGGTTTTCCCTGGGCTGGCTGCAAAGAGGGAGGAAGCCTCCTGGAAGACCTGGAGGAGCTGGGCAGCTTGCTCTGGCGCAAGATGTGCGAGCACAGGAGTGGCAGGCCTTCTTACGGTTTCTGGTCCCATCTCCACTTCCTCTTCACTGTCTACCTCCCTCACCAGCAGTGCTTGTCCTGGAACCTGGGTTGGTCGATCTTTCCATCCTTTCAGGAGGTTCACATGGTACGTTTGTTTCGTTTTTTTCTTCTCTGGGTGAAAGACCTCGTAGGTGACTGAGCCCATCTTGCGGGTAATGATGTACGGTCCCTGCCACTTTGCCAGGAGCTTGCTGTTGGAGGAGGGGAGAAGCAGCAGAACCTTCTGGCCAGGCTGGAACTCTCTGTGCCGAGCCTGCTGGTCATACCAGGCCTTCTGGCTTTTCTGAGCCTCACGCAGGTTGACCTCTGCCTCCTCTCGGTATTTTGCCAGCCGATCCCTCATCTCAAGCACAAATTGCACCACCCCCTTACTACTCGGATTGGTAGAAGGAGCCTCCCAGCCCTTCCGGAGCAGATCCAATGGTCCCTGAACATCCCAGCCATACAGCAGCTCGAAAGGGGAGAAACCTGTTGAGGCCTGGGGAACTTCTCGGTAGGCAAAGAGCAGGAATGGCAACCAGCGGTCCCAGTCCTTACCAGTGTCATCCACAAACTTCTGCAGCATCTTCCTCAGCGTCTGGTTAAACCTCTCCACAAGGCCATCAGTCTGTGGGTGGTATGGCGTGGTCTTGATTGCCGAGATGCCCAGTTGTTTGTGGAAGAGCTGCATCAACCTTGACATGAAGTTGGTCCCCTGGTCCGTCAGAATTTCATCTGGTATTCCCACTCTGGAAAACAGTTGCACCAAAACACGTAGAACTGCGGGTGCAGTAACTGTGCGAAGGGGAAAAGCCTCTGGGAAACGGGTGGCATAGTCACACACAACCAAGATGTACTGGTGACCACCACTGCTTTTCACCAGTGGGCCCACAATGTCCATAGCAATCCTGCGGAATGGAGTGGAGATTACTGGCAGTGGCTGCAAGAATGCTCGGTCAGACCTGCGGGCAGTGCATGTTTTCTGACATGTGGGGCATGTGGAGCAATATCTTTGAATATCTGTGTACATAGAGGGCCAATAAAAACGTGAACTGACGCGCAGATAAGTTTTGTGGCGGCCGAGGTGCCCAGCCCAGGGGAGTGTGTGTGCTAGGTGCACGATGAGTGTTCTACAGTTTGCAGGGATTACAAGGCGTCTGTGGTTATCACCAACTGCATACAGCACATGTTTATCAACAATAAATCTTTCCTTTCCCACACAATTCCCCTCTTTCTCCTCTACCACCTTAGCAAACAAAGGTTTCAAAGTTTCATCTCCCCTCTGTAGCACAGAAATATTCTCAGGCACTTCCCACATTTTGTTGGACAACACACTTTCAGGTTCTGTTAGCCTTAGCTGCTTCTCAAAGCGGCGCTGGCGACGTGATTTTCTTGGCCCTTTGGTGCCACCCTCACACAGACTACTGTCAAGGTCTGGGAGTGGTTGGACCCCGGCTTGTGCCTGGGCTCGTGTAATCACAGGACAAGAAACATTCATTTCCCCATTTTCCCCAGAGTCAGTTCCCACTGGCAGTTCTTTTTCCTGCAGCAAGTCCATGAGTACTGGCAAGTCCCAGCCCAGAATGGCATCTACAGGTAAGTTTTCCACCACCCCAACAGTTAACAGGTAATGCTGCTCATCAATGGTAACAGTTAAGTCAGCTTTAGGATAGGGATGCTTATCCCCATGAACACACAAAATGTCTGCATGCCTGCTGTAGTCCACACTGCCTACTTGCACCAGGCTTTGCTTGACTAGAGACATGAAACTGCCAGTATCCAACAGAGCGGTAACCTCCTGGCCGCTGATGGCCACAGTTTTATAGCGCTGAACTCGTACTTCCCTATCACCAGTAGGGCCCACCTCAGGCCGGGGTGCATAGCAAGCGCCTGTGACCTTAGCTTTGTTCCATCATAGTTATGTACCCAAAAAATGGGAAAAGCTCTAAGTATTCTTATTCATTGATTGTCTCAAAAAAAATTATTGATTATTGTCAGATGTGTAACTGTGATATTCATCCTAAAGGCAAATCACTACCAAAGGAGCAGATCACCACAGCTGACAAACACCAAAGATGACTGATCCTCCTCATATCATCGCCTGACCCGTCTGCCTTCCCTTGAAACACCTTTGACATGAAAGCACCTTTTCCCATATGTGGACTCATATTGACAATGTACATATTTATGCAACAATAAAAGGGTTGTACAAAGTGTGTTGTAGTTATTCTGCTGTAATCACATATTTTTAATGTGGTGGTGAGAAAATGTATTTCTTGTTTTCCAGAAATAGTGAAATGAAAGGCATTCATCATTTTCAAATTTTTAATGAAAAATCACAAAATATAGAAAATCAAACAAGCACATATAAATAAAAGTAAAAATATAAACAACTTTGTTATTTATACAATGTAAATCTTAGTGCAGATTTTAAAAAGGAATCGGTAAAGTACAATACAGTATAAATGGCAGGGCTTCAGTGTAGATCTTATGGTGTGTTAGACTCTACTGGGGACAAAACCTTTATACTGTCCATGGGGATCTGGATAGCGGTCTCTTATTTTCCAGACACAGCAACTAGGGATTACTACTCTGTGCCCAGCACCCAGTGCCCCATATTGCCACACAACATATTGACGGTATGCTGCATGGCGGAACTGTTTGTTGCTCTCCCTGGGGTCTGGAAGATCTTCCTCAGCCCGGACATCATTCCATATCCTGCGAGCCAGTCGCAAGACCCCTTCCTGTAGAATGTAGAGTTCCAGGTGAGGCAGCATGGAAATGCAGGAAGCAGGTTGTTGCCCACAGCACTTTTTTTCCAGATCTGTGGGCATCTCACGGCACTTCCTGCACACACACCAAGTAAGGAAACCTGGAGCTGGGGGGGCCTGGTGGAGGAGCATCTCCTGATGCTGACATCTGGAGAATATCAAACATGAGGCTTGGGTCCCTTGTCAGGCAGATCTGAAGCAACTGATGGGATTCTTCCAAGCTCAGTCGTTCAATTCTAGCCTGTAAAAAATTAATGACAAACTCTAAATGTTGTGTTCACAGGAAATGGCAGTCATTGTTTACAATTCTTGATAATGTTGAGATCAGAAAAAAAAAGATATTTCAGAAAACCTACCTGCTCATCTGCAATTCTTTGAGCTTACAGATTCTCCACTCGTCGAATATCCTCATCTTGTAAAAGCTCTCCAGTCGCAGTCCGGCTTGCTCCACGTCCTTGACCTCGAGTTCCTCGGCCTCTGCCCCTTGCACTCCCCCTAGCACGGCCTCCCCTGGCTCTAGCACGACCGTGTCCCCTTGGAGCTGAAGACGTGCTCGGTTGCGGACTGTAGCTCGGGTCTGGACTGTAGCTCGGGTCTGAGCCAGTGCTCTCATCGTGTAAACTCTAACAAGCAAACAACAGAGATATCGTTAACCTAACAGCATAGCTGGCAAACTAATTTTTATAGCCAAATCTGCATAACTGTCAGTGCAAAACTGAGTTAACGGTAGGCAGATATGCTATGTGACTAATAAAACCACAAAATACACGTTTGTCAGGAAAAACACGTAACAATTATTACAATGTATTTTAGCTGATGCTTCTGAATCCAGGCGGATCTTTAGGGAGATTCAGCAGATTCAGACCTGGGTCTACACAGACTGCTATGCTATAAAACAAACAAAGACATTATAATAATAATAATAATAATAATAATAGTAATAACATTGTTTACTTACAGATAAATGAGTCTGTTTGGTTGCTTCCAAAATAATCCGAAATAGCTGGCTCACAGGTTAGCTCGCCGGTTCTCTTCTCCTCTGTGATGATTCTCATTTCGTACTGTGCGCGTGCCAGTGTGTGGGGGCGTGGCTTCGAGGGGCACACTGACAGGAGGGGGAGGAGGGGGATGGAATTTAGAGGAGGCAGGAGGAGGTGCTATTTTCAAATCTTACTAGCTCTCTTGCTAGCTTTCCAACATTACCAACCCCAGCTTTAAGGTTTTTCTGAACTTTAAGAGAGTTTTACATCATTTTAATTCATACACACCTGCACACCTCCAAAATTATATTTTCCTTCTCTTAGTTTAAAAAATGTTTCAATACAAGCAGGAAGAGTATTATTTACTGCACAAAAAAATCATCTCCAGTGTTTTTAAATAAACAATGTCTTCAAATTTTAACATAGAAGATCCAATGAAGAACTGATTAGTGGGTTACAGATATCCAACTTTATTGATTATTCTGATTGCTCTTTTCTGTAGTTTGATTATTGGGTCTACATTTGTTTTGTATGTATTTCCCCAGGTTTCGACACAATATGACATATAAGGCATTACGAGTGAATAGTACAAAATATTAAGGAAGTTTTTATTGAGTAAATCCTTAGTTTTATAAAGAATTGCAACAGATTTGGATAATTTATGTTTAATGTGTTCTATATGTGATTTCCAACTAAGTTTATGGTCTATGCTCACTCCTAGAAACTTTGTTTCATAGACTTTTTCAATTTCCACACCATTAAGATTAAGCTTTGTGCCACAGTTTGTCTGTGTGCCACCAAACACCATAAATTTTGTTTTATTTTCATTTAATGATAACTTGTTTAAGTCAAACCATGTTTTTAACTTTATCAATTCTTTGTTTACTGATTCTAATAAATGCTTTATACTATACCCAGAACAAAAGAAATTAGTATCATCTGCAAACATCACAAATTTTAATATATCAGATACTGTACTGATATCATTTAAATAAATTATAAATGATTTAGGTCCTAATAATGAACCTTGTGGGACTCCACAAGTTACTTTTATCAGATTTGATTCAGTATCATTTATCTTTACAAATTGAAACCTATTATCTAAATAACTTTTCAACCAATGTTGTGTGACCCCTCTGATGCCATAATGTTCGCATTTCTTAAGAAGCAAGGAGTGATCAATAGTATCAAACACTTTGCATAAATCAATAAACACCCCTACAGCAAACTGTTTCTTATCAACTGCTGTTGCTACACTTTCTACAAACTCCATCACTACTAAGGATGTTGAGCGATTGCTCCTAAATCTATATTGATGGTCATTCAATAACTTATTTTTTTCAACAAACGTATCAAGTCTATTTACAAATAATTTTTCAAGTATTTTAGAAAACTGAGGTAACAAAGAAATAGGTCTGTAGTTTGATACAGTTCACTTATCACCATTTTTAAAGATTGGGATCACTTTAGCCATTTTCATTTGATCGGGGAAAGTACCTGTTTGAAAGGATCTGTTATAGATAAAAGTAAACAGTTCAAGGACACAATCAATAACTTCTTTTATAAGAGACATGTCCAGATAATTACAGTCTTTAGATGTGTTATTCTTAAATTTTCTCACTACCTCTAAAACATCACTCTCACAAACACCCCCAAGGAACATTGAATTGCAGTTATTAATGGTAAAGCCAAAGCTATTGTCTTCAGTGTTTGGACAATTTATCTCTTTTGCCAGATTTGGGCCCACATTGACATAAAAATCATTGACTTCATTAGCCATGTCCTTAATATTATCAATATGTGAATTATCAGTTTTAACAAAGTATGATGGGAAATGTGTGTTATTGCGATTCCTTATCATCTCATTAAGCACATTCCAAGTTGCCTTAATATTCTTATTATATTTTTGTAGCAGCTGATCATAATAAGTATTTTTTTGACAACGCATTATAGAGGTTAATTTGTTCTTATATTTTTTATATTTTTCCTCTTTTCTTTTGTGTGCTTTTTCATGAATTCCATGTAACATTTGTTTTTCTTTTTACAAGCTTTTTCTAACCCCTTTGTTAACCACGGTTTTTGCCTTAAGCTGAAATTTTGACTTGATTTCTTTAATGGACAATGTTTATCATAAAGTGTCAAAAATGTATCTAAGAAGGCATTATATGCATCATTTGTATCCTCAACATAAATTTCCTGCCAGTCATGATTTTTAAATTCTGTTTTAAGAGCTGCAATTGCTTCTGGTGTTTTTAATCTAATGAATTTATGAGTCTCCCTTTCCTTCTTTAAGACTGAAGCATTTTTTGTCTCTAACACTGCAAAAACAGGCAAATGATCACTTACATCGGTCACAAAGAGACCACTATTTATCTTTAAATTAGTTGTATTCAAAAAAATATTATCAATCAAGGATGCACTATCCTTAGTTATCCTGCTAGGTTTTAAAATTAATGGATAGAAACCCAAACTGAACATGTTATTAACAAACTCCCCAGTTTTCCTGTGATCATTTGATTTCAATAGGTCGATATTAAAGTCACCACAAACCAAAATCACCTTATTCTTATAATTCTCATATAATTCAGAGATGTTCCTGTTAAATTGATCAATGCAAGATCCTGGCGTTCAATAAATGCAACTTATTAATATATTTTTAGATTTTTCAGCCTCTATTTCAACAGTTACACATTCCATCAAGTTATCAGTCGAAGTTGTCATGTTACTAATAACTTTACATTTAAGATGAGACATCACAAACAAGGCAACACCCCCTCCCCTTTGTTAACCCTGTTTTGTCTAAACATTTCATAACCATCTAGTTCATCCTGGAGTTCCTTTTCGTCATTCAACCACGTCTCTGATACTGCTACAATGCTGAATTTTTCTTGAAACTGGTTCAGGTAATCTTTGATTTTTGACAAGATACTGTAAAGACTCCTGCTGTTAAAGTGAATCATTGAAAAACCATTCATAGAAGGATTCAACATGTCATCAGAATAATATTCACAGTTTGTATTAATATTCTGATAGAAATTAGTATCTGGATCAATGTCATTTTCTAGCTCATAAAATTTGTGATCTTGACAATGAAAAGACTGAAATTTTGTGTATTCACACATCTTTCTATGTGAGATATGTCACCCAAAAACAATATTTAAACCATTTAACACAATACATGAAAAAGTATGACATTTCTCCATCAGTCCATAATGACTTTCATTTGTATTGGTTAAGATCTGTGATATCTCTGACAACTATGACTTTAGCTTGTTCTGGTGTACCATTGAGTCTAATCATTATCTTACAGTTCCTTGTCCAGGTGTCCTGAATTCGCTTCTCTTTTTTTTTAGGATTCTTGCTTGTCGTGCAATTTCAGCATTCCTCTTTGTGAGATGCTCGTTTACATACATCCCTGTTCCTCTCAGTTTTTTAGCATGCTTGAGCAGCTCAGTTTTATGTTTTCTGTTCACAAATAGGATGATGATGTTTGGTCTGTCCTTTTGTTTTTTGGGGATGGTGGGGCAGGCAGCTATATTTTTACCATCAAATGGTATGTCTTTGTCTCTGAAGAACTTCATAACTTGCTGCTCAAGTGAGTGTTGTTCAGCTCCTAATGCTTCCTCCCCTTCCCTGTCACCTGCTGTGATCCATGCATAGGTGTGGTGTGTTGTTTCCAGTCCAGATACAGTGGTGGAAAAAAGTTTTTGGACACCCTGAAAAATTTACACAATCTCAAATAATATCATGAAATATTTGCAGAAAAATCTTTTTTGTGTTTCAAAAGGTGTGGCTGCATTAGACAGATACAAACAAATACAAATGATATTTTTTTGTTTATTGTTTACAAGAAAAACTAACAAAACTAAATTCTTGACAGTTTCAATATGTCAGTTCTCATTATTGTAGGTATCAAAGTCAACAAATAACAGAGAAGGTGTTCAAAACTGAACAAAAAATAAAATTAATATTTAGTAGTCCTGCCATTAGCACGCAGTAGAGCTCTTATCCTGGCTGGCATGTTTCCCACAAGTCTTTCACACTGTTGAGGGGTAATCTTGTCCCATTCTTCTTGAATTACTGCTTTTAATTCTTCTAAATTCTTTGGTTTACACTTTGAAGCAGACCTTTTAATAATCCACCATAGATTTTCAATGGGGCTCATGTCCGGGGATTGAGCTGGCCACTCTAAGACCTGGATACTGTGCTCCTGCAGCCAAGTTCTACTGGCCCTGGATGTGTGGTAAGGGGCATTATCTTGTTGAAACATCCAGTTTTGACCACGATGGAACAGTACACGTGCAGAGGGGAGCATGTGGGTTTCGAGAATGGCACAATACTTGGCAGGGTTCAATGTGCCATCACAGACAGTGAGATGACCAACACCAGCAGCACTCATGCATCCCCAAACCATGATACTGTCTCCACCATGCTTGACAGTGGGTACTGTACATGCTGGAGATAATGCTTCGCCTGGCCTTCTGCGTACCCTCGCATTAGCAGGAGGAAGATAAAGCTGGAAACTGGACTCATCTGACCACAGAATCCTCTTCCAATTCCTGTCTGTCCAGTTCTTGTGTGCTTGGGCCCAACAATGCAGGGCTAACCTCTGTCTCTCAATGATCAGGGACTTCTTGACAGCCTTGTAGGACCTTAAGCCATGATCTAAAAGTCGGCCACGTACAGTGAGGGTGGAACACTGGACACCAGTTTGGTTTGACCACTGCTGCTGAAGCTCCTGTGATGTCATTTGACGGTTTTCCCTGCACATGCGGATCAAGATGTGGTCATTTCTTGCTGAGGAAACCCTTGGATGCCCAGATCTTGGTTTGTCTTCCAAGCTGTTGGTTTGTCTGTATTTTTGCAGAGTGTATCCAGCTGCTGAAGGACTGCATCTGCACTTCCTGGCTATCTGGCGGCAGCTGTACCCTTCCTGGCTGAGAATCTGTATCTTCAGGCATGTTTCCTGCGTTAGGTTCCTTGTTTTAGCCATTTTTGTCTCTGAAGAACTTTCAAATGTGTTGGCTTTATATAGACATGAAGCACAACAACAAAAAATGTGTCTTTTAATAAAAAGCACAACCTTCATTAGACACAACCTATGGCGTGTGGTACGCCAGCTGCACTGAAAAGAAACAACTGCAGCGGGTCATTAAGACGGCTGAGTGGATCATCGGCTCCCCACTTCTACGCCTAGAGGAGATCTATTCCAGCCGTCTCCTCTGACGGGCCACAAAGATTCGGAATGACCCCGCCCACCCAGGACACTCTCTATTCACCAGCCTTCCCTCTGGCAGACTCAGAGTCATGAGAGCCCGCACCAACAGACTGAAACACAGCTTCTTCCCCATGGCTGTGAAGAGACTGCTGCAAGAACCATGACTCCCCCCCAGTATATTTATGACAAGGACATTGTAGCTGCTACAAGAGAGCACCGAACGAAATTTCTTCTTCTTCTTCTTCATTAGTGGATCACTGGTACCAAAATGACCCAATACTCAAAATTTCTTATGTATTTTTATGGAACCAATCAATTTTAAGTTTTTAATGTCTTTTTTAGGATTTGTTTAGTAATTTGGCTGTGACTGTACTAAAAGAAATTGCACTTGAAGACCTAAGAGTGATTCTTAATGAAATATTTCACAAATGCATGGGGTGTCTGAAAACTTTTTTCCACTATTGTATTACCAGGTCATCCATTCTTGTGTAT
Organism: Cephalopholis sonnerati; assembly: GCA_019142605.1. Classification (NCBI taxonomy): domain Eukaryota; kingdom Metazoa; phylum Chordata; class Actinopteri; order Perciformes; family Serranidae; genus Cephalopholis; species Cephalopholis sonnerati. The sequence continues at coordinate 1,683,398 of JAGQAX010000009.1, read as the reverse complement.
TGTTCTTATTGATCAACTCTTCTTTCAAGCTCCTCAATCTTCTTGTCCTTTTCTCTGATCACAGCCTGCAGTTGCTGCACCTCAGAAATTAAATCCAGTAGGCCCGTCTGTTGTTTAACCACCTTGCTCAGTTCTTCTGACATGAAATTCAGGGAGTTTTTAAAATCCTGCATATCTTCTGCTAATTTTCTAGTTGCCATTTCTTCTGTTCAGTACAAGTGTTCTACTTCAGCTCGGCATTTAACTCCATCAGCCCCAGCAGACTCATCAACAAACTGCAGACACTACAACTTGGAACCTCCCTCTGTCTGTGGATCAAGGACTTCCTGACTAACAGACCCCAGCATGTCAGAATGGGCACCTCCACATCCTCCACCATCGTCCTCAATACTGGTGTTCCTCAGGGCTGTGTGCTGAGTCCAGTCTTGTACACACTGTACACTTATGACTGTGTCGCTACTCACGGCTCCAACAACCTCATCAAATTTGTGGATGATACAACCGTTGTGGGGCTCATCAACAACGGTTATGAGACACCATACAGGGAGGAGGACCAAGCACTGGCGGCCTGGTGCAGTGACAGCCACCTCAACCTCAACACCAAGAAGACAAAAGAAGTCATTGTTGACTTCCGGAAGTCGAGGACCACACTGCACTCAGGCCTGAGCATCAATGGGGAGGAAGTGGCTTTAAGTTTCTTGGCCTGCACATCTCGGAGGACCTGGGCTGGACTGTGAACACCCACATCATCAAAAAGGCCCAGCAGCGTCTCTTCTTTCTGAGAACACTGAGGAGGAACAAACTCCCTCCACCTCTGCTGAGAAACTTCTACCAATGCACAATAGAGAGTGTCCTCACCTATGGATGTACGGTGTGGTACGCCAGCTGCACTGCAGCTGAAAAGAAACAACTGCAGCGGGTCATCAAGACGGCTGAGTGGATCATCGGCTCCCCACTTCCATGCCCAGAGGAGATCTATTCCAGCCGTCTCCTCCGACGGGCCACAAAGATTCAGGAGCCTTCCCTCTGGCAGACTCAGAGTCATGAGAGCCCGCACCAACAGACTGAAACACAGCTTCTTCCCCATGGCTGAGACTGCTTCAGGAACCATGACCCCCCCCCCAGTTTATTTTATGACAAGGACACTGTAGCTGCTACAAGAGAGCACCATACGAAATTTCACTGTATTTATTACAGAGACAATAAAGCTTCTTCTTCTTCTTCTTCAAAAATAGTCAGCAAATGACTTACTGAGATTCCAGGTGATCCAGTATTGTCAGCTCTCAGGCTGTCAAGCACATGTCCTGAAAAGTGCTCAAAACTTAAAAAAGTTCAGAAAATAGTACTTCACATGGAATCTTTACTTCCTTGCAATAATACAAAACTTTGTTTCACACTTGGATGTCAATTTCTTTCCATGTTATTTGATGGATTGCAAGAGCTGGCAAGAAGTGTGTGTCCAGAGCTCAGCCCAGCCCCATACATGACAGATTCATAGATACACTGAACAAAAATATAAACGCAACACTTTTGTTTTTGCTCCCATTTTTCATGAGCTAAACTCAAAGATCTGAAACATTTATATACACAAAAGACCATTTCTCTCAAATATTGTTCACAAATCTGTCTAAATCTGTGTTAGTGAGCACTTCTTTTTTGCCGAGATAATCCAGCCCACCTCACAGGTGTGGCATATCAAGATGCTGATTAGACAGCATGAATATTGCACAGATGTGCCTTATGTGCCACTCTAAAATGTTCAGTTTTGCTTTATTGGGGGGGTCTGGGGGGGTCAGAAAACCAGTCAGTATCTGGTGTGACCACCATTTGCCTCACGCAGTGCAACACATCTCTTTCGCATAGAGTTGATCAGGTTGTTGATTGTGGCCTGTGGAATGTTGGTCCACTCCTCTTCAATGGCTGTGCGAAGTTGCTGGATATTGGCAGGAACTGGAACATGCTGTCATATACGCCGATCCAGAGCATCCCAAACATGCTCAATGGGTGACATGTCCGGTGAGTATGCTGGCCATGCAAGAACTGGGATGTTTTCAGCTTCCAGGAATTGTGTACAGATCCTTGCAACATGGGGCCGTGTATTATCACGCTGCAACATGAGGTGATGGTCGTGGATGAATGGCACAACAATGGGCCTCAGGATCTCGTCATGGTATCTCTGTGCATTCAAAATGCCATCAATAAAATGCACCTGTGTTCGTTGTCCATAACATACGCCTGCCCATACCATAACCCCGCCGCCACCATGGGCCACTCGATCCACAATGTTGACATCAGCAAACCACTTACCCACACGGCGCCACACACGCTGTCTGCCATCTGCCCTGAACAGTGAAAACCGGGATTCATCCGTGAAGAGAACACCTCTCCAACGTGCCAGACGCCATCAATTGTGAGCATTTGCCCACTCAAGTTGGTTACGACGATGAGACCCCAATGAGGACGACGAGCATGCAGATGAGCTTCCCTGAGATGGTTTCTTTTTTTTTTTTTTTTTTATTGTCTGCATTTATTCTCATCGTATAACACCACAAAAGGGGTGTCAACTTTTTATGAGATTGATGAGTCTTGCAACAAAATATATTGATACTTTGTGCGTGTGTTGTGACCATCACCGCCCCCCCCCCCCCCCCCCCGTAAGCTAAGCTGTCATTCTTTATTGGATTGTCCTAATATGTGCCAGAGGGGGCAGTGCTGCACCACAGTGAATGGGGGGGAGACAAATGCCAGGCAGGGTGAGATAAGACAAATGGGGGAGAGGCAAGATAAGCAGTGCTATTAGGATGCAAGAACTCAACAACCAATATCCCATCTAAAACCACAAACAAATAATCGGAATTGAAGACCAGAATTGTGGGAGTCCTGATAGTAAAGAGTAGACCGCCAGAGGGCATGAGTGAGGGAGGAATGCACAAAGGGTGTGATTTAAGTGATAAGTCGGAAAAGTGACTCAGCGCATTCTGGCGGGTTCCCACATCGCTCAACAGTGGGACTCGACAGGAGCTGGCAAGCCCTGAATGAACATGCATGTGCGATGGACACCGAAACCCAGAGCAGCCACAATGACCCAGCAGGGCCAGGCTGGCCAAGTGCCCCACCCCGGGATGAGGGCGCCCCAGGAGGCATCCCCCAGAGAGCCACAAGGGCCACGGACAGACACACAGACCCAGAGGCCAAGAGGGGGCAGCGACCGATGACCCCAGGGCGCCCCGGACCAGCCCAGGAGGCACGGGGCAGGAGGGCCCACCCGCCACCCAACACCCTGCACCCTGGGTACTCTGCAGCCTACCCCGACCTTAAGAACCTGAACCACCCCAGACCTCCCCCCAAAGTGTGAGTGTGTGTGCAGCATTAAAATGGTGGAGCAGGATAGGCAAGTAGGAGGGAGGATGGGGGGGCACAATGCCGTAAAGCCTTGCAATCCACCCCACCACAGAGCCCTCTGTCCTCACCCCCACCTGTCCACAGGGCCCTGTTGTTGTGTCCCTATATATGCCTAAGATCAACTACAGTGATGTGTGCGATGTGTGGCGAATACCTCATCGATGAGACATGGGACCCCCAAAACAACCGCACTCACCCCATCCAATGAGAGCACATCCACACGGGCCACCGCCGACACACATCCCGACAAACCACCATGAAGGCGTCAACGAGCAAACAACAGACGGGGCCCACAGCCCCAGGACAGAAAAGCCCAGACCAGGGATAGGAGCGGCTACAAATGCCATCATCCATTCACGCACCAACCCCCCCCCCCAACAATCCACCACAGGCACGGGAAGGAGCCTGTGTGAGGATGAGCCGGAGCCCCCCCACAAGAGAGGACACCCGGCCCCCACAGCCGACCCCCAGGCAGCGGAGGGCCCCAGGCCCCCCGGAGGGAAGGCGGGGGGGGGCCGGAGAGGGCGGGCAGGAGAGGAGGGAGGAGGAGGGAAGGGGAGCGGAAGGGGCACAGGGGAGCAGCACGAGGGCCAACCCGACCCAAACCCCCAGGGCTAACCAGAGTGCCCCAGAAGAGGCCAGCCGCCACCAACCCCTGGACCCTGGGAGGGCGCGCCAAACCAGCAGCCCCAGAGCTCAAAAGGAGAGACAACGGCCGCACCCACCCCCCAGGGGGAGAAGTCAGGACCAGACAGGCCACGCACAGCCAGAGAGCAGCCCCGGGGATAGGGGAGAAAGAACACCCCTAGTGCATGCACGGGGTCTTGGGATCCATGTCGCCATCATTCCTTGATGAGGAGAGAGTTTATAAACTGTAATATAGCAGAGGAGACACGGGTTAGGGGTCAGATCATAGGTACAGATAAAATATACATGTCCTGGAGCAACTCAAGTCTACGAGAGGGGGGTGGCATACGCTAACAGACAACAGGGAGCTATAGATTTATATTTAGTGAGCTAATAAATGGAGAACATTTCTCTGTAAAGGATGCCAATTGTTTTTTTTTTTTTTTGGTAGCAGATATTTTCTCAAGTGAAATGTGTTCAACTAGAAGGTTCAGCCAGTGGGTGATGTTGAGGGCTTTCTTATCCTTCCAGTTAACCAAAATAGTTTTCTTGGCTATGGCAAGAGCTGCAAGTGTGGGTTGGTATTGAGTGTCTGGTAGGGTCATAGTTGTTAGATCGCCAATTAAGCCGAGATTTGGAGATTGCGGGATTCTGCAGCCCAAAATAGAAGAGAGTTTCTGTGTGACTGTTTCCCAAAACTGATAGACAGGTGAACATAGCCAAAGAGCATGAAAATAAGTGTCGGCCGTGTTTTGGGTGCATTGAGTGCATATGTCGGAGTGTGAGAAACCCATTTTATACACTTTAAATTGCGTTATATGTGTTCTGTGGAGAACCTTAAATTGGATCAGTTGTAGGTTGGAATTTTTTGTCATTTTAAATGTATTTTCACAGATCTGGGTCCAGAATCCGTGGTCAGGAGATATGGATAAGTCCTCTTCCCATTTGGAAATTGGCAAGCACGTCATTGACCATATCGGGATGTTCTGCTTCACAGGCCTCAAACCCGAACAGGTTGAGCGCCTGACAAAGGAGTTTGACTTTGAGAGTGAACTATAAATCTTTGAGAGATTTTTCTTGTTTTTTGGTGACAGTTTTGCGATATATTTGACAAATTCAGGTGGTTGTAGAGTGGTCTGTAGGGCTGGAATTCTTCTTGTAATTGTACTTTTTACCTGTAGATAATGGAGAAAATTCCCATTACTTATTTCAAATGTACAGAATAAGTCTGTGTCATGAGTGTGTTATCTTGGAGAAGGTGATGGAGGTGGGTGACCCCTTTCTCTGCCCATGTGCTGTGATAGAGTGGTATTTTATTGTTTACAAAGTCAGGGTTGTGCCAGATTGGGGAGAGTATACTGGGTTGTAGTTGGGAGCCTGTGACTTCCAGGGTTTTCCACCAAGCAGTCAAGGTGGAGGCAATCAGGGAGTTCTTGAAGCAAGGATGACGTTTAAGGGTAGAGGTGATGAAGGGAAGGTCAGAGATTGTGATGTGGTTGCAGTCTATCTGTTCTAGTTCTAACCAAGAGTTATGCTCTTCATGTGGATGTATCCATTTCGGGAGATATTGTAGTTGGTTGGCTAAGTAATAATGCATAAAGTTGGGAGCCTCCAGTCCTCCTTCCTGTTTATTCTGAGTAGTCAGCCTGATTTTAGCTTTTTTGTTCTTTGAAAGGAATTTACCAATAGCAGAATCTAATGATTGGAACCATTTGGATGTGGGTTTGAATGGGATCATGGAGAAGAGATAATTGATTTTCATTTTGACTGTAGCTATTCGTCCCAAAAGTGAGATGGGAAGGTTGTTCCAACGTCTCAGATCACCACAGACTTTGTTCAAAAGTGGGGTGTAGTTCAAGTGGACCAATTCAGAGAGTTTTGATGAAATATGTATGCCCAGATATCTAATATTGCCTGTGGGAAAAGAATAATGTAAGTTTTGGACTGCAGGATTCCACGAGTTCTCAGATAATGGAAGTATTATTGATTTTGACCAATTGATGGAATAGTCTGAAAGACGTGAGAAGGTGGTGATGAGATTACACACTTCCTTCACTGATGTTTTGGGTTCTTGAAGATAAAGTAGAATGTCATCTGCATATAGATTAATTTTGTGTTCGGACCTCTGAAAGCAGATGCCTTTAATATTGGTATTTTGACGTACTGCTGTTGCCAACGGTTCAATAAATATCGCAAACAATAAGGGCGAGAGTGGGCATCCCTGTCTGGTTCCCCTTTGCAAAGTGAAGCTTTGTGAGGTGATCCCATTAGTGGTGACTGTGGCCCTAGGTGAGTTATACAGAACTGATATCCATTGAATAAATGACTCTCCGAAGCCAAATTTGTGGAGCACAGCGAAAAGAAAGGACCAATTAACTTTGTCAAAGGCTTTTTCTGCATCAAGTGACATAACGATTGCTTCTTTGTTGTAACGTTGTGTCAAACTGATCAGATTAAGAAGTCTTCTGACGTTGTTAGTGGAGTGCCTACCTTTAATAAATCCTATTTGATCATTGTGAATTATTGACGGGATAATTTTCTCCAGCCTGGAAGCGAGCGCTTTAGAGATGATGTGTTGATTAGTGACAGGGGTCGATAGCTAGAAGGATGCTTGGGATCTTTGTCTGGTTTCAATAATAACTTTATTGTGGCTGTATTCATGTGAGCGCTTATATAACCATTACTTTTAATCTCTGTAACTGTCCCGAAGAGAAGTGGTGCTAACATTAACCAGAAGTGTTTAAGGAATTCCACGGGGAAACCATCAGGACCAGGTGCCTTGCCTGCTGGCATGCTGTCTAATGCACATTGCAACTCATTGATAGTCAATGGAGTGTCTATGATGTCTCTGTGTTCAGTTGTTAGTGCAGGTAAGTTTAGATTGTTGAGAAAATTATGAATATCTTCTTTGTTTGGGTTAACTGTTGCTGAATATAACTTATGGTAATAGCTGTAAAACATCTGGTTAATTTCCCCAGGTGATAGAGTGTATTTGCCAGTGGGATCCTGAATTACTGTTATGAGGGATTTTTCTTTGTTTTCTTTGTTTGCGCTGGAGTTGGTTAGCAAGAAATTTGCCTGATTTGTTGTTATGTTCGAAATCGCAATCTTAGTTGTTGTAGTAAAAATTCTGTTTTATTTGATAGGATATTGTCGAGGCATAACTTTGCATTTTCCAATTCAGACCATAATTGGTCGCTTGGATTTACTGCATAATCCTGTGTAAGTTGTTTAATTTTTTCCTCCAAATCTGTCTCTGCTTGTTTTTCCTTTTTTTTCTTATATGAGGAGCACGATATTATTTTACCTCTGATTACAGCCTTCCCAGTTTCCCAAAGTAAAGAAGGAGATATATCAGGAGAGTCATTATTTTTTAGAAAGTCTGCCCACTCCCTCCTTATTATTTGATCGCATTCTGGGTCTTTAAGTAGAGATATGTTTACGCGTCAAGTCTGAGGAGGTTTACAGATGGGATCGGTTTGCAGGCTGAGGGATATTGGTGCATGGTCGCTGATAATGATTGGGTGAATCCTAGTGGTAATTTTATGTGCGATAGAGTAATTCGAGAGGAAAAAGTCTCCACACGTCGTCCAGTCCAAAATCTTTCATATAATCCTGTACGACTTTGACTGATTGTGATTGTTTTGCATGTATTTGACTACTAGATCAATCTAATGAAGGATTCAAAACTATGTTGAAGTCGCCACAGATGATGGTTGTTGAGTTAGCAGATAAGTCTGCTAAGTGAGAGAAAACTGTATGAAAGAAGGCTGGGTCGTCGTTGTTAGGAGCATATAGGGTGGCAATTGTATAAAGTTTATTAAGAATTGTTGCCTGGATAATAATGTATCTGCCCTCTGGGTCTGTTACTACGGAGTTTAAAGTGAACAGTACTCCCTTGTGGACTAGAATGGAGACCCCTCTCTGTCTGTTGTTATAACAAGACGAGAAGACGATATTATAATTTGGATCTGTAAGAGATTTTTCTTCTGATTGTAGTAAATGTGTCTCTTGCATGAGGAAAATATCTGCCTTTAGTTTGGTCACATAGTCCAAGATTTTAATTATTTTTGTCTATGAGCGTATGCCATGTACATTCCAGGATACTAAATTTAGCTTAGACATGGGGAGAGAAGATGTTCTGTCGTTGAGTAAGTGTCCATGTGATATAACTTCCGTGTGTCTATGTGAGCTGTCTGTAGCTGTCTGTAAAGTGTGTGTTGCAGTCTGTGAGCAGTGGGTGTTAGGATGGTGATGTCTGAAGTGTTGGATAGATGACGTGTGGATGTTGGAGAGAGAGATATAAACAAGTCATGATCACTATATATAACATATAAAAACACCACGAGGCCTGACAAGCTAACAACAAACACATTATAAAGCATACAAGCGCAACAAACAGAGGGGGTACATAGGGTGTGAGTGAAAGTGGGAGGGGGAGAGGTGACGGGGGGTACCTGGAGATAATCAGAGAAGGGGAGAGAGAAAAATAAAAAGAGGTAAGGGATCCCAAGTGGAGAGTGGAGTTTGGGTGGGTGAAACATATACACCTGTGAGATTTTTTTTTTTTTTAATTGCGTTTTCAATTTTAAATTAATAAGTAATGTGATTGAATATCAAAGCCGTTTTTTTTTTAGGGTACTTATCCGTTGTTGTTGTTTTTTTTTTTTCTTTAGAAGAGCCAGGGGGTGATGGAGGGTTCCCGGAATAGCTGACCATCCACGTATAGCTTGTCTACAACCAGAGAAGTCCGTTTGCCTTTCTGACGGTGTTCTTTCAGGATAAAGGGATAAAGCACTTTGCGCCTCTCGTTAATTTCCCTGGGGAACTGGTCGTTCATCCCGAACGAGGTGCCTTTCAGCTCCCGGCCTTTGCTCTTTACGAGCAGGTAATATTTTTGACAGTTTCCGTTGGGATTTTTAGAGCAGACACCAGGAAGTTTTTGACAGCGGACTCAGGATTATCCGATGTTGACTCTGGGATGCCCGAAAAGATGAGGTTGTCCCGCATGCTTCTGGACTGGATGTCCAGGATGTACTCTTTAAGGGTTTTATTCTCGTTTTTGAGCATACTTACCTCCGATGTGACGGCTGTCAGCGTGGAGCGGAGTTCGGTGTTGTCTCTCTGCAGGTCGCTTATCTGCTGGTGAGTGAACTCCAGACTAGCCTTCAGGTCCTTAATCTCCTGGTGAAGCATGCCCAGGACGTCGAGCTTTTTATTAATTGATTCCAGGGCGCTAATCTGGACATTGGCGGTCTCCAGGTCCTGTGTGTTTGTAGAGGAATCAGTTTTCTTCCTCTTGTTTGGGTTCTCCGTGACAGTGGCGGAGTTGGAGCTTTCCATGGCGCACTGGATGAAGTAATCGTTGATAAATGTCTCGAGGTCCTCCACTGTGAGCGATACAATGTACAGATCTAAGCAGGGTACCTAAATAGGTTATTTACAGTTTTTTTTACTGTGATAAATAAATCTGAAAAGACGGCGATTTGTTTGTCTAGTCTAGCAGCTAGGAGCCGCCATGTTGAATCTCGCAAAATCTCACTGACTCTCGCGATCTCACAGCATCACCTCACCTCCTGAGACGGTTTCTGACAGTTTGTGCAGAAATTCTTTGGTTATGCAAACCGATTGTTGCAGCAGCTGTCTGGGTGGCTGGTCTCAGACGATCTTGGAGGTGAACATGCTGGATGTGGTGGACCTGGGCTGGTGTGGTTCAGTGTAGATAGAGATAAACCAGATATGGCGACCCACAGTTCTCCCGCTCCTGTCCTCCCCCTGTTATGTGTCACTGTCTTTTTTATGTTTCTTTGACGGGCTGAAACTGAAACAAATTTCGTTGCTCTGTAACATGTGCAATGACAATAAAGACCATTCATTCATTCAAACCGCTCACACTATCAAGGAAAGGCCTCAACACTTTAAAATTACATGCAGCTGTTCAATAGTCTGTAATAGGCTGCTCAGTTGTTACATGGCTCATCTGAAGTGGGACAGTCTTCATTCAGTGCCACACTGAAAGCTTCAGTGCCACACTGAAAGGTGTAAACTGACAGTAAAGTTGCATTGCATTGCATTGTATTGTATTCCTTCACCTCACTATTATTTTCTGTTGTTGCTGGGAAATGGATACCAAATAACCTCACAGGGACTGGAACACTAAGAAAAATCAAAACATATCCTCTACCAGATGTCACAGTAGCAGCAGACATGTATGGCAGGGACATGGCCCAAGGCATCATCCTTCACCTGAGTAATATCATTTTGAAGTGACCCCTTTCTGTCTGAGGCAGATGAAGTCAGAGCAGAGTAGAACTTTGCACATTATAACCCTGACCTTTTAGTTGTTTTTGACAGTGTCGTCAATAACATAGTATGTTCCCTTTTAAAAGACTTCAATCTACCTTAGCTCAGTCCATAGGGACTTGACTTGGGAACTGGAGGGTCGCGGGTTCAAGTCCCTGACCGGACCAAAATATGGAGTGTGGACTGATAGCTGGAGAGGTGTCAGTTCACCACCTGGGCACTGCCGAGGTTCCCTTGAGCAAGACACAGAACCCCCCCAACCGCTCGGGGTGCCTGTCCATGGGTGGTCCCCTCACTCTCACATCTCTCCATTTGATGCATGTATAGGCCCTGTGAGTGCATAGGTGTGTTCAGACCTGTGTGTAAATAAATTTTAAAAATTAAGATCTGTTAACAATAACCATGGACTCCATTGCACTGTCAGTGATGTGAAGTACAGGGCATATGTAACGGGTGAATATAGTTGTCTGGTGAATTTCACCAAAGCAGGTTTTCTTTATAAGAACATTTACTTTGGTTTTAGTCTCCTACCTGTATGTGTGCATTTCCAGTATATGTGAGTGAGCGTGATGACGTAGGCACACCATGCGCGTTCTGGCCACAGTCTCATTCTACATGGCTGGAGGAGAGCAGAGCTCGGCAGGTGCATGGTGGTCGCACTACTCACCCTGTCTTTCTGTTGTATCACAGTACGAGAGTAAAGGACTGGAGACCCACTTCTGCCTCACGTCTGATCATTTACACAACCCAGAACACAACGCAGAGTAACACGGGTTACACATACAGTATACTCTTGAGCCAAATGTTACTATATAAATATCAACTGTCTGTCTTGCTAATCATTAAATAAATGCCATTCCATTTTGTTTGCTGTCATCATGTCCACATTACTCAGAATTCACCAGACAGTTTTGTAGAATTTTTTTTTACTGGAAACAAGGAAGTGCTTGTGTACAAAGGAAATAATGATGAAACTGAAACACAATAATGTTGTCAACAATGAAAGTCTACCTGGAAAGCCTCAACATGAAACAAACTGACAACAGCAAATACATTTTAATCCAGTGTGCCTGACATTAAGCAAATACTGGAGAATTTCCATGAAATGCCTGACAACAACACAACAACATCTTGCCACATTTTCTAGCTCTTAGAAAGTCCCTGTGAGCTGAGACCAACAGTACAACATAAAACATGTGTCAGTCCTCAATATCAAAGGCATTTATTTATCATGTGACATAACACTGTGAAATATAGGAATTGGTGGCAAGAACAAATGCAGCATTTGCTCTTCACGTGCTAGTTATCCAATGGCATTTACCATTTAAGCAAGGCCAGTGACCCTGGGAATGTCATTTGCTAAACACTTGAAACAGAGTGATAGAGTAGTGCAGTACCTGTATTCAGCCAAACTTTGACAGCATGCTGCAAGTACGAGATCTAGAATAAATCCCACTTGAATAACAAATGAATATCACAGGTCTCAAAGTGCAGTGAGACACAGCAAATAAAGGCATAAAACTGAATGAAAGACAATTATTTTTTTTTTGCTGTGTTTTTCAGACAGCATTGCAAAAAGCATCCTCAAGATGTATTTGAACATATATGACATGCACAAGGTGGGCTCATCTGGCTCAGTGAGTGTTAACCAGTTCCTCCTCTGTCTCCATTTCCTCCGAGCACACTCTCCCATGCCATACAACGAATGAGACCTACACCACGTCCAATCCAATCAAACCTAAAAGTTTGTTTGTCAGTGCTGTGTGACGGCCAAATGACCTATTCCTCTTTAAGATGTTCTACTCAAGGAGAAGACTGACTTTTGCAAACCAGACAGGCAAAGATACCCCAAACAATCCTGGTTGCAAGGAAAGGGGCAGAATCCGGCTGGTGAAGGCAGAGGTAAAGGGGAGCTGGTGGCTGATGAAATGAGGCACAGCATGGGAGAGGGCTGGATGTGAGTGTGACAAAGACACAAAACCGCAAGCAGACAGGCAGGCAGTGACACTGGAACCCAGGTTAGGTTAGCAAGGACTCATAATAAAGCAGACACAAGAAATAACCTTAAATACACATTTCAAGTGGCCTTGGGTATTGAGCTACCACGGCCATCAGTCCAGGTCTATTTCTGCTGGTGCTGCAAGGTATGAATGCTCAATCTGTTCTGCTTCGCACGTATGACTGCCCCTGGCTCCTTTGAGATAGAAACCATCATCAACCCCTCAGTCTGAGGCTGAGGTTGCCCAGATCCATAAGAATCCATCCCGCCTTTTATGTCTGTCTTGTGTTCACAGGATTGGAGAATCTGAGGGAGCAGTTGTGGTGACAGGAGCAGACTGACTGAACTGGAGAACAGGAGCTGTTTGCTTATCCATCTTATACACATGTGTTAAAATTTTCCTTTCCTTAATTTTCTTGAGAATTTACTCATGCTGGCCCATGGGTGCCTTGGGTGGCGAGGGCTTAATGGAGCGGGTCAATGTCTGCTAGGGCTGAGTCTGAGTCTGTTGGGTCAATGCTGGCCAGATCCTTCTGCTACGATCAACAGGGTTGACCTAAATACTGACAGACACAATAAAAAAAAAAAAAGGTTCATTATGCCTCTGCGCTGGTGGTAGCTATGGCCAGAGACATTATGTTTTCGGCTTGTCTGTCTGTCCCTATATACGTACGTGTGTACGTATGTCTGTCCCATCCTTGTGAACAACATATCTCAAGAATGACTAAAGGGAAATTTTATCAAATGTGGCACAAATGCCCAATTGGATGCAATGATGAGCTGATTCATTTTAGGTGGTCATAGGTCAGAAATCAAGGTCAGTGTGACCTTGCATCTGTCTCATTATCATGAATGCAATATCTCAAGAACACCTAATGGGAATTTATTTAAATTTGACACAAACATCTACTTAGACTGAGGAGTAAACTGATTAGAATTTTGTGGTCGAAGGGCAAAGGTCAAGGTCAGTGTGACCTCACAAAGTATGTTTTTGGCCATAACTCAGGAATTCATGTGCTAATTATGACAACCCCTCATACAAATGTCTGATAGGATAAAATAATGACATGATGGCATTCAATATTATAATGTTCTGCATAAAACACTTTTCTGGCCATTATTCAACATAATATCTCAGGAACAGAAATGGTAAATATTTGGTCGGATGCTGAATCGTTGACACTAGTCTTGGGTGTCCACCTTGAAACTGTGCTGATTGTATGGATGTTTTGTGCTGTCAGGGGAGGCAATGGGTGCTGGTGCATGGAGGCATACAACCACAGGGCGGTAATTCTAGTTGACTGGTAATGTACTTAACATAAGTTTTCTACTGAGTGGAGCAGTCAAAGCAAAGGAAATACAGTAATAGAAAAGAAAAAGTCATTTGAATTTAGGCATGGGGTCAAATTTTTTGGCTGACTGAGGAATGGACAATACAAAAAAGCAGCAGTGAGTGTGTTTTGGGATTACCAAAGCTGAGCAAAGTCACTTCTGCTGGTTTCATTTTGTTTAAGGAAGGAGTCAGACCAATCGCGTTTGTTTCATCATTACAGTGTGTGCAGAGTTTCTATAATTGCACACTCAAAGGCGCACCATTTGGCTCCCCTCTAGCATTCCTTCCTTCATTGTCCGTAACCGCTTATCCTATTCAGGGTTGTTTGGGGGCTGGAGCCCCACCCTAGACAGGTCACCATATCATCACAGGGGTCCATCTCTAAAAGTTGTGAATGCAACTTGGTGTGTATGTTCAGGATTTAGTGCAGAGTGTCTCTGCTGAGGTAATCAGGATTGTTCTTCAGCTATGGCCTATTTCCTGCAAAAATAGACCCTTTGCAAAAACTGGGTAAATTGGGTACATCCCAAATTTCTTATCTGTTATTTCCTCACTCCTAGATCCCCTCTGGAACCGGAGGCTGTTCTTGTGCGGTATCTTTAACACTGTCCCAGAGCTCTTATTTCTGCTCTGAGGAGCAGGGATCTCTGATGAGTGAGGGTACACAAAAGCTGTCTTCCCAGAAGTCTTTCATCGGTCAGCATGTCCCTGCATTGGATTGATTGGATGCTGCCACTGATCAGACTGATCTGATACATCACATCATACCAGAGTTAAGTGAGGACAGATAGGAGATTAGACTCAAGTGTATCACTCCCAACTTTTATATTGCATTTAAAGCCTGGAGGGTTTCTGAGTTCTTGACGTAGCAGAGGTTGACTATTCACTCACTCAACAGACAGCAGGTACAATTCCAAAATTCTATTTATTCGTAAAGCAAAGCAAAACCAAAACACACAAATCTTAACTAACTATATACAAGCATGTGCAGACACAAACTCCATAAAAAGTCTCTACAGCTGTTAATAAAGCTGACTAACAGCTGATCCAGCTATGATCAGCTGCCGCCATCACCAGAAACAAATGTTGCTTCAAGTGAGGCTTCTGAGGAAACAACGTCTCATTTCTCTAAAAGCATATTTCCTTGTTTCCTCTCTCCTTGCATGCTTTCCTTGGGTTCATCCCAATATCCCTCATCGACTCCTCTATCCTCTATCCTCGATCACTTGACCCGCAAAATCACTTGAGACTCGCCATCTTGTAGGACATCTCAATACTTTAAATGCACTCGGAGGAGTAGAGGAGTCGAGGAGAGAGGAGGCTTTCAGAGCAGAGGGAAGTGAGGATACACGAGTGCAGCCTTTGCGGGAGTCTTTTACCAACTGACACACCCCCCTGATTGGATATCAGTTATTGATTGGACAGTGCAGCACTGCAGCTGATTGGTCTGATCTGATACATCCTGATATCACTGGAGTTTCATAACAGAGGGAAGACAGATAAGAGCTTCAACTCAAGTGTATCACTGCCACGTTTTATATTTTATTTTATGTATTTATTTTAAACTTATGGTTTATTCATTTTGTCATTTAAACAACACAATACATATAGAACACAGTGCCAGTAGAATTTCTCTCTCTTTAGGATGGTATTTGTAGATAGTCCATTTTTCCCATCTGTTTTCCCATATTTGTTTGTTGTAGTTTTATAGTATATGTGAGTCTCTCCATAACATGTATCTCTTCAGTAATGTCCAGCCAGTTCCTCCGAGTAGGGGGGTCCTCTTTGTGCCATTTCCTTGTTATGGCTTTTTTTCAAGCCGCCAGAAGAATCTTGATCAGATACCAGTCCCTGTCTTGGATGTTTTCCTGAGTTAGATTTCCTAAATATAATACAATGCATGTTTTAGACCTAATATCTTCATTTCATTCCACACATCGTCCCAGAATTTTGTAATTTTGGTACAGTGCCAAAAAAACGTGTGTGACCAACATTCTTTTCCCCACACAGTCTCCATCAGGGTTGTTGAACAGGTGGTCGTCCCTTTTCCATTTTTGGTATGATGAAGAATCTTACAATGTTTTTCCAGCAGAATTCTTTCCACATTCTGGAATTGCTAGTTGTTTGCTCTCATTTACATAAATTATACCACATATCTTCAGTTATTCCTTCCTTTAGTTCTTTTTCCCACTTCTCTTTTATGTACAAAGTTGAAGTGTTTCTATTCCCTACCAGGCCTTGGTATAGTTCAGATATTACTCTTCCAGTTTTGTTCTTGTAGTCTCTGACTTGTAGATACATATAAAAATCTTGGTGCTCTAGTTCATATTCTCTTCTTAATTTAGAAAAGCTTTTGATTTCTCTTTTTTCAATTACTGTATCTAATATATTTAGGCCCCTATTGGCCCATTGTTTGAATTTTTGGTTCAGGGTCCCTGGCTCGAAATTAGTATCATAAGCCATCCAATTCAAAAGGTTTATCTCATTTTCCAGTCCATACTTTCTTAATCCTTTAAACCAGACCTCCAAGGTGAACTTGGTAATCGGATCCAGCTTTCCTTCTTTTTCTTTGAACATATTACGATTAGCAATCATACTCTGTACATGGCAACTCTCAATACTTAACTCTATCTCCTTCCATCTTGTGGCACAATTTGTAACACACCAGCATATCGAGGGCCGGAGCTGTGCAGCATATTAATTGTGTGGGAGCTGCAGCTCCCACACTATGTTATCTTCGCTCTTTATTTATTATTATTATTATTATTAAATATTATTTTGCCATTTTTCGTCATCTAACTAGTCTTACACGATTTGTCGTATCAACTTCATTTCAATGTCAAATTGTGTACAATTGTGTATTGTAAGGAGATGTGTGCTATTACTTTTCTCATCTAACATATTCCAATGATTTTATATAATTTTTTTCATTTTTTAAAGCATTAAAATTTATAATGGCAAGTCAATGGGAGCAATGTTTGAAAGCTCATATCTCAAAAACTAAAAGCGCTAAAGTGTTCAAACTTGATTGACAGTTGAGCCATGTGGAACTGCTTCACATAATCCAAGATATACCTATAGCGCCACCATGTGGTCAGTTATTATGTGTTTTATGTTTTGGCTTATAACTCATGAACTGTGAGGCCTAGCCAAACAATGTGTGCACAGTGTATTCCTTAGATGGTATCAAGTAGACTGATATAGGCCACGCCCATTTGCGTCTAGAATTTTTTTCCACCATTTTGAATTTTTTTCAAAAATGCAGTTTTTGCTACTTTTGGCACATTTTTCATCCAATCTTCACCAAACTTGATACATACCATATTTAGATGATCCTGAACACAGCTGATGTCTTCGTTTTTTGGTATCACTTACCGTTTGTCTGTAATTGGTTACCAAACTTTTGAAGGCATGGCCTAATGCATTTAACGAGCCATAACTCTTCAATGTTGATTCGGATCAATGCCAAATTTGAGAATCTTGTACATATGATGACAGTGCACCATTATATAAAATTTTATACAATTCCACCCACAGAGGGCGCTACTGTAATGATATAACATGATATTTCTACAGTTCTGTTGTTTTCAGTGAAATGAAACTTGGTACACAAGTTCTCCATGTCAATGTGCACAACATGGTGAAACATGGTGCCAATAGCCCCCCCTTGTGGCCATTGACGGGACGTGACAAATATGCATTTCATTTTATGTGTTATAACATTTGGGGAAAAAAACCTTGTCGAAGCAGCAGCTTGCAGTGGCAGTAGCAGTAGCAACAGTAGCTGACAGTTTGCAGCTCCCACACGCAATTTCTTCAGAAATTGCAGAGTTTTTTAGTATTCTTTAAGGTTTGGCAGTGCCAAGCCTCCCCCATCTTTAGGTATTTGAAGTGTTGTATATTTTGCATCCCTTCCAAATAAATCTTGAGATTTTCTTGTCCCACTCTATAAATTGTGAGGGAGGAATTGGCACTGGCAAAGACTGAAATAGATACAAAATTCTTGGCAACACATTCACCCTGATAATTTCTATTCTTGAACTGAAATCCAACATCAGAACTTCCCATCTTTCCATATCCTTAAAAAACTTCCTGGGTCAGAGATTTGTAATCAATTTCATATAATTCTGATAGTTTTCTGTGATTTTTATTCCCAAATAATGAATGATTTTTTTGTCCCATTTGAAACTATATCTTTTTTGAATTTCTGTAGATGGGGAATTAAATCTGTGTTTTTTTCTACATTTAACTTATAACCAGAGAGGTATCCATAGGATTCTAGGTCATCAATATTGGTAGGCTGCTGTCTGGTTGTTTTAAATATATCAAGACCTCATCCACAAACAGTCCAATTTTGTGTTTTGTGTCTGATATTTACTCCCTCTATTTCCTCATTTTGCCTCACTGCTTGACCAAGGGGTTCGATAAAGATTGCAAACAGGGTGGAGGAGAGACAGCACCCCTGTCTAGTAGACCTTTCCTACTTAAACCACTTAGTAAGGCTGCCATTTATTTTTATTCTTGCTACTTGGTGCTGATATAGCATTCTAATGCATGAGACTGACTCTGGTTTGAAGCCAAATTTCTCCAAGCAAAGATACAAGAATCTCTAGCTCACGCTATCAAAGGCTTTTTCAGCATCTAAACTTAATAATATGGCACTTTCTCCTTTCCTTTGTACTTCTACAATTACATGCAATGTCCGTCTTATATTGTCCTGGGTCTGTCGCCCCTTGATGAAGCCAGATTGATCTTCGTTAATTAGTTCTGTCATGAATGTTTCAAATATGTTGGCTAAAATCGACATGTATATCTTGTAATCACAACTGAGTATCGATATTGGTCTATATTTTTTACAGTATTCTCTGTTTTACCTTCCATAGGGATAACAGTGAAAATGGCCTCTTTCCATGAGGGGGGAAGTATGCCTTTTTTAATGTTTGATTGAAAGACGCTAATAATAGTGAGTTTAGTTCCTTTCTGAAGGTTCTATACCATTCAATTGGAAAGCCGTTGCTTCCTGGAGCCTTATTTGATTTCAGTGTCTTAATGGCGTTTTCAAATTCTTTTTCTGTAATCTGTGAACATATTATAGCATTTTGTGATTCCCCTATCGTTGGCAGGTCCAACAAATTTAAAAATGTTTTTATGGTCTCGTCATCTGCAGCAACAGGTTGGGAATAAAGCTTTTTATAGTATTCTTCAAATGCATTTTCCATCTCCTCTGGTTTAAATACTAATGAATTTGTTGTAGGTTCTCTAATTCAGTGGATTGTGCTGAGTTGTTGTTGTTTATTTCATAAGCCCCTGGCTAGTGATTAGTTGCTTTTGGTCCTCCTTCATAGTAAGTTTGTTTGTTTGAATCTAAATTTCTTTTTTTTTTCCCTTCTTTCATTAATATTTCATCTTTTTTTTCTTGGCTTCTTTTATTTGATTGTACTTCTCTGGCTCATTTGTGTTTTTATGTTGTGTGTTGGTGTTTTAAGTTCTTCAGTCTTTTCCTGAAAGTCCTTAATCCTATTTTTTTTATATATAAGAGGAGCAGGATATTAGTTTGCCCCTCATTACTGCTTTCATAGCATCTCACAGAATAGTGGAGTCTACTTTTCCGTTATCATTTCCTCTTCTGTATGTGTTTATTTCCTTTTTTAATTGTTGTATTAGTGTTGTATTATTTAGTAGGCTGAGATTTAGTCGCCAAGTTGTGTTCTTTTTTGTCCTATTAAAATTTAATGTCAGGTATAGGGTACAATGATCTGACAGATCTGCTACTCCTATCTTACATTGTACAACTCTAAATCTATCCTCAAAACTCATGAAAAAAGAATCAATTCTCGTGTGTACCATATGGGGAACAGAGAAGTATGTATAATTCCTCTTTAATGGGTGAATTTAGATCAATCTTTCTTTATTTAGACTCAGGTCCATTATAAAAAAGACAGACAAACATACAAACATACAACCATATTTAAAAAAGACATACCAGTTCTCTCCAAACATCTATTCTTCCTAATTCTGTTAGTGTTGTGTTTATATAGCAAGCCAAATGTATTTTACTACTTTTTTTAGTACTAGTTGTGTCCAAGTTATGATTCAATACAACATTCCAATCCCCTCCACCAGTCAGTATCACCCCAGTTTCAAGGGAGAACAAACAAAGTTTTGTAAAAATGTTTATCAGATTCTGGTGGTGCATATATATTGAATAATGTGACCATTTTGTCCTCCAGTCCCCCCTTTACCATGATGTATCTGCCTTCTTTATCCTTTATTTCTTTTAGGCTCTCAAATCTTATATTGTCGGAGATTAAAATTGCAACCCCCCTTCTACAACCCCCTCTAAATGAGCTATAAAAACTATTTCTAAATCCCAAATTCTTTAGTTTCTGATGTTCCTGTGGAAATAGGTGAGTCTCTTGCAAAAAGATTATTTGTGTTTTCTCTTTTTTGAACTTTGTGAGGAACTTACCCCTTTGTATCGGGTTACTTAACCCGTTCACGTTTAGAGAGGCTATTTTCAGATATTAATTTGCATCTTTTCAATCACTTTTATGTTTCTTTGTGCTTCTGACACTAACAACATATTGAACTATAAGAACCATAACACCAGAACCAAGAAAAACATACTTCTGATTACATGTAGGTCCTTCTTCTGGTCCCAGTGTCCCGTTGGCAGGGGAGGGGAGAGACCTCCTAGCAAGGTAGGGCTCCTCAGTAGAGGAAGGTGCTGACTCTTCCATGAGTCCTCCTTTCCTTCTAGGTAAATCCGACTTTAATCATTATGTATTCCTGCCAGTCAAGTTTTTCAAAGACCATAGTTTGTATTGGGAGGTAGATTGCAGCTTATCATCAAGTTGCTGTGCTCCTTTAAAAGTAATTAAATAAAATATGTCTTGTGGTCTATCCCGTTGGTATAACCATGAAAAATAAAATTATTCAGGAAAAACAGAGAGAAGAAAAAAAGACGCAGCATTATAAAAAAATTAAACAAAAACATATATTCTTTACTGTGTTTTGTTTCTTTTTGTTTGTTTATGTTCCTTGTTTTTTTAATGTCATTATCATTGTCATGTCATTTATATGTCTTACTTACATCTGCCTCCCGTCTCTCCTAGTTGTTTATCTTATCTCCGAAATTCCTGGAGCTTCTCTCTTGCCCTCTGGCTCTCTCTGCTCTGCGCTGCTGATGCCCTGACTTTTTGCCAAGGGAAGGCTCCTTGAATCTGGTTCTCCACCGAGCTCTCCTCCTCGTTGTCCTTCATCCGAACGACAATTCCACGTTTCTCCATCTCTCTCACTGCTTCCCGTGCACTGTTGCAGATTTTAGTGCCGTCTGACCAGTGTATTTTAATCCTCGTCAGCGGTGTCTGGAACTTTATCCCCTTTCCCTTAAGCACTTTTTTTATTTCTGCATAGGCTTTGCGTTTTTGTACCACCTCATTTGCATAGTCGTGGTCGAAAAAATAGGCTTGCCATCTAATTTAATCAGCTTCTGCTAGGCTTTCTTGAGCAGCATTTCCTTCGTGTCATACTGAAGAAAGTTAACAATTATGGATCGCAGTGTTGCTCCGGGTCCGGGCCTTCCCACCGTGGCTTTGTGTGCGTGCCAGATCAGCAGGTTTGTCTCCTCCGGCAGTGCCAACTCTCTCCTCAACAGGCTCTCCACAAAGCAAGGCACCAAATCCCCTTCTGTGCCTTCCGGTACTCCGAAAATATGCACGTTATTTCTTCATGACCTTCCCTCCAAGTCAGTTAACTTTTCTTTTAGATTTCTCTGTTCTTTTAGTGCTGTCAGTAGGGCTTCTTTAGCCTCTATGGTTCTCTCCTCAAGTTCCTCAATGCATGTTTGTGCCTCTGTGATGCTTTGTTTATGCTCTTGTAGCTCCTTGTTATTAGCTGACAATTTGCGGTCTATTCGTTCCTTAAAGACTTTGAATTCTTGTCTGAAGTCGGCTTTGAATTCCTCCTTAAAAGTGCATGCTAGTTAGCCCCTCATGCAGTGACGCGGTGTTAGCTTTTAGCATCTCATCGTCAAGTGACTTTTCTTCCATAGTAAGCTCCTCCTCTACTTTGTTCCGGAGTTTTCGTGTCTGTCGTCGACTGCGTTTGTTTTCCCCACTCATCACATGGTTTATTTAGTTTTGAATTCAGTTTCTTCCTGTTTGTGGGGTTTAGTTTGTCCTCGACTGACAGGGGCACTAGTTTAAGCTGCCATCTTTAGCGCCACTCACCCGGCAGTCCTTATTTATTTATTTATTTATTTCTGGTTAACCTTTTTTTTTGATTCACCATCAAATCAGAAATCTAAACAAAAAAAGTTAACAATCAACTTTCTTCGTTTATTAGAAAGATTTTTCTCTTCGCGACCTGTTATTTCCCTCATCAACTTTTATTATGTAGACAATCAAAGACAGAAAGTCTGTCACCAGGAAACACTGTAGAATCTAGCATTGAATTCAAAATCTTACAAAGCTCTAAGTGGGCAGGCTCTGTCATATCTTAAAGAGCTGATAGTGCCATATTATCCCACGAGAACACTGCGCTCTGAGAATGCAGGGTTACTCGTGGTCCCTAAAGTCTCCAAAAGTAGAACAGGAGCCAGAGCCTTCAGCTATCAGGCTCCTCCTCTGTGGAATCATCTTCCCGTTTCAGTCCGGGAGGCAGATACCGTCTTCACATTTAAGACTAGACTTAAGACTTTCCTTTTTGATAAAGGTTATAGTTAGGGCTGGTTCAGACTTGCCTTGGACTAGCCCCGTGGACCGTCAGGTGTATGGAATAAGACAACTTCCAAAAAGATGTATCCATGATTCTTACCATTCGTATTCGTAATGTTAAACATTTGTATGTCAATAAAAACGTTGTACACAAAATTCTGCTGTCATATGCATGAGTCTGAGAAATTGTTTGGCTTAGGATTGTTTTTATGCGAGTATGAATCTAAAAGACGTGAGTGCAAAGTCTTGTGAATACAACTCTAATTTCTACAACTACGAAGTCTTCACTGTGAATACGAATTCAAGTTTGTGGGTACGAGTCGAAAAGTGTTCAAATGACGTCACATAGGTCACAGGGGAAACTAATCGAACCCCGATTGCTCCGAAAGCGCATGCGCAGAAGCCAAAGATGGCTCCAAGCGCTGCACCCAGGGATGCAAGTGAAGCATCACAGGTAAAGTCAGTAACACATCCAATATTTATTTATTTATTTCATAAAATTGTACTGTTTTAAATAATATACAGTAGAGTTGGGCAGTATTCAGATTTTAATACCGTTAAACCCTCCCCACATTTTCCCGGGGTATTTGGTATTACCGTGACTAATTAACAATAACTTTGTAGCGTTCAGAGGGAGTCGCCATAACGTGGGCTTGCGCCTACACCGTTCAGAAACAGAATAGCAAACATTACATAGGCCTTAAAATACAGAAAAAATGACAACAAAACATGTACAACATTAACAACTTTTATTAACAAATGTTTTAAAAGTGCAGATACAGCAGTCAACCAGAATGAAAATAACAAATTGTCCGTAGGCTACAGCTCACTTCCAGCACAGTCATCGACACAAATCAGTTAAATTAAAATACAGCCCTATAGCATCCAATACTTATAGGCTTATCAAATAATAAAAAAGTAACAATAAATAACAAAGGTAGTAACGAAAATGTGTGCTATACAGCATATAATGAGACCGCAACGGGTACTGTCCGTTGGTTTATTTTTAGAACCTATCAACATAAATCAAATAAATTAAAAGCACAGCTCTACAGCATCCAGTACTAGGGCTTATCAAATAAGAAAAACAGAACAATAAATAATAACAAGGCATAAATAAGAGATTAGGGGTTATGGGGCGTGTTTGTGTCGCTGTGTCTGAAGTCATTTTCCCATTGTCATTTGTGCTGGTTAAATAATAAACGACTTGTAACTCTTTAGATGTAGAATATAACCCGGTGGTAAGAATCATGGATACATCTTTTTGGAAGTTGTCTTACTCCATAGAGGTGACGCTTCAGAGGAAAAGACGTCTCATTTCTCTAAAGGCATATTTCCTCGTTTCTTCTCTCCTCGCGTCTCATCCTCTTTCAGTTTCAGTATTTGGATGAACCCCTTGTGTCTCTCCATGCATTCCTGGTGGGAGGGACTAAGATGCACGTAAAAGACATCAGTGAGGTAAATGTGGATTTAACTTGACTTGGGATGAACCCTCTGATTCACTGCAACCATGCTTTTTTACCAGTCGTGCTCATTCATAATAATTTAGTTCCATCACACGATGCTGTATACCCAGTTTTGTATTGATTCAGTCAAAATCCAAAAAGTAGATGTCAAATTAGTTGGTTTTTTTTACATTATGCAAATTAGCAAAAAAAAAAAAAAAAAAGAAAATAAAAGAAAAGATGGTGGGCTTTAATGTCCAATGCTCAGTTGGGCTTTCTTGTAGCACACATTGAGATGTAGATGTTTTCTACATTTTAGGTCAATCGGACTCACAATGGGTCTCATTCACTATTATGAACGTAGAAATGCTCTTAATCTGTGCAGAAAATAAATGTACATGCAAAATGAATAGCAGATTCACAACACATGAATTGTTGACAGGCACATGCCCACTATTTGCAATACAAAAAATAACTACTACTACTACTACTACTAATAATAATAATAATAATAATAATAATAATAATGTCATGGCACTAAATCATTAGCCGACAGGCAGGTTCAATAACAACAATGGCAACCAAAACTATTTCATTTCAATATAGGCATTCTTATATTCTCCACTGTAAGCTGTGACTGGGATACTTGTTTTATGTGGAATATTTTAATACTTTAACAGTGGAATGTTTAAATACTAACAATAACTGATTAGGATGAAAGAATTAGGATGAAATAAGTGCATGCATTAGTAACTGAGTACATACATGGTTTTAAATATTGTTGTCTATTAAAGGCTTTTCAATGAATGCAGTTTTAATGTTATGAATTTAGTTTGTGTTCATTTTATGAGACAGCAAGGCCTTCATCATTTGTGTGTATGCATGGTCTGAGGCAGTTCTAAATTTGTTTGCGAGAACAAAAAAAAAATTAAAGTAAGAATATATTAATGAATCCTGGACTTCTACTAAAACATTCATATGCACAATTTAAGCACAGATGCACTGTTTGTGAATGACGCCCAATGTGAGGCGTGTGGCCTACCAAAGTTTTCACTTTTTAAAATGGCAGTTATAGAATCACCATCAGGCCAATCCAGATCAAATTAAATAAGATAAGATAAGATAAACTTTATTGATCCCACACTGGGGAAATTCACATGTCACAGCAAAAGTCAAGAGTGGACAGTGTATTATAAGAATTTAAATAAAGATTAAAATAGAAAGTATATGTATGTTAAAAATATACAAAAAATATATTTTAAAAAGTAAGGCACTTTTGAGAATGAATATTAACAGGATTTACAGTATATATACAAAAAATATTTAGATGAGGAATATTGCACAGAATGTGTAGATAAACAGAGTCTAAGCAGTCATGCAGCAGACATGACAGTGCTACATTTGGTGTTGTCAGATGTTGCTGTTGAAGAGTCTGACAGCTGACGGAATGAAAGACCTGCAGTAGCGCTCCTTCTTGCACTGTGGGTGCAGCAGTCTACTGCTGAATGAGCTGCTCAGTGCACAGAGAGTCTCATGCAGGGGGTGTGAGGTGTTGTCCATGATGGATATCAGCTTTGCTAACATCCTCCTCTCACCCACCTGCTCGATGGTCTCCAGGGGACAGTCAATGACCGAGCTGGCCCTCCTGACCAGCTTGTTTAGTCTTTTTCTGTCCCTCTCTGTGCTTCCACTGCTCCAGCAGACCACTGCATAGAGGATGGCAGACACTACCACAGTGTCATAAAAAGGTCCTTAGCAGTGTCCTGCACACTCTGAAGGACCTCAGTCACCGCAGCAGGTGGAGACGGCTCTGGCCCTTCTTGTACAGGACTTTGATGTTTGTGGACCAGTCCAGTTTATTGTTTAGGTGAACACCCAGGTATTTGTACTCCTCCACGACCTCAATGTCCAAACCCTGGATGTTCACTGGGGTTGTCTGGGGCGCTTTCCTACGGAAGTCGATCACTAACTCCTTTGTCTTGCTGGCGTTGATGTGAAGGTGGTTTATCTCACACCAGTTAACAAAGTCCGTGATGACCCCCCTGTACTCCAGATCATTCCCCTGTGACACACATCCAACAATGGCTGTGTCATCAGAGAACTTCTGGAGGTGGCAGCTGTCCGTGTTGTGTCTGAAGTCCGATGTGTACAGGGTGAAGGGGAATGGGGCAAGGACTGTTCCCTGTGGAGCCCCCGTGCTGCAGACTACCACATCAGACACACAGTCACCAAGCCTCACATACTGTGGTCTGCTGGTGAGGTAGTCTATGGTCCATGCAGCCAGGTGACGGTCGACTCCAGCTCCTTCCAGCTTCCCCCTGAGCAGAGATGGCTGTATTGTATTGAAAGCGCTGGAGAAGTCAAAAAACATGACTCTCACAGCACTTCCAGGGTTCTCCAGCTGAGACAGTGTCCGGTGGAGCAGGTAGATGACAGCGTCATCCACCCCAATGCCTGCCTGATATGCAAACTGCAGGGGGTCTAGTTCTGTTCTCACCAGGGGTCGGAGGTGGTTAAGTATGATCCTCTCCATGGTCTTCATCAGGTGGGAGGTCAGGGCGACAGGTCTGAAGTGGTTGGGCTCCCTGGGGTGTGCAGTCTTTGGTACTGCATCCCCGTCTCCTTCTCCTTAACTCCTTGGGGATCTCCGGTCTCTCGTTGGGTAGTACGCGAGTTTGGCACAGCGCCAACAGCTGATTGCGGGTGTAAACAATCGACCCGTGGCTGAAAGGGTCTCCAAAATTTGCCTCAAACAGTCCAGAGGTGAGAAAAAGGCATAAAACAAATCTCAGCAGTTTCACATTCGTTGCTGAAGGTGAACGAGTGAGATTGGCAAATATAAAAGCAACTAAAAACACAAAAAACACACTTAAAGGACAGAAAGGGGTCGGAGCTACTGTAATAGGCTGCCACTCAGGCAGCGCCATCTTTGTTTTGTAATGTAAATGTAAAGCGATAGGATATCATTTCCAGCTATGGTGCCAAGTTTTATGTCTCTAGCTCATTCCAGCTCACGGTAAACTGAGCATAGAAACAAGATAGCATATAATGCTTAACAGACCATGGCCTCTTCAGATCTTGGTTAATACCTGTCCCCAAAGCATGTGCACCAGATGTGGTGAAATTCTGTCTGTTATTGAGATACGAGTTCTTGGTATTTGAGGCACCCCTATTGGTTTAGCCAAAATTGATTTTGTATGTGTATTCCCCAAAACCTACTGAAATATCTACCAAGATTTATGTTGATTGAACAAATCATTAATGACTTATGACCCATTTCTAGAGAGCCCTGCCCTTTGCAAAGACTTATAGAAAAGTGTATCTTAGTTCCACCATGCCGTATTCAAAATAAGTTGTTGTTAGAGTCAAAACTCTGTGGTCCCTGAGGCTTTTTGTACAGCACATTCAGCTGGATATGTGTCCCAAATTTCAAGTCAATCTAGCTTAAAGCTGGGGTTGGTAATGTTGGAAAGCTAGCAAGAGAGCTAGTAAGATTTGAAAATAGCACCTCCTCCTGCCTCCTCTAAATTCCATCCCCCTCCTCCCCCTCCTGTCAGTGTGCCCCTCGAAGCCACGCCCCCACACACTGGCACGCGCACAGTACGAAATGAGAATCGTCAGAGAGGGCTATTTCGGATTATTTTGGAAACAACCAAACAGACTCATTTATCTGTAAGTAAACAATGTTATTACTATTATTATTATTATTATTATTATTATAATGTCTTTGTTTGTTTTATAGCATAGCAGTCTGTGTAGACCCAGGTCTGAATCTGCTGAATCTCCCTAAAGATCCGCCTGGATTCAGAAGCATCAGCTAAAATACATTGTAATAATTGTTACGTGTTTTTCCTGACAAACGTGTATTTTGTGTTTTTATTAGTCACATAGCATATCTGCCTACCGTTAACTCAGTTTTGCACTGACAGTTATGCAGATTTGGCTATAAAAATTAGTTTGCCAGCTATGCTGTTAGGCTAACAATATCTCTATTGTTTGCTTGTTAGAGTTTACACGATGAGAGCACTGGCTCAGACCCGAGCTACAGTCCAGACCCGAGCTACAGTCCGCAATCGAGCACGTCTTCAGCTCCAAGGGGACGCGGTCGTGCTAGAGCCAGGGGAGGCCGTGCTAGGGGGAGTGCAAGGGGCAGAGGCCGAGGAACTCGAGGTCAAGGACGTGGAGCAAGCCGGACTGCGACTGGAGAGCTTTTACAAGATGAGGATATTCGACGAGTGGAGAATCTGCAAGCTCAAAGAATTGCAGATGAGCATGTAGGTTTTCTGAAATATCTTTTTTTTTCTGATCTCAACATTATCAAGAATTGTAAACAATGACCTGCCATTTACTGTGAGCACAACATTTAGAGTTTGTCATTCATTTTTTACATGCTAGAATTGAATGACTGAGCTTGGAAGAATCCCATCAGTTGCTTCAGATCTGCCTGACAAGGGACCCAAGCCTCATGTTTGATATCCTGCAGATGTCAGCATCAGGAGATGCTCCTCCACCAGGCCCCCCGGCTCCAGGTTTCCTTACTTGGTGTGTGTGCAGGAAGTGCCGTGAGATGCCCACAGATCTGGAAAAAAAGTGCTGTGGGCAACAACCTGCTTCCTGCATTTCCATGCTCACCTGGAACTCTACATTCTACAGGAAGGGGTCTTGCGACTGGCTTGCAGGATATGGAATGATGTCCGGGCTGAGGAAGATCTTCCAGACCCCAGGGAGAGCAACAAACAGTTCCGCCATGCAGCATACCGTCAATATGTTGTGTGGCAATATGGGGCACTGGGTGCTAGGCACAGAGTAGTAATCCCTAGTTGCTGTGTCTGGAAAATAAGAGACCGCTATCCAGATCCCCATGGACAGTATAAAGGTTTTGTCCCGAGTAGAGTCTAACACACCATAAGATCTACACTGAAGCCCTGCCATTTATACTGTATTGTACTTTACCGATTCCTTTTTAAAATCTGCGCTAAGGTTTACATTATATAAATAACAACGTTGTTTATATTTTTACTTTTATTTATATGTGCTTGTTTGATTTTCTATATTTTGTGATTTTTCATTAAAAATTTGAAAATGATGAATGCCTTTCATTTCACTATTTCTGGAAAACAAGAAATACATTTTCTCACCACCACATTAAAAATATGTGATTACAGCAGAATAACTACAACCCTTTTATTGTTGCATAAATATGTACATTGTCAATATGAGTCCACATATGGGAAAAGGTGCTTTCATGTCAAAGGTGTTTCAAGGGAAGGCAGACGGGTCAGGCGATGATATGGGGAGGATCGGTCATCTTTGGTGTTTGTCAGCTGTGGTGATCTGCTCCTTTGGTAGTGATTTGCCTTTAGGAAGAATATCACAGTTACACATCTGACAATAATCAATATTTTTTTTTGAGACAATCAATGAATAAGAATACTTAGAGCTTTTCCCATTTTTTGGGTACATAACTATGATGGAACTTCTTCATCAAACTACAATATTGTAAGAAAACTCACCCAGGCCTCTGCTTAGTTGAGTCTGTAAAAGCTCCTGTGTTGATGTGTTATCCACAAAAAGAATACAATTATCAAGTAAAAATATATCTTCACTCGGCGCAGAAACTTACGTGGAGTTCCGAATATCATTGAATTCATCCGCATCAACAACAATGTTTAGGTCCAGTGACGACATGCTAAAAAAGAAAAACACACAAAAAACAGAGTAAATATTGCACCATCATATGTTGCTGAAATAATGCACAGACTATGAATTGGACCTTGTGTGCTTCTTCCTCCCTTGTCACAAACTGGGCCCTGTGGCCGTGACAAAGGAGGGAGATGCACACAGGGTCCAAAACGCAAAAATAACAACCTAAACTAAGCATGGTGAGTGTCATCTGTAAGATCAGTAATGTAAGTGGGTGCATGGGTGGAAGAGTGTGTGTGTGGGGTGTTTGAGAGTCTAAAACGCGTCACAATCACATACCTTGCATCCAATTGCTGCAGAACTGTCTCCTCTGGGCAGCTAACATCCAAGTCCTGAACTCCAGCTACTGAGAAGTCATCATCTCTGTGAAGATTACAAAATCAGAGTGTTGCAAGTGTTGCAAGTGTTGCAAGATGGCGCCAGTGTGTGTGGCTGGCCATCTGCTGCTCCTGCAATGCCTGGTGTTTTTATTGTTTTTAACCATTGGCACCAAACAGATTGAGTCTCTGCTGGTGTATGATCGCCAGTCTCTTTTGTTTCTCCGGGAAAATGTCAGAGATCTACGTGTGTTCGATCACGGTGGACAGAATACTTTGCCGCCGCTCCTGGCAGGGATTCCGCCTCACCTGTACCGGGCCTCGGCCCTACCTTCCCGGCGGAAGCATCCCCGTCGCCGCGGCAGACGCAGCGGTCGGCTGGTGAGGCTGAAACTCTGGCTGGCACGCTCTTCGTCCATTTCCCGGACAGGACATGGATTATTCCCCCCTTTTGCTGTGCCCCGGCGCTTCTTGGATCCCATCAGCGCCTGCCTGGTACCTGTCACCGGCTTATCTGAGGGACTCCGGCCCCGCCACCTCTGCCCTCTTCGGCTCTCTCAGTGCGGGGTAAACCACCGGCTCCTGAGGACGCTGCCCCGGGCTCCCCGATCCCCGGACCGCAGGCCCCAGCTGCCACCAGGATCGGCTTGGTGAACACTCGATCTCTGGCGAACAAAACTTTCATCCTGAGGGATTTCTTCAGCTCCCGTGGCCTGGATTTCCTCTGTGTGACAGAGACTTGGCTCGGTGCTGGTTAGTGCAGCGCTCTAGTCGAACTTTTACCTGCTGACTGTTCCTACTTTAACTCCCCGCGGACGTCGGGTCGTGGAGGAGGAACGGCGGCGGTTTACAGAAACTATTTTAAATGCAAGCAGCGCACCTTCTCGTCCTCGTTCTCCAGCTTTGAGGTGACTTTATTTGAGGTGGGTCGCTCCGACCTGGTGCTGTGCGCTGTCATTTACCGACCCCCCAGATATAATAAGGACTTTTTAAATGACTTTTCTGGTCTTCTGGCTGAAATTATGCCCAAGTACGACCGTGTCCTTTTTCTCGGGGATTTTAATATTCACGTGTGTTGTCCTGATAAGCCGTTGGTGAAGGACTTTTTAAGCCTTATTGACTCTTTTAATTTGGTGCAGTGTGTGTCTGGTCCCACACACGAACATGGACACATATTAGACCTCGTCCTCTCTCATGGTTTATCTGTGTCTAATTTGGAAATTTGTGACGATGTAATTTATAGTAATCATATAGTAATCATATGCCTGTATTGTTTGAAGTTGCTTTTTCCTGTGCTCAGGTTAAATCTGGCGCTCCGAACCATACTGGACTCTGTGGCTCCATTAAAAACTGTGCAGCCCAAAGCTAAACCTGAGCCCTAGTTTAACGAAAGGACTCGCGCAGCCAGACAGGAGTGCCGCAAAGCTGAGCGGAAGTGGAAGAAAGACAAGCTGCAAGTTTCCTTCCAAATCCTAAAGGACTCTTGGCGCTGCTACCAGAGCACCGTTAAAGAGACCAAAAGACAATACCTGACAAACATCATTGAAAGCAACCGTCACAATCCACGTGTGTTATTTAAAACCATTGACACTGTTCTAAATGCCCCACAGCCTGTCAGCTTGGAGGCATCCTCTGAAATGTGTAATAGCTTCCTGCACTTTTTTATTGATAAGATTGCTACTGCAAGGGCTCTCATCTCAGCTCCTGCATCTTGATAAGTTTGAGCCTGTGTCTCTGTTGTTTTTAGAAGATCTGGTTGGCCATATTAAGCCATCAGGTTCTCCTTGAAACGCTGTCTCTCCTCGTTTCTTTAAAGAGGTTTTCCCTAGTATAGGACAGTCTGCTTTAGCTATCATTAACAGCAGTCTGTCCTCTGGTGTTGTTCCTCTTAGTTTTAAACATGCAGTGGTGCAGCCCCTAATTAAGAAACCTGGCCTTGATCGCAGCGTGCTGGCCAATTTTAGGCCCATCTCCAAGCTGCCTTTTATTTCTAAAATCTTGGAGAAAGTCTTTTCTGGATGAGCATGATGTCCTAGAGGTCTTTCAATCTGGCTTTAAAACTCTGCATAGCACTGAGTCAGCTTTGCAAAGAGTTTTTAACGATATTCTCCTGGCTAATGACTCAGGTGACCATGTAATTCTTGTTCTGTTGGACCTAACAGCAGCATTTGACACTGTGGACCACAACATCCTATTGGCTCGGTTACATCACCTAGTGGGCATCTGTGGTACTGCACTGGAGTGGGTCAAATCGTATCTGGCCGACAGGAGTATGACTGTAAGCCTGGGAAATTCAGAGTCCAGCTCTGCTCCACTGTTTTATGGGGTTCCACAGGGGTCGATTTTAGGGCCCCTGCTTTTCTCTTTGTACTTACTACCTCTGGGCTCCATCCTGAGAAAGCATGGCATCTCTTTCCATTGTTATGCTGATGACAGCCACTGAATAAGAAAAATGCTTTCTCCCTCACACCACTTCTGTCATGTCTTGAAGACATCAAAGCCTGGATGGCCTTAAACTTTTTAAATTTCAATGAGAAAAAAACAGAAGTGATGGTGTTTGGCCCCAGTGGCCAAGTTGACTTGTGTCCTTTGGCAAACTATATGAAGCCAATAGTTTCAAACTTGGGTTTTAAGATGGACAGTGATTTTAAATTGGATCGGCAAATTAGTGCTGTAGTAAAGTCCAGCTTTTTCCAGATCAGGCAGCTGGCAAAGGTGAAGCCTTTCCTTGCACAACAGCACTTTGAAACAGTAATCCATGCCTTTATCACATCTCGGCTGGATTACTGTAATGCACTTTATTTTGGAGTCAGCCAGTCTTCCCTCTTACGTCTCCAGTTAGTGCAAAATGCAGCCGCTCGCCTCCTAATTGGAGCACGTAAGAGGGAGCACATAACTCCCATCCTGGCCTCCCTCCACTGGCTACCTGTGCACTTTAGAGTCCATTTTAAGATTCTTTTATTTGTTTTTAAATCCTTAAATGGTCTCGCCCCTCCTTACCTCTCTGAGCTCCTTCATCCCTACACTCCTGCTCGGTGCCTCAGGTCAGCTGATCTGCTGCTCCTGGAGGTACCGAGGTCTAAACGGAAGCTCAGAGGGGATAGAGCTTTCTCTGTTGCAGCTCCTAAATTATGGAATGAGCTACCATTGCGCATTAGCCAAGCCTCCTCACTGTCCATCTTTAAAACTCGTCTTAAAACCCATTTTTATTCCCTGGCTTTCGACCCTGCATGAGACTCTGCTCTTGTTTTAGTGTTTTATGGTTTGTTTTTATTTGTTGTTTTATTGTTTTTGATTGTTTTTAAAAACAGTAAAACGATTATTTTACTGTTTATTCCTGTTTTATCTTATTTATTTTATTGTTGTTTTAATTGTTTTATGTCTCTGTTGTTTTGCCTATTTATGTACAGCACTTTGTTTCAGCTGTGGTTGTTTTTAAAGTGCTATATAAATAAAGTTGAGTTGAGTTGAGTTGAGAATACAGTCAGTGCAACATCAACATACATTCTTTACCCTTCTTTTGTAGAGAACAAAATACAGGTATGTTTATATGTTGAAATAGAAGTCTTGTGTTTTGACCTCCTAAAGTAAAGGACAGTTCTTATCCTCAGGCCATCATATTTCTCAAAAGATCCAACATTTACTCAATGTCTGTATAATGATATGGCAGACATCACTGATAACACATACTGTTGTACAATAATGTTTTTTTTCTGAAGGACCTCAAGTAGCACTTTGAGGCACATAAAACAGAAAAAGCTAGATATGAAAGACAGATATTTATAGCCCACCAAAGACAACGCTGGTCAAATTCATATTTGCAGCAGCAAGTTGAACTCACCGGTCGGACAGAGACTCAGAAACAATAGTTGAAACTGGCAGGGGTCTCATCATTCCGTGTTTAGACGGCGTCGAGGTTGATAGATCCTTCTCATAGCTGTTGGGATTCACTGAACCACAGATGATTTGTCATTTGTTAAAATCTAAACTGGACATGTGAAGGCTTTTCCTCCTGAGGTGGAAGACCTCATGTTCTTTGTTCTCAAACAAAGAAGTTACCTGACACCCATCTCAGCAGGATGGTCAACTTCACACCTCTGTGAGAGACAAGTCTCAAAAGTGATTGGTCATTACTGTTACAGTGCCATGTGACTCTGTGATGTCATCAGACACACTGTAGGAGTTGATTTCCATTCACTACAGTCTCGCTCTTGGCTCTTGGGTGGCAAGCCGCCCACACCTCTTCCCTTCTGGGCCCTGGACCAGCCCAGAGGTGCTCTTTGTCCTGAACCATCAAGGGGGGAACAACTGCTCTACAGAGTTTTGTTCCTTTTCTCCTAAGACTCTCATGCCCTCACTCAAGGAAGGTGCATAACTGGAACCACAGAGGTTAGAAGGGCAAACACAAGGTTTGCAACTAACTTTCCAGCAATAAGGAGAATCAAGTTGAGTTAGCACCCCAACGTCTAACTCTGCAAGGACCCCGAGCGACCGGCTTCCTCGGATCTGCACCTTTGGAACAAGGACACAACAAAGACTGCTTCTAGAGCCACAGCTCTTTCCAATCTTCTTCACCCGCTAACAAGGACAGCACGCATCAAACCAACTCTTCCCTCAATCCATTCAGGATTTGGTAATGTAACAACTGGGCATAGCTTTATCACAGCTGTACAGGCTAAGCAAGACTGTTTAACTTGTTGTTTGTGATATAATGCTGCTAATTGAGTTATTGTTGTGATTGTCTGCAATTAGGTTATTGATTAGTTGGTCTTACCAAGCAAAGTCATGTTTAGCTTGCTAATGCTGTTCACAGACGTCTTGCATGTAACTAAACATCTTCTGCACTAATCCAGACCCTTTGCAACACAAATCGCATTCACATAGACTCACTCACGAATAGGCTTTAAACAGAGCTACACCCGAGCAGGCCGCTCAAGTCCCGCTTCTTTTCCTTTGTCTTTGTCCTGACCACACAGCCAGACAAACACCTCCCCCGATCTGAAGCTAGCTTTGATCTGGCCATCTTGTAGTCTTCTGTTGTCCGCCATTTTGTTTTGTAGGCCAAACGGCCCTTCGATCACCACACCCGCCTTTGTCTTTCTCTCTCTCTTGCACACTGAGAAAAATATGACCAATGGTTACTTAAAAAAATTGTGGCAACAAAGTGACACATAATATAATTGAATAGATTTTAAGTTCTACAATTTGATTAAAAAATATTGAATACATTAACTTAACTCAAACAAAAAAAGTAGGTACATCTTAATAAAAGCAACAGTTGAAATGAGTTGGATTTAGTAATAGCATGCCAAATGATGAGTTATATCGCCAAAAAATATTTAGTAAATCCGAGTCAATTTCACAAGGAAAGCTGATTTATATTTACTAAGTATCTGAGCAAAAATAATTTAGATTTACTAAATATATGGGGGAAACTGATTCATATTTACTGATAATCTAGGCAAAACTGACTTATATTTATCAATTATATGGGTGAAATTGATTTACATTTACTAAATATCTACAAAAAAAATTATTTGGATGAAGTAAATAAAATAAATTATATCAACTCATATTCTAGCATATTGTTACTTAATTCAACACATTTACACTGTTGTTCTTATTTATCTGTACCTAAAATAATTGTTTGATTTTAATTTGTATCACAGGACTTTAAATCTATTCAATAATATTGAATGTCACTTTGTTGCCATAATTTTTCTGTGTCTAATTTACCAAATATCCTGACCAAACTTAAGTAAACTGTGGCATCAAGAAACATAAACAGATTACAATGCATAAAATAGCAGCAGATAAACATTTATTTGTGCAATTTTTAAGAACAGGTTTATCCAGCACTCAACAAGTGCAAAATGCCAAAATACAACAATAAAACAGAGAAGGGGCAATATACTATATCAGTATCAAATCAAAAACATGACGCCACTTCGCTCAAAGTATGGTTAATATGATTTTTTAGAACCATCACATGAACAACAATTAACTGGGACTCAGTTATGCCTGCTTCAACATTTTTTTTTATCAATCACATAAAAGTACGTTATGTTTAAGGGGCATGCAGAGCACAGAACAGGTATGCATGTAAAGATTAACTGGGGAAAACACCTCAGCCACCCTGCATAACAAAATGTGAGAGATGGGTGTGACCCATGTGGCATAAACACATTTTCTTTTGTTGTATTTTTATGCTAAAGCATGTCACTATATTGAGGACCTTGACTCTGTGACACTTATTTTCCTATTCTAACAGTAATTTGAAAGACAGAATTGAACAAAAACATAATATGAAGTGCAAATGATATATTACAACACACCAAAGTTTTGCAGCCTGCAGATCATCACCTTTCAGTGGTGAAGCCTGCATGGACCGTCCACAAAATGTCACAACAAGGGTCATGTGACAGACACATATGTACCTCAACCTGAACAGATGCAAAGCCATCTAACAGGCCACATTACCATATATGACAACAATGGGTCTGTCCTTAGAAAGGGTGGTTCTTGAATGGGCGGTGCCATCCAATGGCATGGAAGCATTTAACAACACTGTAGTGTAATAACACAGGACAAAAAAATCAACATATTAACACTTCTAATGTACTGCAAGAAAAAATACACATGCAGAAATCCAAACTTGACTGAAACTGCCCTAATGTTAAATAACTTCACTGAAACTCAAGCATTTCACAAAGTCTTGTGCGTCGGTTTTGACAGTGACTTGTCAATTCCCTTTTGATTAGCAAGGGTCCCTTTTCTTAAGCCAGTAGCTTATTCTTGAGGCTGTTCACTTTTGGGGAGAGCTTTGAACTATCCAGCCCGAGGAGAAGTTTCTTAAACACTTCAAGCGTGTACCTGAGCTCCTTTGGATAGGCAAGATTCACAGCATACGCCAAACCAACGAGCAGGGAACAAGCCCTTGGAAAGTTACCCAGAGCAGTTAGAACTTTCACGCCATCCACCACGATACCAATGTTGTCTGGATCCTCTGACGTGTTAGCTTTGATGTTGTAGATCTTCAGACTTTGAACAGCAAGGTCCTGTGACACGCCGTCTTCATCAGCATCCTGTAATAGCAAGAACATTGTGCATATCAGACAGTACAGCCAAAGGAAAAGGTCCTATTTCCCAAATTGCTTCCAACTGTTCGGACAAGAAAATCTGGAGTTTGTCATAGCTGTTGCTTGTAATGCACTCTATTTATGTCAGTGTTTTAGACAAATCTGAGATAGCACTTAAAAACGTACATAAAAATATTTTCACACAAGGTAAATTGAAAATGATCCAATCAGTTCACTATTAAATATTTAAATATATGTAAATGAAATGTCTGAAATGAAATCAATCCATCACGACATCATTTCTTCCTGGCATTGTATTGATGAATATCTTACTCTACATTTGCACAACACAGGCTGGTCACCTGTCAACCAATCTCTATAACCACGCTTATTTTAGTGTGCAACTGGTTCAACTCTGCTCTCCTTCGCTTATTTAAGAAGCTGGCTCAGTCTCTCTGTAAAAAATGCAGGATAGCCTGCAACCTCAACCCCATGCTTCCGCCCTTGGAGTGGAAGAGGTTCAGAAGCCGAGGAGTATATTCATCCAGCTTGGACATGAACTTCGATTCAAGATGCACCATCGTTATTCTGTGAAACTCATCCTGGATCTGAAAGACAAATCATGAAACCAGTTTTAAAGCCTCAAATATTACAAACATGAATACTGTTCTTACGACATTTTTCAAAAGCAAGAGACAACCTACTAAAGATAATAATTTTTACATCATTTTACAACCTCCATGTTTGTCGATTGTTTACCTTCTGAGTCAGACTCTACAGCATGTTAAATGGGTCATATTATGAAAAAAAAAAATCACTTTTTGTTTATTTGGGTCTCTGATATGCCTACTAACACAGAAACTGAAATAACAACGCAGTCAGTTTAATGTGGGCTGCTTGCTCTGTACACATGTGATTAACAGAGCCATTCAGATTTATGGCTCCACTTGATGTCACAAGGGGCTTCATAGAATTTGTAACCGCCGCTGCATCTTTCTCCACCCCATGGCTCGCTAGGTAGCTGAACTCTGGTTATGGTAAGAGCACAGCAGAGTGGGCGTTTTGGAAGGGGGGCTTCAGGCTCAGTGAGACAGAGGGCCTGTATCCATGGCTTGTTCAGCTGTAACTAGGAGCTTTTTGATCATAAAAACAAGCTGTTTGTAAATACATCACATCAAACTGGGAAAGGGGTTTTAGAATTCTTGGTTAGAATACTAACCAAAATAGGTAGTTCCTCTATTATTTAAAATGTTGCATATTAGAAACTGTATAACCATGTAAAACTATATAATTCGATCGATTCAATTTGATCTAGAAAATAGATGACAGTAACGTCAGAGACATTTTGTATCTAGCGCTAAACACAGCATCACAAGTGCACTTGTAACTTACTTGAGATGTCTCAAATAGAGCAGGCCATCTGGCTTTGATGTCCTCTATGCTGGGTGATTGGTTGATGATTTCATTTCTTCTGTGGGCAAATGTTTTGGCCATTTTTTCTTTTATCAATGCGTTGTTGTCCTTTTTCTTCACTTCAGTAAGCAACTGAATCCTCTCTTGTTCTTGACTTTCTTCATCCTCTCCAGCCGGGTAAGGAGGAAGGAAGTTTACTTCTGCCTTTCGAGGTTTTTTTACATTCTTTGCAGACTTCTGGTCGGTAGGGGTCTTGCGTTTCAGTGCATTGCATAACACCTCAGGAACACCGTAGCCTCTGAGTTTGGTGCGATAATTTGACATCTTGTATTTGAGGCTTTGCTGCCAGCCATAGTAACCTGCAAAGGAGCCAGGTTCCTTGAGACAAGGATATTTATTGACAAGTGCCTCAGCAACATCACTTATCTGTGAACCTGATGGGTAGGCTGTATAAGTATATACAGTTTCAGCCAGCTTCTCAAGTATGTCTGCCTTAATCTTAGAGGTAGTCAGAAGAGTTCCATTCTTCTTGTAGTCCTCATTGGCTCTTTCAAGGAACATCTCAGTTTCGTATGCAAACTGTGGAATGGGGAACTGCTTTGGCCATGGCTGACAACGTTCTGTGGTACTTCGCCTAGACAGGATAATGGTGTCCTGTGAAGAAGATGTTCCATTTGATGACTCTGCATTTGATGCAGTGGACTCTGCATTTGATGTAGTTGACTCTGCAAACGATGCAGAGTCACAGTCGGTTGACTGCTGAACAATGGAACTGTCCACACTTCCATCACATGGATACAAGTTCAGAAGAATCGGAGCAGTGTGAACAACCTTTATGGTGTCTTTGTGTTTGATAAGGTCACTGTTGTGAAGAGTAAAGTAATCTTCAAATTCCGAGTCCAAATACTGAAGACTGAACTCAATAGAAATCCCAAAGGTCTCCTTCACAATAGTTTGCAACTCCTCCACAGTGGGCGGGATTCCTGATGGAAGGACCAACTTCTCAATTCGGTCACCAATTATTACTCTGAGCTTTGCCTCCATCTCTGCCATCCTGACAAGAAAAGACAAAAGTTCAATGGCATCACAAGCAGAACCTTATACAGTGCATGAAAAAAAAAGTATAAAAATCATAAAAATCTGTAGTTATTCAAGTGTAAGACTACACTGGTTTATAATCATAACATTAAATGTGTATGTCATAATTATGATTGTTATTGAATTGCTAAAATGTCAACAAAAAAGGACACTGTATTGTTATATTTCCAGAACAATGGGTTAAAATACAGATATCATGAGATGCACAGGTTAACATAATTTATCAAAATTACCTAAAATGAACAACAGATGTGATGTTTGAGTGTGACCAAGCGTTTTCCTCCCACACTGTATGCAGCCAAGGGGTACACATCACCAAGTTTCTGCTGCTCGATAAGAGCCATTTTACCAGTGTTCTCTAGTTGAAAAGATCTTAGATGCTCTTCATACCAGGCATCAAGTAACTTTACAATAAAATGTGCACGGTTGTTCAAAATGGCTATCTGAATAATCTCAGCAAAGTCAGGAAGTCCCCCAGTAGAGCCATGAGACAAGATCATCCCGACAGTGTACTTTGTTCCATAGCAGGTGACAGTGTTGGCTAACTGCACAGAAGACAGAAGCGGAGATGTTTCTCTTAAAGCTTCCTGTATGTCTGAATGCAACACATCTAAAGGCACTACAGATATTTTTGTGACACACAATGGCTGTTTTCCAACATCTGTATGAAAATGGCATGCCATCATCATCTGATGTCTTGTAGAAAGGGTCAACAACACATTTCTGAAGTTCTTTGTGTGCCTGACAACTTGCTTGAAGAAGCTATGTTTCGCTTCAAAGCGCATTGTCCACACACCAACCAGAGGCCCATACTCTTCAATCAATGCTGGATAATGTTCTAAAAAATGGTGTTTAGGTGTCAGTTTCTCTTCAGGAAAAACTGCCAAGAATCTGTCACGATGCTCAGATATTTTAAAGTCAAGGTATGCAATAGTTTCAACTGTATGAATAGGAGCAACTACCAATTCAACTATGTCTTTTAAAGTCAAAAGAACCTGCCAGGCAGAATCGTCCTCAGGTACCCGTGAACCAACAATGAGTGGCAACAACCGTATTAGGGCCCAATTTTCATGGGCATTTCCACCTATAGTTTTGCGTCACATGTAGTTTTGAGGGACTGCTTGAGGGCTGTTGGCTTTGTCTGAGCCCTTATAGGGAAAACGTGTGATTAACTCATTGAGTTCAGTCAAATTAAAGTACTTCTTCTTGGTGAAAGTCTGAAAACACAAGGCTAGTTCTCTTGGGATTATGCCTTCAAAAAGGTCATGTAGTGCATCTGGTGGGTACCCAGATACACAGTGAAAGTGATTCAACTTATCAGTCAATGGACACGATCGCTTAACACCAAAGCAATGGGTTAAATTTGGATTTTCTCTCACAGCTTGCACATGCAAACTATGGTCCTTCTTTGTCCGCGGTGGAAACACTCCAGTCCGCACTTCGTGTGTCTGGTACTCTGAAGAATGTCCAAGACAAAATCTACAGATGTACGGCCCTGTGAAACTTTCAACTAGACCACTAATCGAATGTGCACCGAGATTATCGGCTACAACACAGTGTACAGTTCCTTTAACACTTTTTCCAACACTGGAAATGAAAATCCCGTCCTGTTCTAGAGTGGCAAGATCTTTCAAGAGGGGTTCCAAAACTGCTTTGTATTCAAATTGTTTGACATTAACAGCTTTGCAAAGTAAAGCTAGGTGTATTGATGTTAATGCAGACTGCAACTGAAATGGTACGTTTGCCAAAATCCAATAAAAAGCTGTTATTTTGTGTTTTTTTCTTGAAGATCCTAGCGGGTTGCACACCTCAAAATCATCGACATAAAGAATTATAGAGAGTCTTGTCTCTTCTCCAGCATAGAAGGCATTTTGCTTGAAAAGTTTACCATCAAAAGTTGACTTAATATATCCAGTACTGTTTGAATGTCTGGATAGGATTCCCTCTGCAATGTCTTTATTCTTCAAGACTTTCTGCAAAGTCTCGAGAATAGGCACATATTGAAAGGTTTTGTTCTTTTGGGAATCAAGAATATATTCAACAGGATCAACACACCCGAAATGCTCCTTAAAATACCTCCT
This sequence comes from Cephalopholis sonnerati, assembly GCA_019142605.1. NCBI lineage: Eukaryota > Metazoa > Chordata > Actinopteri > Perciformes > Serranidae > Cephalopholis > Cephalopholis sonnerati. The sequence continues at coordinate 1,641,881 of JAGQAX010000009.1, read as the reverse complement.
TCTCTTAAAAGCTGAACCAAGTGGACCACCTGCAGCAAGTGCTGTACTAATGGGATGAAAGTTGCACAACTGTTCTGCCAAGTCTGTTATGATTGCCTGGTCAACAATGCACTTATTTAACTTCAATGTTGAATCAAGTATATTTCTAACAACTTCAACAGATGCTGAAGATGAAATGAACTGAAGGTCTTCAACCAAGGCATCAATGCACTTCACTGAGGCATTATAGACACTTTCTAGCTTCAGCAGAAGTAAGCCGATTCTTTGAAGAACCAAGTATGATGCACTTTCCTTATCACAATCTAAACTAGTGCCCTCATCATCACTGGCCTCTAATAAATCAGAATGATCAACGGTCTGATTGTGGTGACTCTCATACACACCTTGCTTAAAATCGCTCGAAGAATAGGATTTGTGTCTTCTACTTTTGTGTTTCAGAAACGTATTGTATATATTTGTCCGAAAGCTGCATCCTTCAAATACACAAAAGACAGTTTCGTGGCTCTTCAGATGATTTCCAATATGCTGAAAGTAGTCCTTCTCTGTAGAACAACTAGCACCGCAAACCAAACACTTGAAAGCGGAGACGATTCCTGGCTGTAGACTGTCTTCAGCTGTATGATACCTGGACAAATGTGTGCGAAGGGCACCCTGTGTTTTAAATGTGCAAGGGCAACTGTCATATAGACATGGCTGGGTTTGCCCACGACCAAATGTTGCGTGTTGTAGTCTGTAATGTTTTAGTAGATTCCCCTTTGTAGCAGACAAAGACTTGCAGATCTTACAATGCCATCCCATAGGACAGAACCTAAGGTAATAAGAAAGAAAATGTCCTTTTTACTTACTGTATAACTAGTAGCCTACATCACTAATAGATCTAGTAATTAAATAATGTACAACGGCTGAACAATTAATCAAATTTTTATCAAAGTTGCAATACAGTCTACTGTAATTTTTAAATCACGGGAGGCACAACAGTTCTTAAAGGCAAAATGTGTGACAAAAATCATTTTAAATTAAATGTTATGCTGCAGAGATGTCCTGTCCTTCTACAGACTTCAAAAAAACATGTGTTACAGATCCCTACAAAAATCACACCATAATCATTTTAAAGCGATATTCCTCTTTGCCAGATTAATCCACTAAACATGTACTCACCCCTGTGCTGATGTGATGATGGGTGAAGATCTTCAGTTCACAAAACAATCCTGGAGTTTTAAGAGAAAGAGGGTAGCAGCCTCATCCAGTACAATGGCAGAGAATGGAGACATGGCTCGTGGACACTTGGATTACACTACACAAGCAGGATGGAGACATTTTGTTTTGAGGTTTTTTTTTTTTATACGTTTATCCGTGGTCACCAATCACTGCCATTGTACTGGATGAGGCTGCTACCCTCTTTTCTCCTAAAACTCCAAGATTGTTTTGTGAACTGAAGATCTTGACCCATCATCACATCAGCATAGGAGTGAGTACTTACTGAGTGGATTAATCTGGGAAAGTGGAATATCGCTTTAATATTTTTCAATGAAAATGAGAACAATGACACAAAATTATAATTCCCTCTGACAATGCAAATCATATGGGCAATTGCAATATTACTGAAAACATAATCAGAATTAGATATTTTTTTCGAAATCGTTCAGCCCTATAATATACCATTACATGTAAGAGATTGGGCACCTTTGATTTTAATATTTATTGTTTGACATTTGTTGATGTGCATACTACCTTATAGTTGGTTTCATATTTTTGTCTGACATCTTAAAGGGATAGTTTATTTTTTGAAGTGGACCTCTATGAGGTATTTATCCAGTGGAGAAACTGACAATTATACTGGCACAGATGCAATGTACTGCTCTAAAAAACGGAACTATCCCTTTAAGAATGTCCAAAATAAACTTTTTTTGCTGTCACGTTATTACAAGATGAAAACATGATTAGTTAGTGTTATGGGTGTGGAAAAGTATGTACAAACCATTAACTTAACTGTATGTCTATGAGAAATCTGTATTTCTATATTTTCTGCTGCTTAAATTTCAAATTCAGGTTTGAACTACAGGCTTTGAACATCACTAACAATTTAAACTGTAGTTAATCTGCTTTTTATGCAGCAAAGGTTGATACAAAAATAGTTATCAATTTCTAATGCAATACAAATGGTGTACACACCTTTACACAACATGCACTGTATGTGAAATATGGTATCACAGCATATGGTGTATTACGCATAATGTAAGTGTGATACATACCTGCTAAAAACTTTTAGTCACAGATTCTTCATGCATCTGGAAATAAATTCATATCAGGATTTAATTAACACACACACACATACAACAGGGAACATATTAGTAGTAACTTAAACAATCGAAATGTACAAACATTGTCACTCAGGTACCTACAAATATCAGTTTATCACCCAAAGAGGGTTGAATCAAGGCAACTGGATTTGTTTTTTGATCTTCAAGACATTTCCCCTCTCGTCCAAAAGGCTTATTGTTCTTAAAGAAACATCTTCAATACCCCAAAACATGTCCAGGTGCTTTGACTTAACCTTTCTTTGGATAACTAGCAGTGTATCAGATATAAGTCCACTACATTCAGGTCTCTATTAACGTCAGAATAAGAGAACATTCCTTCAGGGGCACAAGAAACAACAAGAAAGAGGTCTATGATCTTACTTAAGTACAGAATCACATTTAAATAACCCAGTAGCTTCTGAAAGACTAGTTAGACACACTTACAATAGACTTACTTCCGTGAAAAATAAAAACATAACTAATCATAAAAAGAGTGGCATGAAATAATTGTTGAAGCTTAATAACCTTTGTAGATCCTTTATCTTAAGAGGATGATAATAGCAGGGACACTGGAACATGTCATATAAATGAGAATGAGGCTAAAAATAACCCTGACAAAGAAATGTATAATATAATCAAAAGATGTGCTGTTTCATCATAAGTTGTCTTTTAAACCTACAAGTGTGTGTTCCCTTCTTCACTTTCACCTGAGGAAGGCTATCAGTGAATGACACATTATAGAGCAAATTATTCATAAAAGGAAATGTATTTTGGTAATTTTTCCATGTGGATATGGTCTCTTTTTCTAGTATTTATTTTGATCTCATCATTCTATAAGAACGTCCAATGCCTAACTGAATGATTTACTCTGTGGTTACTACTGTTGGCAGTATGACTTCTAAAACGTTAGTGGGGAAAAGGAGGCATAACATAGCATTTAGCGTGACATAATGTACAGTGTTTAATGTGTGGTCGCAAACAGACGGACTAACGAAGCCTCTCCCTGGCAGCTCAGAGTCCGTACCAAACTTTATGTACTGATCTCAAGCCAGCATTCACAAACGCCAATCGGTGTAACTGTTCATCTGTCAGTGTGAGCTGCAACCAGTTTGAAAGCAAAACGTTACTCCGAGAAAACTAAGGGGAAAAAACGAGGAAGGCCGTTCGTGCCATCTGAATGTAACTGATGTAACTGAATGTAACGTTAATGGAGAGGCTCGGGGAGAGCTGGTGAATTTAGGATTAGCCAAACACCAGCCATTGTGCTCAAAACACATTAACAGACGTTCAGTGAAAATAACGCCAAATTAAAAAAACGAAAGACGAAACAGCGCACTTTGTTTCAAAATGTAACGACACAAAAACGACTGTTTTTTCCTTCCGAAATGTGTAACGTTACAAAAGCTGATAAGTATTCTGCTTTTAACATGCTACTTGAGTAATAATGTTAGTACAATGTAATTGTGAAAACTAAATGCAGTAACTTTAGACGAAACTCCTACATTGATTACTCACCGTTTGTTTGTCCCTCCATCATGGTGTCGTCGCGTGCTAGCTAGCTTGTTATGTGGGGGAGGGGGGTGGGCTGAGGCTGAGGCTGAGGCCAGGAAACTTAATTAAATAAAAGACTAGCTTGTATTTTACGGCCCTTATATTACGGTATTACGTTACACTTTGGGAAGTAACATTAAATTGTGGCAGTGAGACTACTTTTTCAATCGTCGCGATGCTTTTAGCCGGATCAAAGACAATGTAGGCTGACTTCCAATCACTAACACTGTAACTTCATTTTGACTTACAGTGCAGTAAAGTTGGCATGTTTGGTAATTTGCAGTAACACAATGTTAACTGCTACAGACACTTGAATTGTTTGTTAACCAAGAACAATTAAACAGGTCTTACCTTAAAACAAACGGCAGTCCATGACATGTGTGGCAGACTTGATGTCCCTGTGATGAAAAATGCATTGGGCGGGATTGTAGGTTGTTAAAATCAAGACCTCCAATGAGTAAAATTTATCAATTTTCTGCACTTTTGACTTTCTTGATGAAAATAATTAAATTCTACTCAGTGTTTCTCAGCTGATTTTATTTAAAAAATAACTGAGTAAAATGCAGTTAATAAATTATTAAAATTTGGTGAATTCAACTCAGTGTGATTCCAAACTGCACACAGTCTTTTTATTATGTATAGTTTACTCTTATTTATTTAGAAAATATTAATTAACCCTGATCACAGTTTTTGCAGTGCACACACACCTACACACATATACACACACACACATGCTTGTATATAGTTAGTTAGGATTTGCGTGTTTTGGTTTTGGTTTTGCTTTGCTTTGCTTTATGAATAAATATAATTTTGGAATCGTACCTGCTGTCTGTTTAATGTTGTACAATAGTGAATGAATAGTCAACCTCTGCTGCGTCAAGAATTCCGAAATCCTTCAGGCTTTATTATTAATTTGGTTATGGTTATTAATTTAATTATTAATCAATTTCCCAAATTAATAGTTTAGTGAACTTTTGAGACTGATATCATTAACTGGCTATCATTTTCCCTTTCCGGGAATGGTGCCCTACGAGGTGATTTAATGTTAATTAAGTCCCATTATTTAACATAATTAATAATTATTACTAATAATTATTAATTATTTCTGATAGCCAATTTGAGCCTATTAATGTAGATTCCCTACATTAATGGTATCGCCATACTAAGCCTATAAGTGTGGATTGCCAACATTTTGGTGCCCCTTGATAAGGCCTAGTACTATAATTTACAACATAGCTATGAAAACATAAATAAGCTACATCAGCACCGCAGTTGTAATATAACAGCAAATATATGTACGTCTTTTTTAATCACAATAACGATGCAGACACTGACGACTACGATAGAGTAATATCTTACAAATGTAATGTACTATAATCTATTCAATACTAGCGTCACGGATCTGTTTTAAAACTCATAGAGAAGCTAATATTAACATTAGGCTAATACAAGCTACCAAAGTGGCTACGTTAGCAAAAGTTACATATTTCATGAAAATAACAAATCGTCCCTGAAGCAAAACAAATAATTACCTGCCCAACATAAAGAGAGCGACCTCGGCATCACTTTTCAGCCCCTTCAGATCCCTCAGTTGTCTCCACCGCTGAAAAGCTACACCAATGTTTACTCATGTTTGCCCTCTGGCTTTATCCAAAGCTTTTTTATTTGCAGCTTTTTCTGTGGAGCAGCCATCACAAGTAACCGTGGAATCGGTACTTTGGGCTGTATTTGCTCCGCCATTGCTCAAAAATGAACGTTCTTCTGTGACTCGGTAGATCCGCAGCAAGAAGTGTGCTGAGTTTTCCGGAAACAGCGGCACATGAGGACGAGATCACCGTGAACGCGCGCAGTGGGTAGGGGCGGGGGGGCGGGTGCAGAACTAGACCTGAAGGAATCTGATTGGATTTTGCCCTTCGGACCGAAGTGCGCTGATTGGTCGAAGTTTTCTCAGTCCTGCAGCTGCTACAGAGGTCTGATTTTTTCTGCTCCTTTTTCTAAAGACATAGTGTATTGATTCCTTTGACAATATAAGGACCATTTCACCCAGTACAACAGAACGTGCTTCTGAACAAGATTACCAACCCCAGCTTTAAGGTGTGAGGGGCGTACATTTTCTAAATTCCCATTTTTGGACATTGATTACAGCACCTCCATTTGGCTGACAAATAACAATAATAATAATGATAATTAAAGCTGCAAGCAGCGTTGAACGGGCCCTCGCACCTTCACGCAACTCGAGGGCAGTGGCAGGACGTCGGCTGACATCGCCCTTCATGCCTGTCCAAGGCTGACCGCTCACGCAGGAGTTATCATACAAAGACATGTCATTTGGCCACTAGTTGGCGCCGTGCTAATAACCAAGTATTGGCGCATACATGTGTTCAGGGCAGGACTGTCATCAATCCTGTGAAGTTTGGGGAAGATTTGAACATGTATGGTCAAGTTGTGAAGCAGTTACAAGCAAATCCAAAATGGTGGACTTCCTGTTGAGTTTGGCACATGGCTCCAAGAGGCTTTTTTGTACGTCTTTCAGTGATACATGTGCCTCCCAAGTTTCCTACATGTAGGTGAAAGCAGCTTCGGGGGCTGCTTCGTTGAATAATTGTAGGGGGCGCTGTTGGGCCATGTTGGCACATAAAAGCATAAAAATGACACCAGACAACACAAATCGGGTCCTGTCATATGTGTGCCAAGTTTCATGACTTTACAAGCATCCCTTACCCCTCAAAAACAACTTTGTGTTTTATGGCGAATAAGGTGTTGCCACAGTGACAGCTGAGGAAACTCAAAAGATTCTGGTGTCATCATCATCAAGGTCTTGGGACTATGTCTCACCAAATTGAGGTGGTTGATATTAACCTGGTAGAAGAGAGACATGAAAGAATGAAAGCAGTAACTTTCTGCAATCAGTAGGCGGCGCTATGACGGTGATGAAAAATTGTGCTGTCAATGTTTTCAGCGCTGGACTGTTATCATCTGTATGAAGTTTTGGAAAGATATGTCCACCTAGAGTTTTGAAGTCGTTCTGATGAATCCTATAGGAGGAGTTTGTTAAAATACAACACGTGCAAAAAGCCAAAAATGGCCGCAAAATTCAAAATGGCCGACTTTTTGTTTGGTTTGGTTTAATGGTGCAAGAGGCTTTTTTTGTGCGTCTGGGTGTGATACATGTATGTACCGATTTTTGTGCATATCGGTGAATGTCCTCTGGGGGTTACTTTTATGAATGGGCGTGACCAAGTCATTTAGCCACGCCCATCAACGAAACTCATAGCACATGTTCAGGCCTGGACCGTTAACACACATATGAAGTTTCAGGCAGATATGACCAAGGACACTGAAGTTAAGGCCACTTTTATGCGTTTTGGTGAAACATCGACTTTGTCGCGCTCTGGGCGCAACGCGGTTTGACGATACGTCACAATCTTAATAATATAGCATAACCAAGGTCTTGAGGCCTCTCTGACCAAATTTGAGGTGGATATGCTGAACGTGCTCAGAGCTGCACCTCAAAGTCTAAAACATGGCATTTTCTGGTTTCAGCAGGGGGCGTTATGACAAATACAAATTTTCTGCATGTAGACGTGTTCAGGGCGGGACTATTATATATCCAGTGAAGTTTGGTGCAGATCGGACCATTTACCCCAAAGTTGTAGCAATTTCGTTTTTCATGGCGAGACGTCAAACTTCTCCATCAAAAAGCCGATACGCTCCTCAACGGTTAGCTGATCTTTTGATAACTTTTGATCACAAACTAGTCTAGATGGTACACAGCAAGTTTGAAGTGATTCTGATCAATCCTGTAGGAGGAGTTTGTCAAAATACAACACGTGGAAAACGCCAAAAATGGCCGCAAATGTCAAAATGGCCCACTTCCTGTTGGGTTTGGCCTATGCGTTAAGGAGGCTTTGTTGCACCTCTAGGGATGATACATGTGCATACCGATTTTTGTGCATGTCGGCAAAACTTGCTATGGGGGATGCTGCACTTTAAGGGGCGTGGCCAAGCCATACGGCCACCCTCATTGATGAAACTCATACCATATGTTCAGGCCTGGACTGTTAACAAACCTGTTAAATATCAGTCAGATTGGACCAAGTACACTAAAGGTAATGCGAATTTCTGTTTTTTGGCGAAACCTCAACCTTCGCCGCCACCTGACGGCCAAACCGTTTATCTATGGAAAAATCTTTTAATAACTTTTGATCACAACTTTGTCTAGATTACACACAGTGATTTTCAAGTTGTTCTGATTAATCCTGTAGGAGGAATTCGTTAAAATACAACACGTGCAAAACGCCAAAAATCACCATGAAATTAAAAATGGCCAACTTCCTGTTGGGTGTGGCCAATGGGTCCAGAGACTTTTTTGTGCGTCTGGGTGTCATACATGTGTGTACCAATTTTCGTGCATGTCGGTGAAACATGCGGCAGGGACTGATGTTTAAAGGGCGTGGTCAAGCCATTTGGCCACGCCCATCAACGAAACTCATGTCACATGTTCAGGCCTGGACCGTTAACACACATATGAAGTTTCAGGCAGATATGATAAAGGACACTGAAGTTAAGGCCACTTTTATGCGTTTTGGCGAAACATCGACTTTGCCGTGCTCTGGGCGCAACGCCGTTTGACAATACGTCACAATCTTCATAATGTAGCATTACCAAGGTCTTGAGGCCTCTCTGACCAAATTTGAGTTGGATATGCTGAACGGGCTCAGAGCTGCACCTCAAAGTCTAAAACATGGCTTTTTCTGTTTCCAGCAGGGGGCGCTATGACAAATACAAAATTTCTGCATGTAGACGTGTTCAGGGCGGGACTATTATATATCCAGTGAAGTTTGGTGCACATCGGACCATTTACCCCAAAGTTATAGCAATTTTGTTTTTCATGGCGAGACGTCAAACTTCGCTGCCAAAAAGCCGATTCCCCCCTCAACGGGTAACTGATCTTTTAATAACTTTTGATCACAAAGTAGTGTAGATGATACACAGCGATTTTGAAGCCGTTCTGATTATTCCTGTAGGAGGAGTTCGTTAAAATACAAAATGTGGAAAACGCCAAAAATGGCCGCTAAATTCAAAATGGCCGACTTCCTGTTGGGTTTGGCCTATGGCTCCAAAAGACTTTTCTGTGCGTCTTTGTGGGATACATACGTGTACCGATTTTCATGCATGTCGGTGAAACGTGCCGCAGGGGCTGCTGTTTAAGGGGCGTGGCCACGTCGGGTGGCCACGCCCATCGCTAAAACCCATATCACATGTAAATTTCCATCACGACTGACACGTGTGCCAAATTTGGTGAGTTTTTGAGTATGTTAAAGCTCCCAAAATTGCGATTCATTACAAGGAAGAAGAAAAATTAAAGCTGCAAGCAGCGTTGAACGGGCCCTCTTCACCCCACGCAACTCGGGGTCTGGCGCGGCCGCCACCGTGTCGCCAGAGGTCGACCGGCAGACGAGGCGCTGAATGTTCGCCTCCTTCGGACAGTGTAGGAACCAATGCGTTGCGACTTCCCGTCTCCACTGGGTGGCGCTATGACTCTGACTCCTGAGCGTCATGTGGGTGTGTTCATGCCAGGACTATTATCATACATGTGAAGTTTGGAGCAGATTCGACCATTAGATCCCATGTTATAGCAATATTGTGTTTCATGGTGAGACATCAAGTGTCGACGCCATGTCACAGCCACACCGTTCCATGCTGAGCAATTCTCTTAATATGTTTTGATCACACACTTGTGTAGATGGTACACACCAGTTTTGGAGTTAATTGATTCATTTCTGGAGGAGGAGATCATTAAAATACAACACGTGGAAAACGCCAAAAATGACTGTAAATTTCAAAATGGCCGACTTCCTGTCGGGTGTGGCCTATCTGTGCAAGAGGCTTTTTTGTGCGTCTGGACACGATACATGTGCATACTGATTTTCGTGTACGTCTGTGAAAGTTGTTATGGGGGACGCTGCACTTTAAGGGGCGTGGCCAAACCATACGGCCACGCTTATTGATGAAACTCATACTATACATTCAGGTCTGGACTGTTAACAAACATGTGAAGTTTGGTGAAGAATGGACAATGTATGCCAAAGTTATACTAATTTCGTGTTTTATGGCGAGACATCAAACTTCGCCGCCACCTGACGGCCAAACCGTTTCATGATGCAAAAATCTGCTCATAAGTTTTGATTACACCTTTGTCTAGATGGCACACAATGATTTTGAAGTTGTTCTGATGCATCCTGTAGGTGGAGTTCATTAAAATACAACACGTGGAAAACGCCAAAAATGACCATTAAATTCAAAATGGCTGACTTCCTGTTGGGTGTGGCCTATGGGTCCAAGATGCTTTTTTGTGCGTCTGGGTGTGATACATGTGTGTACCAATTTTCATGCATGTCGGTGAAACGTGCTACGGGGGCTGGTGTTTAAAGGGCGTGGCCATGTCATTTAGCCACGCCCCTTATGAAATTAATATCATATGCTCAGGGCGAGACCAGTGACGTACATGTGAAGTTTCAGGCAGATCCGACCAAGTACACCAAAGTTAGAGCCACTTCATGGGTTTCGGCGAAACGTCAACCTTCGCCACTCCGTCACAGCGAAACCGTTTGACGAGACATTATGATCTTCACAATATAGCATGGCCAACATGTTAAGGCCTTTCTGACCAAATTTGAGTTGAATATGGTAAATGTGGTCAGAGCAGCACCTCAAAGTGTAAAACATGGTATTTCCTGTTGCCAGCAGGGGGCGCTATGACAATTACTGAATTTTTTGATGTAGACGTGTTCAGGGCGGGACTATTATCCATCATGTGAAGTTTGGTGCAGATAGGATCATCTACACCAAAGTTGTAGTAGTTGTAGTATAATTTCGTGTTTTTTGGCGAGATATCCAAATTGACCCTTCTGCAGCGACCGCGCCTTCGACGTAACGAAGATCTTTTAATAACTTTTGATCCCACTGTAGTCGAGCACGCACAGGTAAATTTTTAAGTCAATCCGATAAAATCTGTAGGAGGAGTTCGCTCAAGTACAACGTGTGGAAATGGCCAAAAATGACCTTATTTTGAAAAAACAATTCAAAATGGCCGACTTCCTGTTTGTTTTAGGGTGTCGCTCCAAGAGGCTTTTTTGTGCGTCCCGGGATGATACATATGTGTACCAAATTTCATACGCCTAGGGCAAAGTTAAAGCAGGGGGCTTCGATTTTGAAAACTGTTAGGGGGCGCCATTGAGCCATTTTGCCACGCCCCTTTGTAACGACCATAAAATATCGAAATTTTCACCAGACGTGACGAGTGTGCAAATTTTCCTGACTTTTTGGGCATGTTCAGGCCCTCAAAAATGCGATCAAAGGTTTAAAAGAAAAATAATAAGAATAATTTTTATGATTTCAATAGGGCTCTCGCACGGTTCGTGCTCGGGCCCTAATAATTAAAGCTGCAAGCAGCGTTGAACGGGCCCTCGCACCCCACGCAACTCGGGGCCTGGCGCGGCTGCCACCGTCTCGCCAGAGGTCGACCGGCAGACGAGGTGCTGAATGTTCGCCTCCTTCGGACAGTGTAGGAACCAATGCGTTGCGACTTCCCGTCTCCACTGGGTGGCGCTATGACTCTGACTCCTGAGCATCATGTGGGTGTGTTCATGCCAGGACTATTATCATACATGTGAAGTTTGGAGCAGATTCGACCATTAGATCCCATGTTATAGCAATATCGTGTTTCATGGTGAGACATCAAGTGTCGACGCCATGTCACAGCCACACCGTTCCATGCTGAGCAATTCTCTTAATATGTTTTGATCACACACTTGTGTAGATGGTACACACCAGTTTTGGAGTTAATTGATTCATTTCTGGAGGAGGAGATCATTAAAATACAACACGTGGAAAACGCCAAAAATGACTGTAAATTTCAAAATGGCCGACTTCCTGTTGGGTGTGGCCTATCCGTGCAAGAGGCTTTTTTGTGCGTCTGGACACGATACATGTGCATACTGATTTTCGTGTACGTCTGTGAAAGTTGTTATGGGGGACGCTGCACTTTAAGGGGCGTGGCCAAGCCATACGGCCACGCTTATTGATGAAAGTCATACTATACATTCAGGTCTGGACTGTTAACAAACATGTGAAGTTTGGTGAAGAATGGACAATGTATGCCAAAGTTATACTAATTTCGTGTTTTATGGCGAGACATCAAACTTCGCCGCCACCTGACGGCCAAACCGTTTCATGATGCAAAAATCTGCTCATAAGTTTTGATTACACCTTTGTCTAGATGCACACAATGATTTTGAAGTTGTTCTGATGCATCCTGTAGGTGGAGTTCATTAAAATACAACACGTGGAAAATGCCAAAAATGACCATTAAATTCAAAATGGCCGACTTCCTGTTGGGTGTGGCCTATGGGTCCAAGATGCTTTTTTGTGCGTCTGGGTGTGATACGTGTGTACCAATTTTCATGCATGTCGGTGAAACGTGCTACAGGGGCTGGTGTTTAAAGGGCGTGGCCATGTCATTTAGCCACGCCCCTTATGAAATTAATATCATATGCTCAGGGCGAGACCAGTGACGTACATGTGAAGTTTCAGGCAGATCCGAACAAGTACACCAAAGTTAGAGCCACTTCATGGGTTTCGGCGAAACGTCAACCTTCGCCACTCCGTCACGGCGAAACCATTTGACGAGACATTATGATCTTCACAATATAGCATGGCCAACATGTTAAGGCCTTTCTGACCAAATTTGAGTTGAATATGGTAAATGTGGTCAGAGCAGCACCTCAAAGTGTAAAACATGGTATTTCCTGTTGCCAGCAGGGGGCGCTATGACAATTACTGAATTTTTTGATGTAGATGTGTTCAGGGCGGGACTATTATCCATCATGTGAAGTTTGGTGCAGATAGGATCATCTACACCAAAGTTGTAGTAGTTGTAGTATAATTTCGTGTTTTTTGGCGAGATATCCAAATTGACCCTTCCGCAGCGACCGCGCCCTTCGACGTGACGAAGATCTTTTAATAACTTTTGATCCCACTGTAGTCGAGCACACACAGGTACATTTTTAAGTAAATCCGATAAAATCTGTAGGAGGAGTTCGCTCAAGTACAACGTGTGGAAATGGCCAAAAATGACCTTATTTTGAAAAAACAATTCAAAATGGCCGACTTCCTGTTTGGTTTAGGGTGTCGCTCCAAGAGGCTTTTTTGTGCGTCCCGGGATGATACATATGTGTACCAAATTTCATACGCCTAGGGCAAAGTTAAAGCAGGGGGCTTCGATTTTGAAAACTGTTAGGGGGCGCCATTGAGCCATTTTGCCACGCCCCTTTGTAACGACCATAAAATATCGAAATTTTCACCAAACGTGACGAGTGTGCAAATTTTCCTGACTTTTTGGGCATGTTCAGGCCCTCAAAAATGCGATCAAAGGTTTAAAAGAAAAATAATAAGAATAATTTTTATGATTTCAATAGGGCTCTCGCACGGTTCGTGCTCGGGCCCTAATTAAAGCTGCAAGCAGCATTGAACGGGCCCTCGCACCTCACGCAACTCGAGGGCGGTGGCAGGACGCCGGCTCACGCCGCCGTTCATTCCTGTCGAAGGCAGACCCCGCACGCAGGACTTACACGTCATATCCCTCAAATCATACGAAGACATGTAAGTTTGCCAGTAGGTGGCGGCGTACTAACAACCAAGTATTGGTGTATAGATTTGTTCAGGGCAGGAGTGTCATCAATCCTGTGAAGTTTGGGGAAGATTGGAACATGTATGGTGAAGTTGCAAACCAGTTACAAGCAAATTCAAAATGTCGGACCTCCTGTTGGGTTTGGCACATGGCTGCAAGAGGCTTTTTTATACGTCTTTCGGTGATGCATATGCTTACCAAGTTTCATAGATGTAGCTCAAACCAGCTTCGGGGGCTGCTTCGTAGAAAATTTGTAGGGGGCGCTGTTGAGCCATGTTGGCACATCAGAGCAGAAAAATCACATCAGACAACCCTAATCGGATCCTGCCATATGTGTGCCAAGTTTCATGACTTTACAACTATCCCTTACCCCTCAAAAACAACTTCGTCTTTTATGGCTAATAAGGCGTGGCCACGGTGACCAAACATCACTAAGCTTTACAGCTGGCCTCGGGAGTGACTCCACATCACGTTCGCCAAATTTCATGCGAATCGACAAATTTTCATGTCACTTGATTTTTCTCTGTTTATAGCGCCCCCTATTGGCCAATTTCCACCAAATTTGGCACTGAGTCTCAGGTAGACCTCTGAAACAAGTGAACGGAGTTTGACGTTGATAGCTTTTAGTTTGACAAAAATATGCAAAGGTATGTGTTTTTTAGCTAGCAGAAAAAAACTGTTTATTGTTAGCTAGTGCATTTTTTGGAGTAGCAAAACTCTTTTGATAACTTTTGGTCAGGCAAGTCTGGAGATTGTATGTGCAAAGTTTCGTGAAGATGGAGCTTAAATGCTAGGAGGAGTTCGAAAAAGTAGGTTTTTGATGTATAGTGAATTACAAAGAGAAATATGCAGTGGGAGTGGGCGTGGCCTATGTCAGAAGATGTGACTGTATTCAGGGAACACGTGGATATAAAGGTTATGCAAATGTGATTTAACATGTGGAAGTTACAGGCCAAAATGCGTTTGCATCCGTTATAGCGCCACCTAGTGGAGAAGACGCACAATTTTTGCTAGGGTTTGTCTCTATGCTATTCTCTATATACCCTGTGAATTTCACAGCCCTCAGCATAATACTTGAGCTGAAATAAATGTTTGTTTTTTATCTTGTAATTGGCCACGCCCACTTTTACCAGTCGTGACTAACTTCAAAGTATGGCCTCAGGAGGGGACCAGCATCATACTCACCAAATTTCATATATATCGGTGCAGCCATTTACGAGATATAAATTTCCCATATTTGCAGCGCCCCCTAGTGGCCAAAATTAGCTAAATTTGGTTCTTTCCCTCACAGTGACATGTCAATCAAGGATCTCAGATTTGGTGTTGTTAGCATTCATTTTGACCGAGATATGCAGCAGTTCGCCTTTTTATAGCTAGCTAGAAAAATTTATTCGTTAATAACTTGCGCATATTTTGACCTAACAAAATTCCTTTGATAACTTTAGATCAGGTCCAGACAAAGACTCTACTTGCCAAGTTTCACGCTGAACGGACAAAACCCCAAGGAGGAGTTCGAAAAAGTAGGTTTTCCAGTTTTCGCGATTTTGCGAAAACAAATTAAGTCGGAAATGGGCGTGGCCCCATCCAGGTGATTCAGCACTATTCAGGGAATCTGTGGATATGAGGTTTTTGAACATGCGACACATGGTCTGTGAGTTATAGCCCAAAATACATTGAAAATGAGTAGGGGGCGCTATTGAGCCATTTTTGTGCACATTGTCATGAAACCCCTACCATATGTAAATTTTCACCACTTCTGACGAGTCTGTAAAGTTTCATGAGTTTTCGAGTATGTTACGCCCCCCAAAAAGGCAGTTGATTTCGGATAAGAAGAAGAAGAAGAAGAAGAATAATTAAAGCTGCAAGCAGCGTTGAACGGGCCCGAGCACCCCACGCAACTCGGGGCCTGGCGCGGCCGCCACCGTGTCGCCAGACGTTGACCGGCAGACGAGGCGCTGAATGTTCGCCTCCTTCGGACAGTGTAGGAACCAATGCCTTGCGACTTCCCGTCTCCACTGGGTGGCGCTATGACTCTGACTCCTGAGCGTCATGTGGGTGTGTTCATGCCAGGACTATTATCATACATGTGAAGTTTGGAGCAGATTCGACCATTAGATCCCATGTTATAGCAATATCGTGTTTCATGGTGAGACATCAAGTGTCGACGCCATGTCACAGCCACACCGTTCCATGCTGAGCAATTCTCTTAATATGTTTTGATCACACACTTGTGTAGATGGAGTTAATTGATTCATTTCTGGAGGAGGAGATCATTAAAATACAACACGTGGAAAACGCCAAAAATGACTGTAAATTTCAAAATCGCCGACTTCCTGTCGGGTGTGGCCTACATGTGCAAGAGACTTTTTTGTGCGTCTGGACAAGATACATTTGCATACTGATTTTCGTGTACGTCTGTGAAAGTTGTTATGGGGGACGCTGCACTTTAAGGGGCGTGGCCAAGCCATACGGCCACGCTTATTGATGAACCTCATACTATACATTCAGGTCTGGACTGTTAACAAACATGTGAAGTTTGGTGAAAAATGGACAATGTATGCCAAAGTTATACTAATTTCGTGTTTTATGGCGAGACATCACACTTCGCCGCCACCTGACGGCCAAACCGTTTCACGATGCAAAAATCTGCTTATAAGTTTTCATTACACCTTTGTCTAGATGGCACACAATGATTTTGAAGTTGTTCTGATGCATCCTGTAGGTGGAGTTCATTAAAATACAACACGTGGAAAACGCCAAAAATGACCATTAAATTCAAAATGGCCGACTTCCTGTTGGGTTTGGCCAACGGGTCCAAGAGACTTTTTTGTGCGTCTGGATGTGATACATATGTGTACCAATTTTCATGCATGTCAGTGAAACGTGTGGGTGTGGCCAAGCCATTTGGCCACGCCCATCATATCACATGTTCAGGGCTGGACTGTTAACACACATGTGAAGTTTCAGGCAGATATGACCAAGAACACTGAAGTTAAGGCCACTTAACTGCGTTTTGGCGAACCGTTGACTTCGCCGCCCTGTGGGCGGAACGCCGTTCGGCGATACGTCACAAATCTTCATCATGTAGCATTACCAACGTGTTGAGGCCTTTCTGACCAATTTTGAGTTGAATATACTGAACGTGCTGAGAGTAGCACCTCAAAGTCTAAAACATCGCTTTTCCTGTCGCCAGCAGGGGGCGCTTTGAGAACGGGGGAATTTTTTGATGTTGGCGTGATGAAGGCCGGACTACGATCATACCCAGCAAGTTTTGTGCCGATCGGACTTATCATGCACAAGTAATAGCACTTTTGTTTTTTGGGGTTTTTTTTGGCGAGACGTCAAACTTCGCCACCACCTGACAGCCAAACCGTTTAACATAGGGAAAATCGTATGATAACTTTTGATCATCAAGTGGTCTAGTTGATGCACGCCAAATTTGAAGCCGATCGGATGAATCATGTAGGAGGAGATAGAAAAAGTACGAGGAGTGCGAATCGCCCAATCTGGCGTCAAATTCAAAATGGCTGACTTCCTGTCGGGTGTGGCCTATATGTGCAAGAGGCTTTTTTGTGCGTCTGGATGTGATACATATGTGTACCAATTTTCATGCATGTCGGTGAAACGTGCCGTAGGGGCTGATGTTTAAAGGGTGTGGCCAAGCCATTTTGCCACGCCCATCAACGAAATTCATATCACATGTTCAGGGCTGGACTGTTAACACACATGTGAAGTTTCAGGCAGATATGACCAAGGACACTGAAGTTAAGGCCACTTAACTGCGTTTTGGCGAACCGTTGACTTCGCCGCCCTGTGGGCGGAACGCCGTTCGGCGATACGTCACAAATCTTCATCATGTAGCATTACCAACGTGTTGAGGCCTTTCTGACCAATTTTGAGTTGGATATACTGAACGTGCTGAGAGTAGCACCTCAAAGTCTAAAACATCGCTTTTCCTGTCGCCAGCAGGGGGCACTTTGAGAAGGGGGAATTTTTTGATGTTGGCGTGATGAAGGCCGGACTACGATCATACCCAGCAAGTTTTGTGCCGATCGGACTTATCATGCCCAAGTAATAGCACTTTTGTTTTTTTGGGTTTTTTTGGCGAGACGTCAAACTTCGCCGCCACCTGACAGCCAAACCGTTTAACATAGGGAAAATCGTATGATAACTTTTGATCATCAAGTGGTCTAGTTGATGCACGCCAAATTTGAAGCCGATCCGATGAATCATGTAGGAGGAGATAGAAAAAGTACGAGGAGTGCGAATCGCCCAATCTGGCGTCAAATTCAAAATGGCTGACTTCCTGTTGGGTGTAGCCAATGGGTCCAAGAGGCTTTTTTGTGCGTCTGGATGTGATACATATGTGTACCAATTTTCATGCATGTCGGTGAAACGTGCCGTAAGGGCTGATGTTTAAAGGGTGTGGCCAAGCCATTTGGCCACGCCCATCAACGAAATTCATATCACATGTTCAGGGCTGGACTGTTAACACACATGTGAAGTTTCAGGCAGATATGACCAAGGACACTGAAGTTAAGGCCACTTAACTGCGTTTTGGCGAACCGTTGACTTCCACGCCCTGTGGGCGGAACGCCGTTCGGCGAAACGTCACAAATCTTCATCATGTAGCATTACCAACGTGTTGAGGCCTTTCTGACCAATTTTGAGTTGGATATACTGAACGTGCTGAGAGTAGCACCTCAAAGTCTAAAACATCGTTTTTGCTGTCGCCAGCAGGGGGCGCTTTGAGAACGGGAGAATTTTTTGATGTTGGCGTGATGAAGGCCGGACTACGATCATACCCAGCAAGTTTTGTGCCGATCGGACTTTTCATGCCCAAGTAATAGCACTTTTGTTTTTTGGGGGGTTTCTTGGCGAGACGTCAAACTTCGCCGCCACCTGACGGCCAAACCGTTTAACGTAGGGAAAATCGTATGATAACTTTTGATCATCAAGTGGTCTAGTTCCAGCACGCCAAATTTGAAGCCGATCCAATGAAGCGTGTAGGAGGAGATAGCTCTGAGAGAATTCTTGGAAATCGCCAAAATCGGTAAAAAAATGAATATTCAAATCAAAATAGCCGGCTTCCTGTTGGTTTTAGAAAAAAGTCCAAGTGCGCATTTTCGTGCGTCTTGGGATGATACACGACCTCCCCGAATTTCGTGGAATTTGGTCAAACGGGTTGCCGGTGGGAGCCGATTGAAGTTTTCTAGGGGGCGCCATTTCGCCATTTTGCAACGGGCATCTTTTAAATTTTGCGTACACATAAATTTTCGCCAAGACGAATGTGCATGCCAAATTTGGTGAGTTTTTCAATATGTTAAAGCCCCCAAAAATGCGTTTAAAGTCGCGGAAAAAAATAATAATAATAATAATTAAAGCTGCAAGCAGCGTTGAGCGGGCCCTCGCACCCCACGCAACTCGGGGCCTGGCGCGGCCGCCACCGTGTCACCAGAGGTCGACCGTCAGACGAGGCGCTGAATGTTCGCCTCCTTCGGACAGTGTAGGAACCAATGCGTTGCGACTTCCCGTCTCCACTGGGTGGCGCTATGACTCTGACTCCTGAGCGTCATTTGGGTGTGTTCATGCCAGGACTATTATCATACATGTGAAGTTTGGAGCAGATTCGACCATTAGATCCCATGTTATAGCAATATCGTGTTTCATGGTGAGACATCAAGTGTAGACGCCATGTCACAGCCACACCGTTCCATGCTGAGCAATTCTCTTAATATGTTTTGATCACACACTTGTGTAGATGGTACACACCAGTTTTGGAGTTAATTGATTCATTTCTGGAGGAGGAGATCATTAAAATACAACACGTGGAAAACGCCAAAAATGACTGTAAATTTCAAAATGGCCGACTTCCTGTCGGGTGTGGCCTACATGTGCAAGAGGCTTTTTTGTGCGTCTGGACACGATACATGTGCATACTGATTTTTGTGTACGTCTGTGAAAGTTGTTATGGGGGACGCTGCACTTTAAGGGGCGTGGCCAAGCCATACGGCCACGCTTATTGATGAAACTCATACTATACATTCAGGTCTGGACTGTTAACAAACATGTGAAGTTTGGTGAAGAATGGACAATGTATGTCAAAGTTATACTAATTTCGTGTTTTATGGCGAGACATCAAACTTCGCCGCCACCTGACGGCCAAACCGTTTCACGATGCAAAAATCTGCTTCTAAGTTTTGATTACACCTTTGTCTAGATGGCACACAATGATTTTGAAGTTGTTCTGATGCATCCTGTAGGTGGAGTTCATTAAAATACAACACGTGGAAAACGCCAAAAATGACCATTAAATTCAAAATGGCCGACTTCCTGTTGGGTTTGGCCAATGGGTCCAAGAGACTTTTTTGTGCGTCTGGATGTGATACATATGTGTACCAATTTTCATGCATGTCAGGGAACGTGCCGCAGGGGCTGATGTTTAAAGGGCGTGGCCAAGCCATTTAACCACTCCCATCAACGAAATTCACATGACATTGTCAGGGCTGGACTCTTAACACACATGTGTAGTTTCAGGCAGATATGACCAAGGACACTGAAGTTAAGGCCACTTTCCTACGTTTTGGCGAAGCATCGACTTCGCCGCCCTCTGGGCGCAACGCCGTTTGACGATACATCACAATCTTCATCATGTAGCATTAACAACGTGTTGAGGCCTTTCTAACCAAATTTGAGTCGGATATGCTGAACGTGCTCAGAGCTGCACCTCAAAGTGTAAAAAATCACTTTTCCTGTCGCCAGCAGGGGGCGCTTTGAGAACAGGGGAATTTTTTGATGTAGACGTGTTCAGGGCGGGACTACGATCATACCCAGCAAGTTTTGTGCCGATTGGACCTTTCACGCCCTAATAATAGCACTTTTGTTTTTTGGGGGTTTTTTTGGCGAGACGTCAAACTTCGCCGCCACCTGACGGCCAAACCGTTTAACGTAGGGAAAATCGTATGATAACGTTTGATCATCAAGTGGTCTAGTTCCAGCACGCCAAATTTGAAGCCGATCCAATGAACCGTGTAGGAGGAGATAGCTCTGAGAGATTTCTTGGAAATCGCCAAAATCGGTAAAAAAATGAATATTCAAATCAAAATAGCCGGCTTCCTGTTGGTTTTAGAAAAAAGTCCAAGTGCGCATTTTCGTGCGTCTTGGGATGATACACGACCTCCCCGAATTTCGTGGAATTTGGTCAAACGGGCTGCCGGTGGGAGCCGATTGAAATTTTCTAGGGGGCGCTATTTCGCCATTTTGCAACGGGCATCTTTTAAATTTTGCGTACACATAAATTTTCGCCAAGACGAATGTGCATGCCAAATTTGGTGAGTTTTTGAATATGTTAAAGCCCCCAAAAATGCGTTTAAAGTCGCGGAAAAAAATAATAATAATAATAATAATAATAATAATAATCCTAAGGAAAACAATAGGGTCCTCGCACGGTACGTGCTCGGGCCCTAATTAAAGCTGCAAGCAGCGTTGAACGGGCCCTCGCACCCCACGCAACTCGGGGCCTGGCGCGGCCGCCACCGTCTCTCCAGAGGTCGACCGTCAGACGAGGCGCTGAATGTTTGCCTCCTTCGGACAGTGTAGGAACCAATGCGTTGCGACTTCCCGTCTCCACTGGGTGGCGCTATGACTCTGACTCCTGAGCGTCATGTGGGTGTGTTCATGCCAGGACTATTATCATACATGTGAAGTTTGGAGCAGATTCGACCATTAGATCCCATGTTATAGCAATATCGTGTTTCATGGTGAGACATCAAGTGTCGACTCCATGTCACAGCCACACCGTTCCATGCTGAGCAATTCTCTTAATATGTTTTGATCACACACTTGTGTAGATGGTACACACCAGTTTTGGAGTTAATTGATTCATTTCTGGAGGAGGAGATCATTAAAATACAACACGTGGAAAACGCCAAAAATGACTGTAAATTTCAAAATGGCCGACTTCCTGTCGGGTGTGGCCTACATGTGCAAGAGGCTTTTTTGTGCGTCTGGACACGATACATGTGCATACTGATTTTCGTGCACGTCGGTGAAAGTTGTTATGGGGGACGCTGCACTTTAAGGGGCGTGGCCAAGCCATACGGCCACGCTTATTGATGAACCTCATACTATACATTCAGGTCTGGACTGTTAACAAACATGTGAAGTTTGGTGAAGAATTGACAATGTATGCCAAAGTTATACTAATTTCGTGTTTTATGGCGAGACATCAAACTTCGCCGCCACCTGACGGCCAAACCGTTTCACGATGCAAAAATCTGCTTCTAAGTTTTGATTACACCTTTGTCTAGATGGCACACAATGGTTTTGAAGTTGTTCTGATGCATCCTGTAGGTGGAGTTCATTAAAATACAACACGTGGAAAACGCCAAAAATGACCATTAAATTCAAAATGGCCGACTTCCTGTTGGGTTTGGCCAATGGGTCCAAGTGACTTTTTTGTGCGTCTGGATGTGATACATATGTGTACCAATTTTCATGCATGTCAGTGAAACGTGCCGCAGGGGCTGATGTTTAAAGGGCGTGGCCAAGCCATTTGACCACGCCCATCAACGAAATTCACATGACATTGTCAGGGCTGGACTCTTAACACACATGTGAAGTTTCAGGCAGATATGCCCAAGGACACTGAAGTTAAGGCCACTTTCCTACGTTTTGGCGAAGCATCGACTTCGCCGCCCTCTGGGCGCAACGCCGTTTGACGATACGTCACAATCTTCATCATGTAGCATTAACAACGTGTTGAGGCCTTTCTGACCAAATTTGAGTTGGATATGCTGAACGTGCTCAGAGCTGCACCTCAAAGTGTAAAAAATCACTTTTCCTGTCGCCAGCAGGGGGCGCTTTGAGAACAGGGGAATTTTTTGATGTAGACGTGTTCAGGGCGGGACTACGATCATACCCAGCAAGTTTTGTGCCGATTGGACCTTTCACGCCCAAGTAATAGCAATTCTGGGTTTTTGGGTTTTTTTTTTTGAGACATCAAACTTCGCCGCCACCTGACGGCCAAACCGTTTAACGAGGGAAAGATCTTTTAATAACTTTTGATCATCATGTGGTCTAGTTGCAGCACGGCAAATTTGAAGCCGATCCAATGAACCGTCTAGGAGGAGATAGCTCTGAGAGCACACTAGCAAATCGCCAAAATCGGTAAAAAATGGAATATTCAAATCAAAATAGCCGGCTTCCTGTTGGTTTTAGAAAAAAGTCCAACTGCGCATTTTCGTGCGTCTTGGGATGATACACGACCCCCCCGAATTTCGAGAAATTTGGTCAAACGGGCTGCCGGTGGGAGCCGATTGAAATTTTCTAGGGGGCGCCATTTCGCCATTTTGCAATGGGCATCGTTTAAATTTTGCGTACACATAAATGTCCCCTAGACGAATGTGCACGTCAAATTTGGTGAGTTTTTGAATATGTTAAAGCCCCGAAAAATGCGATCAAGCGAAAAAAAAAAAAAAAAATAATAATAATAATTAAAGCTGCAAGCAGCGTTGAACGGGCCCTCGCACCCCACGCAACTCGGGGCCTGGCGCAGCCGCCACCGTGTCGCCAGAGGTCGACCGGCAGACGAGTCGCTGAATGTTCGCCTCCTTCGGACAGTGTAAGAACCAATGCGTTGCGACTTCCCGTCTCCACTGGGTGGCGCTATGACTCTGACTCCTGAGCGTCATGTGGGTGTGTTCATGCCAGGACTATTATCATACATGTGAAGTTTGGAGCAGATTCGACCATTAGATCCCATGTTATAGCAATATCGTGTTTCATGGTGAGACATCAAGTGTCGACGCCATGTCACAGCCACACCGTTCCATGCTGAGCAATTCTCTTAATATGTTTTGATCACACACTTGTGTAGATGGTACACACCAGTTTTGGAGTTAATTGATTCATTTCTGGAGGAGGAGATCATTAAAATATAACACGTGGAAAACGCCAAAAATGACTGTAAATTTCAAAATGGCCATCTTCCTGTCGGGTGCGGCCTATATGTGCAAGAGGCTTTTTTGTGCGTCTGGACACGATACATGTGCATACTGATTTTCGTGTACGTCGGTGAAAGTTGTTATGGGGGACGCTGCACTTTAAGGGGCGTGGCCAAGCCATACGGCCACGCTTATTGATGAACCTCATACTATACATTCAGGTCTGGACTGTTAACAAACATGTGAAGTTTGGTGAAGAATGGACAATGTATGCCAAAGTTATACTAATTTCGTGTTTTATGGCGAGACATCAAACTTCGCCGCCACCTGACGGCCAAACCGTTTCACGATGCAAAAATCTGCTGATAAGTTTTGATTACACCTTTGTCTAGATGGCACACAATGATTTTGAAGTTGTTCTGATGCATCCTGTAGGTGGAGTTCATTAAAATACAACACGTGGAAAACGCCAAAAATGACCATTAAATTCAAAATGGCTGACTTCCTGTTGGGTTTGGCCAATGGGTCCAAGAGACTTTTTGTGCGTCTGGATGTGATACATATGTGTACCAATTTTCATGCATGTCAGTGAAACGTGCCGCAGGGGCTGATGTTTAAAGGGTGTGGCCAAGCCATTTGGCCACGCCCATCAACGAAATTCATATCACATGTTCAGGGCTGGACTGTTAACACACATGTAAAGTTTCAGGCAGATATGACCAAGGACACTGAAGTTAAGGCCACTTAACTGCATTTTGGCGAACTGTTGACTTCGCCGCCCTGTGGGCGGAACGCCGTTCGGCGATACGTCACAAATCTTCATCATGTAGCATTACCAACGTGTTGAGGCCTTTCTGACCAATTTTGAGTTGGATATACTGAACGTGCTGAGAGTAGCACCTCAAAGTCTAAAACATCGCTTTTCCTGTTGCCAGCAGGGGGCGCTTTGAGAACGGGGGAATTTTTTGATGTTGGCGTGATAGAGGCCAGACTACGATCATACCCAGCAAGTTTTGTGCCGATCGGACTTATCATGCCCAAGTAATAGCACTTTTGTTTTTTCGGCGAGACGTCAAACTTCGCCGCCACCTGACAGCCAAACCGTTTAACATAGGGAAAATCGTATGATAACTTTTGATCATCAAGTGGTCTAGTTGATGCACGCCAAATTTGAAGCCGATCCGATGAATCATGTAGGAGGAGATAGAAAAAGTACGAGGAGTGCGAATCGCCCAATCTGGCGTCAAATTCAAAATGGCTGACTTCCTGTTGGGTGTAGCCAATGGGTCCAAGAGGCTTTTTTGTGCGTCTGGATGTGATACATATGTGTACCAATTTTCATGCATGTCAGTGAACCGTGCCGTAGGGGCTGATGTTTAAAGGGTGTGGCCAAGCCATTTGGCCACGCCCATCAACGAAATTCATATCACATGTTCAGGGCTGGACTGTTAACACACATGTGAAGTTTCAGGCAGATATGACCAAGGACACTGAAGTTAAGGCCACTTAACTGCGTTTTGGCGAACCGTTGACTTCGCCGCCCTGTGGGCGGAACGCCGTTCGGCGATACGTCACAAATCTTCATCATGTAGCATTACCAACGTGTTGAGGCCTTTCTGACCAATTTTGAGTTGGATATACTGAACGTGCTGAGAGTAGCACCTCAAAGTCTAAAACATCGCTTTTCCTGTCGCCAGCAGGGGGCGCTTTGAGAACGGGGGAATTTTTTGATGTTGGCGTGATGAAGGCCGGACTACGATCATACCCAGCAAGTTTTGTGCCGATCGGACTTATCATGCCCAAGTAATAGCACTTTTGTTTTTTGGGGGTTTTTTTTGGCGAGACGTCAAACTTCGCCGCCACCTGACGGCCAAACCGTTTAACGTAGGGAAAATCGTATGATAACTTTTGATCATCAAGTGGTCTGGTTCCAGCACGCCAAATTTGAAGCCGATCCAATGAACCGTGTAGGAGAAGATAGCTCTGAGAGAAATCTTGGAAATCGCCAAAATCGGTAAAAAAATGAATATTCAAATCAAAATAGCCGGCTTCCTGTTGGTTTTAGAAAAAAGTCCAACTGCGCATTTTCGCGCGTCTTGGGATGATACACGACCTCCCCGAATTTCGTGGAATTTGGTCAAACGGGCTGCCGGTGGGAGCCGATTGAAATTTTCTAGGGGGCGCCATTTCGCCATTTTGCAACGCGCATCGTTTAAATTTTGCGTACACATAAATTTTCACCAAGACGAATGTGCATGCCAAATTTGGTGAGTTTTCGAATATGTTAAAGCCCCCAAAAATGCGTTTAAAGTCGCGGAAAAAAAAAATAATAATAATAATAATAATAATAATAATAATAATAATAATCCTAAGGAAAACAATAGGGTCCTCGCACGGTACGTGCTCGGGCCCTAATAATCCTAAGGAAAACAATAGGGTCCTCGCACGGTTCGTGCTCGGGCCCTAATAATAATTAAAGCTGCAAGCAGCGTTGAACGGGCCCTCGCACCCCACGCAACTCGGGGCCTGGCGCGGCCGCCACCGTGTCGCCAGAGGTCGACCGGCAGACGAGGCGCTGAATGTTCGCCTCCTTCGGACAGTGTAGGAACCAATGCGTTGCGACTTCCCGTCTCCACTGGGTGGCGCTATGACTCTGACTCCTGAGCGTCATGTGGGTGTGTTCATGCCAGGACTATTATCATACATGTGAAGTTTGGAGCAGATTCGACCATTAGATCCCATGTTATAGCAATATCGCGTTTCATGGTGAGACATCAAGTGTCGACGCCATGTCACAGCCACACCGTTCCATGCTGAGCAATTCTCTTAATCTGTTTTGATCACACACTTGTGTAGATGGTACACACCAGTTTTGGAGTTAATTGATTCATTTCTGGAGGAGGAGATCATTAAAATACAACACGTGGAAAATGCCAAAAATGACTGTAAATTTCAAAATGGCCGACTTCCTGTCGGGTGTGGCCTATATGTGCAAGAGGCTTTTTTGTGCGTCTGGACACGATACATGTGCATACTGATTTTCGTGCACGTCGGTGAAAGTTGTTATGGGGGACGCTGCACTTTAAGGGGCGTGGCCAAGCCATACGGCCACGCTTATTGATGAAACTCATACTATACATTCAGGTCTGGACTGTTAACAAACATGTGAAGTTTGGTGAAGAATGGACAATGTATGCCAAAGTTATATTAATTTCGTGTTTTATGGCGAGACATCAAACTTCGCCGCCACCTGACAGCCAAACCGTTTAACATAGGGAAAATCGTATGATAACTTTTGATCATCAAGTGGTCTAGTTGATGCACGCCAAATTTGAAGCCGATCCGATGAATCATGTAGGAGGAGATAGAAAAAGTACAAGGAGTGCGAATCGCCCAATCTGGTGGTTAAATTCAAAATGGCCGACTTCCTGTTGGGTGTGGCCATTGAGTCCAAGAGGCTTTTTTGTGCGTCTGGATGTGATACATATGTGTACCAATTTTCATGCATGTCAGTGAAACGTGCCGCAGGGGCTGAGGTTTAAAGGGCGTGGCCAAGCCATTTGACCACGCCCATCAACGAAATTCACATGACATTGTCAGGGCTGGACTCTTAACACACATGTGAAGTTTCAGGCAGATATGCCCAAGGACACTGAAGTTAAGGCCACTTTCCTACGTTTTGGCGAAGCATCGACTTCGCCGCCCTCTGGGCGCAACGCCGTTTGACGATACGTCACAATCTTCATCATGTAGCATTAACAACGTGTTGAGGCCTTTCTGACCAAATTTGAGTTGGATATGCTGAACGTGCTCAGAGCTGCACCTCAAAGTGTAAAAAATCACTTTTCCTGTCGCCAGCAGGGGGCGCTTTGAGAACAGGGGAATTTTTTGATGTAGACGTGTTCAGGGCGGGACTACGATCATACCCAGCAAGTTTTGTGCCGATTGGACCTTTCACGCCCAAATAATAGCACTTTTGTTTTTTGGGGGTTTTTTTGGCGAGACGTCAAACTTCGCCGCCACCTGACGGCCAAACCGTTTAACGTAGGGAAAATCGTATGATAACTTTTGATCATCAAGTGGTCTAGTTCCAGCACGCCAAATTTGAAGCCGATCCAATGAACCGTGTAGGAGGAGATAGCTCTGAGAGATTTCTTGGAAATCGCCAAAATCGGTAAAATAATGAATATTCAAATCAAAATAGCCGGCTTCCTGTTGGTTTTAGAAAAAAGTCCAACTGCGCATTTTCGTGCGTCTTGGGATGATACACGACCTCCCCGAATTTCGTGGAATTTGGTCAAACGGGCTGCCAGTGGGAGCCGATTGAAATTTTCTAGGGGGCGCCATTTCGCCATTTTGCAACGGGCATCGTTTAAATTTTGCGTACACATAAATTTTCACCAAGACGAATGTGCATGCCAAATTTGGTGAGTTTTCGAATATGTTAAAGCCCCCAAAAATGCGTTTAAAGTCGCGGAAAAAAATAATAATAATAATAATCCTTAGGAAAACAATAGGGTCCTCGCACGGTACGTGCTCGGGCCCTAATTAAAGCTGCAAGCAGCGTTGAACGGGCCCTCGCAGCCCACGCAACTCGGGGCCTGGCGCGGCCGCCACCGTCTCGTCACAGGTCGACCGGCAGAGGAGGCGCTGAATGTTCGCCTCCTTCAGACAGTGTAGGAACCAATGCGCTGCGACTTCCCGTCTCCACTGGGTGGCGCTATGACTCTGACTCCTGAGCGTCATGTGGGTGTGTTCATGCCAGGACTATTATCATACATGTGAAGTTTGGAGCAGATTCGACCATTAGATCCCATGTTATAGCAATATCGTGTTTCATGGTGAGACATCAAGTGTCGACGCCATGTCACAGCCACACCGTTCCATGCTGAGCAATTCTCTTAATGTGTTTTGATCACACACTTGTGTAGATGGTACACACCAGTTTTGGAGTTAATTGATTCATTTCTGGAGGAGGAGATCATTAAAATACAACACGTGGAAAACGCCAAAAATGACTGTAAATTTCAAAATGGCCGACTTCCTGTCGGGTGTGGCCTATCCGTGCAAGAGGCTTTTTTGTGCGTGTGGATGTTATACATGTGTCTACCAAGTTTCGTGCATATCAGTGAGACGTCCTATGGTGGTTATTTGTGTGAATGGGCGTGGCCAATCCATTTAGCCACGCCTATTAACGAAATTCATAACATATGTTCTGGGTTGGACTGTCAATATACCTGTGAAGTTTCACACAGATCTGACCAAGTACAGTGAAGTTATTGCCACTTCCTGTTTCATGGCGAGACGTCAAAATTCAACCTCCCACAACTGGCGTGCCCTTTAGATTCTGCGAGACCTTTTAATAACTTTTGATCAGGAAGTGTTCTAGATGGTAATCGGTAATTTTGAAGCCGTTCTGATGAATTCTGTAGGAGGAGTTCGTTAAAATACGATGCGTGCGCGACACCAAAAATGACCATGACATTCAAAATGGCCGACTTCCTGTTGAATTTAGCCTAGAGGTCCAAGAGACTTTTTTGTTTGTCTGGGGGTGATGGAGATGTGTACCAATTTTTGTGCATATCGGTGAGACGTCCTATGGAAGTAATTCATATGAATGGGCGTGGCCAAGCCATATGGCCACGCCCATTGACGAAATTCATATCACATATTCAGGGCTGGACTGTTGACACACATATGAAGTTTCAGGTGGATATCATCAAAAACACCAAAGTTAAGGCCATTTTTATGCATTTTGGCGAAGGGTCGACTTCGCCGCCCTCCGGATGGAACGCCGTTTGACGACAGTCAAAATTCTTCATCATGGAGCATTACCAACATGTTAAGGCCTTTCTGACCAAATTTGAGTTGAATATGGTAAATGTGGTCAGAGCAGCACCTCAAAGTGTAAAACATGGTATTTCCTGTTGCCAGCAGGGGGCGCTATGACAATTACTGAATTTTTTGATGTAGATGTGTTCAGGGCGGGACTATTATCCATCATGTGAAGTTTGGTGCAGATAGGATCATCTACACCAAAGTTGTAGTAGTTGTAGTATAATTTCGTGTTTTTTGGTGAGATATCCAAATTGACCCTTCCGCAGCGACCGCGCCCTTCGACGTGACGAAGATCTTTTAATAATAAATTGATCCCACTGTAGTCGAGCACGCACAGGTAAATTTTTAAGTCAATCCGATAAAATCTGTAGGACGAGTTCGCTCAAGTACAACGTGTGGAAATGGCCAAAAATGACCTTATTTTGAAAAAACAATTCAAAATGGCCGACTTCCTGTTTGGTTTAGGGTGTCGCTCCAAGAGGCTTTTTTGTGCGTCCCGGGATGATACATATGTGTACCAAATTTCATACGCCTAGGGCAAAGTTAAAGCAGGGGGCTTCGATTTTGAAAACTGTTAGGGGGCGCCATTGAGCCATTTTGCCACGCCCCTTTGTAACGACCATAAAATATCGAAATTTTCACCAGACGTGACGAGTGTGCAAATTTTCCTGACTTTTTGGGCATGTTCAGGCCCTCAAAAATGCGATCAAAGGTTTAAAAGAAAAATAATAAGAATAATTTTTATGATTTCAATAGGGCTCTCGCACGGTTCGTGCTCGGGCCCTAATTAAAGCTGCAAGCAGCATTGAACGGGCCCTCGCACCCCACGCAACTCGGGGCCTGGCGCGGCCGCCACCGTCTCGCCAGAGGTCGACCGGCAGACGAGGCGCTGAATGTTCGCCTCCTTCGGACAGTGTAGGAACCAATGCGTTGCGTCTTCCCGTCTCCACTGGGTGGCGCTATGACTCTGACTCCTGAGCGTCATGTGGGTGTGTTCATGCCAGGACTAATATCATACATGTGAAGTTTGGAGCAGATTCGACCATTAGATCCCATGTTATAGCAATATCATGTTTCATGGTGAGACATCAAGTGTCGACGCCATGTCACAGCCACACCGTTCCATGCTGAGCAATTCTCTTAATGTGTTTTGATCACACACTTGTGTAGATGGTACACACCAGTTTTGGAGTTAATTGATTCATTTCTGGAGGAGGAGATCATTAAAATACAACACGTGGAAAACGCCAAAAATGACTGTAAATTTCAAAATGGCCGACTTCCTGTCGGGTGTGGCCTATCCGTGCAAGAGGCTTTTTTGTGCGTGTGGATGTTATACATGTGTCTACCAAGTTTCGTGCATATCAGTGAGACGTCCTATGGTGGTTATTTGTGTGAATGGGCGTGGCCAATCCATTTAGCCACGCCTATTAACGAAATTCATAACATATGTTCTGGGTTGGACTGTCAATATACCTGTGAAGTTTCACACAGATCTGACCAAGTACAGTGAAGTTATTGCCACTTCCTGTTTCATGGCGAGACGTCAAAATTCAACCTCCCACAACTGGCGTGCCCTTTAGATTCTGCGAGACCTTTCAATAACTTTTGATCAGGAAGTGTTCTAGATGGTAATCGGTAATTTTGAAGCCGTTCTGATGAATTCTGTAGGAGGAGTTCGTTAAAATACGATGCGTGCGCGACACCAAAAATGACCATGACATTCAAAATGGCCGACTTCCTCTTGAATTTAGCCTAGAGGTCCAAGAGACTTTTTTGTTTGTCTGGGGGTGATGGAGATGTGTACCAATTTTTGTGCATATCGGTGAGACGTCCTATGGAAGTAATTCATATGAATGGGCGTGGCCAAGCCATATGGCCACGCCCATTGACGAAATTCATATCACATATTCAGGGCTGGACTGTTGACACACATATGAAGTTTCAGGTGGATATCATCAAAAACACCAAAGTTAAGGCCATTTTTATGCATTTTGGCGAAGGGTCGACTTCGCCGCCCTCCGGATGGAACGCCGTTTGACGACAGTCAAAATTCTTCATCATGGAGCATTACCAACATGTTGAGGCCTTTCTGACCAAATTTGAGCTGGATTTGCTGAACGTGCTCAGAGCTGGACCTCAAAGTCTAAAACATCGCTTTTTCTGTCACCAGCAGGGGGCGCTATGCAAATTTCAATATTTCTGCATGTAGACGTCTTCAGAGCAGGACTGTCATCAATCCTGTGAAGTTTGGGGAAGATTGGACCATGTATGCTGGAGTTATAAACTACTTCCTGCGTAATAATACTACTTCCTGTTTATAGCGAAGTTTGAGGCCCCGGCACGGTCACACGGTGTATCGAAAAGTCAATTTTTTTGATAACTTTTGGTCTTCAATTTATGTAGGTGGGACAGACCAAGTTTGAAGTCGATCGGACAAAATCTCTAGGAGGAGATCGTCCATTTACGACCCCTGCAAATGGCCAAAAATGCATAAAAATTGCACATTCAATTCAAAATGGCCGACTTCCTGTTGGGTTTAGGGTGTCGCTCCAAGAGGCTTTTTTGTGCGTCCCGGGATGATACATATGTGTACCAAATTTCATACGCCTGGGGAAAAGTTAAAGCAGGGGGCTTCGATTTTGAAAACTGTTAGGGGGCGCCATTGAGCCATTTTGCCACGCCCCTTTGTAACGACCATAAAATATCGAAATTTTCACCAGACGTGAGTGTGTAAATTTTCCTGACTTTTTGGGCATGTTCAGGCCCTCAAAAATGCGATCAAAGGTTTAAAAGAAAAATAATAAGAATAATTTTTATGATTTCAATAGGGCTCTCGCACGGTTCGTGCTCGGGCCCTAATTAAAGCTGCAAGCAGCGATAAACGGGCCCTCGCACCCCACGCAACTCGGGGCCTGGCGCGGCCGCCACCGTGTCGCCAGAGGTGGACCGTTAGACGAGGCGCTGAATGTTCGCCTCCTTCGGACAGTGTAGGAACCAATGCGTTGCGACTTCCCGTCTCCACTGGGTGGCGCTATGACTCTGACTCCTGAGCGTCATGTGGGTGTGTTCATGCCAGGACTATTATCATACATGTGAAGTTTGGAGCAGATTCGACCATTAGATCCCATGCTATAGCAATATCGTGTTTCATGGTGAGACATCAAGTGTCGACGCCATGTCACAGCCACACCGTTCCATGCTGAGCAATTCTCTTGATGTGTTTTGATCACACACCTGTGTAGATGGTACACACCAGTTTTGGACTTAATTGATTCATTTCTGGAGGAGGAGATCATTAAAATACAACACGTGGAAAAAGCCAAAAATGACTGTAAATTTCAAAATGGCCGACTTCCTGTCGGGTGTGGCCTATATGTGCAAGAGGCTTTTTTGCGCGTCTGGACACGATACATGTGCATACTGATTTTCGTGCACGTCGGTGAAAGTTGTTATGGGGGATGCTGCACTTTAAGGGGCGTGGCCAAGCCATACGGCCACGCTTATTGATGAAACTCATACTATACATTCAGGTCTGGACTGTTAACAAACATGTGAAGTTTGGTGAAGAATGGACAATGTATGCCAAAGTTATACTAATTTCGTGTTTTATGGCGAGACATCAAACTTCGCCGCCACCTGACGGCCAAACCGTTTCACGATGCAAAAATCTGCTTATAAGTTTTGATTACACATTTGTCTAGATGGCACACAATGATTTTGAAGTTGTTCTGATCCATCCTGTAGGTGGAGTTCATTAAAATACAACACGTGGAAAACGCCAAAAATGACCATTAAATTCAAAATGGCCGACTTCCTGTTGGGTTTGGCCAATGGGTCCAAGAGACTTTTTTGTGCGTCTGGATGTGATACATATGTGTACCAATTTTCATGCATGTCAGTGAAACGTGCCGCAGGGGCTGATGTTTAAAGGGTGTGGCCAAGCCATTTGGCCACGCCCATTAACGAAATTCATATCACATGTTCAGGGCTGGACTGTTAACACACATGTGAAGTTTCAGGCAGATATGACCAAGGACACTGAAGTTAAGGCCACTTAACTGCGTTTTGGCGAACCGTTGACTTCGCCGCCCTGTGGGCGGAACGCCGTTCGGCGATACGTCACAAATCTTCATCATGTAGCATTACCAACGTGTTGAGGCCTTTCTGACCAATTTTGAGTTGGATATACTGAACGTGCTGAGAGTAGCACCTCAAAGTCTAAAACATCGCTTTTCCTGTCGCCAGCAGGGGGCGCTTTGAGAACGGGGGAATTTTTTGATGTTGGCGTGATGAAGGCCGGACTACGATCATACCCAGCAAGTTTTGTGCCGATCGGACTTATCATGCCCAAGTAATAGCACTTTTGTTTTTTGGGGGGTTTTTTGGCGAGACGTCAAACTTCGCCGCCACCTGACGGCCAAACCGTTTAACGTAGGGAAAATCGTATGATAACTTTTGATCATCAAGTGGTCTAGTTCCAGCACGGCAAATTTGAAGCCGATCCAATGAACCGTGTAGGAGGAGATAGCTCTGAGAGAACACTTGCAAATCGCCAAAATCGGTCAAAATCGGTAAAAAAATGAATATTCAAATCAAAATAGCCGGCTTCCTGTTGGTTTTACAAAAAAGTCCAACTGCGCATTTTCGTGCGTCTTGGGATGATACACGACCTCCCCGAATTTCGTGGAATTTGGTCAAACGGGCTGCCGGTGGGAGCCGATTGAAATTTTCTAGGTGGCGCCATTTCGCCATTTTGCAACGGGCATCGTTTAAGTTTTGCGTACACATAAATTTTCACCAAGACGAATGTGCATGCCAAATTTGGTGAGTTTTCGAATATGTTAAAGCCCCCAAAAATGCGTTTAAAGTCGCGGAAAAAAATAATAGTAATAATAATAATAAATATAGCCGCAAGCGGCAATTCCGGGGTTCAAGCCAGCATAGCCATTTAAATTTTGAAAGGTGGGTAACATCAAGACCTTTGATACACTGAGTTTGTTGATGTTTGAAAAAAACCCTCATTGATTTATGGCCGGATTTTGTGAAATTTCATTTCACTTGATGTTTCTCTGTTTATAGCGCCCCCTATTGGCCAAATTCCGCCAAATTTGGCACAGATCCTCTGGTTGACGTCTAAAACAAGTGACTTGAGTTTGACGTCGATAGCTTTTACTTTGACAAAAATATGCAACGGTATGTGATTTTTAGCTAGCAGAAAAAAATTGTTCCTTTATATCTACCACATTTTTTGGAGTAGCAAAATTCTTTTGATAACTTTTCATCAGGCACATCTGGAGATTGTATGTGCAAAGTTTCGTGCAGATGGAGCCTAAACGCTAGGAGGAGATAGAAAAAGTAGGTTTTTGATATGTAGTGACTTACAAAGAGAAATATGCAGTGGAAGTGGGCGTGGCCTATATCAGAAGATGCGACTCTATTGTGGGAACACGTGGATATAAAGTTTATGAAAATGTGATTTAAAGTGTGGAAGTTACAGGCCAAAATGCGTTTTCACCCGTTATAGCGCCACCTAGTGGAGTAGACACACAATTTTTGGTATGGTTGGTCTGTGTGCTATTCTATATATACTCTGTGAATTTCATAGCTCTCAACATAATACTTGATCTAAAATAAATGTTTATTTTTTATCTTGTAATAAGCCACGCCCACTTTGACCAGTCGTGATGAACTTCAAGGTATGGCCTCAGGAGTGACCCAGCATCATACCCACCAAATTTGGTAAAAATCGGTGCAGCCATTTAAGAGATACAAATTTCCCATATTTGCAGCGCCCTCTAGTGGCCAACATTCGCCAAATTTGGCTCATACCCTCACAGTCACATGCCAACCAATGATCTCCGATTTGGTGTTGTTAGCATTTATTTTGACCGAGATATGCAACAGTTCGCGTTTTTATAGCTAGCTAGAAAAATGTATTCGTTTATCATTTGCGCATTTTTTGACTGAACAACATTCTTTTGATAACTTTAGATCAGGTCCAAGAGAAGACTGTCCGTGCCAAGTTTCACGCTGATTGGACAAAAACCCAAGGAGGAGATAGAAAAAGAAGGTTTTTCATTTTTCGCGATTTTGTGAAAAAATGTTCTAGGCGGAAATGGGCGTGGCCTAGCCCAGGTGATTCAGCACTATTCAGGGAATCTGTGGATATGATGTTTTTGAATGTGCGACATATGGTGTGGGAGTTATAGCCCAAAACGCATTTACCTTGGTTGTAGCGCCACCATCTGGCCAATTGGTATTTCTATATTATGAGCACCATTTGCACACAACTTCCAGTTATTGGTGAAAATTTCATGTCTCTACGATGTAACATCTCACGGGAATTTGCGAAAACATTTCTGAAGAAGAAGAAGAAGAAGAAGAAGAAGAAGAAGAAGAAGAATAAAACAGTAGGAAAACAATAGGGTTTCAGCCCTTCGGGCTTGAACCCCTAATAATCCTAAGGAAAACAATAGGGTCCTCGCACGGTACGTGCTCGGGCCCTAATTAAAGCTGCAAGCAGCGATGAACGGGCCCTCGCACCTTCACGCAACTCGAGGGTGCTGGCAGGACGCCGGCCGATGCAGCCATTCATTCCTGTCGAAGGCAGACCCCTCACCTTGGAGTTACACGTCATATCCCTCAAATCATACGAGGACATGTTATTTTGCCAGTAGGTGGCGCCGTACTAATAACCAAGTATTGGCGTATAGATGTGTTCAGGGCAGGACTGTCATCAATCCTGTGAAGTATGGGGAAGATTGGAACATGTATGGTGATTTTGTGAACCACTTACGAGCAAATTCAAAATGGCGGACTTCCTGTTGGGTTTGGCACATGGTTGCAAGAGCCTTTTTTGTACGTCTTTCAGTGATGCATGTATGTACCAAGTTTCATAGATGTAGGTCAAACCAGCGTCGGGGGCTGCTTTTTTTAAAAATTGTAGGGGGCGCTGTTGAGCCATGTTGGCACATCAGAGCAGATAAATCACATCACACAACACACATCGGAACTTCTTGTATGTGTACCAAGTTTCATGACATTACAAGCATCCCTTACCCCTCAAAAACAACTTCGTGTTTTATGGCGAATAAGGCGTTGCCACATTGACAGTGTTTGCTGAAACCTCAAAAGCTTCTGGTGTGATCATCATCAAAGTCTTGGGACTATGTCTACGCAAAATTGAGGTGGTTGTGGTTAACTTGGTAGAAGAGAGACATGAAAGAATGAAAGCAGTAACTTACAGATGCCACTAGGTGGCGCTATGAGGCTGATTAAAAATTTCTCGGTAGATGTTTTCAGGGCTGGACTTTTATCATATGTGTGAAGTTTTGGAAAGATATGTCCACGTAGAGTCAAGCTACACAACTTTTGTTATCATGGCGAAACATCAAAGTTTGCCGCTACGTCATGGCCACGCCCTTTGATGCAAACTTACAGTGTTCACAATAAAACATCTTCTACATGTGACGGATAGACTGACCAAGATTGAGGTGGATCTGGCCAAGTCTTGGGAGTTATACTTCAAAATATAAAACATGAAATTTTCTCTTACCATTAGGGGGCGCTGTATTTATCACAAATTATTCACATGGAGATCTCTTCAGAGCAGGACTGTCATCAATCCTGTGAAGTTTGGGGAAGATTGGACCATGGATGATGGAGTCATACACAACTTCCTGTTTTGTGGCGAGTCCCCAAAGATTGAGGCCCTGCCACGGTCACATGGTGTGACAACAAGTCCAGTTTTTGATAACTTTTCTTCATCAATGTCTGGAGGTGGGACAGACCAAGTAAGAAGTTGATGGGATAAAATCTGTAGGAGTAGTTACAATTTCGTGGTTTATGGCGAAGAAGGCGGGGCCACAGAGACAGCGTTTGACGAAAACCTGAAACGTTTGATAACTTTTCGTCTTCACGGTCTTGGGGTGGGACAGACCGAGTTTGAAGTGGATTGGATAAAAACTCTAGGACAAGTTCATTCATTTACGTCTACTGGAAATCGCCCAAAATGCACAAAAGTGGCACAAGTAAATTCAAAATGGCGGACTTCCGGTTGGGTTTGGAGCATAACTCCAAGAGGCTTTTTTGTACGTCTTGGAGTGTTACATATGCCTACCAAGTTTCATACATGTAAGTGAAACAAGCTTCGGGGGCTGCTTCATCCAAAAATTGTAGGGGGCGCTGTTGAGGCATCTTGGCACATCAAAACACAAAAAGCATATCAGACAACACAATTTGGGCCTTGTGATGGGTGTGCCAAGTTTCGTGAGTTTTCAAGTATCCCTTGCCCCTCAAAAAGAACCTCGTGTTTTATGGCGAATGAGGTGGCGCCACGGTGACAGCGTTGTACGAAACCTCAAAAGGTTCTGGTTTGATCATCACCAAGGTCTTGGGACTATGTATCCGCAAAATTAAGGTGGGTCGGGTGAACCTGGTAGAAGAGGGACATGAAAGAATGAAAAAAGTAACTTTCTGCCGCCAGTAGGTGGCGCTATGACGCTGATTCAAATTTCCTCTGTAGATGTTTTCAGGGCTGGACTGTTATCATATGTGTGAAGTTTTGGAAAGATATGTCCACGTAGAGTGAAGTTACAGCAACTTTTGTCATCATGGCGAAACATCAAAGTTCCCCGCCACGCCAAGGTCATGCCCTTTGACGAAAACTCACAGTATTCAATAGAAAGCATCATCAATGCCTTTTGGATAATTTCCCCAAGTTTGACGTTGATGTGTTCAACTTTGGAGGAGATGTGCTTCAAAGTGTAAAACATGACATTTTATACTACCAGTAGGGGGCGCTATATCAATCACAAATTATTGACATGTAGATGTCTTCAGAGCGGGACTGTCATCAATCCTGTGAAGTTTGGGGAAGATTGGACAATGTATGCTGGAGTTATAAACTACTTCCTGTGTTATAATACTACTTCCTGTTTGTAGCGAAGTTTGAGGTCCCACAACGGCCACACGGTGTGACGAAAACTCAAGCTTTTGATAACTTTTTGTCTTCAACTTATGTAGGTGGGACAGACCAAGTTTGAAGTCGATCGGACAAAATCTCTAGGAGGAGATCGTTCATTTACGACCCCTGCAAATGGCCAAAAATGCATGAAAATTGCACATTCAATTCAAAATGGCCGACTTCCTGTTGGGTTTAGGGCATGGGCCCAAGAGGCTTTTTTGTACGTCTTGGTGTGTTACATATGCCTACCAAGTTTCAGACACGTAGGTTAAACTACCTTCAGGGGCTGTTCCGTAGAAAATTTTTAGGGGGCGCTACTGAGCCATTCCTTTGCAGATTATCATGAAACCCCAAAACTTGCCCAGTTTTCGCACTTCTGATGAGTCTGTGAAGTTTCATGAGTTTTTGAGCATGTTAAGGTCCCCAAAAAGGCAATTCATTTTAGTTAAGAAGAAGAATAATAATAATAATAATAATAATTCCTTGCATTTCAATAGGGTCCTCGCACCTCTAGGTGCTCGGGCCCTAATAATAATAATTAAAGCTGCAAGCAGCATTGAACGGGCCCTCGCACCTTCACGCAACTCGAGGGTGCTGGCAGGACGCCGGCTCATGCCGCCCTTCATTCCTGTCCACGGCAGATCCCTTACGCAGGACGTCATATCCCTCAAATCATATGAAGACATGTAATTTTGCCAGTAGGTGGCGCTGTACTAATAACCAAGTATTGGCATATAGATGTATTCAGGGCAGGATTGTCATCAATCCTGTGAAGTTTGCGGAAGATTGGAACATGTATGGTGAAGTTGCAAACCAGTTACAAGCAAATTCAAATTGGCCGACTTCCTGTTGGGTTTGGCACATGGCTGCAAGAGGCTTTTTTATACGTCTTTCAGTGATGCATGTGCGTACCAAGTTTCATAGATGTAGGTCAAACCAGCTTCGGGGGCTGTTTCGTAGAAAATTTGTAGGGGGCGCTGTTGAGCCATGTTGGCATATCAGAGCCGAAAAATCACATCAGAAAATGCATATTGGATCCTGTCATATGTGTGTCAAGTTTCATGACATTACAAGCATCCCTTACCCGTCAAAAACAACTTCGTGTTTTATGGCGAATAAGGCGTTGCCACGGTGACCAAACATCACCAAGCTTTACAGCTGGCATCAGGAGTGACTCCACATCATGCTCGCCAAATTTCATGCGAATCGATGAATTTTATGTCACTTGATTTTTCTCTGATTATAGCGCCCCCTATTGGCTAATTTCTGCCAAATTGGGCTAGGATCGTCTGGATGACGTCTGAAAGAAGTGAATTGAGTTTGACATTGATATCTTTTACTTTGACAAAAATATGCAAAGGTATGTGTTTTTTAGCTAGCAGAAAAAAACTGTTTATTTTTAGCTAGCCTAATTTTTGGAGTAGCAAAATTCTTTTGATAACTTTTGGTCAGGCCAGTCTGGAGATTGCATGTGCAAAGTTTTGTGAAGATGGAGATTAAACGCTAGGAGGAGTTCGAAAAAGTAGGTTTTTGATGTATAGTAAATTACAAAGAGAAATTTGCAGTGGGAGTGGGCGTGGCCTATGTCAGAAGATGCGACACTATTTAGGGAACACGTGGATATAAAATTTATGAAGATGTGATTTAAAATGTGGAAGTTACAGGCCAAAATGCGTTTGTATCTCTTATAGCGCCACCTAGTGGAGAAGACGCACAATTTTTGCTATGGTTGGTCTGTATGCTATTCTCTATATACCCTGTGAATTTCACAGCCCTCAGCATAATACTTGGGCTGAAATAAATGTTTGTTTTTTATCTTGTAATAAGCCACGCCCACTTTTACCAGTCGTGACTACCTTCAAGATATGGCGTCAGGACAGGCCCAGCATAATACTCACCAAATTTCATAAATATCGGTGCAGCCATTTACCAGATATAAATTTCCCATATTTGCAGCGCCCCCTAGTGGCCAAAATTAGCTAAATTTGGTTCATTCTCTCACAGGCACATATCAAGCAAGGATCTCAGATTTGGTGTTGTTAGCATTTATTTTGACCGAAATATGCCACCGTTCGCCTTTTTATAGCTCGCTAGAAAAATTTATTCATTAATAATTTGAGCATATTATGACCAATCAAAATTCCTTTGATAACTTTAGATCAGGTCCAGCCGAAGACTGTACTTGCCAAGTTTCACGCTGAACGGACAAAACCCTAAGGAGGAGTTCGAAAAAGTAGGTTGTCCAGTTTTTGCGATGTTGTGAAAAACATGATAGGCAGAAATGGGAGTGGCCCTGCCCAGGTGATTCAGCACTATTCAGGGAATCTGTGGATATGAGGTTTTTGAATGTGTGACATATGGTCTGGGAGTTATAGCCCAAAACACGTTGAAAATGAGTAGGGGGCGCTGTTGAGCCATCTTGGCACATGAAAACACAAAAATCACATCAGACAACACAATTTGGGATGTCTGATGTGTGTGCCAAGTTGCGTGAGTTTTCGAGTGTCCCTTGCCCCTCAAAAACAACCTCGTGTTTTATGGCGAATAAGGTGGCGCCACAGTGACAGCGTTGGACGAAACCTCAAAGGCTTCTGCTTTGACCATCAACAAGGTCTTGGGAGTATGTATTTGCAAAATTGAGGTGGTTCGGGGGAACCTGGTAGAAGAGGGACATGAAAGAATGAAAAAAAGTAACCTTCTGCCGCCAGTAGGTGGCGCTATGATGCTGATTCAAAATTTCTGTATAGATGTTTTCAGGGCTGGACAGTTATCATATGTGTGAAGTTTTGGAAAGATATGTCCACGTAGAGTCAAGTTACAGCTACTTTGGTCATCATGGCGAAACATCAAAGTTGGCCGCCACGCCAAGGTCACGCCCTTTGACGAAAATTCACAGTTTTCCATAGAAAGCATCATCAAGGCCTTATGGATAATTTCACCAAGTATGAGGTTGATGTGTTCAACTTTGGAGGAGATGTGCTTCAAAGTGTAAAACATGACATTTTCTACTGCCAGTAGGGGGCGCTATATTAATCACAAATTATTGACATGTAGATCTCTTCAGAGCAGGACTGTCATCAATCCTGTGAAGTTTGGGGAAGATTGGAGCATGTATGTTGGAGTAATAAACTACTTCCTGCGTTATAATACTACTTCCTGTTTGTAACGAAGTTTGAGGTCCCGGCACGGTCACACGGTGTGACGAAAACACAAGCTTTTGATAACTTTTCGTCTTCAGTTTATGTTGGTGGGAAAGACCGAGTTTGAAGGCGATCGGACAAAATCTCTAGGAGGAGTTCGTTCATTTATGACCCCTGCAAATGGCCAAAAATACATGAAACTTCCACATTCAATTCAAAATGGCCGACTTCCTGTTGAGTTTAGGGCATGGGCCCAAGAGGCTTTTTTGTCCGTCTCGGCGTGCTACATATGTGTACCAAAATTCGTACGCTTCGGACAAAGTTAAAGCAGGGGGCTTTGATTTTGAAAACTGTTAGGGGGCGCCGTTGAGCCATTTTGTCACGCCCCTTTGTAATGACCATAAAATATCGAATTTTTCACCAGACGTGACGAGTGTGCAAAATTCTGGGACTTTTTGAGTACGTTCAGGCCCTCAAAAATGCGATCATAGGATAAAAAAAAAAATAATAATAATAATTAAAGCTGCAAGCAGCGTTGAACGGGCCCTCGCACCCCACGCAACTCGGGGCCTGGCGCGGCCGCCACCGTGTCGCCAGAGGTCGACCGGCAGAC
The DNA here is from genome assembly GCA_019142605.1 of Cephalopholis sonnerati. Taxonomy (NCBI): domain Eukaryota; kingdom Metazoa; phylum Chordata; class Actinopteri; order Perciformes; family Serranidae; genus Cephalopholis; species Cephalopholis sonnerati. Next base: position 1,599,836 of record JAGQAX010000009.1, on the reverse strand, counting down.
GAGGCGCTGAATGTTCGCCTCCTTCGGACAGTGTAGGAACCAATGCGTTGCGACTTCCCGTCTCCACTGGGTGGCGCTATGACTCTGACTCCTGAGCGTCATGTGGGTGTGTTCATGCCAGGACTATTATCATACATGTGAAGTTTGGAGCAGATTCGACCATTAGATCCCATGTTATAGCAATATCGTGTTTCATGGTGAGACATCAAGTGTCGACGCCATGTCACAGCCACACCGTTCCATGCTGAGCAATTCTCTTAATGTGTTTTGATCACACACTTGTGTAGATGGTACACACCAGTTTTGGAGTTAATTGATTCATTTCTGGAGGAGGAGATCATTAAAATACAACACGTGGAAAACGCCAAAAATGACTGTAAATTTCAAAATGGCCGACTTCCTGTCGGGTGTGGCCTATCCGTGCAAGAGGCTTTTTTGTGCGTGTGGATGTTATACATGTGTCTACCAAGTTTCGTGCATATCAGTGAGACGTCCTATGGTGGTTATTTGTGTGAATGGGCGTGGCCAATCCATTTAGCCACGCCTATTAACGAAATTCATAACATATGTTCTGGGTTGGACTGTCAATATACCTGTGAAGTTTCACACAGATCTGACCAAGTACAGTGAAGTTATTGCCACTTCCTGTTTCATGGCGAGACGTCAAAATTCAACCTCCCACAACTGGCGTGCCCTTTAGATTCTGCGAGACCTTTTAATAACTTTTGATCAGGAAGTGTTCTAGATGGTAATCGGTAATTTTGAAGCCGTTCTGATGAATTCTGTAGGAGGAGTTCGTTAAAATACGATGCGTGCGCGACACCAAAAATGACCATGACATTCAAAATGGCCGACTTCCTGTTGAATTTAGCCTAGAGGTCCAAGAGACTTTTTTGTTTGTCTGGGGGTGATGGAGATGTGTACCAATTTTTGTGCATATCGGTGAGACGTCCTATGGAAGTAATTCATATGAATGGGCGTGGCCAAGCCATATGGCCACGCCCATTGACGAAATTCATATCACATATTCAGGGCTGGACTGTTGACACACATATGAAGTTTCAGGTGGATATCATCAAAAACACCAAAGTTAAGGCCATTTTTATGCATTTTGGCGAAGGGTCGACTTCGCCGCCCTCCGGATGGAACGCCGTTTGACGACAGTCAAAATTCTTCATCATGGAGCATTACCAACATGTTAAGGCCTTTCTGACCAAATTTGAGTTGAATATGGTAAATGTGGTCAGAGCAGCACCTCAAAGTGTAAAACATGGTATTTTCTGTTGCCAGCAGGGGGCGCTATGACAATTACTGAATTTTTTGATGTAGATGTGTTCAGGGCGGGACTATTATCCATCATGTGAAGTTTGGTGCAGATAGGATCATCTACACCAAAGTTGTAGTAGTTGTAGTATAATTTCGTGTTTTTTGGTGAGATATCCAAATTGACCCTTCCGCAGCGACCGCGCCCTTCGACGTGACGAAGATCTTTTAATAATAAATTGATCCCACTGTAGTCGAGCACGCACAGGTAAATTTTTAAGTCAATCCGATAAAATCTGTAGGACGAGTTCGCTCAAGTACAACGTGTGGAAATGGCCAAAAATGACCTTATTTTGAAAAAACAATTCAAAATGGCCGACTTCCTGTTTGGTTTAGGGTGTCGCTCCAAGAGGCTTTTTTGTGCGTCCCGGGATGATACATATGTGTACCAAATTTCATACGCCTAGGGCAAAGTTAAAGCAGGGGGCTTCGATTTTGAAAACTGTTAGGGGGCGCCATTGAGCCATTTTGCCACGCCCCTTTGTAACGACCATAAAATATCGAAATTTTCACCAGACGTGACGAGTGTGCAAATTTTCCTGACTTTTTGGGCATGTTCAGGCCCTCAAAAATGCGATCAAAGGTTTAAAAGAAAAATAATAAGAATAATTTTTATGATTTCAATAGGGCTCTCGCACGGTTCGTGCTCGGGCCCTAATTAAAGCTGCAAGCAGCATTGAACGGGCCCTCGCACCCCACGCAACTCGGGGCCTGGCGCGGCCGCCACCGTCTCGCCAGAGGTCGACCGGCAGACGAGGCGCTGAATGTTCGCCTCCTTCGGACCGTGTAGGAACCAATGCGTTGCGACTTCCCGTCTCCACTGGGTGGCGCTATGACTCTGACTCCTGAGCTTCATGTGGGTGTGTTCATGCCAGGACTATTATCATACATGTGAAGTTTGGAGCAGATTCGACCATTAGATCCCATCTTATAGCAATATCGTGTTTCATGGTGAGACATCAAGTGTCGACGCCATGTCACAGCCACACCGTTCCATGCTGAGCAATTCTCTTAATATGTTTTGATCACACACTTGTGTAGATGGTACACACCAGTTTTGGAGTTAATTGATTCATTTTTGGAGGAGGAGATCATTAAAATACAACACGTGGAAAATGCCAGAAATGACTGTAAATTTCAAAATGGCCGACTTCCTGTTGGGTGTGGCCTATCCGTGCAAGAGGCTTTTTTGTGCGTGTGGATGTTATACATGTGTCTACCAAGTTTCGTGCATATCAGTGAGACGTCCTATGGTGGTTATTTGTGTGAATGGGCGTGGCCAATCCATTTAGCCACGCCTATTAACGAAATTCATAACATATGTTCTGGGTTGGACTGTCAATATACCTGTGAAGTTTCACACAGATCTGACCAAGTACAGTGAAGTTATTGCCACTTCCTGTTTCATGGCAAGACGTCAAAATTCAACCTCCCACAACTGGCGTGCCCTTTAGATTCTGCGAGACCTTTTAATAACTTTTGATCAGGAAGTGTTCTAGATGGTAATCGGTAATTTTGAAGCCGTTCTGATGAATTCTGTAGGAGGAGTTCGTTAAAATACGATGCGTGCGCGACACCAAAAATGACCATGACATTCAAAATGGCCGACTTCCTGTTGAATTTAGCCTAGCGGTCCAAGAGACTTTTTTGTTTGTCTGGGGGTGATGGAGATGTGTACCAATTTTTGTGCATATCGGTGAGACGTCCTATGGAAGTAATTCATATGAATGGGCGTGGCCAAGCCATATGGCCACGCCCATTGACGAAATTCATATCACATATTCAGGGCTGGACTGTTGACACACATATGAAGTTTCAGGTGGATATCATCAAAAACACCAAAGTTAAGGCCATTTTTATGCATTTTGGCGAAGGGTCGACTTCGCCGCCCTCCGGATGGAACGCCGTTTGACGACAGTCAAAATTCTTCATCATGGAGCATTACCAACATGTTGAGGCCTTTCTGACCAAATTTGAGCTGGATTTGCTGAACGTGCTCAGAGCTGGACCTCAAAGTCTAAAACATCGCTTTTTCTGTCACCAGCAGGGGGCGCTATGCAAATTTCAATATTTCTGCATGTAGACGTCTTCAGGGCGGGACTATTATGAATCCTGGGGAGTTTGGTACCGTTCGGACTATTAATGCCAAAGTTATAGCAATCTCATTTTTCATGGCGAGACATCAAACTTCGCCGCCACGCCCAGGTCAGGTTGTTTGGAGTTTACGTAATCCGTTAATAACTTTTGATCACAAACTAGTCTAGTTGGTGCACAGCAATTTTGAAGCCGTTCTGATTATTCCTGTAGGAGGAGTTCGTTAAAATACAACACGTGGAAAACGCCAAAAATGACCATGAAATTCAAAATGGCTGACTTCCTGTTGGGTGTGGCCTATGGGTCCAAGATGCTTTTTTGTGCGTCTGGGTGTGATACATGTGTGTACCAATTTTCATGCATGTCGGTGAAACGTGCTACGGGGGCTGGTGTTTAAAGGGCGTGGCCATGTCATTTAGCCACGCCCCTTATGAAATTAATATCATATGCTCAGGGCGAGACCAGTGACGTACATGTGAAGTTTCAGGCAGATCCGACCAAGTACACCAAAGTTAGAGCCACTTCATGGGTTTCGGCGAAACGTCAACCTTCGCCACTCCGTCACGGCGAAACCGTTTGACGAGACATTATGATCTTCACAATATAGCATGGCCAACATGTTAAGGCCTTTCTGACCAAATTTGAGTTGAATATGGTAAATGTGGTCAGAGCAGCACCTCAAAGTGTAAAACATGGTATTTCCTGTTGCCAGCAGGGGGCGCTATGACAATTACTGAATTTTTTGATGTAGACGTGTTCAGGGCGGGACTATTATCCATCATGTGAAGTTTGGTGCAGATAGGATCATCTACACCAAAGTTGTAGTAGTTGTAGTATAATTTCGTGTTTTTTGGCGAGATATCCAAATTGACCCTTCCGCAGCGACCGCGCCCTTCGACGTGACGAAGATCTTTTAATAACTTTTGATCCCACTGTAGTCGAGCACGCACAGGTAAATTTTTAAGTCAATCCGATAAAATCTGTAGGAGGAGTTCGCTCAAGTACAACGTGTGGAAATGGCCAAAAATGACCTTATTTTGAAAAAACAATTCAAAATGGCCGACTTCCTGTTTGGTTTAGGGTGTCGCTCCAAGAGGCTTTTTTGTGCGTCCCGGGATGATACATATGTGTACCAAATTTCATACGCCTAGGGCAAAGTTAAAGCAGGGGGCTTCGATTTTGAAAACTGTTAGGGGGCGCCATTGAGCCATTTTGCCACGCCCCTTTGTAACGACCATAAAATATCGAAATTTTCACCAGACGTGACGAGTGTGCAAATTTTCCTGACTTTTTGGGCATGTTCAGGCCCTCAAAAATGCGATCAAAGGTTTAAAAGAAAAATAATAAGAATAATTTTTATGATTTCAATAGGGCTCTCGCACGGTTCGTGCTCGGGCCCTAATAATAATTAAAGCTGCAAGCAGCGTTGAACGGGCCCTCGCACCCCACGCAACTTGGAGCCTGGCGCGGCCGCCACCGTGTCGCCAGAGGTCGACCGGCAGACGAGGCGCTGAATGTTCGCCTCCTTCGGACAGTGTAGGAACCAATGCGTTGCAACTTCCCGTCTCCACTGGGTGGCGCTATGACTCTGACTCCTGAGCGTCATGTGGGTGTGTTCATGCCAGGACTATTATCATACATGTGAAGTTTGGAGCAGATTCGACCATTAGATCCCATGTTATAGCAATATCGTGTTTCATGGTGAGACATCAAGTGTCGACGCCATGTCACAGCCACACCGTTCCATGCTGAGCAATTCTCTTAATATGTTTTGATCACACACTTGTGTAGATGGTACACACCAGTTTTGGAGTTAATTGATTCATTTCTGGAGGAGGAGATCATTAAAATACAACACGTGGAAAACGCCAAAAATGACTGTACATTTCAAAATGGCCGACTTCCTGTCAGGTGTGGCCTATATGTGCAAGAGGCTTTTTTGTGCGTCTGGACACGATACATGTCAATACTGATTTTCGTGCACGTCGGTGAAAGTTGTTATGGGGGACGCTGCACTTTAAGGGGCGTGGTCAAGCCATACGGCCACGCTTATTGATGAAAGTCATACTATACATTCAGGTCTGGACTGTTAACAAACATGTGAAGTTTGGTGAAGAATGGACAATGTATGCCAAAGTTATACTAATTTCGTGTTTCATGGCGAGACATCAAACTTCGCCGCCACCTGACGGCCAAACCGTTTAACTGTGGAAAAATCTTTTAATAACTTTTGATCACAACCTTGTCTAGATCACACACAGTGATTTTGAAGTCATTCTGATTAATCCTGTAGGAGGAGTTCGTTAAAATACAACATGTGGAAAACGCCAAAAATAGCATTAAAATTCAAAATGGCCGACTTCCTGTTGGGTATGGCCAGTGGGTCCAAGAGACTTTTTTGTGCGTCTCGGTGTGATACATGCGTGTACCAATTTTCGTGCATGTCGGTGACACGTGCGGCAGGGGCTGATGTTTAAAGGGCGTGGTCAAGTCATTTGGCCACGCCCATCAGCGAAACTCATATCACATGTTCAAGCCTGGACTGTTAACACACATGTGAAGTTTCAGGCAGATATGACCAAGGACACAGAAGTTAATGTCATTAAAGCCATTTTCAACGCGTTTTGGCGAATTTTCGACTTCGCCGCCCTCTGGGCGGAACCGTTTGACGCCTAGTCACAATCTTCATAATGTAGCATTACCAACGTCTTGAGGTCTGTCTGACCAAATTTGAGTTGCATATGGTGAACGTGGTCAGAGCTGCACGTCAAAGTCTAAAAACATCGCTTTTCCTGTCGCCAGCAGGGGGCGCTAGGGTAATTACAAAATTTCTGCATGTAGACGTGTTCAGGGCGGGAATATTATGAATCATGTGAAGTTTGGTGCAGATCGGACGATTAATGCCAAAGTTATAGCAATTTCGTTTTTCATGGCGAGACAAACTTCAAACTTCAAACTTTGCCGCCAAAAAGCCGATTCCGTGTTCGACGGGTAGCGGATCTTTGAATAACTTTTGATCACAAACTTATCTAGTTGGTACACGGCGATTTTGAAGCCGTTTTGATTAATCGTGTAGGAGGAGTTCGTCAAAATATGACACGTGGTAAAACGCCAAAAATGGCCGCTAAATTCAAAATAGCCAACTTCCTGTTGGGCGTGGCCTATGGCTCCAAGAGACTTTTTTGTGCGGCTCGGCATGATCTACATGTGTACCAATTTTCGTGCAGATCCGTGAAAATTGATGAGGAGGGCGCTGTTTATAAGGAGATTGCTCTTTAATGAGCGTGGCCTATCCATTTTGACCCGTCCATTGCCGCGAACCCTAAAATACGTAAATTTACACCGCGACTGATGCGACCGCCAAATTTCAGGAGTTTTTGAGCATGTTAAAACCTCGAAATAAGCGATTTACTTTTGTCGTAATAATAATAATAATAATTCCTTCAATTTCAATAGGGTCCTCGCACGGTACGTGCTCGGGCCCTAATAATAATTCCTTCAATTTCAATAGGGTCCTCGCACGGTACGTGCTCGGGCCCTAATAATAATAATAATTCCTTGCATTTCAATAGGGTCCTCGCACCGCTTGGTGTTCGGGCCCTAATTAAAGCTGCAAGCAGCGTTGAGCGGGCCCTCGCACCCCACGCAACTCGGGGCCTGGCGCGGCCGCCACCGTGTCGCCAGAGGTCGACCGGCAGACGAGGCGCTGAATGTTCGCCTCCTTTGGACAGTGTAGGAACCAATGCGTTGCGACTTCCCGTCTCCACTGGGTGGCGCTATGACTCTGACTCCTGAGCGTCATGTGGGTGTGTTCATGCCAGGACTATTATCATACATGTGAAGTTTGGAGCAGATTCGACCATTAGATCCCATGTTATAGCAATATCGTGTTTCATGGTGAGACATCAAGTGTCGACGCCATGTCACAGCCACACCGTTCCATGCTGAGCAATTCTCTTAATGTGTTTTGATCACACACTTGTGTAGATGGTACACACCAGTTTTGGAGTTAATTGATTCATTTCTGGAGGAGGAGATCATTAAAATACAACACGTGGAAAACGCCAAAAATGACTGTAAATTTCAAAATGGCCGACTTCCTGTCGGGTGTGGCCTATATGTGCAAGAGGCTTTTTTGTGCGTCTGGACACGATACATATGCATACTGATTTTCGTGCACGTCGGTAAAAGTTGTTATGGGGGACGCTGCACTTTAAGGGGCGTGGCCAAGCCATACGGCCACGCTTATTGATGAAACTCATACTATACATTCAGGTCTGGACTGTTAACAAACATGTGAAGTTTGGTGAAGAATGGACAATGTATGCCAAAGTTATACTAATTTCATGTTTTATGGCGAGACATCAAACTTCACCGCCACCTGACGGCCAAACCGTTTCACGATGCAAAAATCTGCTTATAAGTTTTCATTACACCTTTGTCTAGATGGCACACAATGATTTTGAAGGTGTTCTGATGCATCCTGTAGGTGGAGTTCATTAAAATACAACACGTGGAAAACGCCAAAAATGACCATTAAATTCAAAATGGCCGACTTCCTGTTGGGTTTGGCCAACGGGTCCAAGAGACTTTTTTGTGCGTCTGGATGTGATACATATGTGTACCAATTTTCATGCATGTCAGTGAAACGTGTGGGTGTGGCCAAGCCATTTGGCCACGCCCATCATATCACATGTTCAGGGCTGGACTGTTAACACACATGTGAAGTTTCAGGCAGATATGACCAAGGACACTGAAGTTAAGGCCACTTAACTGCGTTTTGGCGAACCGTTGACTTCGCCGCCCTGTGGGCGGAACGCCGTTCGGCGATACGTCACAAATCTTCATCATGTAGCATTACCAACGTGTTGAGGCCTTTCTGACCAATTTTGAGTTGGATATACTGAACGTGCTGAGAGTAGCACCTCAAAGTCTAAAACATCGCTTTTCCTGTCGCCAGCAGGGGGCGCTTTGAGAACGGGGGAATTTTTTGATGTTGGCGTGATGAAGGCCGGACTACGATCATACCCAGCAAGTTTTGTGCCGATCGGACTTATCATGCCCAAGTAATAGCACTTTTGTTTTTTGGGTTTTTTTTGGCGAGACGTCACACTTCGCCGCCACCTGACAGCCAAACCGTTTAACATAGGGAAAATCGTATGATAACTTTTGATGATCAAGTGGTCTAGTTGATGCACGCCAAATTTGAAGCCGATCCGATGAATCATGTAGGAGGAGATAGAAAAAGTACGAGGAGTGCGAATCGCCCAATCTGGCGTCAAATTCAAATTGGCCGACTTCCTGTTGGGTTTGGCACATGGCTGCAAGAGGCTTTTTTATACGTCTTTCAGTGATGCATGTGCGTACCAAGTTTCATAGATGTAGGTCAAACCAGCTTCGGGGGCTGTTTCGTAGAAAATTTGTAGGGGGCGCTGTTGAGCCATGTTGGCATATCAGAGCCGAAAAATCACATCAGAAAATGCATATTGGATCCTGTCATATGTGTGTCAAGTTTCATGACATTACAAGCATCCCTTACCCGTCAAAAACAACTTCGTGTTTTATGGCGAATAAGGCGTTGCCACAGTGACCAAACATCACCAAGCTTTACAGCTGGCCTCAGGAGTGACTCCACATCATGCTCGCCAAATTTCATGCGAATCGATGAATTTTATGTCACTTGATTTTTCTCTGATTATAGCACCCCCTATTGGCTAATTTCTGCCAAATTGGGCTAGGATCGTCTGGATGACGTCTGAAAGAAGTGAATTGAGTTTGACATTGATATCTTTTACTTTGACAAAAATATGCAAAGGTATGTGTTTTTTAGCTAGCAGAAAAAAACTGTTTATTTTTAGCTAGCCTAATTTTTGGAGTAGCAAAATTCTTTTGATAACTTTTGGTCAGGCCAGTCTGGAGATTGCATGTGCAAAGTTTTGTGAAGATGGAGATTAAACGCTAGGAGGAGTTCGAAAAAGTAGGTTTTTGATGTATAGTAAATTACAAAGAGAAATTTGCAGTGGGAGTGGGCGTGGCCTATGTCAGAAGATGCGACACTATTTAGGGAACACGTGGATATAAAATTTATGAAGATGTGATTTAAAATGTGGAAGTTACAGGCCAAAATGCGTTTGTATCTCTTATAGCGCCACCTAGTGGAGAAGACGCATAATTTTTGCTATGGTTGGTCTGTATGCTATTCTCTATATACCCTGTGAATTTCACAGCCCTCAGCATAATACTTGGGCTGAAATAAATGTTTGTTTTTTATCTTGTAATAAGCCACGCCCACTTTTACCAGTCGTGACTACCTTCAAGATATGGCGTCAGGACAGGCCCAGCATAATACTCACCAAATTTCATAAATATCGGTGCAGCCATTTACCAGATATAAATTTCCCATATTTGCAGCGCCCCCTAGTGGCCAAAATTAGCTAAATTTGGTTCATTCTCTCACAGGCACATATCAAGCAAGGATCTCAGATTTGGTGTTGTTAGCATTTATTTTGACCGAAATATGCCACCGTTCGCCTTTTTATAGCTAGCTAGAAAAATGTATTCATTAATAATTTGAGCATATTATGACCAATCAAAATTCCTTTGATAACTTTAGATCAGGTCCAGCCGAAGACTGTACTTGCCAAGTTTCACGCTGAACGGACAAAACCCTAAGGAGGAGTTCGAAAAAGTAGGTTGTCCAGTTTTTGCGATGTTGTGAAAAACATGATAGGCAGAAATGGGAGTGGCCCTGCCCAGGTGATTCAGCACTATTCAGGGAATCTGTGGATATGAGGTTTTTGAATGTGTGACATATGGTCTGGGAGTTATAGCCCAAAACACGTTGAAAATGAGTAGGGGGCGCTGTTGAGCCATCTTGGCACATGAAAACACAAAAATCACATCAGACAACACAATTTGGGATGTCTGATGTGTGTGCCAAGTTGCGTGAGTTTTCGAGTGTCCCTTGCCCCTCAAAAACAACCTCGTGTTTTATGGCGAATAAGGTGGCGCCACAGTGACAGCGTTGGACGAAACCTCAAAGGCTTCTGCTTTGACCATCAACAAGGTCTTGGGAGTATGTATTTGCAAAATTGAGGTGGTTCGGGGGAACCTGGTAGAAGAGGGACATGAAAGAATGAAAAAAGTAACCTTCTGCCGCCAGTAGGTGGCGCTATGATGCTGATTCAAAATTTCTGTATAGATGTTTTCAGGGCTGGACAGTTATCATATGTGTGAAGTTTTGGAAAGATATGTCCACGTAGAGTCAAGTTACAGCTACTTTGGTCATCATGGCGAAACATCAAAGTTGGCCGCCACGCCAAGGTCACGCCCTTTGACGAAAATTCACAGTTTTCCATAGAAAGCATCATCAAGGCCTTATGGATAATTTCACCAAGTATGAGGTTGATGTGTTCAACTTTGGAGGAGATGTGCTTCAAAGTGTAAAACATGACATTTTCTACTGCCAGTAGGGGGCGCTATATTAATCACAAATTATTGACATGTAGATCTCTTCAGAGCAGGACTGTCATCAATCCTGTGAAGTTTGGGGAAGATTGGAGCATGTATGTTGGAGTAATAAACTACTTCCTGCGTTATAATACTACTTCCTGTTTGTAACGAAGTTTGAGGTCCCGGCACGGTCACACGGTGTGACGAAAACACAAGCTTTTGATAACTTTTCGTCTTCAGTTTATGTTGGTGGGACAGACCGAGTTTGAAGGCGATCGGACAAAATCTCTAGGAGGAGTTCGTTCATTTATGACCCCTGCAAATGGCCAAAAATACATGAAACTTCCACATTCAATTCAAAATGGCCGACTTCCTGTTGAGTTTAGGGCATGGGCCCAAGAGGCTTTTTTGTCCGTCTCGGCGTGCTACATATGTGTACCAAAATTCGTACGCTTCGGACAAAGTTAAAGCAGGGGGCTTTGATTTTGAAAACTGTTAGGGGGCGCCGTTGAGCCATTTTGTCACGCCCCTTTGTAATGACCATAAAATATCGAATTTTTCACCAGACGTGACGAGTGTGCAAAATTCTGGGACTTTTTGAGTACGTTCAGGCCCTCAAAAATGCGATCATAGGATAAAAAAAAAAATAATAATAATAAGAATAAGAATTCCTTCGGTTTCAATAGGGCTCTCGCACGGTACGTGCTCGGGCCCTAATAATAAGAATAAGAATTCCTTCGGTTTCAATAGGGCTCTCGCACGGTACGTGCTCGGGCCCTAATAATAATTCCTTGCATTTCAATAGGGTCCTCGCACCGCTAGGTGCTCGGGCCCTAATAATCCTAAGGAAAACAATAGGGTCCTCGCACGGTACGTGCTCGGGCCCTAATAATAATCCTAAGGAAAACAATAGGGGCCTCGCACCGTGTTCGGTGCGCACCGTTTCACGGTGCGCGCCTCGGTGCTCGGGCCCTAATAATTCCTTCAATTTCAATAGGGTCCTCGCACGGTACGTGCTCGGGCCCTAATAATACTACTACTACTAATAATAATAATAATGTTATTATTATTATTATTATTATCATTATTATTATTATTATTTTATTTTTATTTTTTTTAACTGGTGTAAACTTCTTTTGGGACTTGAACCCTAAAACCTTGCACATTCACAACCCACTACCTTTTGCACTACCATCATTCCAACAACAACCTAAAGTGTACGACTATAAGGACTTGTATAAAAGTTACTGTATATATCCACCCATCCATCCATCCATGTATGCATCTTCCACTTTGATTCTAATTTTCTTTTATTCTATTCTAATTTAAATATTTGTATAAATGTTCTTTGTGTTTGTAGCATTAAGGGGCATCAGCTTACATTTCATTGTGCACCCCTGTATTGTAAAATGACAAATGAATAAACCTTGTAATTTTGTGAAGTATTTCAGGGATTGAGCCATGGGTGGCAGTGAGGGACTTGCTGAGCTAGCCAAACAAGGTCTGTACTGTGAAGCAGGATTTGGAGTGAGTGAGGTAACATCAGGTTTAACACTGGGTTACAAGGGAGGTTCACTACAATGGACTGAATAAAATGGTGGATGTAGTTACTATGATGTTGAGTTTGGCATTTCAGCCATCACCATCTTTGGATTTTTGGGGCCAGAAGAGACCATATTTCAATGAGAAGGTGGAACTGTGGAGGTGTGAGGGGTGACTCATAGCAACTCCTCGAAGACAGGTGGTCACTCAGGCCATCTTGCCCTTGCCCATGTGTAACTTTAAGTCTTAATAAAATGTAAATGGGTGAATTATTAATTACTAGTATTAATTAAATAATATTATTTACTCAACATTAAATCACCTTGTGGGGCACCATTTCTGAAAAATTGAGAAATGACAGCCAATTAATTATGTCTCAAAAAATCTGCTATCAATTTGGAACTCACACGATTAATAATCAAAATAGGATTTTACATAGCAGAGGAAAATGATTCATTCACTCTTTTGCAAAATTAAACACACGACAAGTATGATTCCAAAGGTATTTAAAGCAAGCAAAATAAACACACAGGTCCTAACTTGTAACTGTATACAAGTGTGGGTGTGGATGTGTGCATGTAAGTGCATGTGTGTGTGTAAGCGAGAGAGAGAGAGACAGAGACAGAGACAAAGTGAGTGTGTGGGTGCAAGTGTAAAAGACAGGTGCGAGATAAAATGGCCGCCTGAGTTTATAAAGGCTGTGGATGTCTTAGAGTATATCTGTGTGAGTGAAGTTTTATAAAGGTGCTGCATTAGTGAAAAGGATGATTATCTTGCTTGGCCTGTAGGCCTACTGTTGTACTTATGCTATGCCCAGTTGTTACACTGCCAGTCCATGGATGGAGGGAAGAGCTGTTTTGTTATGTTGCTTAATAGCTGGTGGTTGTCCAATGTGTATGGACCTAGCTTACCTTTCAGTGCTTTATTCTAGTGGTGCAGGTCAGGAAACTAGTCACTCTTTCTCCTTACAGAGCTAGATGCTTGAATCTAACTCATTGTGTTCACTCACCGTGTTGCTTCCAAAGTCAGCTTGCAAACTTTGTATCTGCTTGGTGTTAACTTGTCTGCTGTTTTCTACCACTTAATAGACTTCTTTGTATCTGCTTGAGCAGCCCACATGTAGATCAAAGTCTTTTCTGCTGTAAGCATGCAGACAAGCAAGAAAAGCTGGGGAGGGGTGCTACAGGTCCTCTATGGAGTCCAGTGGTCCCAACAATTGTAAAACTTAAATTTCTGCTTAGTGTCATTTCTATTTATGAAACATGCACAAATCTAAAACAGTAAACTTAATTAATATTTCTTAAATAAACTGATGCCAAAAAATAAGGAGGTGAATACCAAGATTAGCACAGTCAACAAGTTTTGATCTACTCATCTGGGGTCCCTGACTCCATGTAGCCTCTTAGATCAGATCTCTAAAGTGGTAGTACTTCTTGCATGTACAATTATATTAGGTAACATTGTAGATAAAATTACCATCGTCTCTTAAATGCTATTAAAATGCTAATCAGAACTAGCTATTATCTTATCCCCAATTTTGTTCAGTCAAAATCAGCTTTATCAGCCAGGTATGTGTACACATACAAGGAATTTGACTCAAGTATTTTTTGTTTTTTATTTATTTTTTTGCTCTCAGTGTTACACACAGTTCTAAGAACAATCCCGGGGAATATAGAAATAAACATACAGCTAAATAGAAGAACAAGAAAGCTGAACAAAGATAGGTAAAGTAAACTTTTAACTATAATGTACATATGTTAAAAAAATGAGGTAACAAAAAAAAAGTATATGAATAAATATAAAAAGCAACTATAAACAATGCCATACAATAATTTTAAGTCAGATTGTTTTTGTAAATTGTAAACTTGAATGTTATGCAAATCATACATACACAGATGCAGGGACAGACCAGGCTGTGTTTTGTAGGAATCACCAGATTGGAATACATCTGTATGTATGTGTGGTGCGGCTATAAGTGGATGTGTCAGTGAATGATGGATGACCAGGGGAATGTGCTGCATCCCTGAAGTCTTATACAACCAGCCCAATCCCCCATCCATCTGAGCCTGCTTCGACTGCCTCATCTGTCAGGGAAAAGCCATTTTCTGGGTAACAGTGCATGGTGCTTAAGGTTATTCCATTTCTTTATCACAAACCACGATGTGGTCCTCCCAGTACACTGTATAGCAGTTCAAATACTCACCAGCTGCTTCACAAAACACCTTCAATCAAGCTTTGAGTTGAGACTAAGCGTTCATTATGTCTTTGCCCCCCCCCCCCACCTTTTGGCTTTCTGTGTTTTTATTCTAAAAATGTCACTCAGCAATAACTGCCAGATTGAAATCTGATATTTCTCAATGAATTTACAAAAACACTAACGCCCCCCTTCACCATTCACCCACAGTTAATATGAAAAAAGTAATTTGAAAGGAGCCAATATTTTCATGTCAGGATGCATGTTGTGTCTCCAATCTGTGTGGGGTTAATATGAGACAGGTCATGTTTGAAGACTGCGCTGTGCTTGGGGAAGCCGCACAGGGAGACAAAGACAGGGCCAACGTCATCATTAATCTTAGTCAGTGGGCAAGACTGGACCAATCTGCATGACCAGGGCAGTGACAAATGCCACTATTGGACTGGGGCGCTGCATCACCCCGGCTTCATTTCCCGTTAATGTCACATCCATCACGACTGGCCCTGTCCTGCCATGTCGCAGGAGATGAGACTGGTCATGGGTAAGAATTAATTGGAAGGACAAGAGTGAGTTGATAGGGTGGAGCTAGCGCCTGGGCACAGGCGGAATCCCCAACTATTTGTGGCAGCAGCTGCCTGGGGGAGGAGGGGAACTTAAGTTTTGATGTGATACAAAAACTTTCTTTGATCATGAAGCCCAGTGTTACTGTATAATTCTGTGGTTTATCTGTAAAGTATATGAACTAGACTTCAGACTTAAGTCTCTCTCACAGTGACGGCTGGCTCATATAAACAGTCCAGTGGATTTACGTCAGGTCTAGTAGATGTCTGTATGTCATTTTTTAAAACTATGATAAACTTGTCTCTCATTCCCTCCTCCTCTCATTGCAATTCTTGCACTCATTCAACTGATGATGCATCCATCCAGAAACTGTCATTACTACAGTACAACATTACCAGTGGCAGCACTGGGTGTTTTTGCTTCAATGCAGACAATATGTAAGGGATAATGTAGAGCGAGCCGGTCACTATAGAGAAATAAACCCCGACAGGGTGATGCAGGACCCCGACGCGAAGCGGAGGGGTCCTACATCACCCTGAAGGGTGTTTATAGTGACCGGCTCGCTCTACATTATCCCGCTTATTACACGGCTACTCACTAAAGAAATCAAAAGTTTGACATCAAATGTTTATCTAAAATTAACGATTTCTTGCCGCAGGTATAAACGTCTTTCTGCGGATTGATATGACAGGACGTGATTCGCCCGAGTCGATCAGAAGCGTCCTTAACAACGGTCTGCTATTCATAGCAACGGTCTGCTATTCAGAAATAACAGACCGTAGAATGTTGTAATTGACCAATCAGGATCGAGCATTTGACAATGCCGTGTAATAATGATATTTAACAAATTCAGTAATATCAGCCACCTTATGTTCAACACACAGCTCTGCTGGCTCAGAGGAGCAGCTCTAGTCTGCTTTCATCTTAGCTGTCTGTAGCACTGCAGCCTTCAGTGACGATAGGTTATTACTCCCAATGTCAAACCAATCAGATAGTGCTGTGGGCGGGACATTGAGTGAGGCTACAGTGTGGTGACAACAGACAGAGAGAGGCAGCTGCATCAGAGCCAAAGTAGCACAGTTTTTATTTAACTCGCTTTATCGGCCATCAGATTATAAATAGTAAAAAAAGAAAAAAATTGGATTTGTTGGTTATTTGTTTAGAAACACTGTTGCTGGTACAAATCCACTAACAAAATGATTTTAGTGTTAAAAACTATTTATCAAAGCCATACATTTTCCAAATGTTGCTATTAAGACAATTAAAAGGTTGTTAAATAATCAGACCATTGCTTTTTTATCTCCACCACTCTCCAAAATATTAGACCACCCTTGTTTTCTTCAATTTCTTGTTCGTTTTAATGCCTGGTACAACTAAAGGTACATTTGTTTGGACAAATATAATGATAACAACAAAAATAGCTCATAAGAGTTTAATTTAAGAGCTGATATCTAGCCATTTTCCATGGTTTTCTTGATAATAACCAAAATCACTTAAGTTCTTACATCAATAGCTATGGCATTGTACTGCCAAAAACAGTGCTTTTAGGCATTTCATGTTTTCTTTTCTGTCTGTTAGTCACATGATACACACAGGAGTTAGTACTTGATTGCATAACCATTGTTTTTGATGACTGCAGCCATGCGTCTTGGCATGCTCTCCACCTGCTTCTGACATTGTTCTGCGGTCACAGCAGCCCATTCCTGTTGCAAAAATTCAAACAAATTTGCTTTGTTTTTGGGCTTGTGGTTCTCCATTTTGAGTTTGATGATGTTCCACAGGTTTTCAATTGGATTTAGATCTGGTGATTGAGCAGGCCAAAGCATGGTTCAAATGTTCTGGTTCTCCATCCAGGCTTTAACTGACCTTGCCGTGTGGCAAGGGGCATTGTCTTGTTGGAAAATCCAGTCATTCAAGGCAGGAAAGAGTTTATCAGCTGATGGAAGAAGACTGTTTTCAAGAGTAGCCCTGTACATGACCTGGTTCATTCGCCCTTCACACAATTGCATTTGCCCTGTTCCACCCATACTGAAACAACCACTCAGATCATCACCAATCCACCCCCATGTTTTACTGTAGGGGCAAGACAGTCTGGTTTTTAGGCTTCTCCAGGCTTCCTCCTAACCAGTAAGTTGGCTGGAGTGGGCATCAACTCAAAATTGGATTCATCACTGAAGAGAACCTTAGCCCAATCATCAACAGTCCAATCCTTGTGATCCCTAGCAAAGCGTAAGTGGGCCTTCCTCTGCCCACTCATTTTTAAGGTCCCATGAGGTCTGACGACGATTCTTGAGACAGGAACGGATGAGTGCACGGTTTCCTGCCTTGACCAGTTAGCAATTTGGTAGTACCATGTTTGGGTTGCTTTTTCTTGATGTAATGAACAGCTGTCTTGGAGATCTTCAGTTTTTTGGCTACCTGTCTCTCACTCATGCCAATTTCCAGCAGTGCCAAGATGGCTGCCTTTGTGGCTTCACATAATTCTTTTGTTTTAGGCATTATATGAGAGCTGACAACTTCTGAGTTGTGCTACGGCTTGAATGTAAGCAGGAAACCACTCTAGGCCTTTGCAAATTGAAGGCATGAAATGGCCTCTTATATACCCTGGGAATACAATTAAGCTTAAGCATGTCAAATAGAACATAAAGTATTATGGAATCAGCTGCATTTTTTGTTATGTTCATTGTATTTTTCAGGTAATGTACCTTTAGTGGTACCAGGCATTAAAATGAACAAGAAATTGAAGAAAACAAGGGTGGTCTAATAATTTTTTCCATGACTGTATCTTGTGTGTGATTCACTCTGGATGGAGTTCGTTCAGAAAGCACTCAGTGACGTAGTACTGCCCTCTAGTGATAAGTTGTGCCGTGACAAATATGAGAAACCCAACAGAGGTTCATCACTGTGTCACTCCATGCCTGCACTGAAAGCAAGAGAATTATTTAGGGAAATTAATAATAACTCTAGTAAGATAAAGTCCCATTATTTATTTCATCTACACAGTCTTATGCAAGAATTATCATATAAATAAAAAGCAAAATAGTTAAATCCTATAATGACATTATAAACTTTTTTTTCCCTTTACTCAATAGGGCTTTTTGCGGTCCAGTTTATCTCTAAAATATCTGCACTAGAGAGGGAGGATTGCAGTTATGGCAAATAAACTATAGTTAAGGTTAAAGCAAAGATGGTGTGCCAGACAAGAACACATTTTTACAATGTGTTTTTTGACCACAGTGGTAAACAACAGCGCTGTCCAGACTGACCATACTCTCAGGCAGGGTAAAACCCTGCCATCAGGAGAGAGGGCATGATAATACATTAAATATGAGTTTAACTGTTCACATTTTTAGATAGTTTATCCTGGAGGACACTCATAGTGCTGCAGTTGGCTTCATCAAGACCCCCACTGACACTGAAGCCACTTTACGCTGCTGCCTCGCCAATGTGTATATAAGGTTTGATTGCTGAATGAGGGGGACAGAGTTATTTCACCTCTGAGCCGGGAATGAAGGTAGTAACAGCGCAGAAACAATATCTGTGCAATAATACTAATACTACTACTACTACTAATAATAATAATAATAATAATGATAATAATAATAATAATAATCATCATCATCATCATCAAAACAGAGTTACAAGGTGCTTTACATGTCAACAGTTAAAAGTCAAATCTTGAAAGGCTCTCCGATTCGAATAGTGGACTTAAATCACTGACTCTGCCGACCTGATTTCCTTGGGCAGACTGTTTCAAAGCCTCGTGGCCCTTGTGGTCCCCTTTAGTTTTCAGCAGGACCTCTGGAACGGACAGAAGACCTCTTCCCGAGGACCTCAAAATGCCTCCTGGCGTGAACGACACTAACAGGTCAGAGATATAGCTGGAAGAGAGACTATGAAAAGTCTTAAAAGTAACCAGTAAAATCTTAAAACCTATTCTGAAACATACTGGGAGCCAATGTAACAATGCTAAAACTGGATTGATATGATCATGTGTCTTGGTCCTGGTTAGAGCCTGGCAGCTAAATTCTGCACAGTCTGGAGACAATTAATAGATTTTTGATTCAGGCAGGAAAAGGGGCTGTTGCAGTAATCCAGGCATGAAGAGATTGAGGTGTATAAAACTGTCTCTGTGTCTTCAAATGTTGAAGTGGATTGTAAATTTGAAATATTTCTTAGATGATGCACGAGCTTTGTGACATACTGTTCAAAACTTAAATCACCGTCAAACCAGACAGGTTTGATATTAATATATGACCAAGACAAACTGCAGGACCAGGGGCGTAAATATAGACAGTGCAGGCAGTGCAGTTGCACAGGGGCCTGTGAGGGCAACTATGTGTTGGGCAGAGAATGGGCCCTTATGAGTGATTGCTACCTTAGACATATGCTGATGTTCAAAGAAGAACTCTCATTAAATTAAAAAAGGTGCGCTATCTATACTCTTAAAAAAGGCAAAGCCATCCGTATCATGTTATTTGTTTTTCTAAAAAAAAGTCAGCAACATTTATAACAACATTATATACTTATTGTACACAAAGTATAAATACTTATTGTACACAAAGTATAAATAAGCTATCAAGGGAATAAATAAAATGAGTAATGTTTTATTTATACTTATACTTCGGTAATTTTTGTTATATACAGATGCAATGATGATTACTGGGTATGTTGAAGTTGCCCAGTGTTGATCACATGATGAGACAATATGAGCACAATAATGTGCACTAGGGCCAATCATAATAGTGTGGCTCGTTGTAACTGCCTTACGCCAGTGGGCAGGGCAGGATCATGGGTGACAGGGGAGTGTGACCTTCCAAGGGAGATTTTATAAGCAGCTGACAGCAGTTAGCAGGTTACTCAAAGAAGAACAATGGCCAAAAATGTCTGCAAAATGGGAAAACAATGAGGTCCAGGAGCTCCTTCCCCCTGAGCAGAGGACAGGAACAGCCACCATGTAACAGAGATGGTAAATGTTTGTTATTGCCGTGTTAATGGCATTGTTATTGTCTATAAAGCACTGCCAACACGTATGCTCTATAAAAGCTAACTTTGTTGTGTTACACATATCACGCCTGTAATGCCTCTTTTGATTCTGTGATGCTGGCATGCTGTCTAAAATCATACTGGAGTGACACAATGCTGTTGTCCTTTGGGTCTGTATCAAAATGCAATGGAGGCATATAGAAGGAACTTCATTAGTGGTGACTCTGTGGTGCGATCCGTGTGTACAAAGGGCTTGAGCCTCATCCTGCCCTATACAGTTTTTCACATTATGCAGATTGACAAAGATCCCATCGCAGCCTTAACAGTCCAAGAGGCTTTTTTTTGTGGGGGGGGGGCATTGACATTATATGTGATTTTTTTCAGGCCATTCAGACTCACCATATTAGCAGCATAGTCCATCAAAAATGTCATATTTTTGGCTGTCAATGGTAGCATCACCATCAGGTCAATTTGGATCAAATTTGATGTGAAGCAGTCAGACATCATATCCAGACATGGTGCAAGGTTACATTTCTCTAGCTCACAGCAAATTGGGCAAAGACATAATGTAGCATATAATGCTAAAAAAGCCACACCCAGATGCTGATGCTGATCATTGTGACACTTCAAATCTTGATTAATACTTGTCCCCAGAGCATTTGCACCAAATTTGGTGAACTGCTACTGGGTTTTGAGGTACAGATTTATGCTATTTGTGGTGCCATCTTTGGGTTGAGCTCAAAGTGCTGTTAGTACACATTCTGCAACAGGTACTGAACACTTATTTACCTAGATTTATGATGATTGGACAAATCATTAATAAATTATGGCCACTTTCCTGCTAAGCCCCACCTCTGCAAAGTTTTTTGATGGATGGTGGCCATTTTTTTTGTCTTTCTTTTTAACAGTCTTGCTCTTTTATAGTAGAAATTTATATCTCAGTCCCTCAAGACCATGTGCCAAATTTGGTGTTGACACAATCAAAGCCTGATGACAAATTATAACAACCTGACACAAACTTAATACGGATCTACCCCTGATGTCTGAGGAATTGACTCATCATAATTACAGATATTCGGAAGATGCTAAAACATTATTAATAAAGTATTTATTTAAAACTCAGTATTTGTCATAAATCATGATATAAAGGAGAGTATATAATGAAATGATTTTCATTTTCAGCAGTATTTCCACAATCTCCTCTTTCCCCTTATTTAGTTCACAATATTCACAGATTCTTTCATCATCGGTTACTCCTCCATATTTTCCTGTTTGTATATGTAGGGTAATATATTTTATTAATATAATATATTTTTTTGATCTTTTTTTAATGAACAATAAGTTCTCAATTTTGGCTTTCTCCATATTTCCTCTGCACATGGTTGTGTGTCAGTATTTAAACTTATCCCACTTCATTATTTGTCTTTGGAAATCATTTTATTTAAGTCCAGACTTATCTAGTAAGTCAAAAAGGGCAGGGTAATATAGGGGCTATGTGTGATATATCAATATATTTTCGAGCAAGATATAGATTCAGACAATACAGTCTATATTGATGTACGGTCAAGCTGCGTTACATAGCCCATACCAGTGTTCATCTCTCCTCTCTCACACCCTCTGCACAACTGAACATGTGGCTCATTTCTTAGAAAATAGTGGGTATATTTCATGCATCGCCATTCAGCCTGAAAATACAGAGATATGAAATTTTGTCCAGCCCTAAAATCAAGTATTTCAGTTACCTACTCACCTCTGATGGACAAATCCTCTTAAAATATTTCAGTTGCCACCCTCTGTGTTGGTAAACCCAGCCCATGTTTTCAATAACTGCCAAAACATATCGCATATTTGCAAAGTCCCAGAAATAATCGAATCACCCAACTCTAGATATGTTTTTGGACACCTTTTTTTGAAACCTTTTGTAATACCATATTCCTTATACATAATCTAAAACAGGACATGCACATGTTTGATACAGTTTGGAATATGTAGAATAAGCCATATCTCTCTGCATTTTAGTCTTACCTGTAACATCTCCCAGGGCCCTACTTGCCCAGTCTGCTAGAACAGATGAACCATGTAAAAAGGGTATACTTTCATCTAGGAAAAAAAACATGATACTTAAATTTATCATAATGTTAAGTTGTTTCTTACTAATGTAAAACTGAAAACCTAAAAACTACTCCTTTCACTATATGCTGTTTTCAAAATGATGTTTTTTCTCCACTTTTTCATGATTCAGCAACACATGTCAGCATCGTTAATAAATCTTCCCCATTTTCTGAAAGCAAAATAATATCATCAGTATACAGAAGAACATTTACAAGTATGCGGCCACATAACAGCACTTTCCCCAGCCACTTTACCTCTTTGCCAGATCATTAATAAAGACAAGTAATGTTGGTGATAGAAGGTTCCCTTGTTAACCACCAGAGGGTGTAAAAAGACATTTCATAAGACATTCATTCACTTTTACACAAGCAACAGACGACCAGTCTAATGGCAGTATAACAGCCTGATAGAATTGTCCATTACACCAAAGTGGTAAAGCTTATAGTTTAGAAGAGCCTGTCAAATACCTTTTGAAAATCTATTTCAATCAGGATAGACTAACAGAATAAAAGAGAGAGACAGTTATGGAATGATAACAAATTTATTGTGCATGGAAAATAGTCTTTGGCGCTTAGACCCCACGGGAAGTAGATCATCTTAGGAAGCAGCCGGATGGATTAGATGCTTCCCATGTAAAGAAGACTTCCCCCCGGAGCCTAGACACTGGTGGTGGTGGTTGAAGGAGAATGATGCTTTGTGTAGTGGCCTTGGTTGAAGGTTTGATGGAAGATGGTCAGAATCCTGGTTGAGGTGGTGCAGGGGTGGAGGTGGGCTGAACGATCTTCACAGCGGAATGACAGCTGAATGACAGCAGAGAGGGAGAACACTTTTAAATAGACAGCTAATGACTGATTGGTTAAGAGAGAGAGGGTGGCAGATTGTGATTGGATGAGAAGGATGATGAGTAGTGGGGCGTAAGGATAGCGGGAAATTGGTTGTGACTTAGAGGGCATGCGCAAAAAGATAGTCTTCCTGACTGAACTTTCGCTAAGCTTCATTTCAATCAGGATAGACTAATAGAATAAAAGAGAGAGACAGGTATGGAATGATAACAAATTTATTGTGCATGGAAAATAGTCTTTGGCGCTTAGACCCCACGGGAAGTAGATCATCTTAGGAAGCAGCCGGATGGATTAGATGCTTCCCATGTAAAGAAGACTTCCCCCCAAAATAAAGGTATACCATACCTGATTAGGCGGCACTAAATCGGCAGAGGAAAGAGCAAAAAAAAAAACAGCAATTATAAAGGCTTCATTCATAGCATAATAAATGAGAATAAAATAAAAATGCGGACTTAGGGATAGAGTCCATAATGATGCTGATAGAATGGCACTGCTGATGGGGTCAGAGTGCGATGTGATTTTAGAGAAATAGCCATACTGCGCAACAAACTTGGTTACGCAGATGCAGAGAAATACAAACGAAATGCAAAGGAAATAACACGAAATGCAGGTAAAGATGGCAGAATGGTGAAGCAGAGAAATGCCCATGAAAGCGGGAAAAGGACAGCAATGATGCTGTGGGACATGGCCATAAATGCAGGGGAATGGCTAATAATTATACTCGGGAAATAGCCATATAATGCAGGGGAATGGCTGATAATTGTGCTAGGGAAATAGCCATATAATGCAAGGGAATGGCTAATAATTGTGCTAGGGAAATAGCCATATAATGCAGGGGAATGGCTGATAATTGTGCTAGGGAAATAGCCATATAATGCAGGGGAGTGGCTAATAATTGTGCTAGGGAAATAGCCATATAATGCAGGGAAAATGGCTAATAATAAAGTGGGGAATGGCCATATGATGCAGGGAAATGGCTCATATTATGCAAGGGATATAGCCATATGATGCAGGGAATTGGCTAATAATGATGTGGGGAAATGGCCGAAATAATGCAGGGAAAATGCTTAATCATGATGTCGGGAAAATGGCCGCTATAATGCAGGGGATCAGCTAATGAATATAGAAACTGAAAAGCCAGAAGATTGAAAACCACCACCAGAGATATGCATGACTTACAAGTGTCAAGGTTTCAGAGATCTTTGAGCCGCCAGTATGGAGGCGGAGTCTGGACGAATGTAGGAGGAGTAAGCAGAAGAAGACCAGCGTCCCAGTTGCTGAAGAGAAGCTGACAAGACGCCTTGCATGGCGGCTGAAGTGGCAGCACCTATCCTAAATGAGTGGCCTGAATATTGTTGAGGCGAGAGATTGCACTGAAGGAGAACCTTTTTAAAATGCTGAACAAACCAGATTTTTGACATGGGATTATTGCGTGGGGTTAGAAAGAGAGGCGATGAGTTAAAAGCTGATCTCAGGCGTAGATATCTAATCATAGCTTTATAGGGACAAAAAGGGGAATCGGTGCGAGCAATGACGATGGAGCAAGCCCCCTTTGCCTTAGAGTGTTTAAGGAATAAACTATAATGGCTAGGGTGGAAAGTCAGATCAGAAAAAGAGATGTCTTTAGCAGAGTCAAAAATTTAGAGGAGGAAGTAAATTCGCTGATTCTCAAAAACCCATAAAAGGCTAATAAAAACACATTGATGAGAAGCGTATCAATATATGGGGAAAACAAACCTTTACGAAGAACGGATATCATGTTGTGCAATATGGAAAGAGTGATGGGGCGTGAAGCATTTTGAAATCCCTTTGATTAGTAATTTAATAGATGGGTTAGCAAAAAGACTGGGGAAAGAGGGATCAAAACATCTGACATTAAATTGAATCCCTGCAAGTAAGCCGCGGATGTACTGAGGCTTAAAATGACGGACGTCTGTACAATAAGTGATGAAAGCACAGATGGTTTTAATAAGGACAGGTTTCAGAGCTATATGGAGAGAGGCACAAAAAGTAGCGAAAGTAACCCAAGCAAAATCATAAGATTTTAATGTGGAAGCGGCTAACCCTTTCCTCATGTATACCCTAGCAGACTTTAAATAATTATGCAGCGGTGCATCTTCTAATACAGGGCTAGCTCGCTGAGAGGAGGGACAGGTGTGGGATGATTGCTGGCATCCGGACAATGACTCCGGAAGACCTGAAATTTGAAACGGGACAAAGAGTCAGCCATAACGTTAAAATGACCGGGCACGTGACGGGCGGTGATGATGAAGTTATGCTTTACTGCTAACCATGTGATGCGCCTCATAAATGGCATTATGGCTTTGCAGGAGGAGCGACCTTTATTAATGATGTCAACGACGGCTTTATTATCGCAGAGCACGGCGATTCTTTTGCGTTGCCAGTGGTGTGCCCAGACGTGGCAGGCGACTGCGATGGGGTAGATCTCATAGAGGGCGGAAGAAAAATCTAGCTCCGAGAACGCGGGAGGCCAGTGGCTGGCGAACCACTGGCCTTGAAAGAACCCCCCAAAACCCGCGGATGGAGCCGCATCCGTGAAGAATTGAATGGAGTCAGAGGAGTGCACGATATCGTCATAGAAGAAGGAAATGCCATTCCACTGATCTAACAGCAGCGACCAAAAATGAAGATCAGAGCGGCAACCTTCATCTATGGTTATTTGGTCATGCAGGTTTGAAACGGAGGAGGCCAGATCGAGCAGCCTGGAAATAAACGAGCGACCTTGTGGAATTACACGCATGGCGAAGTTAAGGTGACCCAGAAGCGACAGTAACTGCTGCTTTGAAATGTGTTTGGCTGACGTGAACGACTGGCTGATTTCACAGATCCTTTGCAGTTTCTCGTCTGGGAGAGAAGCTTTCATATCGACAGTGTCAAGAGTGATGCCTAAAAATATGGAGAACAAAAAATGACATAAGTATAAATAAATAAATAAATAAATAAATGTATAAATAAATAATTAAATACACGAATAAATGAAAAACCAAGGACATTTTGGTAATAAAAAAGGCTATTTCTGTATTTTTACATTTATTTATTTATACATATATTTATTTATTCTTTTATTTCTACATTTATTTATTTATTTATTTATTTCCACATTTATTTATTTATACATTTATTTATTTCCACATTTATTTATTTCCACATTTATTTATTTATACATTTATTTATTTCTGTGTCAGTGTCACACAGAAATGTAAATATGCTAATTAGGTGGGCAGGCCTACGTTAGTAAAGCCCGATTGGTCAACTGGGCAAACCAGACAGAAGCAAACGATTTCAAATCCCATGATCGTCTCAATTGCTGCCTTCTCCTACTGTGGGAAATTAAAAAGACATCTACAACACAGAGGAAAGACAGCAAATTGGGCGGTTGCCTAGATGTCTAGAGCAGAGGCGATTTCTTTAGGACTGCAAGGGAAGCTCAGCTTCCCCTAAAATGTCAAAAATTGAATGGTCAAATATGTACGGTTGTGTTAACATTTCATTGACTACAGATGCGTTAAAACACGTTCATCTCGAAGACGAGTTCGTTCAGAATCAGCTACTTATCGATGTTGTTAACTTCTCATACATTCCCGTAGCGCAGTTTTCTCATATGGTCTATAGCATTTGCCTGTAGAAGCTGAGCGTCCATGCACTTCAATGGGACTGCAGGGAGCAGTTTTTTTCATTGCCTCGAAACTCGACGGTCATTGGATAAATGCCACGATTTTGTCCCGCCCCCGGACGCTCAGCGTCTCTGGGGATGAATGGAGCTGTGGGCGGGCCTCGGCCGGGCTGGACGCTGAGCTTCCGCATGATGATTGGAGGATCAGTCGAAAGGCTGAATCCCGTTTTGATTGACAGCTATTTGGAGATTTGACAGCTCAGCTCAGTCCCATCGCGGATTTTGCAGGTGAAGCATAGCTGTCAAGTCTCCCGTTTTGGCCTGGAAACTACCGTATTTTACCCCTCTTTCCCGCCGTCCTCCCGTATTAGTATTCTCCCGTAAATCTCCCGTATTATAATAAAAAAAAACATTCCTCTGCCTCTCCAAACTGAACTCTGTCACTAGCCTCGCGAGAACTGCCACCTGCAGTAGCCTGGGTGGCAGTTATCGCGAGGTTAGTGCCGACAACGGGAACAAACCCGGAACAACAGAGAGAGATGGATGTATGTGACGAAGGAGAAGGCATTCCTGCCAAAAAACAAAGAAGTCCTCCAAATATCTCGAAAAATGGGACAGCGACTTTACTTTCCTACAGAGGAGCAGGATGGGGCACATTATGAACTGAAAATATGTTTAAGCAATAAGCCCCGAGAAGCCGTGAGTTACAGTGATGTTACAACGGCTGAGGGGCGTTCAGGCCCATAAAATAAACACACACACAGAAAAAAATAATCAATTTATTGGTAATAATGCAACAATAAAACTGAGAACTATTCATTCTT
The DNA here is from genome assembly GCA_019142605.1 of Cephalopholis sonnerati. Lineage (NCBI taxonomy): Eukaryota > Metazoa > Chordata > Actinopteri > Perciformes > Serranidae > Cephalopholis > Cephalopholis sonnerati. The sequence goes on along the minus strand of JAGQAX010000009.1, from coordinate 1,572,272 downwards.
CCACCAAGCAAGATGGAGTGGACAGAATGGTTGCCAAGCAACACAGATGCTGCGGTCTACCAGTGGGTTACACTGATTTTACAACGGCCCTGAACGCGGCTCAGCCAATCACATTTAAGGATGGGAAGCACCCGTTTTATAAACAATAAATAAATGTGCTTCATACACCCTTTGTGTTTTCATTTAGGCTGTATTATAACGTAGGAATGTTCACAGCATTTCAGTTTTAACAAAGGTTGGCCTATCAGATTCTGATCACCTAACTGTAGTTAGTAAGCGGTTGACAAGTTGTTTTTAGATATCTTGTACACCTGTCTTAAAATGTCAGGGATACTGGAGCTTGGTTGGGGTGGTGGGACGGCTCGCAGTGAGCGCCGGAAAATTTCCCTTATTTTCAAATCCAAAACTTGACAGGTATGGTTCTATGGCATGAGTGTGGTTGAAAAACGGCTTCAATTAAATGTTCCTTTTATAAGTTACTGCCTCGCTAAAATATGACAAATTTTATGATGTAAAGTTAAAGTGAGCTTCCCCTGTTTGAAAGACCAGCAGCCGCCACACCGTTGGAGACATTGCACAGTTGTTCGGCGTGTGTGAGAGAACATTTCATCGGAGGATGGCACAGTATGGGATAAGGTAATGTGTGTAACGTTATGTCAGCCTATTAAAATTCCGTCTAGTCTGTCTTATTTACATTCAGGGTGCTTTTGCCAGTGGTGGAAAGAGTACTGAAAATCTGTACTCAAGTACAAGTACTGTTACATTGCTAAAATATTACTCAATTACAAGTAAAAGTACTGGTGTTAAAATGCATTTTAACTTTTGCTTTACTAGTCTTTTGCAGACTAGGGCTCTAAATTTTGTGTGTTTTGCTTTACCAATAATTAAAATGCATTTTAACTGAAGAGGTGAAAAGTAACTAATACTCTGAGTAGTTTTTTTGGCGAATACTCTGTACTTTTACTTGAGTATTTTTCTAACACCAGTACTTTTACTTGTAATTGAGTAATATTTTAGCAATGTAACAGTACTTGTACTTGAGTACAGATTTTCAGTACCCTTTCCACCACTGGCAAAAGCACCCTGAATGTAAATAAGACAGACTAGACGGAATTTTAATAGGTTGACATAACGTTACACACATTACCTTATCCCATACTGTGCCATCCTCCGATGAATTGTTCTCTCACACACGCCGAACAACTGTGCAATGTCTCCAACGGTGTGTCCCAAAAGCAGGTGAGCTTCAATTATATCAGGAGGTAAAATATATTGTCGCTCCCTCTTCCTCTGTCACGAGCGGATTTGAAGTTCGTGGGCAGCTTCTTGGAGACCATCTAGCACCACGTCAACTTCTATGTCCCTATCAGCTGAGAGTTGAGCTAAATCTTCGAGTAATCTCTTGAAACGAAACTGAAGATAGTCGGTAGGTTTGCTGTTATCGAAACTGTCCGCTAATGCTCTTAAATCAGCAGCAATAGCCCGCACAAAACTATCCTTTGCTAATAGCAAGCTAAAGGCTAACGTGAGAGCCAGCCAAATCAAGGCAGCACTAGTAGATCCGATCTAGAGTGCCTTGCCTCTCTCAAGGCACTCTAATCCGATCCAATCACATCCACTGACGTAGGCCTGCCCACCTAATTAGCATATTTACATTTCTGTGTGACACTGACACAGAAATAAATAAATGTATAAATAAATAAATGTGGAAATAAATAAATCAATAAATGTATAAATAAATAAATGTGGAAATAAATAAATGTATAAATAAATAAATAAATGTGGAAATAAATAAATAAATGTGGAAATAAATAAATAAATAAATGTAGAAATAAAAGAATAAATAAATATATGTATAAATAAATAAATGTAAAAATACAGAAATAGCCATTTTTATTACCAAAATGTCCTTGGTTTTTCATTTATTCGTGTATTTAATTATTTATTTATACATTTATTTATTTATTTATACTTATGTCAATTTTTGTTCTCCATATAAAAAATCCAAAGATGTCGCAGGGCCAATCGTTTTTTCATCAGAGAGAGGCACACCGAGCTGGCCGAACAGGTGTTATAGTTTTGACAGAGAGGAACCTGAGCTGTCACTAGGGGAATCAACGAGCAGAAAATCATCGAGGAGATGGAGCACTGCTGGAAGTCTAGCGTTGTTAAGCAGGATCCAGCAGAGGGCCTCAGACACCATGTTAAAGATACAGGGACTACTCCTACAGCCAAAAGTGAGTATGACGGCAAAATAAAACTTAGAATCCCACTTTATGCCGAAGAGATGCCACTGAGACGGATGGATGGGGACAATTTTGAAGGCATCGGTTATATCTGCTTTTGATAACCAAGCGCCCTGACCAGCTAGTTTGATCAGCTTTATTGCATTATCCACGGTAGCGTAATGAAGTGAGAACGGAACGGGAGGAATGAGATTATTGACGCTCGTAACGGGGCCTGATCGAGGAGCTGACAAATCAAATATTAATCTCTTCTTCCCGGAGTATTTTCTAGTGGCAATGCCTACGGGACTAGTGCGAAACACTGAAAAAGGAGGGGAGTCGAAGGGGCCGATTAGGTAACCTTTATTAAGCTCTTTCCCTAGTAGCTGGGAGACAGACTCTGGATCCTTGATAGCAGACTGAAGATTTTTTGACACATAACTTGAGTCCGGAGATGAAATGACCCCCACTCGGAAACCCTGAGAAAGTCCGGTGAGCAGATGATTTGTGAATACAGAGTCTGGATGAGTTGACAGTTCTGAAGCCAGTGCTTGGATGTTTATTGGAGTGGATGGATGTACTTTTAAGAGGTGTGTGAGCCGCGCCGGCTCACCTGACGTGAGCGAGCCAGACGGGCAGGGATCAGACGGCGGGGACACACTGATCTGGGGTGCGCGTCCTTGCACGCGCTGCAAATGTGGAGAAAGATGCAGCTTGGGTAAGTACAGACATTTTCGTTAAAATTATTGCATATAGGTGTGTTATTGAAAAACTCCACCTTTCTACCGCGGCTGTCGGTCATGGAGCGAGGTGGAGGAAGGTTAAGAGTCGCTAGCCTCTCTGCTTGAGGCGCTGGTGGCAAAAAGGGTAACTGCGGGCACAGCGAGTCGGAGTGGCCTACACTGCCGCATGTGTGGCAAGAAACTGCTTGTGAACCCCCGATGAGCATGATGAGAATCTCAGAGTCCAGAATTGACCAGTTTAAACCAGACTGTCCTCCTCCTCAAAACGACCACAGTTGTCGTATGGCATGCACACAAATTACGACTCATTGTTACGTTTATCAGGCAGCCAGCGACCTCTAGCGGCAACCGCAGCCCACCCAATCCATGCCTTCCTGAAAGGCTAACTCTACTTTTCGTTTTACGGCCGTTAATATGTCACTTTAATAAGTTTTAAAAACATTTAATGTGAGAAAGTATCAACGTAGATCCCAGATATGTGGTTAATTTGTCCAAATAGTGCCTATTTAAAATTTTGCTTCCGACGTTACTATAGAGCTCGCAAGCTAGCGACGGTACAAAGTATAGTTATTTCCGGTTGGTTACAAAATAAAAGCTTAGCAATAGTGACAATGTGACAATGCTTTTGTTTTGAAGACAGGATATGAAAACTTCTACTTCTTGCTAACTACATCATTTAACCTTTGACCTTAATGATGCATCAAGTGGGCGTGCTCCCGCCATAGCGCTGAACGTCGTGGCTCTGGTAGGTCGCTTACTTTGTGCATGATTTTATTTGTTTATTATCTTCCTTTTTAACAAATAGCCACGTTGATCGGCAATTAATATGTGCCTTACTTAGTTCAATTTACACTTAGTTACGCTTTAGTTAGTCACCCAGTCATGCCTCTGAAAGATTTTATCTGAAAGGGGCGGCTGTTAGCAAACAGTTAAGCTAAATTAGCTAATGAGCTCTAGGACAACATGGCATACTGCACCTGAAACCTAATTCTGATGATGCACGTTATTGCAGAGACTTTCATAGCTGGTTATGCTGGTTTCAGAAGCCAAATGTATCATAATGCATGGTAAACAAACAAAAAAGGACACAGAAAAGATCATGGGCCAGCCTGTAAACACTCCTAGCCCAGTGATACACAGTCTTGTTTTGATTAACATTAGTGTAGTCCTATCCTATTGTCAGAGATGTGGTATTGAACAAGACACAGCTAAGTCATTTTAAACTTTATCATTCACTTACTTGTTCTGTAACTAAATGTTTATTTCAGTGGTAACAAGAAAGTGAGTTAATCCTCTGTCCTTTTGGTCTGTTTGCTTGCTTGCAGGTCTTTGAACATCATTCCACTTTTTTCACCATCATCAATCCAGCTATTTAAAACCAACAGTTCTTTTAAGAACTAATTCTCTTTCACTGATTTTTTCTTACTTTGTCTCTCGTTGTTTCACTTTATCCCTCTCTGTCTTTACTTTGACTTTCTTTGACTTTCCTTGACTTCCTTCCTTTCTTCCTTCCTCATTCTCTCCCTGCCTCCCCCTCCCTCCCTTGTCATGGAGGCATTGAAGGAAGCGTTGGAGAAGGCGGGAGCCTTGGCAGATGAGTTGGCAGCGAAAGCAACAAAAGTAAAAAATTCCTACATGTTTCTCTTTTATTATATTTGCCCTGTGTGTGTTGTGTGTCTCAATTTGAATACTTCTTTAATCAAAGCAATTTTTTTGAGTCTGCAGTGCATCTCAATTCTCAAGTAGGCCAAAATGCAGTGTACTATAAGAAACCAGCTGGTGCACTCAAAACGTATTCGATTTGAGACAGCATGTGTGTGTGCGCGCACGTGGGTTTGGGCTGAACATGTGAGAGTGTGTGGGGGTGCAAACATATTAACACAGTTTTTTTAAACTTTTAGCCCCCAAGGAAGCGAAAGAGGGCTGTAGGCCCCAGTGTTACCTGGAGGAGGATGGACCGGGATGGTAAAATAATACCTCAACATGTGAGGAAGAATCGTTCACAATCGGGTGAGTAAAGTATAACATAGTTATCCTGTTATTCACAGACCAACTGCTGTTGGTCAGCAGTTAGAGTTCTTACATTTCACAGTACACTTTGTGTTTACAGTTAAACCTTCCAGCTCTCGGGAGCTCCCAAGAGTTGAACTACAGGTACACAGTGATGAAATTCCTCAAGAGGTCCCAAATCTTGGTATGCATATTGAATTATGGCATCTTACATAGTCAACATTACTCTTTCAGTTTTAAAATGTAAAATATAGTCATCTGAATATTGTATTACTACTACTACTACTGTATACTGAAGTTCCCATATGTCTGATGCATATGCAGTGACAAAGCAATGCAGAAAATCACTCATTTTAACACATCATGTATGTTTTGTTCATTTAGACCAACGCATTCAGACATTGAGAGACGTGTTGTCCTCTGTCACTGTCCCTGCCTCACCTGAAGAGACACCTACCACGTCCTCATGGGCCCAGAGACAGTCGTCTGCCCAAAAGAAGTTCAGAGCTGCAATGCCACAGCTGTTAAACTGCAAACTGGCTGCAGAGACAGTTGAAAAACGTAGCTGTGATTCATGCAAAGCTGCTGACGCTGTGGTCCGTTGCCTGGACTGTGTTCCCTCTGGAACTCAGTTTCTCTGTCCTGATTGTGACACTAAGGTCCACCATAAAATGGTGCTCCATGACAGAGAAGCCATGATGGATGGTTTTTTCAAACCTATCCCTCCCACCTCAGTAGTGACGGACCAAAGTGGGCAACATCAACTTGCTGAACAAAGTATGTCAAAAGAATTTAGTAGATAAGATAATAAGCCACATCTACAGTTTGCTTTAACTGTTTTTTTTGCTCTTTCATTTGACTGTTTTAACTATATTTGACTAAAACAGACATTATTATTTTTAATTCCGGTCATTTACTTTACTGCAGTGTGCATCCTTCCGATTCCTCCACCACTTCAAGTCTGTTCCTGCGGCACAGACCAAGACTTTACCATTGTCCCTGGTAAACAGACTGTCTTGGTGACTATCAATGGTGTGTCGTCACTTCCTCTACATATCGTACTATTATCCTTTTGCCCTATGTTGTACAGATACTGGTCAAATAGTAAATATACATTTTGTTTTCAGGTCCATACAACTTGTGCCTGCCTGTTGTGTGTTGCCCAAGTTGCAACTACAACTGGACCCCAGGGATAAATGACCTGCTGGGATGTCGATACTGGCCAGCAACCACCAGCTGCCAACTCCTTTTTAAATTTGACGTTTTCACATCATTTGAGGAAATGAAGTTGGCTAGCCCAGCACTGTCTCAACAAGCATTCCTGAGAATGCTTGAGCATAGATCCCTCAGCACAGGACGAGTAAGACTTCTGTTTATGAATTTGTATTTATTTTTAAAAAATGATAATAATGCCTTTAATGTACAGGATAGTTGAGAGAGAGAGAGAGAGACAGGAAATGAGGGACAGAGAGGGGGGAGTGACACGCAGGATAGGGCTGCTCAGCGTGGGATTAGAACTGGGGTCGCCTGCAGTGAAGACTATAGCCTTAACACATGGGGCAGGTGCTCTGCCAACTGAGCTAAACACCACCCCATGTTTATGAACAAATCTAATCCAGATATTCCAGACACGTGTGAAATGTCAAAGTAATAAATGCACCCTCTTCCATTGCACCTGGGAATGTGAGAAGATGCCAAAATTCTGGAACAAAGTAATGCATATAATTTCCAAACCCATTCCTATCTACCCTAAATTCTGTATGTTAGGGTTCTATCCTGAAAATCTCTCCTTAAAATCGCATGAAATTAAATTGATTAATCTCTGTCTTGTCCATTCAAACGTCTCATTGCTTTGTATTGGAAAAATATATCATGTCCCTCTATTAATCATTGGCTGAAGGAATTATCATCATGCCTGGCTTTAGAGAAGCTGACTTATAGTATTAAACATAGACTTTGTGAATTCTATAAAATCTGGGGCCTGTTCTTACATTTTCTTGAAAGCGCAGATCTGCAGTGTGCCCCTGACCCTTGAATCTTATTGCTCTTTTCTGACTATGTAATCATCTGTGCTGTTGCTCTGATGTCTGTGCATTTGTTTTTTGGTTTTTGTCCTCTGTTGACCTCTGTTTATCTTTCCAGATTTTTTTTTACATTTCAAATTTTATTAATCTGGATTATTTCTATCCTCCTCTCCAGATGGGTAGTATTTGTGGAGATTCTTTTCACAAATCATACAGAGAATTTGCGTACTGCAAATTTAAGGAGAATGAGCTGTGCCAGGTGGAGCCGTTTGTGTGTCCTGCTTGCACCCCTGACATGCTGGCTGTATCAGCGGATGGCAACAGGAAACATTACCGTTTCCGGAAGTCCAAAGGGTTAGTGGAATCACTTTCTCATTTTAGTAATTGATCTATTAACTATACTAGACCTCACTGCCAATACATTTAACTTTTCATTTACATACACTTTAAATAATCTTTGTGTTATCTCAATTATTTTCTTAACTTGGAAGTGTTTGTAGACTTAAATTTGATTTAAATTTGATTCATGTCATAGGCATTTTCACAAATTGTAGAGATAATATGTAATGTTTGTGGATGTGCAATTATGTTGTCAAACACTTTTTTTTGTAATGTAACAGGACAGATGAACCATCTCTCTATGATGGAGTCTTTATTGCCCCGGATGCACAAGTGTCAGCATTTGTTGACTTAATACGAAGCCAGATGACAGTTGTAAGGATGTTTTTAACCATCTAATTCTTCTTTATTTTTTGTCCAAGTATTACATGTAACACATTGTATCTACTTTCAGAGGACAGGTCACGATGCTTGTGGGCCGGCTACCTTCACTGCAGCCAGAGAAACTGCAAGCAAATCAAGAGCGAAGGTGGATGAGGAGGGGCTCGAAATAGCCGTCTGTAGACACGGGTCACTGCTGAAAGCATTGAACCACTACCGTGGGGAAATTTATGCCTACCCGATGTTCCTGCAGAAGGAGTTAACAGAAAAGGCAAACGTCACGTTCTTCTGCATGGACATCACTTGCAGGTAGTCACAACTGTTGCCTCATCATAACTATTTATTTTCCGCCGGTGTGGCCATCACTACTGAGTTGTCATTGCACGGGTTATCAGAGCTCTGTTAAACTGGTCAGACCACATTAATTTTGTGGTGAGGAAATATTTCACCAGACGTATGAACACACAGACTCAAATTGAAAACACTACCAATACCAACTTTTTCACTCTTAAGTCCTGCTTTGTGTCTTTACCATTATGAACCTCAAATGCTGTGGTGTTTTTTCTATTACAGGTATTGGCCTTACGTAAATAAAATGGCAGAGAAGTTGCCTGAGCTCCAGCCCCTCACTGAGATGAAGCCCTTTCTCTCAGTGATGCACGCCAAGGCTCACACTGGCAAATGCGAGGTACAGTGGCAAGTTAAATATACTGTAGCTTTATTTTTATCCCTTCAAGCTCGGATATGTTAGTTCACATCCATGAAATAATTTTGATTATTATATGTAATCATGTTGTGCATTTATTAAGTTTCCTGTAGGACCAAATATTTACACTACATGCTTTTAAAGTGCTGTTCTGTGTGCACACCATGCCCGTGTTTAGGTCAGGTGTGTCCAGGAGAAAGAAAGTAAACACAGGAACAAGGCCTTGTCTTCTGTCTCTCTGACAGACACATTGCTAACCTGTTTCAAAAGCACAGTTGTCATTTACTGATAACCACAATGATTATCTTAACAGTATAGCATCATAATTCTGAATGTACTTTGAGGAAACATCTTGAAAATCTGTCACTGTTTTACACTTTGTAAAGGAAAGCATGCTGCCCCCAGATGACTGAGCAGAAGAAATATTAAGCATGTACAGTAGAACTAACATTTTCACATGTTCTGGAGAGGTGTGTTTGCAGTATGAACCAGATCAAGACCAAGATAACCATCTTGTCTCAATGTGGGTCTTTTAATCTGTAGAGCTAGAGCTCAGCTGGCATCTCCAATGAACCCCATTAACCAAGCAAACTCACTAGGAACTTAAGTTCCTAGCGAATAGGTTGGTTGTGAAAGCATGACTCTAGTACAAATGTATTAATCTTATTGTCTGTTTTTGGAATAGGTGAGGTGGGGGGGGAGAAACCAGGAGGGCGCAGGAAACACAATTGGCGAGGAAGTAGAGCAAGTCAACAGCTTCCTGTCAAGAGCAGCTCTCACAACAAAATATATGACCAAGTCAGGTTGGTAATATCGAAATGTATGCTTGGAAATGGCATCAAATGATAAAATTTATTTTCATTTCTGGTCTGGGTTTTTTGTTTGTTTGTTTTTTTGCAGGAAGAGCTGATATGATAACAGTCCTTGCCATGGCGTGGAACCATCGTAAACACGAGAGTCTCCACAAGACACTGGCCCAGAGATTTGTCAAAGTAAGAAGTCTGTGGGTCTATGTTGTATGTTGAAATAGGGCACCATTTATGCGGAGTGTGAAACCCAAGTACTGAGGCTGAATCCTCATGAACAGCTCTCGGTCTGATTCCCACCTGTGGCTCTTTGTTGCATGTCAATCTTCCTCTCTTTCCCTTTTTTTCTGGCGCTTGTCAGATGTTCTAATATATCTAATAGGCCTGTTTGATTTATAGATTTAGAATCCATTACAGCTGAGTTCTTCATCAAGATTATATTTTTGGGCAAAATCAAACAGCCCTAATACAGCGGGGAAAATAAGTATCGAAGGCGTCCATAGACTTACATGGTAAACATGCATTGTGGCCATGGTGGTTGAGGGCATTACTCTTTGTTTTTTTTTTCTCCAACTGTACCTGCTAGTTCCAGGTGTCTCTAAATGTCTCTGTCAAATGTCCTCGGCTCTTGGACAATGCTTCTTAGTTTTCTTTGGACTGTGTCAGGTGACTGTGACTGTGACCGGTTTATGGTGACATCATGATCTTTTCAGTTCTGGATAACGGCACAAACAGATAAAACGCTGCATTCAGACACATCTGTAACCGATGCATCAGTTTGTCCTGCTAAATAAGTTTCTGAAGGTCTGGAGAAGCTCTTAGCTTTGACCCATCATGAGACTGTGTGTTGAGAGATTACACCTTGGGCTCTTGTATATATCTCTCTTTTTCAAACCATCATAATAGGCCACGCAGAGAGCAGAGGTGGAAGCAGCCAACCTCCAACATCTCAAACAGGAGCTGAACATATCTCCGGAGGACACAGAGCAGTGGGTGGACGATGTGAAGCAGTGGGCGGCCTCTGGTGTGTAATGTGGTTGGTGGTGGTGTGTCAGTATGACAGGTCTTGTGATATTTCACTACATGACGTTTTACATCTTGCCTCATTTCTATTTTTCTAGAGAGACCTACTGCTGATAGTACCCAGGAGGAGCTCCAGAGGGAGATAGAGGACATGATTTATTCCATAAGAAAGAAGAAAAATGATCTCTATCGACAAAATGGTATGAAGTATTACATCACTCAACAGCTTATGCTTTTTTTTTCTTTTCCTAATATTTCTTTTAATCAAACAGACAGCAACAAAACGAGGCAGCGAAAAAGGAGGAGACTAACTGAGGTCAAGAAAAAACTCAAAGAGACAATCATCCAGTACAATGCTGAACCTGCATTTGAGCCAAAAATTGACATTGAAGCAGTGTGCAGTCTGTCGGACAATGTCATTCTGCCTTGGGATGTGCAAGGAGATGGTAAGCAAGTGTTTTTGTGATGTTGAAATTCATATTCAAATAATGTGAATAATAAAGCTGCACCCATCCCGATCAGCTGATCAGTCACCTGCTCTCCTCGTCCAAATAGGGTGGGTTATTTAAACCCCCCAGCTTACCTGTTCATCCCTGGCTATGCTGCTGCTGCTCTGCTGCTACAGCTTACATCTTGCTGCTGCCCATAAGGTTTTGCAAACCCACCTCCTCCCCAGCATCCACCTGCGGGCTCTGTCTCTATGATCCCCTGCAGGGGCCTTCCTCATTCCCTGTAATGTCTGTTAAAGCAGATCATTCAGGGAACGCTTACTGAGATAGAGCCTGACGCTAAACCTGCTGCAGCCATGCTCAAGGACACTATGCTACCTATGTTGTGCTTCAGCTTACCATGCTTACGCTCAATAAATGATTTGTTCTCATTCCAGAGTTGTCTGACTGAACTGTTGTACAAATGCTTTGATGGTTTCATATCTGTTCTCTTTTCCAAAACAGTGGGGAGTCTACGCTTGAAGAGGCGACTATTCGACCAGGTCATGCTGGTTAGGCGAATGGAAGAGGAGAGGCTTGTCATTGTGAAAGAGATGACCCAGCATTGTCAGTATTTGAGAACTGCTTTGGACAAACTGGATAACCTCCTTCACCAAGCTGACCAGGACATCAAGAACCACGGTAGGTTCCACACATCTCCCCTTACGAAAAGGAGGATGCATTCTCAGTGACTTTGACATCTTTCTAAAACCAATGACCAAGTTCTAGTTGCACTGAAGTCGCACACACATTGACTTCAGACTTGAGTTGGACTTGTGTTTTCGAACTTGTGAACAATCATTATTTTCTTTGCTTATGCTGATTTTTGCTGTTATAAAACACACTGCTATAGCTAAGCAGCACCACATGATCTGTATTCAGATGGCGGTTATACCATCATATATTGAACTCCTTTTATATAAAATACAGCCAAACACAGACTATAGAGAGAGGAACAGCAGAGCTCCTCTGACAGCTTGGGCAGTGAGGTGTGATAGGTGAACTGGCTGTTTGTTTGTTTATTGTATTTTTTTCCCCAGAGCATTGTGTGATTTCTTCATATTGCTTGGCAATAGCCTGTTTAATGTGATCATATGCTAAACAACTAATCATTACTGTATACTAATAGATAAAGGAGTGATTGTGATAATAATACAGTAAATACTTTGAATTTCTTGGATATGACTGCAGTATTCTTAGCAGATTGGATAGCAGCAGATGATATAAGGGTCATTACAACCAGAAGAGACATGAGACTTGATTGGATTACCCAAAATGACCTGTGAACATCTCTGCCAATGACACAATAATATGTAAAGATAAATCAGTGCCACTGAGCATTGGCATAAATTGGCATGTAGTGCATGACATGTAATGACACTATCACACTAGTGTCATGTAATTGCATCTTCATCCAATCTAAATACAATTTTTTGTGTCAAGTCCAGTAACATTTTCAAAATGCATGATCCAGACTTAATATAAGCTGCCTTATTTATCAAAAATTTCTTTTCATTTTAGTGTCATCCCCAGGTATGACTGAAGAGGGATACAGGGGACTACACTGCTGTCTTCTGCACAAACGGTACCTTCTTCGTGAGAAACTGAGCAGTGTCACCAGCACCTATGCCCTCGTGGATGCAAGCTCCTCTTTCAGTCCATGTGAGGAAGAAAAACAGGACACAGAAGAAGAGGGGGAAGAAAAAGAGGAAGAGGAGAGTGAACAGGACAATAGTAGTTCAGAAGAAGAATTTTAGACAGACAACACTGGATTAAAACAGACAGGAATCTGTAGGAGACATCACTGCATAAAGCCATTGCCTGTCATGATAGTTCATCACTGCATCCAGATGTGGGAGAAAGTCCCTATGTTGCAAGTCCAAGTAGAGTCCCAAGTCTTTGCTCTCAAGTCCCTAAGATTTTAGTTTTGAGTCGCAACCAAGTCCTAAGACTTTTGTTTCCAGTCCAAACCAAGTTCTAAGATTTTAGTTTCGAGTGACAAATGAAACAAATGAATTATACGTAGTGACGTGACGTGGTGACGTGGAGCACAGCCAGCGCTACTACTTTATGACACTAGGTGTCACTGACTGCCAGGATTGCTATATAGAATGTCTCTGGCTGCCTGCTACAGTATAACATTTTTTAATATTTGGGCTTGCTGTAAGTGACTTGACTTGAATTTCAAGTCAAGAGGGTTAAGTCCAAGTAGAGTCTCAAGTATTTGGCGTCAAGTCCCAAGCGAGTCCAAGTTTTTTGTTGATTTGATCAAGCAAGTCTTAAACCAACTCTAAGTAACTTTTCAACCTTCATAAAATATTTTCATAACTTTTGTGATGAAACATCGACTTACAACTAGTTGAATGACACCTCTGTCGTGGCCTGAGGGGGTCTGTATCACTTTCACTGGCACTAAGCAACTTTGAGGAGGGTGGCAGGAACCCTGCCACACAAAAAAACTACAAATGTGCTGACTGCTTTACAGCATATGTCAGATTCATTACCTCATCGCTATTCATCCTTCATACAGCCGCTGGAAACAGAAATATAGTTCAGTCCAACTGCAGGCGACCAGGAGACAACGCTATACGCTGGTCCTCATGGGAAATGTAGTCTTCCTTCAGGCAAAACACTACCGCCACCGGCGCCGCCATAATCAATAAAAACCGAAAGTTTTCTCTTTAAGTCATCAAAATCAGGACTCGAGTCCAAGTCAAGTCTCAAGTCTCGAGTCCAAGTCCCCACCTCTGGCTGCATCCACTAATAGCAGATAAAACAGTTAGTAATGGTTTAGATTGATATTGAATTACAGTTTTAGTATAGTGAAATGTACAGTTTGTCAGTGTTGGGAAAGTGAAAGGATAGGTTTCACAGAAGTACCCCAAAATTGTTGCAAATTAATTGTGTGTGTGTGTGTGTGTGTGTGTGTGTGTGTGTGTGTGTGTGTGTGTTTGGGTTGGAGGGGGGGGGGCGCTGACACATTGAATGTAAACATAAACCATGACATTGACATTTCAACCTCATAAAAAAGTGCTAACCCACTGCTACTGTGTCTGTTGTGTCTTAATTCCACTTTGTGGTAATGGTGAGAGAATGTAGTATATATTTTATTATTGTGGTTTTGTATTATTGTTATTGATAATAATAATAATAAAACATAATAATGGTAATGATAATATTATGTAATTATTATTGATGATGATGATTATAACAATAGTAATAATGATAATAATAATAATAATAATCCCCGCCGGGAGAGACCCAGGACACGCTGGAGTGCACTCGGCTGGCCTGGGAACCCCTTGGTATCTTCCCGGAAGCGCCTGAGAAATTTGGGTGTACGGGCTGTCTGCCGTGGATAGGCTGCATTCCATTTCATGCCATCGCCACTTTGCATTAATGTGAAATCAAACTCATGTAGCCTAAGCACACAAATGTATAAAGTCAAATATAAAAGAATCAAAACAATTACTATACATACTTGTAATGCATGTTTCGGCTGCAATTATTATTGGATTTATTGGCCAGAAACATCTTTTTACGACCCCATTTTCATAACCAGACGTACGTCTGGGATTCGTATAATGTAAAGCTGCATGATGCACCTCTAAAAATATCGAAAATTAACCAACTTCAGTTACTTTATTTCATGTTGATCGCATTAATTAAGTAAAATTAACAGTTCGGCCACACAAAATTTTAGAAATACCACATAAATAAGTCTTAAATGGCACTATTTATCAGCCTCATCTGTAAACCGGAAGTAGAACAATGCCGCTATTTTTTTGTCATGCATCGTTAGAAAACTATAAAAATACAAGAAATTAAGCCCCATTTTCTTTTGGTTGGCATAACTTATATACATTCAATGTAATGATAAATTCGGCTTAAATCATTTTTTTAATTTATTCATTGGATTATCCAAACGGAGCCCTAATTTGCAACCCTGATTGCAAACAGGAAGAACTCCATATGTGTCTGTTTAAAACTACCGCAGATCCAAAAACCTCTTAAATACACAGACATCTTCTCAATTTTTTATCTTATTTCATCTAACTTCAGTATAGTTAGCAGTTCGGCTATACTACACATTTGATTTATTCATTGGATATATCTAATCCTAACCCTAATTTCAAACAAGTTTTTTAACTAAATAAACTACAAATATGGCGGTCATTTGTTGCAATATCAATAGCGCAGCTCCAGGGAATTGTAGTTTTATTCACAAAATTGACTTTTTTCCCCTATAATTGCAAATTGAAAATTCTAGGATAGTACACTGAGGGATTTTAAGGGATGGGGAACACATTCATGTGATTAAATTTTAAATATCACATTGAAAAATGGGTTAAAATATATTTTTGCCATATTTTACAGTGCAACTATTAGGTGGCATTATCAGTATCTGTATAGTCATGCAGCCCAAGTCAAAAGCTATCTATAACAGTTGGCCCCATGTCTGTATCATCTTTTGTTAAGGAATGGCGACCTGCCCAAAATCCCTAAATTCCACGGGTCAAAGGTCAATATTTTCTGTCAGGAACCACCTACTACCTTCAAACCAATATATTTTTACTCAGCAGGTCAAGACCTTTCCAACGATATATTAAGTTTAGTACTGCAGCTAAGTTTTAATTTTCACGTCCCCAGACACATCCTTGTCCAGGCTTATATTCAGACAGCCCTTTGGAGGCTCAACAAATAAAATGAATGGTCTTCAGTTTTTTGGGGGGAGGGGGGGTTAAATGATTTTAATATTCATTGATGTAATTGTGCTAGTCTAATAAATAACCATTCTAATAATTCTGGACACTTTGGACACAATGAAATACTATATTTCTATTCTGATTTATCCAATATCGTGTCACTGTACCTGCAATATATGTGACTTATTTTCAGTCACTGCAGCATCAGCTGGTAATGTTTTCAGTGTGTGTGTGTGTGTGTGTGTGTTTCTGGCACTGAAGGCACAATTTTTAGCAGGAAATAACACAGAAGCATATATGAGTAATTTGTTCAGGTGTTAAAATGTTTGTATGTGGAAAGATAATGGCATCACAATTGTGAGAGATAATGTCATGATGCTGCAAAGGTGCATGGTTCAGATGTGTTAACAGATGTCACACCACACATTTTTCACATAAAGCTTTACTCAAGTGTAGCCTGTATTCTTGTTTAATGGCTTATTGTCATTTATTGGTGTGCCATTCACAGTAGCTCCAACCCCTTCAGTATAGTATCTCAATGCTTCTAAAGTTTCTCTAAACTAAAAAAAAAACAAACAAAACCAAGAGAAACAAATTGCATTTAACTCATATGTATACTTTAAAAATCTCTGCACCACCAAAGATCTGTCAATAAAAACTTAAGTTATGTAATAAAGGTATATTCTGGTGCAAATACTGGTTTGAACTTAGTCACCCACAATATTAAACGCCAGTCTCCCTACAGTATATAAATGTAAAACATAAATTGATTCTACAGTTTTAACAAGTTGGTTCCACTCTTTGGCATGCTCAGACCTTGTCCTAAAGGGGGACATTCCAAATACCAAACATTTTAGATTAATTTATAATATGCCTGTTATATGCGGATGTGTATCCAAATAAATATTAAACATTTAGATAATTGAGCAGTTGGAGTGTGTCAGGAGAGGTCAAGAAGCCATCAGCCTTATATACCACAATATCTAAGAGAGAATTGGCCCTGTTTGATTTTATAAAAAGGAAGAAGATGATCAACCTGTCAAGTTTCATATGAAGAAATGCACATCTAGACATAATGTTAAGGTAATCCTAGTGGTAGAAAAACTTTTTTGTAAAAAAAAAAAAAAGGTGTGGATATCAGTCACAAAATGACAATTTTACATCCTAATTACATTGGTTCGCTCATATTTTTCAACATGAAGCAAAATTGTACAGTCACAAAAATTTCCTGCAGTCAATTATCTGTGGCTTCATTCACATTTGCTTGAAGGTAAAATATTACCAATGCAGTTCCAGTTAAAGGACACATATTCAGGCTCATAATTGACAAATTGCAAACAATCACAAATCTGAAGGAACACAGCCAACAACAGGTGTATTTTATTTTCAGATCTTCCATTTTAATATCTGTCCACTCAGATAATTAACTTAACAAACATATAATATATATAACTATATACACAAGTAAACCCTACCCCCATTCCCAAAAAACAAAACAAAACAAACAACAAAAAGGAACTAAGGACAAAAGTGTTGATTTCTCTTTTGACATAACTAATCACTTCTTTGCAAAACTATAAACAAAAGCAAATGTTTAGTCATTTGTTTAATATAAACATATTACTTAAAAATGAAACAATTTAAACATTTACATAGAACAAACATTCACATCATAATATAATAACAAACCAACAATCAACAAATAAACAGACAATTTGTCGGCTTTCTTTATCTTTCAATGTTTTCTTTTGGCTCCCAGGAGTTCTTCCATCTTGCTCCACTGCAAGAAACAAAGCAAATGTGTTATATTGTACTGAACAGTTGAATATGTATGGAGTACTATGTTGATACTGTATTTGTAAAAAGACATGGAGTCAAGTATGCCTGCATTTGCATCTTTTTTCTCCTGATAATACGCACATATAATAAGGCTGTCAGTTTCACTTATTTATAACATTATTTTTTACTTTCATTGATCTGGTTCTGTATTAAAACGTCAACCAAAAATTACCCTGAAATGAAAACCAAACAAGACTTGAAATTATATTATTTAAGTCTATTAAGTTCATGGTCTAATCAAAAATGGCATTATCAACTGATCAAGGTAAATTTTATCTGATTGGATTTGTATAAAAAGGATGTACAGTTTGCTTAGATTTTAGCTGGAAATGTTCATTTAAACATCATCGGTCAATGTAGTACAGGGCAAGAAATTTGAGGAGATACTTTGATACTGTGTGTCACAGAATGTTATGCCACGTAAAGTTTCTGTGACAAAACATACAATACTTAACAGGATACACAGGATGAGCAAAGACTCAACATGGAGATAAACTAGCTCTGAACTGTGATTGCTGGACAGCTTTAACAAATAATACCTTCACCACAACCACTAAAAACTGATCACTGCTAGGTTGGAGTTGTGAAGTGCAGTGGAAAACATGACATGAAAATGGAGTAAATCAGGTGAACTGTCATGTATTTAACCTTGTACTTTCCCTAGACTGCATTACTTAATATTTCCAAACTCATACACACTGAAGGTTTATAAAGTCTGAGAACACTAGACAAAATACCGCTATGTTGCATTAGTTTCTGATGTAAAACTATTTTGGTAATTACACTAGTAAACCGCATTTGATATGCCCCTCTTTTGCTTTAATAGCAGCATGCAAGCGACGTGGAAGGGTCTCCTTAAGTTTCTGTAACACCTGATAACTCATGTTATCTGAGCTTGATCTAACAGTGATCCATAAAATTTCTTGTTATATCAGAGACTGTTGTTACTGCAGTATAAAACCCTGGTACTGTAAGATAATGTCTAGAGCAAGGGTTTCTATGGGGTCAGTGCTGGTAGAATAAAACACTTCGCAGAAAATATCACTCCTAAACTCCAAATCCTAAACCTGACCACAACGCATCAAGCTTTGCAAAACAACGTAAGTTACAACAAGAAAAACAAACAGCAGACTCCAATTATCACTTGTCCTGTCAGGCTGTCTTGCAGTGACTCAGAGGACAAAGAGCAGTTCCCTCTCAGAAGAAAATCAAGGCAAAAAACTTGACGTGCCTTATTAACAACAGAAGTTCAAAGAGGATGACAGAAAACCTATTTAAACCTAAGTCGTATTTAGCAATGAATCAAAGTGATTTATATTTGTCAGTAACATTAGGTTGTACATGATGGGATGGACAGGGAGACAATGAAACCAGAGTATTTCAAAGCTACATGGTGCTGGGAATGTAATATGTGTAATACATGTCATGTAATACAGTGCACCATACATAACAAATGGTGTGATACCAACACAGGAAGGTGTCAGGTTTTTTAATTATATTTATGATCAAATTTATGATCCTATACTTCACCCTACTGATACCAACAGCCATGTAAGATGATTCAACTTTAACTCATTTTACATATCAGTCATATCGAACAGGACTGTACTCGTTTCTTGTTTTCGTTTTGTTGAATCATTTAGAATCCATTACACTATGCTTCTCAAACATTTTTTTCCACTGTGTTACTTGCTTGACAATCTGGCCATGCTTTCATTGATGTAATTTGTGTTTGAGATGAAAACAATTTTGTAAATTCAGTTACCCAGGCCAACCATTAACCTTAGGCATCAAAAAACATACTTACCATCCAGAGCAGGGAAGCCACTGCACCAAAACCTCCACACGGCCCTTAGTAAAGACAGACAGATACAGTATAAGGTAAAAATTTCCATCTTTCAACACATTGCAATATAAGTAGATTGATGTATATCTTAGCTGCAAGTGCATCCATTAATCCAAGTGAAATCAAACAATTATGTAGTGTAGTATAAAGCCATACTTGAATAAAAATGAGGAAAAAAATGAGAAAAAGAAAGTAGTAATAATTAATTAAATAGTACTTGAGTCATAAAGTATCCAATGTTAACTGTACTTAAGTAACAAAAGCAGTAGTGTGAGTAAATTGTGCATATATTTGCCTGTATGTATCCTCTGTATACTGTGGGTGAATCCTCACCCTGGCTGATTATTAGATCTGATATTCAGTATTTTTCTGATTGCTGGAATTCAGTGGCTTTTTCATCAAATAACTAATGAAATAAAATGTTTGTAAAATACACAAACTTGGTTGTGATGCAGCCTATAATCTGTAAAGGAAGTAGTCAATAAAGTTATCAAGTAAATTCTAAAGGGGTAAAAGTACAATATGTGTGTACTGGAGTGGAGGTATTAACAGAAAATGGAAATTCTCTATTTAAGTCCAAGTACCTAAAAAAATGACTTAAGTACAGTCTTAAGTTAAATGTACTTAATTAAAATAAAGTTACTGCATTAATGTTACCATAAAGTTTATTAACTCATGCTATGCTATCATTCCACTCCATTAATGTCAATGCCATAAGGTGGATCTTTTGGTAATATTTTTGGCAGAGTACTTTATGGTCATTAATCAACTTTGCAATAAAAACCTAATTTATGAAGCACCAAAAAAGGAAAAAAACAGACATGAGACGCTGAAAATTCCAACATGAAGCAACCATAATGACCTTACGTTGAATTCTTAATATCTGAAAAATATTCTGTACATTGAGTCATGTGTTTACAGGCATATTTACAAGAGTAGGCTTGTAAGTGTTGCTATGTCATTCTTGTTTGTGCAGTCTGATAAACTACCTGAAACCCTCCTTTTAAAGAAAAGACCTTCCACCTTCCGGTTTATGATACTTAAATGGTAAATGGTCTGTATTTATAGAGCGACACATATACCTGAACCTGATACCCAAAGCGCTTTACATTATACATCACATTCACCCTGTCACACACACATTCACACACTGATGGCAAGGCGCTAACCACGACCCATCAGGAGCGGTTTGGGGTTCGGTGTCTTGCTCAGGGACACCTCGACATGAGCTCTGCAGGCAGGGATCAAACCAGCAACCCTCCGGTTACCAGACGGCCACTCTACCCACTGAGCCATGCCGCCCCAAACAACTAATTTCTTCTGCTTCTGACACCAACCTCCCTGATTCTTTCCCTCACTACTTTTTTGTAGGAGAAAGTGGTTGCCCCATGATGAACAGGACATTCTGAAAAGAGCGACAAGATAATAATGATTTGTTGGTTGAACAAATAGCTTCAAAACAATAACATTAGTGTCAGAAAAGCTATCATATCACTATATAACTACACAAAAGCGTGATACAGGGAAATGTCACTTTGTGGAATTGTAACCTTATTTTTGTAACACCAATGTGGCAGGCTTTATTTAATCAGCTAAAAGCAGGCTCGATTTTATGTCATTGTCAATGACCCATGGCTTGCAACTGTGCAAAAACTTGCACATGCAAGCAAATCGGCTTGCATATAAAAGGTGCACAAACTTTTCTATTTTCAATTGTATTCTTTTGGTAATAAGAGAATGACAATGATATGATAAGTCCCAACATACCACTGGGATCAGGTTTCCTCTTTCTCTGTCTTCTTTTTGATGAGGGGGAAGACACTGGAGTGATTTTAGAGGGAACAGCAAGGGAAAGGACTGATGGCAGTGGACGGACCAGGGAGGAGGAAATAGAGTGGGTAAGAGAGGATGAGGTGAAAACGGGATGGGTCAGGGGGGAGGACAGGGAGCAGAAAGAGGAGGACGCAGATAAGGTCGGGGCGGAGGATACATGAGTAGTCAGACAGTAGGACACGGGAGGAGGCGGGGTGGAAGACACGGGAGGAGGCAGGGTGGAGGACACGGGAGGAGGCAGGGTGGAGGACATGGGAGGATGAAGGGTGGAAGACACGGGAGGAGGCAGGGTGGAGGACACGGGAGGACGAAGGGTGGAAGACACGGGAGGAGGCAGGGTGGAGGACACGGGAGGACGAAGGGTGGAAGGCACGGGAGGAGGCAGGGTGGAGGACACGGGAGGAGGCAGGGTGGAGGACACGGGAGGACGAACGGTGGAAGACACGGGAGGAGGCAGGGTGGAGGACACGGGAGGAGGCAGGGTGGAGGACACGGGAGGAGGCAGGGTGGAGGACACGGGAGGAGGCAGGGTGGACCCAGGAGGAGTAATGGAGGGGGGAACAGGAGTCAGTGTGAGTGTGATTTCAGTATCAGAGTCTGGGTTTTCTTGAGGTGTGGCCGTGAAATGTGATGTTGGGTCAGCTGTGCTATCAGCAGGGAGGACATCATGGTTTGATGGTGTCTCTGGGGTGTCTGTCTCGGGGGCTGAAGGATCCATAGTATGAGGTTCTGGAGTCTCCCCCATCCTGGTTGCTGGTTCAGCTGCCACAGTCACTTTTAAGAAGAAAAAAATATGAGGGTAAATACACATTCAAATCTGTATAAGCTGTTCAACAAAATACCTGACCCTATGACATAAGTATGCTCCACAATTTACATTAAAAATGTCATTGGATTGCTTTGTTGATTTATTTATAGAACATATATTGCAATTACAGGGATTTTTGAAAATACAATAAATAGCTATATTTGGACATTTATTCATCATTTTAGAATAACTGGGGTGATTTTGTGGGGAACAAGTAGAACCCTGCCTTGTTTGATTGAACGATCAATCCAGCGATGAATGTGACTGCAGGTTTGCTGTTTATGCAGAGCCCACACATTACTTAAAAGCAACAAACTGCCACGTTTCCAAGAAACAGTGATGCAATGCAGCTAAATACATTTACTTAAGTACTGTTCTTAAGAACAATTTAAAGTACACATACTTAAGTTGAGTATTTCCATTTTCTGCCACTTTTTACTTCTACTCTACTACATTTTGGAGGCAAATATTGTACTTAAACTCCACTTCATTTATTTGAGAGATCAGCCAGGTTGATAATTGATTTAACAATAGTTTAGAGTTTATACATTTATGTAAATATATGTATAATTTACTTATTGTAATTAATGACATATTAGTACATTTATTGCTAGAAAATTACTTTTAATATTTAAGTACAGGTACTATCAGAAACCTTAAGACTTTTACTGAAGTATTATTTATTTAGGTGACTTTAACTTTTAACAAATTAATATTGCAACATGATATCTTTACTTTGACTCAAGTAGGACTTTTGTGCACTGTATCAAACACTGACAAGAACCCATCAAATTAGTCCTAACTATGTTAGATCAGAACAGCATCACAATTTAGAATTGTCTAGTGATGGGCCATTAAATATATTGTTGATCATAAAACAATTAAATCAATAAATAATAATAAGTCAATTGTGTTGAAATGTCATTATTGAGATGAGTGTGAATCAAGATAATCCCAAATACTCTCAGAAGAGTGACTATAGAAACAAGCCTGACTCACTGACGTACAGTTCTACTGTACCACTGGTTTCCTGACTCATTAAGAAATGACTTTGCCACCATGCTTGAAGGATGTGTTTGCACATTGTATTTGCACATAAACAACTTAACCAGGCTTGTATAAATAATATATATTGCAAACTAAATAGATAGTTAGATGATGTTACAACCATTTATAAATCCTTCCATTTGTGCAGGAAAACCTTATAATTTAAGATGATTCATTTACTTATCATAATGTATTGTTTTTAAAGAAAAACAAAGTGTGCTCTATTTTTGATACAATAAAATATACGTTTCCCAATAAGTTTTCCTGACATTTTGATAATCATCAGGATAATATTTGGACAATTATCGACCGGGTTATTGTGACATGAAATTTTCATATCAACCAACATATATGTTTCCTAAAAGAGATGCTGTTATTGAACTGAAATAAAAGTATTAATTTGTTGTTTTCTGACTGCACCAGTGAAAGTTATATTACCACTACAGAAAAAAGTCAAGAATAAATATTATACTGTGAGGACGCACAGATTGATTAATAACTACCTCCATGTTCTTCCTAAGCAACACAGTTCATATTCACTCATGAGTAGGTATTTGAGACATAAATGTTAGAAATGGGTGAAAAATTTCCATGCACATTTGCTGACATTACCATTCAGAAGACATTCATAAATCCTCTTTATGGTAAGAAGGGCACTGTTGTCATCGTCTGTGTCCCTTTGCCATGGACAGAAGCACTCTGCCAAAAAGCCCTTTGCCGTTCTCCTGGCAACGAGGAGGATTGGGTGTCGCTCCAATAGTTCCCACTTGTGGAGCTGCAA
This sequence comes from Cephalopholis sonnerati, assembly GCA_019142605.1. Taxonomy (NCBI): domain Eukaryota; kingdom Metazoa; phylum Chordata; class Actinopteri; order Perciformes; family Serranidae; genus Cephalopholis; species Cephalopholis sonnerati. The sequence continues at coordinate 1,548,667 of JAGQAX010000009.1, read as the reverse complement.
CAATTGACCCAAAATCATACACCTTAAAAATACTGTAAATGACATTAAGTTCAGAGTACTAAGGTCAGTATTTGATGCTTTGCTTCACAGGCAGAGAAGTGAAAGTCACAGAACTTAATAACAATAAATAGTTTCTGAGTAGGAATGTCAAATGAACTATTACACCACTTGGAACTGATCAAACGTAAGACAAAAAATAGCTACTATATTTCCGGTCAACTGTATAGGTTTGCAGTTATTGGGGATACTACTACACTATTTTTACCACACACACCACAGAGGTTTTTACCTATTCGTTGGTTGATTGGTGTGCTGAATGACACATAAACTATTGGACAGATTTCTATAAAACATGCATAAAAGATTGGTCTTGGCCCAGAGTATTTGATGTTTATCTAGAATGTTTTAAATTATTTTTATTAATTTATTTATCAGGTAATAATGCATGGATCCTGATTTAAAAAAACGTGTATTTAGGAGACTGGACTCTTTGAGTGGATATAAAGGGGGCTGTTGGGACTTGGTGGAGACAAGCACTGTTCAGAGTGCAGTTCTACTTCATGACTGCTATCTGTATTAAATTAACGCAACTACATGTGTAGACTAATTCAGAGAAATACTGCTCAAACAGTCAATTCGGATTGTGATATAGAGCAATCTTATTTTATTACCTTTACTGTCATCAGACTAAAATTTTTATCTTTTCCTCTCATGCATTGTTCCAAGGGTGATGGAATGTGTTGACCTTTCGTCCACAGTTTCTACTCTCTGCAGTTTGGGTGTTTTCATCAGTCACACTATGACTCTAGACCAGCATGTTAACAGTTTAGTTCATTCTTTTTTTTCAGCTGAGAAACCTTGCCAAACTCATTATCGCAAAGCCCCAGTTGGAAGTAATTATTCATGCATTTATTTCCTCACAACTTGATGACTGCAACTCACTTTTCACCTTAACAAAACTTCCATAAGTGGTTTACAAATTGGACAAAACAGCATTCGTTGGAGTACTATGAACATTAAATCCATGATCACAGATTTTGATTTTTTTTTGTGTTCATTGTCATTTAATTACATGTTACATTACATGATCATAATTATGACATCAGAATATCTTTGTTGAACTAATGTCACATTCATGTGGCATCAGTTCAACAAAGATATTCTGATAGCTCAGGTTGTCTTCAAAAATGATGCATATAACTTGAAGCATTACAGAGTTGATGTTACACACACACACTATTCTTTGGTCTCAAGAGGTTAGTAATATATTTGTGGAGATTAATTAACAGACTCATATAGTGAGGTATTAGGAATCTGTTAGATAACTCTGCGGCTATGGGAGATGACATTAGCCCGGTCAGTTTATACCATTATCGGCACAAGCATGTTATAACTTAAACGATAGCAACACGGCTTGTCCGCACCGGCCGCTATTGACAAAAGATCGTAAAATAAAAATAAATGTTACACAACAATGAGGTAAATAATCCATAAAATGGGCCTAAACTAAGATAATACAATGGTTTTCATAATATTTATATCGCCATTAACAAAGAAAATAGTTATATTTGTAGCTCGCCTTCTTTGCTGCTTTGGATATCAGTGCATTCTGGGTAACCCTTGCTCCCAAGGGTGGTGTCGGAGAATCTCAATATTGAGGGCTCTACAGCCCTCAAACCTGCCCCTCAAACTTAACGTTCTGAGAATCAGGACAGCACTTGCACTTCACGGGAGTGCGCATTTTTGAGATTGAGGGTTAAGATTGAGGGTTAAGGGGGGAATTGGAATTCACCCTTGGACTCAAAATTAAACACTTGGGACTTGAGAAACACTCTGGACTTGAGAATTGGTGACTCCACTACAATACTGCAAAACATTGCTGCCAAGCCACTAAAAAGGCCACTAAACAATCTCATGTAATGTAACATCAAACTCTGATATCTTTACACTGGCTGCCCATAAAATTCAGAACTCACTTCAAGATCCTCGTCATGACATTTAGAGCCCTGCATGGTGAAGCACCTGCCTACATGTAAGAGCTGTTAATTCCCTGAAAGACAAGTGGGATATTATGGTCGACTGAGAAAAAAAATGAGACTGCTTTTGATGACGTAGCTCCTACACTCTAAAACGCTCTGTCATTCAACTTCCATAATGTGGACACAGTTGACACATTTAAAATCAGCTAAATTCTGTTATTTAAACTTGCTTTTGATAAATGAGTTTGCTCTTTTATAGTGCTATGCATTGGAGCTAGCTTGCTGGCTGGTCAGCTGTTTGTTTTGTATGTATTTTTTTTCTGTAATTTTGGCTGTGAAGCCCCTTGTGTCTTTTGCTCTTGAAAGGTGCTAATCTTATCATTTTTATCTACTTCTTCTATTCCATAAGGGGGGAATGTCTTATCCTGCAATATTAGCTACATTAAAAAAAAACAAAAAAAACACCTGACTTTTGTATTTGCATTATAAATTTGATCGACTACATTTAATGGGTCTCTTCTCGGTCCATGCAACATCCTTCCACCAAGTCTCAACAAAATCAGGCTGGTGTTTTTTCTGCAATCCTACCAAGTAAACTGAATAAAAACCAAAAAATCAAAATAAATGTTTTACTGATACTGGCTGTGCAAACCTTTTTTATGTCATGTCCATTTAGTTAGTAATAAATGGTCATGCTAATGCTTAAATTTGTATTCTTATTAGCAAACTAACATACAATACCCATAGGTTAGATGCTATGCCTTTGAGATATTCAAATGTGGTGGTTATAAAAAATAGTTTTTACTGTGTTGAATGCAATGCAGATATCAGCCATTGATCTGTACTTCACACATCATCTAAATTGAAAATTCCTTGTAAATTGTAAATTCCTTTTACAATCAAACAAGGATGAATGTTGGAATTCTGGGCAGCAATGTGTATGTTAACATGAATATATGGGGCAATTTACTTACTTAAAAAAAATGCTTGAATGAAAAAGTCACTTACCAGTAGATTTGTGGCATCGTACACCTTATTGATGCTGCAGTTTTTCTGCTGCCGCTCCTTCCACTCCTGGGAAAACTTTTTTTTTTTCTCCTCCAGTGTTTTTTTATAGGGCTGGTTCGCACCACAGTGCTGGCATTTTTTGCTGGCCACTCCAATTTTTGCCTGGCATTGACAGCAGTCCTTGAGAGTAGGCATCTGTAGCAAAAACATATATGATGATATGATGATACATGATGATTAAAAGAGAATCCTAAGCAGAGGATAGGTGGTATGTTTTCACCCATACTGTAGGTGAGACATTGTGTCAGCGCAGTCACCTAAAATACTGGATTGTAAATCCAGTATATCCTGCTACGCCAGGAACGCACAGGGGGCACGAGAGCCACCCACGCTGAGAAGCTGCTGCCTTTTGTTACTTTCAGTACACATAAATTACAAGGCAAGCGGTCCTTCAACTTAGTGCAATAAAGTGATTGTTCACTCATCCAGGAAAGCATAAAAGAATATCCTTAATGAATGTGTGAGGTAATTATAAGAATCAGAGCAGAAAAGCAGAGCTGACCAGTGCAGAGATGTGTGCATCTGATGTCACAGCCAGGCTCCTGCTTACTTAAGCATTATACTAGGACCTGGAGCCACAGTTCTGAAACTGTGTACAGGATCCATACAGGTGGAAGGCATAAAAAACCTGATGATGTCTATGTGAACACCTGCCTCATATGCAGCCCTATACAAACCCCTTTTCACCCAGAAATGTTTCGTGCTATGCATCACAATTCATCCATCCATACATACATAAAGGAGCATTATGCTTGGCTGTCACTGCAGTATTTATGTACTTACAGCAATCAGACAGTTTCAGACTGTGTTTATGATAAAACACATCTGTAAGTTACGTGTCATATAGAAGGATATTAAGCATCATTTCCATCTCTTTACTTCATCACCTCATCTTAAATAACATCAACAGGTGTGCCCAGTTTTATACATCACACCTTTTGTTATAGGGTGTCTTATTTGCGTCTACCGGCCCAGTTATTCCGTCATGAACATACTGAATTGACGTTACAAGTAGTAACGAGAATATCAGTTACTACAGTACACATTGAATCACCGCAAAATATGACTTCATGTCATATTCTGTATTGTTTGTAATCATAGCGGTTGTCTGTACACATCAGCTAACTTTTCGTTAGATAACTTTAAGCTAAATTTACGTTAGCTTTGACAACGTTAACGTCATTTTAACGTCTAAATGGTTGAATATAAGGTTACCTACCTCTTTGTTACGAGAGACAGCGTTATTACACAAAAAAGAACTAACTACATAGGCTATTCTATCATTTTCAAATTGTTTTATGAATATATTAAATAACTACTTACCTTCGTTAGCCTGTCCTGTAAAAAGGATGTCAACAATAAAAAAAACCCATAATGCCAAGGGGCGAAATTGATTTGTTAAATGCCTGCCGCCGTCGGTAGGGGCGCTAATTTACAGTAGGAAACGCTCTTCTGGGTCGTATTTCAGGGTCTGTACATACGACCTGCGTCGGTCGTATTGATTTGGAGGACTTTTTGGTTTAAACGAATGTTTGACTGAGAAATGTAGAGCGCTGCCTTGTTGGAAAATGCCTTGTGATACTGATAGAAAATGTTTTTGCCATATCTGAGATTAAGATCCCCGATCAATGCTAGATAGGCATCTAACTCGGCCCTTTGGTCAGGATAAACAGAACAGATTACGTCTCTGTAGATCTGTTATCGGATGAGGAAACTTTCTGATCACATTCAGGGGAAGGGAGAATGAGACTGACCAAGTTGACATGTTTGCCTTGCAGGATTTTTTGCCTTAAGCGGGGAGAAATATTAGGGACATTCCGCCAAAAGAGTGCCATTTCCGTCCCCAGCATATTAAATGTATAAAAACAAGTAATAAAATAATACAAAATACATGCTATTATCAAACAAAGCGCCATACACATTAATCATTGTAGAAATTAAAGATATATAATTTTTAAGAATAATAAAAAGGCATCCAAAGTACTGATACATAGCCTTTATTGCCTGTCCCCACAGCTAAACGCTATACTTTACCACAATGAATAATGAATAAAAACCTTCTAAAATCAAATTTATTTTGCATAAAAGTGTGACTTTATATTCTATCTACACTTAAAAAACAAAATTGTTATAAAAACTTCATTATATTTTGGTTAAAATTCACATTTTAGTCCAGTCCCCAGGTTTTCACTCATTGCTGTTACCCAAACACATTCCCCCCTCTGAAAATTTTGGAACATTCCACCACTGACATGTTCTACAGGAAGTTGCATCATCTGGGTCTTCTGAACGTCATGGGAAGACCAAAAGTAAGTTCTTTGGTTTATTTTTCCTTAAATTTAATGATATTGTAGCTGTGTCAGAGACGGTAAGTCTCAAAGTTCATTCCTGTTACCTAAATTTTCTCTAGGACAATATTTATTAAAATCAAAAGTAAAATATTCAGTTAAATCTTAAGAATGTGCTCTGTGTGCTCAAGCTATTAGCATAGATGCTAAGTGGCTAGAATTCACACAGTTGCTAATTTTATGCTAAAAACTCATTGCTGTTACCCTCATTGCTGTTACTCAAATAAAGAGTAACAGCAATGAGTGGCGGTAACAGCAATGAGTACTGCCCTCTTATGGCCTTGTATATTAATTAAAAGATTACAATGAATGTAAAGAATATAATGAATGGATGACAATTAATTAGCTGACATGATTCCATGCATTTTAAATGAAATAGGCTAACTAAAGTTGTTGTCACCTGAGTTTGTAATGTGAATTATAATTACAGGGAGCACTGAGCGCTGCTGAAAAGCAGCGGCGGTATCGAGCCAGGCGTGATGCAGATCCAGAGAGGAGAGAAAAATATTTAGAAAAGGAAAAGGAGAAGTACAGGAGAGATCTGCAGTCAGGCAAAAGAAAGAATATCAGTGAAGTCAGTGCCAGAGAGCAACGAAAACAGCGCAGAAAGTGGAGGGAGACCTACTACAGGGTGAAAAAGAGAAAAGATACACTGCAGGAACTCCTTGCCACTCCTCCACATACCCCTGAGCCAGCTCTAGAAGTGCAGCCCAGCTCTTCAAGGTTTAGTTTTAGTTTGTGTATGTGTGTTGTGTATGTGTATCTTTCAGTATAGTTACAAAGTAGATAATGGAAACATACAAGCTAACATACAGTATAGAAGATTTGATCAGTTCAGGTCACTGCAAACGTTAAAATACCAGTACAATGATGTGCAGTTTCATCCAGAAGTGTAAAAGGGTGATAAAGTGCTTTGAGAGGACTTAAATAATTTTTAAATAGGGTTGGTTAATAGATTCTAGATAAATAGATAAATAAATAAATAAATAAATAAATAATCACTAAATACATTTCTAAATAAGCTACAGATATTAATTAAACAGTGTAACTGAATACAATGCAATGTGTATTTATTGTGATGTACTTGTGTTTTAGACAGCGTAAGCATGGACAGCGAAGGAGCAGGAGAACAAAATATAAGTTGAAGAAACAAATTGAAGAGTTACAGGATTTTCTGAAGAAGGAAACACAAAGAAAGGAGAAATACAAGAAACAAGTTCAAAGGCTGAAAAGGAAAAATGAGTCTCCACGTACAAAAGTCAACCGAAAAATAAGACAGCTTCCACGTGCAACCGTTCAAAAGACTCTCTTCTTCCATCATGCTTTGATTGAGAACATTAGGAATAAGTACAGAAGTGGATCCAAAAACATATAAGACCTTAACTTTTTGTTTGTGTCCATTTTATCTTTTTCAGACGTAAAGAATCACTGCATCCCATCCATGGAGAAGCAAGACAGACCCACAAGGCACAGAGCCAATACACATACACACACACACACACACACACACACACACACACACACACACACACACACACACTTCAGATCTCTCATTCTCACATAGTTTGCAGTTAGTGGGGCTTTCCTTTTTTACCTCTACTATACCGCCTCAGTTTGTACAGTTTGTATTGAAATGTTGATGTGTTTTAATAATTTTGTATGTGTTCTGTCTGAAAAAATGGCAACAATGAATTTTAATATGATGTTATGTTTATTATGTCAAAGAGCTACATGCAGGTCACACACACTCACATATCCATGCACTCACATACTCATTCCTGTTACCGATTTTCTTTCCTGTTACCAAATGTTTTTTTCTGATTATTAAATTGTTTCTCCAAAATTCAAGAAAATGCACTGTATTTTTACATTTATATTGGTTCCATCAGTTGTCTGATTGCTTAATGAAATACATGCTCAATATTTGGATGAAATTTATATATTTTTAATGTTCTTTAAAAGAAAAGGTCTTATTTGCATTATTAAAAAAATACAACTCTGGTTTAAATATTGTAATTTTTTTGTCATAAATATTAGTATTTAATCATGTAACCAACCATTTCTTCTGCAATAACTCTTTTTCTAAGGGAAAACAATGTATGTGGTTGATATTATTTTAAACATGGTCTTAAAATGGCATTTGACTTTTGGTAACAGCACAGAAAAAAATGCAATGATAATAAACTTTCAAAAGTTGCAATAAATTAAATAAAGTAGCCTGAGATTGACCAGTAGTCATTTTGAATGAGTAAATGTGTATATTACTAAATTCTATATTGAAATGGAATGAAAAATGAAGTTTAATTTTGAAGAGTTGTAATGAGCAAATGGCACTCTTTTGGCGGAATCGCCCATTAGCTGCTGAAGGGATGTATGGCCTACCTAGCAGGGGCGCAGGGACAGCGGATGCCAGTGAGTGGGAATGAGGCGCCGCTGAGGCGCTTACGGCAGGTAGAGGAAAGAGGCTGGAGTGAGGCACCGAGGCCGAGGCATTTTCTAATGACTGGAGACGAGAGTCGATAGCTTGGACTGATCTCACCAGTGACTGCATGCTTGATAGCAGGATGTCATGAGGCAGCGTGGATGTAGCAGCGTGGAGAGCAGCAGCGGCAGCGGCGGCGGCGGCAGGAGGAGCGGCAGCGGCAGCGGCGGCGGCAGGAGGAGCAGCATGGAGAGTAGCAGCGGCAGCGGCAGCGTTGGCGGCGGCGGTGGAGGCGGCAGGAGGAGCAGCAACAGCGGCGGCAGGAACAGCTCGGGTGGAAGATGTAGAAGGCCTCGATGATGAAGGCGCTCTCCTTTTCCCACGGGCTGCGCCGAGTGTCCTGGTCCGTTTACGGCCGCGTTGGGTCTCAGCAGGCACTGCGGCTTCCTCTGCGGAGACTGGAGAAGCGGTGGGAGAGTTGCTGATAGCAACAAGGCTTGCCAGTTCCTGAAGCTGTGACAACTGGAGCCCGGGGGCTGGAGAAACGCCATGGGCCCTCAACTGAGACAATAATGAGTCATACTCCGATTGAGCAATGCGAACGCTCCTGCGCTGCATGATGGGAGTCTGAGCTGCCTCCGGAAAAATTTCGCCACTTGGATCTAAATCCTCTAACAGAGGATCGGAGTCGTAATCCGACATTCTCAGGCGGGCAGCGAGGAGGCAAGAAAGGAGAAGCAGGGCAAACGCCATACAGGTAAGACAGTAACACTGAACAATCTTCACAGCGGAATGACAGCTGAATGACAGCAGAGAGGGAGAACACCTTTAAATAGACAGCTAATGACTGATTGGTTAAGAGAGAGAGGGTGGCAGATTGTGATTGGATGAGAAGGATGATGAGTAGTGGGGCGTAAGGATAGCGGGAAATTGGTTGTGACTTAGAGGGCATGCGCAAAAAGATAGTCTTCCTGACTGAACTTTCGCTAAGCTTCATTAAGTGGGCAACTTTGGGTTTATTGTATTTTATATTTCTAAACACTGTGGATAGTGTATATGATCTATACAGGCTCCTTTCTTTTTGATAACCATGTTGCTCCTCCTCTAGGAGACTGTTTTATTCTAAGAACTGTACTAATATGTTTTTTAAAAAGGAAGAATTCTTACAACTGAGGTGTTTATGGATCCAAAAGTAGACACGTAAGTTTTGATGATAATGTATTTAGAAGAACTAGTCAGGGAATGTGGGAGGCTGGTGTTGGCAGTGGTGGGCAGGCATGAGCAGGAGGAGTGGAGCTGGGATTAGCAGGGACTGTGGCGAGTCAGGGCAAGAATGGAAGGAAGGCTTGAAGGCAATTGTAGTGTGATCAGAGTTAATGTGTCAGCAAGGAAACAGAAACTGGAGTTCCTAGGCAAAGGAGACAATGATCAATAAGCAGCTCAAAAACACACAAGGACAACCTCTAGTATATGCAATGCTTAGCAGCAGAGAGAGTGACGACCACTGAGTCCAATGGAACAAACGGGTAATAAATGAGTAATATCCCCAGGTTCTTATACTGCGTGGTGATGAGATGGTTGGAGGCTGAAGTGGAGATGGAATTAGGAGCCAAGTGAGGAAAAGCTGTGTCCACAACACACACAGACAAACAGACAGGGGAGGTGGAAACATGAGGGAGGGAACACGAAAGCCTAGAGTCACAGCCAGGGCTGTGGCAGGAGTGTAAAAAATAAAAAAATAATTTAATGGAACCTTTAGGTCATCTTTTTTAGGATTCTGGAATAGGAGTTACAATTGATCTAAACCAAACAAAGGACACAATACGATTATCAAAACATTTTTTCAGTTTTCATGTGTTCAAATACAAAAAGTCAAACATTTTGGGAGATTTCATTGGGAAACGTATCTATACCAAGGGCTTTTTGAACTTCAGCAGTACCCACTGATCTTTGGACTCTGCCTTGATCTCTGTTTAAAATGTCATCACTATGATGGTGGTATTTCACATGTTCCCTTTTCCAAAAACAAATACATTCATAAAATTAAAATTAATTCATATAATTAAAGTTTTTATACTCTCTGGGGAAGAGACCAGAAAAAGATCCCTCCGATGTATTTAATACATTAACCAAGTCCAAAGATATTTGTCCTTCACATCAACCTACATAGGAGACTTTCTGGGTGTTTTGGGCCCAGATCACTTATCTCACTCCAAAAATGTTGTGGATTCTTTGCTTGTATGTCCAAACAAGTTATCCTTAAATTTGAATAAAACTCAGTTTGTGGCTTTTGCTAATCCAAAAAAGGGATGAAATGGTTTCAGTGTCTTTAGATAGAGTTTACATTAAAAGAGAGTCTCAGTTGATATTTCTGGTTGTGATGCTGGATGGTACACTGTCATGAAAATCCCGTATCGCATATAGGATGGGCAGCATCAGTTAATAACGCAGCTGGATAGCACCTGTTGTAGCAGTATGATCCCCCGCTGGAAGGTGTCACTTACTTTGTTATCAGTAATAGAGCAGCAGTGTTTTCTCTTTGTCTAACAATCACCTGCACATGAACAACAATCTGCGTTCTGTATTTATAATATGTATTGTGTCCTGCTCAGAGTCACACAATGTGTTTATATGATTTACGCCTTTTCACAATTTTTTTAATAAATGAAGAAAGTCATTTGTTTCCTTTTCATGGTCAGATTTTAAACTCAATGGTGAATCAGAAAACAAAAAACTGAAAAGAACCTGCAGGAGCACTGAGAGGAGGTGGAGAAAATCCAAGTTGACAGTTCACAATTAAATATTTCGTCCACACCTCAAAACCTACAATAACACAGTCAAACAAGCAAGAACTTCTCATTTCAAAAAACTAATCGCTGACAATAAAAATAACCCCAAATTTCTATTCTCCACAACTGAGCTTTTAACCAACAGTAATTTTAACAGGTTTCCTAAAACAACAACCGACACCGTTTGCGAGGCCTTTGCAGACCACTTCAGGAGTAAAATTGATGACACTGGATCCAGTCTTTTATCCCAACAAATTTTAACCACGGACACTCCTGGATCATTGCTTTCACCTGAGGAGACACTGGATAGTTTTGCCCTGGTTGATGCGAGGACACTTGGTCGAGTTTTCTCCCAAGTAAAGCCCACAACCTGCCTTTTAGATCCAATTCCCAGACCGTTTTTTAAAACATTTTATGAATTCTTTGAGGAAAAGCTTTTATATATGGTAAGCTGCTCTCTTCAGACGGGTGTCTTCCCCACCTCCTTTAAAACGGCGGTGGTGAGGCCCCTTCTGAAGAAGAGCAACTTAGATGCCACCATTCTTAATAATTATTGGCCTGTATCCAACTTACCATTTTTAAGTAAAATTTTAGAAAAACTGGTTTTTATCCAAGTAAATTATTTTTTAAATACAAATAATGCATTGGAGAAGCATCAGTCTGGTTTTAGGATGAACCACAGCACAGAGACAGCCCTTTTAAAGATTTTAAATGACACCAGGTTAAACTTGGATAACCATAAACTCACAGTCTTGGTACTACTGGATTTAACTGCCGCTTTTGACACAGTAGACCATCACATTTTACTAAACAGACTGAGGAACCTGGTCGGACTGTCTGGCACCGTTTTAAAGCTTCTTTGTAAGTATGGATACTTGTTCCTCAAGAACACATGAGATTAAGTGTGAGGTTCCCCAGGGATCAATTTTAGGCCCAACTCTTTTTAACCTCTATATGCTTCCCCTGGGGGATGTGATCAGGAGGCACGGCATCAGTTTTCACAGCTATGCTGATGATACACAACTGTACATTGCCGTGTCTCAGGGCCAATTGATGCCCTTTTTAACTGCATTTTAGATATAAAATCAGAGGACCAGAGGGCGGGAGCACATCACACCAGTTTTAAAATCGCTGCATTGGCTCCCCGTCCGCTTAAGGACCGATTTTAAGGTTCTTTTATTAATTTTTAAATGTCTTAAGGATCTCGGGCCTTCTTATTTATCTGACCTACTTTTATTATATCAACCCTCACGGACCCTGAGGTCCTCCGGCACTGGCCTTTTAACCATTCCACAAATTAGATCTAGAACACACGGGGAGGCAGCTTTTAGTTATTATGGTCCCTGACTGTGGAACAGCCTACCGCAGAACCTCAGGGCCGCAGAGACTGTTGATGTTTTTAAGAAGAGGCTCAAGACTCACCTTTTTAATCTGGCTTTTAACTGATATTCTGCTATTTTAGTTTATCTTATTTTATTTTACTTTAGCAAGCTTTTAATTAATCTCTTTTATTCATTTATTTATTTTTTGATTATTTAAGGTTACCTTTGGAATGTCTTATTAATTTTACTGATTTTGTATTCTTCTTACCTTATTTTACCATATTTGTGTTTTTATGTTTTTTCTTCAGTTTTAGCTCCAATGTTTCCTCATGGGGGCCTACCACACCGGGAGCGATGTCTGGCCTACCGGTGGGGGTGCTGTTCCGTGGAGGGCTCTGGCCTGGGTGGCTGGTGGGCTCCGCACCTTGGTGTGGGGCCTCCTGTCTGCCCGGGCCGGAGTGGTCTCTGCGGCGGTGCTCCCGGTGGTCACGGGCTGTGGTCCCTTTCGGTGTGGATGGCCCCCACTTGTGGCTTTTTCCTCACCTTATGTCTCGGTGCCCGGCCATGTCTCTCTAGTGTTACTCTAGTGTTAGTCAGTGTCTGTAGGGATGTGTATGTGTGCATGTGCCCGTGTCTGTGTGTGCTTGTGTGAGTGGGTGTGTATACATATATATGTGTGTGTTTAGTGTATTCATGTGAGGGTGGGAGGGGTGGGTCTTTGGTCTTCGGGGTTTTCTTTGTTGTTTTTAGCCTCTGTGAGGCACATTAGGTTACTGCCATGTATGACAAGTGCCATATAAATAAAATTTGATTTGATTTGATTTAATTTGATTTGATTTGATTAGTATTGCTACTCATCTTTGTCTAGAGTTGAAATGGGTGGAGAAGAAGTGATTAAATTGTGGTGTCAGAATCAGATATGTGTGTTTCTTGTAGAAGGCAAATGTCTGCTTGTAATTTGTTTTATGTTGTTGAGTATCTTGAGTCTTTTTGCCTGTGCCGCAATCCCACAGATGTTCCAAGTTATGAACTAAATCACTTATGAAGTGATTTTATGTTGATAAGATACAGGGGTCTGTTGTTGGAATGGCTTTTGTGTTTTGTGCATGACTATGTGTGTGTTTGTATGAGCAGATCTGTATGTGTGCCTGGTTGAGTGTTCATGTGTGCATGCGTGCTTGCGTGTGTGCGCATGTACATGTGCCAAATGAAATGGGTGAGTATATGTATGTGCTCTGGATGAGGGGACTAAAACAAAGACAAGAGAAAACAGGGAAAAAAAGGGAAAAGGAGAGCATAAAAAAAAAAAAACATCTAAAACACAAGGTCATTAAGTGCTGCAGTGCTACAGTGCCCAGTATCTCTTAGGGGAACTGATTGTTAAGTCTGTAGTCCGTGCCCTCAAGTTGCCTGCCGTGACGTTGTACCAGTAGTTTTTGAGTAAAGAGTTAAAATTTTGCTACAATGTGACAGGCGCATTTGTTTACGTGGTTTTTAGGTGCAATGCAGTGTCCACGGTGGGATGTGATGTCCTTTACAGTGTCTGCAAGATTTTGCGGTGACTGGTCATGAAGTCCTGTATTAGCTGTTCGAGATGTGTGTTCTGGAATGCTGGAAAAAAAACAAGATTCTCTCATGCTGTGTGACTGTAAATCGAGTATGGTTTCTTTCATTTCCTTGTTTTCTTTTGTGATGGATTTGAGCAGGGTAGTGAGCATGTTGATGGATGTGGGGAGGAGTTTGTTTTCTTTGGTGAGTGTTTCTATTTGCTGCTGGCTGAATTCCAGGCTTTCACTGAGATGTTGGAATTCTTAGTATAATACTTCAATGAGTCCTATGCTTGCATCGAGTCCTGAAAGACTATAGTTAATGGAAATGAGGATATCACTGACCTCAGTACAGCATGGTTTGTCCAGAGAAATATGAATGGAGTCGGATGGTCTGAACCTCTTGTTATGTGGTGTGGATGAGTTGCGGTCCTGGTCACGGTCTGGCTGTATGTCGCTTATGGTGCAGAATTGGTGAAAGCATGCGTCAATGTAATCCTCGAGGTCTTCCAGGTCAGGTGGTTGCGATAATCTAGAATATGAAGTGCAGAAAAGGGGGTTATTTCGTGGAAAGAAGTGGAAGTTGTGTGTGAAGTCTAGCAGCTGGGCGCTGCCATCTTGGTTCTCGCATTGGTCTTAAGATAAGATAAGATAAGATAAGATAAGATATCCTTTATTAGTCCCACAGCGGGGAAATTTCCAGTGCTACAGCAGCAAAGTGGATAGCAAGGATAGGGAACAACAGTACAGAGACAATAAATAGTAGCAATATAAACAGTATATAAAAAGTATGAAAAATTAAAAGAGGAACACGTGTAGTATATAATATAGAAATAATACACAATATATACACAATATATACAGTCTTTCCAAATGTGCATTATAGTGCAGTCTGTTGGTGTGTGTGTATGTGTGTGTGTGTGTGTGTGTGTGTGTGGTCTACTGGGAGCACTGCTGGTTGTAGAGTCTGCAGGAAGGAAGGGCCTACGAAAGCGCTCCTTCAAACACTTTGGGTGAAGCAGTCTGTTGCTGAAGGAGCTCTCCAGTGTTGTCAAAGTGTCCTGCAGGGGGTGGAAGTCATTCTCCATCATGGATGACAGCCTAGCCATCATCCTCCTCTCACCTACCACCTCCACTGAGTCGAGGGGGCATCTCAGGACAGAGCTGGCCCCAGTGCTTAATTTGTAAATCATAAGGTGCCGGAACGCAAAGTACATATGACAGCGCAGGGATGACGAGACGGGCACAGGTCCCGGAACATATACAGAAAATGGTGCTGAAAACAACACGCAAATGCCCACTTGCCATGCTGTGGGACTTACAAGCCTCAATTTCAGATAATATCCATGGTATAAATGTTATGACAATAATTTACAATTATTTAGGCTATACTCTGCACAGCACGGACAATTGCCCACATCATCACCACAGGTGGGACTTACAGTACACAGTCAGCAATTCATTTCTCAACAGGTCTAACTTTTAAAACATAAAAAAAAATCAGAGATCAAAATAAACAACACAAACCTTCCATTATTATTATTTAAAGATTGGCATGGCGGCCTATTAATAGACAGTATGCTTACCATATTTAGTTGTCCAAGACACTCCACACCACGAGCATGTCCGGATTCTCCTCCCCCTCTCTGTTTCGGGTTTTACTGCGTGTGTCAGTGGCAGTTCTGTGTCCTTTGGCCACCCACGACCTCACGTACGGGACTGGATTGAATTTAGCCAGGGGGGGTCCAACAAGATTTAGGAAGAGTAAAGATGATATGGTGGATGTGAGCAGAGATGCACGGTTGGGAGTGCAAATCAAGTTCATTTGAGAAAATCCGCGCTCACATTCAGCACTTGCAATGGGAATGCTGTTGACAGCCACATGTAACTCCATCAGTTCATCAGGCGTGTCGTTTCCATCTGAGTCTCTGTACTTTCTGTAGGCCCGTATGACTGCGCGTGGGTTGGCAATGTTAAAGCGCTGACACAGCGACTCAACCTCAGTCTCTCCATACAGCGCACCTGCATCCTCAGGCCAATACTGTGCGTAAAGCACCTTCAACTCCTCAATAAACTTGTTATATCCAGTTTTATCTGGCAAACGACCTCCTTGGGATAACAGACGGCCCTCCAAGTTCTTGGCCACAGTTAGGAAAAACTGCTTGGGGTCGAGTGTTTTGTCGCTTGATTTTCCTCCATTCAGTGTGACGCCATGGAAAGAGTTTTCCTCAATTCCCCTTTGGCTCAGTTCAGTGTAGCGCCCTGGCCGATCTGACATTGCCTCAAGTACCCTGATTTCCCGACAAATTGTCTTGTGTGCTGAAATTATGGTAATGTCTCGTTTTTGAAGCTCGACTGAGAGCTCGGACAATTCTTGCAATGCATCGCACATTATGCCTAAGTTGTTCACAAACGCATGTGAAGATATGCGCATAGCAAGCCCACTGTATGTTTGCTTCGTGATGCTATCACGGGAGGGATCTTCTGATGCAGTTTTGAAATGCTTGTAAAGTGCTGGGTAGTTCTTCCACACTGCTTCAACGGTTCTAAAACTTGATGCCACCCATCTAGTGTCTAAAATCCGACCTATTTTGCATAGCTGGACATCTAGGCTCTCAGCGGACTCTCTCAGCTCCATTCGGTTTTTGTTAGATGTGCTATACAGTGCATATAACTTGTCCATCAATATTTTAAAGTGATTTATAGCGCCCATCTCTTTCACTACGTCTGCGACCGCAAGCTCAAGCCTGTGGGCTGAGCAGTGCCACAGAGTAATGTTGGGGAAAATGGCCTGGAGCCGACTCGCCACTCCGCTTTTACGCCCTAACATAACTGAAGCGCCATCACAAGTTACTCCAATGAGGGTTTTAGAGAGAAAATCCTGAGTCAAATGCAGGCGCTCTAGAGCAGATAATAGTTTGTGGACAATACCTTGAGCAGTTAGATCATCTAGCTCTACGAGTTCAGTAAAAATGTTTGCAGGCTTGTCCATATCAGGCAACTGAGCCCTAAGGTATATTATCAAGCAGCTCTTTTTGCTTAAACTGGTTGACTCATCCAGCATTAGACTGAGTTTGGGTGCGCACTGTACTATTTTTTCAAACAGTTTCCTTTTCATTTCTTCCGAAATATGTTTCTGTATGTTTACACACGCAACATTGGAGTGTAAAATCCTCCCCATATCAAGTCCATTTAACTCTTGGCAATCAATCTCATGTTCGAAGCCATGTGCGGGACGGTGGCGTTTAGCCTCCTTGTACGCTGTGCGAAATACGCGAGCTGTAGTGGTCATCTGTTCAGACATACTATTAATTATAGACTGTCCTAAAGTGTCTACTTTAGCCTTCTCAAGAATGCTTGCTGCTGCTAGGTGAGCCTTGGTACGGGCATGTTCAAATACTTTTTTTCTGAGTGCGCGTTGCTGTTTTTTAATATCTGGAGCAGATGAGGTCACTGTACTTGAAACCCATTCTTTTGCGAGTTTCATCCCCCCCGTCTTCTCTGGCCCCAAAGTCCCCACCGCCTTGCAAATTGTGCAGCCCAAACCCGAATTTCCCATAAGAAGCCAGGGGTAGTAAGTCTGCTTCACCTTGAACTGAGCTGCTGTCCAAACAGTTGTGCATCCCATCCCTGACCTGTCGCTGGACGTCCCACATTCTTCTCCGCTCAGTGCGCTCTCCTCTCCTTCTGAATCGTCCTGTAAGCGAGCTGATGTCGCGGTTCCCGCCTCTTGCTCCGGCTGCTCTACCGGGCTAGCTGATGCAAGGGTACTGGCCTGTTGCTCCGGCTGTTGGTGGTCCACCTGGCTGACTGCTGGCGCTGTAGCTGGCCCCCGCTCCGGCTGGCGCTGAACCTGACCAGCTGCTGCCACGGTACCAGCCTCCCGCCCCGGCTTGGCTAGCTGTCCGTGAACCTGGCTAGCTGCTGCGGTGCTAGCCTCCTGCTGCAGACGGTCCTGCCCGTTACCATGACCGCTGCAGGTGCCCTCATCGCCGCTTGTTGCTTTTCTGACTCGTTTTGAAGCATCATGCAACTCTTCCTTCTTCTTGAAAAAAGACAGTAAATTCAACTGTCTTTTTGACATGTTTGCGTTGAAATAGGCTACCGTTTGTTCCTCGCTGCTTGCTCCCCAGATGCGGCAAATTTCCAAAGTTTTTTTTTCTATGTCAGAGGCGTGGTTTGTTGGCCCAGCTTTTCAGTGCATCAACACCTCTCCGACTCTTTCAAATGACGTTAAATCTTTATAAACAACATGAAATTCTTGGGATTTGTTCTGTAAATGAATTTATGCATATTATAATTTTATTTTATACATTTTTAAAAAACGTTTTTATATTATTATTATTTTATATATATACGAGAGGTGCCGGATCTGCCCAAATAAGTCCCGGAACACAGGGAGGCCAAAATCAAGAGGTGCCGGATCCTGTTCCGGCAGGATCCGGCACAAATTAACCCCTGGCTGGCCCTCTTGATCAGTTTATCAAGTCTCTTCCTGTCAGCTGTCGAGATGCTGCTCCCCCAGCAGACCACTCCATAGAAAATGGCTGATGCCACCACAGTGTCATAAAAAGTCTTCAGGAGTGCCCCCTGCACTCCAAAAGACCTCAGTCTCCTGAGCAGATAAAGTCTGCTCTGGCCTTTCTTGTAAAGTGCGGTGGTGTTATGAGTCCAGTCCAGTTTATTGTTCAGGTGAACACCCAGTTACTTCCTTCCTTGGATGTTCACCGGTGTCAGGGGGGAGAGTGTTCGCCTGCGGAAATCCACCACCAGTTCTTTGGTTTTCCCCGCGTTGATCTGGAGGCTGTTCTGCTGGCACCAGTGCACAAAGTCCTGCGTCAGTTCTCTGTACTCTCTGTTGTCCCCGTCTGTGATGAGGCCGACGATTGCAGAGTCATCAGAAAACTTCTGCAGGTGACAGGTGGGTGTGTTGTGTGAGAAGTCTGCAGCGTAGAGGGTGAAGAGGAACGGAGCCAGGACCGTTCCCTGCGGGGCCCCCGTGCTGCAGACGACCATGTCAGACACACAGTCCCGTGTCCTCACAAACTGTGAACGGTTGGTGAGGTAGTCCAAGATCCAGTGTGTGAGGTGCTGGTCCACCCCGGTGTGCTTCAGCTTGTCCCTCAGCAGTGCAGGCTGTATGTGTTGAAAGCACTGGAGAAATCAAAAAACATGATTCTCACAGTACTCCCAGGTTTTTCCAGGTGAGAGAGAGCTCGGTGTTGGAGGAGGATGACAGCGTCTTCCACCCCGATGCCAGGCTGGTAGGCAAACTGGAGTGGATCCAATGATGCGCTCACCAGGGGGCGGAGATGATCAAGGACCAGCTGCTCCAGGGTCTTCATCAGGTGGGATGTTAGTGCCACCGGCCTGTAGCTGCTGAAGTCCTTGGGGTGCGGAGTCTTGGGCACAGTTACCACGCAGGATGTTTTCCACTGCTGTGGCACTCTCCCCAGCTTCAGGCTCAAGTTGAACATGTGCTCAACAATCCCACACAGTTGATCTGCGCAGGACTTTAGGAGCCTGGAGCTGATGCCGTCTGGACCTGCAGCCTTCCTTGCTTTGATCTTCCGGAGCTGGTTTCTCACCTGGGTTGTTGTGAGGGACAGGTTAGGGCAGGGGGGCTGTGTGCTGGAGGGTGTGAGTGGGGGGGTTGGGTTGATGGGATGAGCAGTGGGGGGTGGCTGTGAGCTGAGTGTTGTAGGGAGGGAAGAGGAGGTAGGGAAGGAGTTGGGGCAATGTGCACTGGGTGCAGAGAGGGGGGGCTGCAGCATGGAGGACTGGGCTGGGGAGGGGGTAGATGACCGATCAAATCTATTGAAGAATGTGTTCAAGTCATTTTCCCACTTTTGGTCCCCAGCAGCTTGGGAGTCTGGTTCCTTGTGGCCAGAGATGGCTTTCAGGCCTCTCCAGACTCCACTGACATTTTTTTTGCTGCAGCTGATCCTCCATCTTCCTCCTGAAGGTGCTTTTCCCCTCCCTGATCTTCCTTCTCAGCTTCTTCTGCACAGCCTTCAGCTCATCCTTGTTTCCAGACCTAAAGGCCCTCTTCTTCTCCTTAAGGAGAGCCTTTATGTCTGGGTTAATCCACGGTTTATTGTTGGGAAAATACCGTACAGGACTACAGCTCTGCATTTAATACCATCATCACCAGCAGACTGTTCTCCAAGATGTCCAATCTGGGCATACAGCTCAACATCTGCCTGTGGACTAAGGACTTCTTGGCAGACAGGCCACAGGCAGTCAGAATGGGGCCGCATCTCTCCCCCACTCTAACACTCCCCACAGGGCTGCGTGCTGAGCCCTTTCCTCTACTCTCTGTACACACATGACTGTGTTCCATCTCACAATACCAACACAATAATCAAATTCGCAGATGACACGACTGTGGTGGGGCTGATCACCAAAGGCGATGAGTCTGCCTATAGAGAGGAGGTTCAAATTCCATAAAGTCACAAACTCCACTCTGGCACCATCTACATTCACCCCTATATGAAATAACCCGGACTATCTCAGCAATAAGAAACCGCTTCACTTCAGGACATGGTCAGAAAAAGGCATCACTCACTTAAAACACATCTATCAAAATAACATTATGGTTTCATTCGCACATCTGGTCCAGGAGCACGGCATCAGGAGCAATCAATTTCTGGAATATCTACAGCTTAAATCATCCATTCAAGTTACACAGTCTACAGCTACCAATCTTGACCTACCCCCAGCAAGCTTAAATTTAATTAATATCCAATCAACAAAAAAATTCCTATCCAAAATATATAAAATAATATCTCAGTCTGATAAAACCATATCCATACCGACAATAAAATGGGAAAAAGATTTATCAATTGCTCCTGATGCCGGCTTCTGGAACCAAATCTGCCAAAACATTTACCTCATGACAAAGAATGCAAATTTACAACTAATACAATACAAAATACTCCACAGAATTCACTTCACTGGACAAAAAATGTCTAAAATGGGTTTCACATCAGAAATTTGTACTAACTGCACTCAAAATAATCCGGACAATTACATACACGCCATCTGGCACTGCACACCGATTCAACAATTCTGGTTTGAGGTCACAAAGTCACTCTCTGCTTTCCTGGGCTGCCATATCCCTCCATCCCCCACACTCTGTTTACTAGGCGACACATCAGAAATTAGCCTATCCACATCAAACAACAAATTACTCCTCATAGCCCTAACTATCGCCAAGAAAACTATCCTCATGAACTGGAAATCAAAAAACAACACAAACATTGCACAATGGAAAAATCTACTTATGGATCACATTTCTATGGAAAACTTACCTGCCCCCAACCAGCACACTGTAATGGAACCCCTCTCCACCTGGTCACCACTAATCACCTTTCTACAAACCTGACTCACTCAGCCGTTAAGTTAATCTGTGTCTTTTTTGCCTGAGAACCAACAACAATTTACGGCTGCCTCCTCAGATAGGTGTGCATTCATAAGGACATACACACACACACACACACACACATTTTGTGTGATTACTCTTATTGTAGCAACGATTACTTTTGTGAAAAGAAGGGATAAAAGAAACATATGAAAAAGAACAAAAGAACTTCTACTCATTTTACACAATTTTGCCCCCCTTATTTTTACCATTGTTGTTGCTAATGCTACTGTTATTGTTGGTACAATCATTATCAGTATTGTTATTATTATCATTATTTGTTTGTTTGTTTGTTTTTTGTATCTTATGGTGAGGATGATGATGGTACTGCTATTTTTCACTATTGGTGATGGTGGTAGTGATAATAATAATAATAATTATTGTTGTTGTTATTATTATTATTATTATTATAAGGACGACTATGTCTATACCCATGGTGGTGATGGTAGTGGTGATAATGCAATGACAACTACTGTTGTTATTACTGTTGCTGTTATTGTCATTCATCTTGTTATTGTTATTCTTATTATAAGTATTTTGGTCATTTTTGTATATGCAACGATTGTCGCTGCTGTTGTTACTGATACTGCTGCTCTCTTCTTTAGGTCAACATCCTTATTGTTCTTCATCTCGTATTATTATCATTACTAGTAGTGGTAGTAGTAGTATTACTTAGAATTAATATTTATTATTATCAATTGCTACTACTATGGTTGTTGTACATGTTATTACAGTTATTCTTACTATTAGTCTCTCTTTAACACGTAATATTTAACTCTAAAAGACATCTCAATCGTGTCATGATTAATATAATGTATGTTGACGGTGTTGAAAACGGCATTGTAATGATAATAATAATACTGCCATGACAATTTATTTACTCATAATATATCTACAATCAGTATATATTTAAGTTGTTATTATTGTTCATACTAAATTATAGTTATTATAATGTTATTACAGTAATTACTAATCATACTATTATTATTATCATTACTACAACTCCTACCTCTACATACACAACTTCATTATTACACATGTATAACAAACATTACACTACACCCAGCAACATTCACATTTTTTTTATTATTATTTTTTAAATTAATTTATTTATTTTTATTTACTTATTTTCATTTATTTATTCTTTAAAATTCTGTTTTTTATAAATTAACTTATTTACTTAATTACATAGTTATTATTATTACTATTTGTTATTTAAACATTTCTTGTATATAAGGGGAAAAGAAGGGAAAGATGAGGGGGGGAAGGAAAAAAAAAAGAAAAGAAAGGACATATGGAAAAAAGACAAACGACTAAATGACTGAATGAAAACCTTCCCACCCACACGAACAAACCTCCTCCCACTGGGTCTTGTGGTTAATGAGTGAGGCGGGAGGGATCCCCAGTCAGCCAGTTCCCTCCCCAGGGTCTGGGGACGGCTGAGCGTGATTTTTACCCCTCCCTCCCACCATACGACCAATTGAATGAACAAAGAAAAAATATAAATACACAATTCTTCACCCAAACAAGCAAACCCCCTCCCATTGGGTCTGGGGGTTGTTTGTGATGGGTGAAAGCGGGAGGCGTCATCCGTCAACCAGCTCCCTCCCCAGGGTCTTGGGGCGGCTGAGTGAGGTGATTCTCCATGCCCTTAACAAAAACTAAATAATCACAAAACCACTAAAACCTGACAAAGAAACTCAGTTTAAGATGGAGGGGGGTTGTTCAATTGTTTATTTACTATTTTTTATTTTTTATCTCAAGGTTAATCTCGTTTTTCAATAAGTCCACTCCCTTCGTAATTTTTACTTTTGTACACACCCCCTCGCCCCGCCCCAGTTCTTCACGCCATCTCTCTTCTTCTGTCTCTCAACGCACACACTCTCACACACTTATGCCACAACGCCAGTCAAATCATAATGAAACAAAGTAATGCATACACACATGCACACATATTCACACTGCCTTTCAACACCCTCGACATACAATGTGAAAATATACCACTAGCGCCTGCTCGTCTGTTTTTTTTTTGTTTGTTTGTTTGTTTGTTTGTTTTGTTTTGTTTTTGTTTTATTTTGTTTCGCCCTTTCTGGATACTTTTGTCATGTCTCTCACTTGTCCTGTCTTGTATTGCATCACTTAATAAAAAAAAAAAAAAAAAAAAAAAAAAAAAAGAGAGGAGGTTCAAAGGCTGACAGAGTGGTGCACAGAGAACAACCTAAGCCTCAACATCAAAAAAACAATAGAACTGATAATCGACTACAGGAAGAAGCAGGACAAACACGAACCACTATACATCAACGGGGAGGGGGTGGAGAGAGTGTTCAGCTTCAAATTCTTGGGAACACACATTTCAAAAAACACCACTGCAATAGTAAAGAAAGCACAACAGCGGCTATACTTTCTCCGCACACTCAAGAGAGTCAACCTCTCACAACAGCACTTGACATCCTTCTACCGCTGCTCCATTGAGAGTGTGCTCACCTAAGGCATCCTGACGTGGTATGGCAGTAGTTCTACTGCAGACAGGAAGTCACTGCAGAGGATTATAAAAACCGCCCAAAACATCATCAACCAACAGCTACCTACCCTGGACACCATCTTCAACTTCCGATGCTTGCAGAAGACACACAACATTCTGAAAGATTCATTCCATCCTGCTAACTATCTGTTTGAACTGTTGCCCTCAGGGAAACATTATAGGTCCATCAGAACACGCACCACAAGATTCAGGAACAGTTTTTATCCCAAAGCTATCACCATACTCAACTCTGACCTGAAAACAAACCCACTAATCTGTCAACATTAATCAATGACATCAATACCTCATGCAATGCACTGCACTTTATATTTGCACTTTCTTGTTTTTAATCCTTAATGCATACATGGTACTGTATAGTGTACGATGGCATGAATGTGACTGAATGGATGAGACGATGAAATGGATGAGAATGTATTATTTTTATTATTACTTATTGTGCTGTATCTACTTTTTCTACTGAGTCCAGTACGTGAGTGCACTGAATTTTGTTGTATTTACTGTGCAATGACAATAAATCTCCATTCTATTCTATTCTATTCTATTCTATTCTATTCTAATGGCCCTAATATGCCATTGTAACTCAGAGTAGCTCTACATCAGATAATTAGGCATCATACTAGAATTGTCCTGTATAATAAATGGCATGACATAATGATGTAAAATACCCCTTTTTATTTTTGGGTTCTTCCATCACATTTTGAAAGCTATGAAAATATAATTGCAACATTATATCCACTATATCAAATTACATTTTGCAAGTATTTATATTATTGTGCCAACCCACCCTTTCATGAAGAGAGTAGAAATCGCACAAGTGACAAAAATCCCGTGGGACAGGACTACTTGACTAATGCAATAATCACCAGTGTTGGGCAATAATGCGTTACTGGTAACACGTTACTATAACACCGTTACTTTTGACAGTAACTAATACTCTAACGCATTACTTTTCAAATAAATTATCTCAGTTACCACTACAATATGGTGTGTTTGTCCGTTACTTGTTAAATTAATTCATTTTTGGCTAGCTGCAGTGTACTTCTTCCTGTTTACAGCGGCGATACATTGTGGGCGTGTTTCCTTCTATTCAAGTATGTGCGGCGGTCATGGAGAGTCAAGGCGAGAGTAAGAGGAGTTTCTCAAAGTGGAAATACGCTCATTATTTCACTTTAGTTGAGCATAAAGACAAAAACATTTCGTCAAATGTAAGCTGTGTCTTTCTGGCTCGAAGGTCCTATCTACTGCGACGAACAGCAACTCGAATCTGTCGACGCAACTCCAGAAGCTACATGCCTCGACGAAGCTAATAGAAGCTAACCCGGCGTTGGTGGACACACTTGAAGTGAGTCAAGCCCCTCCACCCAAACAAAAGCGGCTAGATTTTATCTGGACTGTTAGCCAGGGACAGATCAACAAAGCTATTGCTACAGTATGTTGTTGAAAACATGCAGCCTGTCTCTATTGTGGAGTCACCCGCTCTCAGGCAGCTCGTTAGCATGATAACATGCCCAGGCGGCACACGGCAAATGGGACGAAAAACTTTTTCCAACTACTTGGATAAGGAATAATCAAAAATGGAAAGTGAGCTTAAGACAACATTTGAGGGGCTAGACTACATCGCGACCACTGCAGACATTTGGTCTGTCCACAACAAAAGCTTCCTTGGGATAACAGCTCACTGGATAAACACCACTACTCTTAAACGTCAGAAAGCTGCATTGGTCTCTAAAAGGATCAAGGATAGGCACACATATGATGTCACTGCTGCTGTTGAGAGAAAGTGTCAGATGTCCAATCAACGTGTACCTTTAACACAAAAATACAATTTAAACACCTTCCTCTCGCGTGTTTGTTTGATGAAGGATTACAGGAGAGTAGATGACTTCAATCTAACTCTTCTTTATTTCTCTTCACACAGATTACGATGTACAGGGCCCTGGGTCCGTCCCTTCTTGCCTTAACCAACAACAACAGAGAGTCAGGGCACGAAGTCTGACAACCTGTCTCCCCCTGACCCAGTCTTTTAAGCGTTACAGTTCAGTTAAATGTGCACGCAAATGAAGAATAGCAGACTTTCGCTCCAGTCAGACTTCCTCTTCTGTCTTTCACTTCTGCCCTCCAGCTGCTTCTGCCAAACAGAGTTCAAACAGGGACACACTTGCCACAAAATGTGACGTCAGTAGGTCAACTGTCGGTGATCATGCAAAACAATCTGTCATTCTCAGCATATTCTCAATATAGTAATTCCACTCTACTTTTCAGACACAGTAAGTTTCCAGTCTACAATAACCTCATATCTTCTGCTTTTCATCTGCTTAGAAGATAGGTACAGCAATCAATATATAACCTTTTTACAATAATCCAACAGTCCCCCTGTTGACCTTGTTTATGAGGTCAATTCAAATGCCAGATTGTAGTTTAAAATGCCAACTATGCAATATTTGAAATGCCAAATATGTTATGTCAAATGTGTAATTCCAAATGCGTAATTGTAAGTTTAAACTCCCCCTGTCGATCTCAAACACTTGAGATCGCAATATCTTCATCTTCACTATCTGGTGGGAGTTGTCCTATCAGTAATGCAGTAGTTTCAGATTGACACATTTGATACGGAGGAGGTGCTGGTTGTTTCTTTTCTATAGCTGAAACTATTATTCTTTCACACAAAGATCTGATGCAGGGAATACAGCAGCATCCGCACAAACCCAATAGCGCGAGCATTCCTACCAGAGAGAGAAACAGAGACAATTAGATTACGCCATTTCCCAAACCATTGATCCAAGAGCCCTCCAAGGTAGGGGTGGGGGAAATTTCCGATTCTTAGATGCATCGCGATTCGGACGTGGACGATTCTGAATCGATTCACAAACTTCCAATTTTCGATTATTTAAATGTGTTAAATAAAGTAATACAGAAGGTTCTAAATAATGCGGAACTAAGAAGCGCGGTACGCGTCATCTCCGGGACACTTTAGGAGGCGCACAAAGGAAAACAAACATGGCTGACCCCCACCCACCTCGCCGTGAAATCCGCAAAGCTCCTTCTCATTTAAAAGCAGACGTGTGGAAACACTTCGGCTTCTACAGTGTCGAAGGCGGAAGCGAACTGGACAAGAGCCAGGTTGTATGTAAGTTGTGTCGTGCTCAAATAAAATACTTTGGCAACACAACAAACATGAGAAGCCATCTCACTCGATTCCACCCGACTGAGGAGGCGGGGAGACGGCAGGCTGTTGCTGTGGCTACTACTACTGCTACCGACCAGAGAACGATCGAGGAAGCAATGAGAAAGCTGCCACCCTCGTCGGAAAAGGCGAAGCGAATAACTAACGCCATCGCAACGTTTATTGCGAAGGATTTGCGTCCTTATAGCGTCGTGGAAAATAGTTTGAAAATACAATTGAGCTGAAGGTACAGAATTATACATTTATGTAACTCAGGACATCCTTTTTATTTTGCTAAAGACTGAGTGTACTGTTGAGCTGCTGATACAGAATGAGTATTTTATTTGTAACTCAGGAAAACCTTTTCATGTTTACAAAACTTAAAAAGTAGCAAAGCACTTTTTTGAGCTGCTGTTGCTGTTACTAAGTACACATTTCTAATTAATTGCAGTGTTTTGGTGCTCTTTTATTTTACGTTGAATAGCCAAAACAGAATGTTTTTTTCTACAAAATGCTGCCATTTATGTTGGTATAGCAAAATGTTTTTTGTGTCAATGGTTATATACTGTATTGCACAAATGTTGGAACATTCCAGTTTGCACACATTTCCAATAGTTTAATAAAATATAATGGAAATGATTTCAACTTTTGTTTCTTATTACAAATGCACTGTTTTTAAAAATTGCAAGTGATGAATGCTTATTCAGTGAGACAAAAAGAAATGTGTTGTGAAAAAGTGCATCAATATACATAAATTAAAGATACATCAATAATCGTTTTATAATCGAATCGTAGCCCCTGAATCGTAATCGTAATCGAATCGGGAGGTGACCAAAGATTCCCACCCCTACTCCCAGGGGATTGTCAATCCCTCAATGTTGTGGTGTTAGATCCCTTCGTATAGGTGAGCTCTATACCCCCATATGTCTGTAAGCTTTTGCGTGCTGTACCCCTCTCTCGCAGGAATGCCTTGTAAATTAATAATGGGATAACTATAAAACATGCAACTACAGTAAATACACAGAGATATTTCCACTTGTGTTCCCTGTACCACCCCATAGCATAAGCAAATCTTTCTATCAGTCCCAGGCAATATTTGTTCCTTGTGCTCTGGTCAAAGCGTTGATCCAGAGGAGCTTAAAACCTTCTTACCAGTCCTGGTTCTGCAACACCGCGAGCAGAGTTATATTACAAACCTTCTTCCTGAATCTGTCCTCGAGTCCTCACTGGGGACTCAGCCGCGGCATACTGACTCCAGTGATACCACATGTCACCTTTTCCCTTTAACCTCACAGCATGTGAGGTCCTCTCCAACACTTTGTAGGGCCCTGTCCACCTTGGCTCGGACCACTTCCTCTTAAAGACCTTCAGCAGCACCCACTCTGATGTCGGTGCCCCGAGGTCCTTGTTCTCCTCTCCTTCTCGATGTCCCACCTGTTTTGAGAAAGCTGACACCAATGCTGTTAGTTGATCATAGTATGGTTTGTATCTCAGAGGGCTTTCTCCTCCCTCTGTTTCAACCCCAATGCCTTCTCTACCTCCTGTAAATCTTTTCTTTTTTTAAAAATGGGTTCCGTTATCCGACCTAATTCTCTTAGGGAACCCATGCATTGGAATGCACTGATTAATCAAAAATTTGACCACCGTTTTTGCATCCTCTGATTTTGCAGGTATGGCTTCTGGCCAGCCAGTGTATGCATCCACTGCTACCAGAAGATACCTGTACCCGTAGCCAATGATAATTTGAGAGGCTTCTTGCTGCTCGGGTATTAACATGTTTACATCACAAGCTGACAACAAATCATATACTGTTTTCCCTGTCTGGATATCTGGGAAGGGGAAATTTCCCTTCATGTGGTTTCATAGTTGGACGGATATTATACACTGTACATATATTACATTCTCTGATATGTCCCTCTACCAATCCTGGGAGATGAGAATGCCACCAATGACTCAAGTTTCTCAACACCTGAGTCTTCCCTACATGTGTCAGGCCATGAGCTTCTGCTATCACTGTTGTCCTATCATCATGGCCTTTGCATTTAATGATAGCAACTTCCTGTGGCCCTTTCAATACCTCCATTAGCTGTTTCATCTCTTTCTCATGTTTTATATGAGTCCCTGCTGCTGTCAAGAACCCTGCTCAGAGCCATTGCGCCGTTTCCACCTGAACTGCTCCGAACACATATGCTGAATCAGTATGAATATTTACAACTTTGTTCTCTGCCCATTCTAGTGCTTCAATCATCGCCTGCAGTTCTGCTAACTGTGATGATTCTTTTCCTGTTATTCACCCTGTTTTCACTTCCTTGAACCTCTCACCTTGTCTGCAAACCACCGCATATGCTGCTTTCAGTCCTTCCTGTGGGTGTCTGAAACAGCAACCGTAAGTGAACAGCGTTTTCTGAGCGTGTAGCAACAGCTCAGTGTGCAGTCCTTCTCTTGCTGTGGTGTCTTTCTTAACTCTTTCTGCACATGTGTGTGGTTCACCTTCTCTGATCCCTTCCGCCATGATTATACCTTCGTGTGTGTATGTGATGTGTGGTGCGCTCAAAATGCTGTCCAGTCTGTTTTGTCTGAGGGAAGTCATGGTAAATGCTGCTGAATTGACATATGCCACTATGCTGTGTGTTGTTAATACTGTTAGTGCGTGTCCCATTACAATGTGTGTCACTTTCTGCAAAATTTTTCTACCCCTGCCACGTGTCGGGTGCATGGTGGGTGTCCGTCCTCTGTTGGGTTTAATGTGACGCTTGCATACATTAGTACCTATCGTCCTCCCCCTTTTTTCTGAAAAAACACGCCAGCAATGGTGTGTCTTTTCAGAAACACCTAGGAAGAACAGTAGCTTGTGGTCTGGGATGGCCAACTCAGTGGCACTGGATAGCGCCTGCTTAAAGGTAATGAATGAGTTTTCTGCCTCGGTGTTCTGAGAGAGAGAAATCAACATGTGGAATCTGTGTGCGAGTCCAATAGGTGAGCGAAACCAATTTTTTTTATATATGTGACCCAAATCTTTAGCTTGATGTTTAGCATGAACAGCCAGTGTTATGTGCGGGGAGGCTTCCTCCGCCGCCTCATACCACCGCATCTGGTCGGGCGCAAGGTCAACAGCCGCAGCCACACCCTCGTTCCCTACTAAGATACAAGTCGAATTAACATCCCACATTCTCCCTTCTAGTTCATCATAAAAAGCTTGTTGGTAAATTTCGTCCCTGTCCCTATCGTAATAGAGCGTTACGTGGAGGGGATCAGGGGGAGGTGTGTAGGGGTGAAGTGTTTGGACCCAAGGACGCCACAACTGATTGAGGGTGTTGATGCCTGGTTTGTCTTTGGTGTCTGGTTCGAGGAGACCCCAATAAATATCAGCCCAATGTCCTTCAGCCGTGGGGGAGGTGTCTGCTGACAGCAACATCTGAGAGGAGGAGTGTACCATGGACAGCGAACAGTTCACCGTGTGCCCATTGGGAAAAGTCACAATTAGTCCATCTGGACTGCATCAGACTGAAGCTCCACATTTCACCAACACATTGCGTCCCATCAAATCAACTGGACACAAGAGTGAGGAGATATATTGATGTTTGAAAGTCTGTTCAGCCTCTGGGCGGGCCTTGATAGCCGCCCCGGGGTGGGCCTTGCCATCCTCCCCTGTGTGCACTTCTGTATTCTCCCCTTAGTGGACCTTGTCCAAACTCTGCATTGCAGGAACATCTTTGCTGAGGACAGTTCTTCTGCCAGTGAGTAGGGTCACCACACAAAAAACACCCAATGTTCTGTGGGTTCCGTCTGGGTCCTCCACGACCCCTACCTCTCCCCCTAAAGCCTCCCGCTGCGCACATGGGACCGCCCCAGTGAGGGGGGCGGGGATCTACCCACTCAGGCATCGGGTAAAGATCCGGAGTTCCTGAGGGTGGTCCAGGCGGGGGCTGTTGTACCATTTGATTGGCTGATTTTTTATCTGTCTTTTTGGCCTCATTAACCTTACCGCGAGCTTCATCCAATTGCAGTTTTGGGAGTTGTACCTGAGCTGATTCCGTACTGTCCCTGTCCTCTGCCTGTTTAGCTCTGTGTTTTTTTGTTTTGTTTTTTTGTTTTTTTTTTATGTGGTGTGTAACGTGCTTCTCCCATTGTTCAGTAGAACAGCCTGGGATATCTGGATTGTTTTCTATGTGTTCCGTGGTTCATAATTTGTCTTAGCCAGCTTTTCCACTTCCAGCTCCTCCCAGCTAGAGAGCTGTTTTCCCAATAATGCTCTCCAGTCTCCCAATGCCAATTTAAATCCCAGTGTTTGTTTACAAAAATGTTCCATCCATGGTCCGCCACCCTCCGTGGGAGGGGGCATTTTATGCAGGATGTAGTTCATGTCAGTGAAGGAGAAGGGTTGATATACTTCTACCTAATGTGAGCCTTATCTTCCCATACTGATCCTTTACTGTCACTGGTGGACAATAACCCTGCTCACTACATGTTTGTAACTTTAACACCTCTTTATCTCAACACACTATCCAACCGGGCTCCACATGCCCTCCTTGTCCAATACACAATCATACAACAAACCACCAACTCTTTCAACCATAACAAAAAACACAATACAACCAAAACACCAGCTCTTTCTATTCTGTACATAGCCAACATCCTGTTTATAATCTGATTATATTCACAATATTTATTCCAAATACACATTGAGATTTATCTTTATTTTCTATTTTTACTATTTTATATTATACTTATTTTGTAATATATTCTTAGATTTTAGATTGTATGTTTACTGTGCACTGAAACAGGAGTAGCTCTCCAATCTCATTGTACTACTGTATAATGACAATAAAGGGCATTCTATTCTATTCTATCTTTTTGACAATTACAAAAACGCAATACGACCAAAGCACAAGCTCTTTCAAGAGTTACCAAAACGCAATACGACCAAAGCACAAGCTCTTTCAACAATTACAAAAACACAATACAACAAAACATAAACTCTTTCAACAGTTACAAAAAGCAATGCAATAAAACACAAATTCTTTCAACAATCAAACAACACTAGTGCCGTGAGAGTATTATACTAATTCTCACAGGCTTACAATTTTCCCCGTTGTGCTGTGATTTCGCTTCTTAAGTCTCACCCGTTGCAAGCCGGCACACCCAAGCTCTCTACACCAACTTCCTGGAGTGGTGCCAGGTGCCTATGGCCCGGCGGCAAATGGAGTTTATCTTAAGTCGAAAATGCACAGTTTCCTCCCTTTATTCCCCACAGAGCGCGGCTGCCGCTCGGGCGCTGAGAGAGCAGGAATTCGAGTCACCTCTACTAGACTCTACACAAGTCTCTCACCCCGTAAACGTAGCTGGCAGTTGGCAAGCCACCCACAATAAAACATCAGGTGCAATACCTCTGGTACACCGACCCACGCGGCAACTTTTAACTTAAAAGATAGTGCCTGTGTTGAGGATCACAACAAAACGTCGCTCCCCTGGCGATGTACTCTCCTAATTCTTTATGCCTTCTACAGGAAGATAAGGGACGCCCACCCGCCTTTAACTCTTCTTTGGGGCTTAGAGTCTAAGTTAGATAATTACCTGAACCATCCAACACCCAAATAACCTCCGGGACTTCCACCCGACTATGTTTGTCTTTAGAAACAAGACTTAAGGTCCTGTCCAGGGACTTCCACCCTTTTTCCTTTTCTCTTATTCTCTTTTACTCTTTTGTTAAACCATGAAATTTACATCGTAATCTGGTATGACTATGATGACTTGCCAACCCAGTGACAAACAAATTTGGAAAACAGGCCGAATGCAGAACTTTGTCACTGTGTTTTCAGTCACCCGTTCCTTCGTCCAATGTGACGAAAAATCACTACTCCTCCACCTTCATCATGTCGGGGTCACCAAATTGTTGAGAGAAAGTGTCAGATGTCCAATCAACGTGTACCTTTAACACAAAAATACAATTTAAACACCTTCCTCTCGCGTGTTCGTTTGATGAAGGATTACAGGAGAGTAGATGACTTCAATCTAACTCTTCTTTATTTCTCTTCACACAGATTACGATGTACAGGGCCCTGGGTCCGTTCCTTCTTGCCTTAACCAACAACAACAACAGCGTTGTTAAATGTGTTAAATGTGCACGCAAATGAAGAATAGCAGACTTTCGCTCCAGTCAGACTTCCTCTTCTGTCTTTCACTTCTGCCCTCCAGCTGCGTGTGAAAATGTGACATCTGTAGGTCAACTGTCGGTGATCATGCAAAACAATCTGTCATTCTCAGCATATTCTCAATATAGTAATTCCACTCTACTTTTCAGACACAGTAAGTTTCCAGTCTACAATAACCTCATATCTTCTGCTTTTCATCTGCTTAGAAGATAGGTACAGCAATCAATATATAACCTTTTTACAATAATCCAACACTGCTGAGATCAACCACATTCATTCATTGTATGGACTGTCAACGAAAGTTACAGCTACGGTTACTGATAACGGTTCTAACTTTGTAAAAGCCTTCCAAATGTATCAGCCGCAATCGCTCTCTGACGATGATGATGAAGAGGAAGACTTATGGAAACATTAATATTTTTAGCTGAGTGAGCCTTTTTGCAAAATTAAGTTTTAGTTTTGTCTAATCACTTGCACATATGTTCTCAATTTCTAATGTGTCTGTTTTTTTGATGTTTAAATGATTTTATAACTCATACCTATAGGTCAAAAATCACATAGTGGTGTACAGCTTTCATAGAATGTACATAAAGGGAATCTTTCACTTATTCTAATATCTGTGTCACTATGTGTTTTTTTTTTTTTTTGCAGGCAATCAAAACACGATTTGCATCTGTCTTGGAAAGCAACGACACAATGCTGGCAGCTGTCGCACGACCCCTGTTCAAATTGCGATGGTTGAGAGACCAGAGGAAGAAAGAGATGGTCAAGGGAATACTGGCAGCAGAGTGTCAGAAACTCATCCCTTGCCCTGGCCCTGTGCAGCAAGCAGCCAAGATGCCTGTATCTCCGACAACACCAGACTCAAGCTCTTGCGACTTTTTCTGTTTTGAAGAGGCTGATGATACCTTCAGCACTGCGGAAACTGAAGTAATGACCTACTTGAGAACAGCCAAAACAGGGATGGAGATTCTCAAACAATTTCCCACAATAAAGGAAATCTTTCTGAAGAAAAACACAGCTACTCCATCCAGTGCACCAGTTGAGAGACTTTACAGCCTGGGAAGTCTGGTACTGTCTCCAACGAGGAACAAGCTGTCTGACCAATGGTTTGAAAGACTTCTTCTCATGCGTTACAACCACTGGCTTGAAGGCTAAAACTCAACTCAAACTTTCATTTAGGTCCTTGCTAGTAAGCACTTTTTGTTGTTTCAAATAAATAAGCACACATTTAATATCTGTATAACAAAAACATTGGTTAGTTTAGTGGCCACAGTGACACATTTCTGTTATATTATATTAAGATGCGTTGCGTTGTATTGCTAGAAAAATTGTGTGATTTTTTTGTTTAACATATTTTTTATGGACATATACAACAGCAGATTTTGCACTTTGGGTGCACACAGCTTACTTTCCATAAGTTGCTGACATGCAACTCTTAATTTGTGGTTAGGTTGAAAATTGCTCATAGATTTCATTTTTGAGCAGCTGTTATGTTTTTTTTTTTTTTTTATGCATATCATTTGATTCTGAATGATAATTCAGATTGCTTTCATTTATTTATTTCAGAATGTTTTTGTGTTTATGTTGTACATTGTTGCTAGTTTTCATACTTAAGCTGTGAAGGAACATTTTTAAGGGCTAAACACAACAGCGTTTATGACGCAAAAGCCACTTTAATTTTTGTTCTTTGATTCTGAATAATATATTCAGCTTGTTTTGTGTTATTTATTTCAGAAATCCTTGTGATATTTTCAGTTTGTGCTGGTCTGACCTGTATAGATTAGCGTATAAAAATTACTTTGTGTTTGAGTCAGGTTTGTGTTTGTATAGACCGTAATGCTTAGCAGAGTTTAGTGATGTGAATGCAAATGAATAAAAACTGTCAAGTTTATGAACAGTGTATTATTTTCCATACAGCACTGAAATGAAGCTATAAGGGCATTAATGGGAGCATTAAAGAATGTTCTTCAAAAAGTAACTAAAAAGTTACTTTTAACAGTAATGCATTACTTTTTGGTGTAAGTAATCAACAAAGTAATTGAGTTACTTTTTGAATGAAGTAACTAGTAACTGTAACTAATTAATATTTTTCAGTAACTAGCACAACACTGATTACCAAGCACAGAAATCAAACAGATTAGTATGGCATTCATATTTTACTAGATGTAGATCCTTTTCTCCACAGAAACAATCAACATTTGGTAGTCTGTAAAGCGAAAGCAGCAGCACCTGAACACTTTTGGTACACTGTTAGGGATTCTGCCTGCCTGCATTAATGAGCGCCAAAGAGCGTGTTTCTAGACTCTGGACGTAGCCAAGATACAATATGTTATTCACGCTGGCTGTGCCACCCCAACATATGAGGTGCAGTGCTTGTTGTGGAAGCTGATGTAGCTGCCTAACACAGAGCAACTTAATGCAGACGCACTCACTGTTTTCATTTTAGCAATACCGTCAAATGCCAGTCACATAAACATTACATTCCTTAAATGTGATATATGCTTCTTTTGTAATCAAAAGATATGATCAAAACTACAAAGAAGTGTTGATTAAAAGACTAAAAATATATATGAAACACCCTACATTTACAATAGTCACCTGTAGTAGTTACCTTATTTAGCCTTGCATATCCCTAGTATGCCACGCGTGCCATAGTTGTGCCAGCGAGGTGATGGAAGGTCCCTTGACCACAGCATCAGGCAGCGCATGCACAGTTTGTATCTCATAATTTTGACTTTTTATCTCATAATTATGACTTTTTCATCCCATAATTTCAACATTTTATCTCATAATTATGACTTTTTTTAATCTCATAATTATGACTTTTTTTATCTCATAATTATGACTTTTTATCTCATAATTTTGACTTTTTATCTCATAACTGTGGCTTAGCATGGGGAATTTTTTTTTTTTCAGTGGTGGGAACGGGCTTCCATACAAAACGGAGGAGAAAGGAGGAAAGGAAAATAATTGGGAGAAAAACCTGAAATCAAAGAAGAGGCAATGAAGTGGGGAAAACACATGTACTAATTATAAATCTAGAGTCAAAATTGTCAAAACCTACCCTATCCAAACTCCTTTTCTTAGCTAACATCTTTCCTCTTTTGAAAAAATGATCATGAAACTGAACAAACAGTGTGCAAACTTAGTTTGGGGCACAACCAGAGGAGTAACAACAAGAGAACCCATGTTTAAAGCAAAGAATGCATGGGGTTAGGGGCTGTAGACCTGGATATTTAATTGAAGGTTGCTTTTTTAAAAAATGTTTTTGCTGCCATCTGAAGAAATACTCTCTGGATTGGAAATTGCTCCTTGTGGAGAAAGAGGAGAGGAAGAGCCAGAAATGGCCTGTATTATAAACTGCTATATGCTGACTTTTTTTGCAGAACACTAACATTTGATTATAGACTGGCGTAACTCATCTAGTAAACACATTCTTAATACAGTTAATAGTTTTAAATATAAGGGCCTAGTATAATATTGACATATATCTAATAATGATAGCACTGATAAATATGCTAAAAAATGAAAACATTTCACAGAGCATTGGAGATGTCAGATGGTTCATTTCTGTCAGTAGACAGAAGTAGGAGTTATGTTACTACTAAAGAATGTCCAATTATTCACTGTAACAAGACTGAGACACAACAACACCCTTTGATAGACTTTTACAGAACATAAGAGGTCTGGCTGATTTTAAAAGGCCTGGGCATAAATTTTAACATGTTACAACTCACATATGGACTTTTTGAAGAGAAGATGCCTCTGAAACATAAGGAACTGTTCCAACTCATCATTCGTATTGTAAGCTTCAAACTGTGGAAGACAAGATGTGCTATGATTAAAAAAAAAACAGACTGTCACAGTAGTGATATGGTTATTAAACATATAATAACCAACCTCTGGAGGAAGAGAACTCTGGATAAAAGTCAATGCCTTCCCTTGCACATACTGGGCATTTGGTAGGGACTAAAGGACACTTCTTTCTAAAAGAAGATACAAAGTGTTACACTGCCTTTGTACTTTTATTGTATGTTACCCCTTTTCGTTTTTGACTTAATTTAATTCAATTCAATTTTTATTTATAAAGCCCAATATCACAAATCGCAATTTGCCTCAGAGGGCTTTACAGCATACGACATCCCTCTGTCCTTTGGACAGCAAATTAAGTTTATTTCTTTTTTTTTTTTTTTAAGGGAAAATAAGAGTAAAGAAGCAAGTTTAAGGAATGGACATTTTTGTTTTCCTTATTTTGGGGAGGATCTGTTCCTCTCATTCTGTCTCTAGTTGCTGGATTCTGGTTTTTGTTTCAGTTTTAAAGGAGAATTTGGTGAGTTGAAAACTAATTTCTCTCCATGTGAATTAGTATGATATGAATTTGTTTTTTAAGTTGAATGTGTGGTCAAAAATTTCCCATAGCTAACCTAAGACGGTGTGAATAAGGGCCCATCCACATGAAGCCGTGTCAGTTCCAGAGTGCTTAAATCTGAAGACGGCGGCTTTGCGTCTTCGTGTGTACGGCCAATACGCAACTTTTGGCCGGCAATGATGTCATAGCCCCACCTCTCTAACCTCTGACTTTACCCTGGCAGGAAGCCGTCTCATCACAACAACAACAATGGCAGATTACAAACAGCATTAGACAACTATTTACACTACAGATTGTTTACAGTACTCTATTCTTCTTTCCAACAGCAACTGGGAAATAAAAGGTGGAACACACCACCTGTTATAGCTCAAACAGGATTAGGTGATCATACCTCTGCCATCTCTGACAGCCATCTCAAAACAACCCAGCACGCTAGCAATTAGCTTGCCTTGCTCCGTTAAAATATAGTTAACTTGAACATGTCCCGAGCTAGCTTAAGGTAAACAGGATATGCCGATAACGTTGTGCGGGAAATCTTTCTCTGTCAGTTGTTTTGAATACTGTGCCTGAAACGAGTCCATTATATCGGCATACTTCGACTGACACGACTCCCAATCAACGTGTTGTTGAAGTTTACTGGCTTTGTAATCCAGTGTGACTCGTCGAAGCAGCAGCTCGACGTCATCGTCAGTCCAAACCAAAGTCTCCGTTTTCCCTCGTGTTGGAATTCGTTTTGGCCATCTTCTTGTTGTGCTTGTGCTGGTTCTTCTTCTGTTTGTATACACCGCGCGAGCTTTTTTGGCATGCTCTGCATCTTCTTTTCCAGTTCAGAGCTGTATACTCCGCTTTTTAGTGGCATGCCTCTAAGTGCCTTTTAGTGGCTGGCATATATACTGCAGCCTTTTTATGCGGTTTCAGTGGCTTGAACCGGCTTCATCTTGACGCCTGAATTTTTGAAGTCGGCCCTGTGTTTACAGAACACTATTGCAATCCGATCATTTTCTTTGGCAGTTTTAAAAAGATACGTCTCCGTGTGAATATAGCCTAAGCTTATATTGTGTATTTTGTGGTCTTTCTTTGCCTAAAAATGTAGAAGCTAACAGGCACGGTCAAGTCTGGCCTTGTCAGTAAAGTGAGGTGAGTGGTGCCACCGCCATTCTAGGGTGCAGTTCAGATTTCTTTTTTTTTTTTTTTTTTCCATTTTTCCAAAATTTCATTTGGTCTCCTAATGAACAATCAATTTAGGCTGTATGATTTAGACAACAAAGGCAACATAATTGGTAGCA
This sequence comes from Cephalopholis sonnerati, assembly GCA_019142605.1. Classification (NCBI taxonomy): domain Eukaryota; kingdom Metazoa; phylum Chordata; class Actinopteri; order Perciformes; family Serranidae; genus Cephalopholis; species Cephalopholis sonnerati. The sequence continues at coordinate 1,510,254 of JAGQAX010000009.1, read as the reverse complement.
TATACTTGTACATGTAGCCTACACACCTGGCAATAAGGTGGTGTGACAATACATTTCTGAATGATTTAAGATTACAGGGGAATGCAATGACAACTATTTACAAATTTTGATTCCTTGGTGTAGACCTTTGTCAACCCCTTTTGGTAATGGGAGTAATAACAAAAACACTGCCAATGTGTGCCTTTGTATGCCGGCGACTGGCCAGCTTGCTGCAGTACTCTTGTAGTTCCTAATAGCAGGACAGAGAAGACAGAGAAACTACAAAAGCTCCTTTTCCACCAACATTTCCATGAACTTTTATTACCAGGAATTTATTTACCTGGGTAAAAGAATTCCTGGTAATCTGCGTGGTTTGCATTTCCACTGCACCTCAAAGTTCTGGAAAATGTATTCAAATCAGGCTGATGACATAGATGATGCGGCGTGTGCCTTATATCTGCCAGCTTGTTGGCTGGTAACATAACATTTGTGCTGGTAGAAAGAGGAAGGTCTGTTTGTCTCAGCCAGCAGCTAAGTTTAAAAGTATTTTAAGTTAAGTGTCAAACTAAGTTAGTCTACATACAGACAGCTGTCATTTGAGCTTATTAGTAACAATTCGCTGTTAGCCAAACTAGCGTGCTGTCTAAATCAGCACGATAGACATAACGTTAGTGTCTGTGGATGAGAGACTGTGGACAGAGTATATTGAATATCGCTGTCTACATGTTTACATGTTCATGCTGAATACATGTATTGATAAATATAAATATTTGCTTCTTACTCAATAAGTTTAATTGCACTTACAGTAACAAGTTTAGCTGCCATCAGCTTGAGTAATTTTCGAGTTATCTTAACTTTGTTTCCACCGGGGTTCAGCACTTACCTTACGTGAGTGTGTATGTGTGGATGTGTGTGTGTGTGGAGGAGTTCAGCACTGGCACAGAGTGCAAAGGAAAGGCTACAGGATGATAATGAATTAAACCAAAATGTGTAAGAGTGCCAATAAAAGAGCCAATACCGTTAGCGCTTATCAATACTACAGTAGAAATGTGGACTTGCTGAAATGAAATAAAGTTTGCAGCCACGCTGGCACCGAAGTGCAGAACGCTGCAAATGTGTGCTCCACCAATCAGCGTTCTTCAGCACACAGCCCTGCTCCTCAAGAATTCCGGGTAATCTGAAAAGTCCTACCCCCCCTACTAGGTACTTTTTTCAGGGAAAGTTTGGGGTTGAGGGTGTCAGAATTAAGGAATCTTTATTGGGGGGCAGTTCTCTGTATCCTGAGGTGATGACCATTTGGTAGGGGGAAAGTTTCCTGTTTTTGCTTAACCTTTTATTGGGACGGGGTCACTTTCCTTTACGAGTGTAGGGTTAGGTCAAGATTGTCAGAGAACGCTTTGGGTCTTCTCTCCATGCTGCATGTATTAAAGAGACTTGATTCCTCACACCCAATCCATCACTTCTTCAGAGAGGAGACTTTCCCTCACAAGGGAAAGGTTTTTCCCTGGGTAATTTCGATGGAAATGAAAAAATCCTGGGTAAATGAAAAAAGTTCCTGCGGTGGAAAAGGGGCTAAAGTAGCCTAATCCTAAAACATCCTCATATGTCATTTCAAGCTGTTTTCCTCTGTCATGCCCCCAGGCTGATGGATGTGGTAGCCTACTGTAAAACTACCTGATCGCCTCAGTGTAGCTGCTATATGTTACCTTATTCATTCACTGTTTAAATGCCAACTGGTCAGTATTTTCCGCCCGAGCTGATTGAGGACCCCCGGACTGTACCTAGGATGAGACATGGGAGAGATATGCACTAGATGGAATTAGAAGGGATGAGAGGAGTGGTGGAGTTGATAAAGTAAAGGGGAAAGGGTCGGCGGGTTGAGAGATATGAGACAAACTAGGCTGGATGGGTTGGCCAGGTATAAATAAGCTTGTCAGGTGATTAGAGGTGTGGTAGAGGTGTGGTTGAGGCGTGACCCTGCTCCTGAACCTAAGTTAACAGATTAACTTCATTTTACTAGCAAGGATCATGCCACAACAATATGAAGTTAAAGATTTTAATGAATGTTCTGAGGAATAAGATGTTGGTGGTATGCCTGGCATCCCTGCGGCCTGTAACTGTGGCCCGCTACTGACCGTCACTCCTGGAGCTGCGTTGCTGTTTTGGCTTATCCTATTTTGGTTTTTCTTGTTTTGGTTTTGTCTTGGTTCTTTTCTTTTTTTTTCGTCACTTCAGTTTGGTGTTTGGTTTCTTGTTTAAAATTTGTTTGGTTTACATTTATTTAATGTGGGGCGGACGACGTTTTGGCCCGACGCGGCTGATTGCCGCCTGGACCTACTGACTTGGAGGTCTCCTTGATTCACGGGCTGTGCTGGGGCCTACATGATTGCCCCCGCCCACTGACCATGATCTGATTTATTTTAAACCTTGTGTTAATTTGTTTCATTTGTGTTTCTTTGGCGGCTCTTTCCAATTAGTTCAATAATTTTCTCTTTATATTTTGGTTACCAATTGTGATAGATCGATTTAATTACTCATATTTCCTTGTATTGGATTTCAGTTGGGTTAAATTAGGTTCATTAAATTATGGTTCTTTTGTGATTTTTATTAGTGACTCCACACCACTTTTTGTTTAGTCCTTGGGCATGTTTTATTAATCCTTGTTCTCTTTTTTGTTCAGGTGCTGGTGGCTGACGGCGGCAGTTCGACCCCTGGTGGTGGTGTATTCTTCACAAATCCCCTCCCTTTTTTTTGTTGTGTGTGTGCAGTGTCACGGGTGGTTTATTTTGAGGATCCCTTCTCCCTTTTTGGTTTCTGCCGCATGGTAAGCCCCAGCCCTGACCTTATTCCCCTCCCCTGCTCAAGTGCCTATTTTATATTATGTGTGGTGTGTGACATATTGTTTCTTTTCTTTTGTATAATTTAGTTTAATAAAGTTTGTTTGCTGTTAAAATTACAAACCGTCTCGCCCCAGTGGTAAACGAATCTGTGTGACCTGATCTAGTTAATATCTTGGTCTAGTATTTCCTGGGGTGCAATTCCCCAGTGGCGTTGTCGGACACCTGAATTTTGATACTGATATTTAAACAGCCCCCCCCCCCAACTCGCCACATTCTGGCGTTGTCGGCAGGATTACCACATTTAAGGGGCAGAGACGTGTTTTCATTTTTTTTCTTGCTATTGTTTACTTTAATATTAGGTTTTCTCTTTTTTTGTGTGTGTGTGTTAGGTATTTTTATTTCACTTAGTAGTGAGAGCCAAAACAGCAGCGTATATTCTAGGATCCAATCTTTCATACCATTTTGTTGGGCTTGGTGCAGCGTTCCCTCGGTCAGCATGGAGGAGGAGGTGCATCAGCTTAGGGAGCTGGTGTTGCAGCTTAAGGCAGATAACGAGCGACTTCGTCAGGAGCGGGCTGCATCCTCAGGGGGCTCCGGCGGGGCCGCTTCCTCTTCCTCTGCTCCGGACGGTCACGTTCCGTATGCAAGTGCTGCCTCTGCAGCCACAGAGCGGCTGGTGGTCATACCTCGAGATCGTAAGTGTCCTATATTCAATGGTAAGACCGGTATTGGGATAGCTGAATGGGTAGAGGAGATTCAGGCGTGTGCACGTGCCCGCCATCTTTCTGTTGCTGACCAAGCCTTCTTCATTTTTGATCATTTGGAGGGAGAAGCAAAGGAGGAGATCAAGTTTCGCTCTAGCGCGGAACGTGGAGACCCAGCCCGGGTTCTTGCCATCTTAAAGGAGCTTTATGGCTGTGCTCAATCTTACGTCACTTTACAGCAGGCTTTCTTTTCTCGGCGCCAACTTGAAGGAGAAACGCTGCAGGAGTTTTCCTTGGCCCTCATGGCTTTAATGGCACAGGTCCAGCAGTGTGCGCCTGATGGGATGCCTAATGCTGATGTTCTCCTTCGGGACCAATTTATTGAGCATGTTCTTGATAGTTCTCTTCGGAGGGAGCTTAAGCAGTTTGTTCGCCGCCAGCCAACTGCCACTCTGTTGGAGCTACGGGGTGAGGCGATTAGGTGGGAGAGGGAGGGTCTTCCAGGGGGTTCCAGGGGGCGCAGTTTCTCGTTGCCATCAGCTTATGGTCTTCAGTACGGGGTTCAGGGTTGTGTGCAGCCTACCCCTAATGTCACATCTCAGGGGCCAGGTTTCAGTGAGCTGATGGATCTTTTGAAGCACCAGCAGGAGCAGCTTAACAAACTCACCCAGACTGTTGCCTCCCTGCAGGCCCCCCGTACCCAAGGTCCAGCTCCTCGCAATAGCCCATTAATATGCAGGAGGTGCCAGCAGCCCGGCCATTTTGCTCGTGAGTGTGATGGCGTGCGGGCCCCCCCTCGGCCCCGTGCTAATTCTTTAGCTGGCTTGAACTCCAATACTGCCGGACTTCCTCGTTCTTCTCACCTGCCGGAAAACTGAAGCCCACTGAGCTGTTGAGCCACAGCTCAGTTGGGGAGTCCTTAGGCTCACAGGAAGGTGCAGCAGCTGAATTAGTTGCTTCATGTCCAAACATTGATGTTTCCATTGGGGGAGTCACAGTGTCATGCTTGGTGGACACGGGTTCCATGGTGTCCACAGTCACAGAGAGCTTCTTTTTGGCACATTTTGCACCTTGGGGCTATGATCGTCTCCACTCTTGTCACTGGCTACAGCTGCGAGCGGCCAATGGCCTAGAAATTCCGTATATCGGCTACTTGGAGCTTGATGTCAAACTTTGTGGCAAGGTGATGCCCTGCTGTGGGATCCTTGTTGTTAAAGACCCCCCTGGTGCTGTGACTTCTGTTCCTGGAATCTTGGGAATGAATGTGATTCGCCGATGCTATAGAGAGCTCTTTGGTGCATTTGGCCCCTCTCTTTTTGACTCACCTTCCGTTTCACAAGCACCTGGTCCAGTCATTGCAGCCTTGCAGAGGTGCCACCAGTCTGCCGCCCAAGCCCCAGGGAACCCCACCGGTGTTGTGAGGGTCCGAGGCAGGCGAGCTGTGCGCATACCGGGTGGGGTGATGGAGTTGGTTGCTAGCACCTGTTCCGAACAGCTTTCTGGTCAAAGTGTACTGTTTGAGCCCCCTGAAGATGGTCTACCTGCTGGGCTGCTAGCTTCTCCTTGTCTTGTACAAGTTGTCCGGGGTACAGTGTATGTCCCTGTGGTCAATGTTGGGACAACCGAGGTTCTTCTTTATCCACGGACTGGTCTTGGCACCTTGGGAGTTGCTCAGGTTGTTAGCCTGCCTGCCGGTGTGACTGAGGAGAGGTCCATGTTGGCAACTGTTTCTTCTCAGATGGCTACTCCCTCAGTGCCAGATAGGGTAGAGTCACTTGATCTGTCTGCACTGACTGAACAGGAGCAGACCGATGTAAAATCCCTACTGCACAAGTACCACTCCGTCTTCTCAGCCCATGATGGTGACTTGGGCTGCACCAACCTTATCTCCCATGATATACCTTTGCTGGATGATGTTCCAGTTAAGCAACGGTACCGACGCATCCCTCCCTCAGAATACGAAGCAGTGAAGGCCCATATCAATCAGCTTTTGGAGTCGGAGGTCATTAGGGAGAGCAGTAGCCCCTACGCATCGCCCATCGTTTTGGTCCGGAAAAAAGATGGGAGCCTGCGTTTGTGTGTGGACTACCGCCTCCTAAACAGCAAAACCAGGAAGGATGCCTTCCCCTTGCCTCGTATCGAGGAGAGTTTGGATGCACTTTCTGGGGCCCGCTGGTTCTCCACGATTGATCTGGCCAGTGGCTACAATCAGGTTCCTGTGTCAGAGCAAGACCGGCCCAAAACTGCCTTTTGTACACCCTTTGGACTTTTTGAGTTCAACCGCATGCCTTTTGGCTTGTGTAATGCCCCAAGCACCTTCCAGCGGCTGATGCAGCGGATGTTTGGCGACCAGCAGTGTCAGTCCTTGCTGCTTTATCTTGATGACATCATCATCTACTCATCCTCTGTTGAGGAACATCTCCAGCGTCTGGAAATGGTGCTTGGTTGGCTCCACAAGGAGGGCCTGAAAGCGAAACTTGAAAAATGTGCATTTTTCCAACGGGAGGTTGACTACCTGGGGCACGTGATTTCTAGCCAGGGGGTCTCCACCGACCCCAAGAAGATCGAGGCTGTGGCTAACTGGCGGCGCCCCAGTCATGTTTCAGAGCTGCGCTCCTTTTTAGGTTTTGTCAGCTATTATCGGCGCTTCGTAGAGGGCTTTGCCAAGCTGGCAGCGCCTCTGCATCGGTTGGTGGCTGAGCTGGCAGGCACAAAGACGAAAAGGGGATCAAGTCAGATTCTGGGGGCTGCGTGGACATCTCAGTGCGAAGACAGCTTTGAGGCCTTAAAGGCAAGGTTGGTTTCAGCCCCAGTTCTCACTTATGCTGACTTCTCCCGCCCTTTCATTCTTGAGATCGATGCCAGTCATGCAGGCCTCGGGGCGGTTCTCTCACAGGAGACCGGCAGTGGTGTGAGACCGGTGGCCTACGCTAGCAGGGGTCTTCGGCCCAGTGAGCGCAATATGTCCAACTACAGCTCTATGAAGCTAGAGTTTCTTGCGCTCAAGTGGGCCATGACGGAGAAGTTCAGGGAATATCTTTTGGGGCATAGGTGCACTGTCTACACTGACAATAACCCGTTGAGCTATCTCCAGTCTGCCAAACTCGGGGCCACCGAACATCGATGGGCTGCCCAACTGGCTGCTTTTGATTTCAACATCAAGTATCGTTCTGGCCGCAGCAATCAGAATGCAGATGCACTTTCACGGCAGTATATGCCGGCTTCCCATGTAGTTGCTGACTCCTTGCTTGGCACTTCGGTTCCCATTGACCTTCAGCGAGACCCACACCTGGGCCCGGTGGTGTCGACTACTCAGTCCGTGATCTCAGTCTTGCCTGCCCATTCTGTATCTGACCTTCGCTCCTTGCAGGAGGCTGATCCCCTCCTGAAGACTGTGCTGCCGTTTTGGCGACGGAAGGTTCTACCTACCTCGCTTGAACGGCAACAGCTTTCTAAGGCAGCTCTGGTCTTTTTGCGCCAATGGGACCGCCTGGTGGAGAAAGATGGGGTTCTTTTCCGTCAGGTATTCCGTTCAGATGGGGGCGAAGGGTGTCTCCAGCTCATCTTGCCTGCAGTCCTCAAGCAGGAGACTTTAAATCAGCTGCACCAAGAACACGGCCACCAGGGCATCGAACGGACAGCTGAGTTGGTCCGACAGCGGTGCTATTGGCCAAACATGACTTCTGACATAAAGCAGTGGGTCTTGGAGTGTGAGCGCTGCCAAATCGCGAAAGACTCTGGACCAAGGTCGCATAGTTTCATGGGCCACTTGCTTGCCTCCCGACCCAATGAGATCTTGGCGATAGATTTCACACTGTTGGAGCCTGCCCGGAACGGGTATGAAAATGTTCTGGTCATGACTGATGTGTTCAGTAAATTTACCGTAGCTGTTCCTACACGGGATCAACGGGCCTCCACTGTGGCCCAGGTCTTGATCTCAGAGTGGTTCTACAGGTTTGGCGTTCCGAGCCGCCTTCATTCGGACCAAGGCAGGAGCTTTGAGAGTTCGCTTATTAACCAGCTCTGCCTTTTGTACGGTGTTGCAAAGTCCCGTACTACTCCTTACCATCCCGCCGGTAATGGTCAGTGCGAACGGTTCAACCGAACTTTACATAACCTTCTTCGCACTTTTCCAGCATCCCGGAAACGAGACTGGACTTCCTGTTTGCCTCAGGTGCTCTTTTGCTATAACACGACTCCTCACCAGGGCACGGGTGAGTCCCCGTTTTATCTGATGTTTGGCCAGGAACCTCGGCTTCCTGTGGACTTTCTCCTGGGTCGGGTCCAGGATCCAGTGCCTGGCGAGGTCCAGGATTGGGTGGTTGAACACCAAGCTAGACTCAGAGTTGCTTTTGAGGGTGCTCGCGAGCGGTTGTTGGCAGCTGCTGGCAGACGAAAAGAGCGGCATGATCAGCAGGTCCGGGAAGCACCTCTATCGGTGGGCCAACTGGTGTACTTGAGGGACTACAGTAATCGAGGGCGCCAGAAAATCCAGGACCTCTGGAGCTCTGTGACCTACCAGGTGGTGAAAGCTCCTGCCGGCGAAGGAGTGGTTTACACCGTTGCTCCGGCGAACGATTTGCACAAAGTCCGAAATGTGCATCGAGACATGCTGAAGGCTGTAGTCCGACCTGAAGCTGCTGTTCCCCCACCGAGAGTGCCCTCTCCACCTGCTTTGGCAGCACTGGACCACGAGTCCTCTAGTGATGGCGACCTGTGGGTTTTGGTCCCTGAAACACCTCTTCCATCACCCGCAGTTGTTCCCGGTGCTTCGTGTCCTACGAGTGCTCCTGTCGCGACTCCTTTGCAGGCCAGGCTTGTCCCAGCGACATGTCCAGTACCTGAAAATTCCTTGCCGCCATGTTCTTCGCTGTCTCCAACTGCCCAGCCGAGTACTAGTCAGCAGGCATTGCGTAGAACCGTTCGTTCCACAGCTGGCCAACATTCGAACGTTCATCATCTTCCTCGGCCTGCTGGTCACCAGGACAACATAGCTGGTGGAGTTCCAGGTGCTGTGTCTAATACCCAGTTTGCCGTTTTCAGGCCTTGGTGTTAGTTCCAATATGTTTTGCACATCGTCGGGGCGACGATGCAAAAGTAGGGGGTAGATGTAGCCGGAGGTTGTCTCCCTCCTTGCCACTATTCGGCACTGTCAGCTTTCCAACCACCGTGATTGCGGGGCGGTGCCATGCGCACCGTTATATTCAGGTGTGGGGCCGCGCCCCGTCCTCTCTTCCGCTCCTCGCTTGCTCCCGTGGTGGCTGTGGTGTGGCGTGTCAGTGTTGTTTGGCGTGCAGCGTTTGTTTGGTACAGCCGTCCTGTGTTTGTGACCGCCGTCGAGGCACACAAATCTTCTCTACCCCGCGCAGCTGACTGCTTGGCCCGGGGGAGGCGGGAGTGGCTCGCTGGAGCCTCGCTGTGTCCAGCTGATGGTCCGCTCTGGCCGTGTGCGTTTAAAGCTGCGTCCTGTGAGGCTCGCATCTGCTGATTGTCTGTGCTCGCTTGTATGCCTGGCATCCCTGCGGCCTGTAACTGTGGCCCGCTACTGACCGTCACTCCTGGAGCTGCGTTGCTGTTTTGGCTTATCCTATTTTGGTTTTTCTTGTTTTGGTTTTGTCTTGGTTCTTTTCTTTTTTTTTCGTCACTTCAGTTTGGTGTTTGGTTTCTTGTTTAAAATTTGTTTGGTTTACATTTATTTAATGTGGGGCGGACGACGTTTTGGCCCGACGCGGCTGATTGCCGCCTGGACCTACTGACTTGGAGGTCTCCTTGATTCACGGGCTGTGCTGGGGCCTACATGATTGCCCCCGCCCACTGACCATGATCTGATTTATTTTAAACCTTGTGTTAATTTGTTTCATTTGTGTTTCTTTGGCGGCTCTTTCCAATTAGTTCAATAATTTTCTCTTTATATTTTGGTTACCAATTGTGATAGATCGATTTAATTACTCATATTTCCTTGTATTGGATTTCAGTTGGGTTAAATTAGGTTCATTAAATTATGGTTCTTTTGTGATTTTTATTAGTGACTCCACACCACTTTTTGTTTAGTCCTTGGGCATGTTTTATTAATCCTTGTTCTCTTTTTTGTTCAGGTGCTGGTGGCTGACGGCGGCAGTTCGACCCCTGGTGGTGGTGTATTCTTCACAAATCCCCTCCCTTTTTTTTGTTGTGTGTGTGCAGTGTCACGGGTGGTTTATTTTGAGGATCCCTTCTCCCTTTTTGGTTTCTGCCGCATGGTAAGCCCCAGCCCTGACCTTATTCCCCTCCCCTGCTCAAGTGCCTATTTTATATTATGTGTGGTGTGTGACATATTGTTTCTTTTCTTTTGTATAATTTAGTTTAATAAAGTTTGTTTGCTGTTAAAATTACAAACCGTCTCGCCCCAGTGGTAAACGAATCTGTGTGACCTGATCTAGTTAATATCTTGGTCTAGTATTTCCTGGGGTGCAATTCCCCAGTGGCGTTGTCGGACACCTGAATTTTGATACTGATATTTAAACAGCCCCCCCCCCCAACTCGCCACACTAGGATGAGACATGGGAGAGATATGCACTAGATGGAATTAGAAGGGATGAGAGGAGTGGTGGAGTTGATAAAGTAAAGGGGAAAGGGTCGGCGGGTTGAGAGATATGAGACAAACTAGGCTGGATGGGTTGGCCAGGTATAAATAAGCTTGTCAGGTGATTAGAGGTGTGGTAGAGGTGTGGTTGAGGCGTGACCCTGCTCCTGAACCTAAGTTAACAGATTAACTTCATTTTACTAGCAAGGATCATGCCACAACAATATGAAGTTAAAGATTTTAATGAATGTTCTGAGGAATAAGATGTTGGTGGATAAATGTAGAGGGGAGGGGCGAAGACTGATATAGGATGTCGTCAACCAGGCTGGTCCAGAGGGTACGCTGGATGCTGGGCAGAGGGAGACTCAGTGTGGGGGTTCCGTCTCAGCGTTTCCCGCCCGAGGTGATTGTGGACCCCCAAAAGAGTTGGATTTTTATAAGCTCAATTGGACGTGAGCTTGACATAGATCATTGAGGTTGTTATGTATGTATGTGCCGTATGCTTGAGAAGACCAGCGACCAAGGACCTGGATGGTTTGATCCGAGATGCCCATTCTGGCTGAGGTGGAGGCTGCGCCGATTCGGAAGGAATGGCTTGAATAATGTTCGGAAGAAATGCCTGAAATGCGGAGGACCCTGTGTAGATGTTTCTGGAGCCAGAATCGGGTGGCCATTTTTCCTGTTTCAGTGAGAAATAGTGGATGTTGAGGTAATGCGCTGGAAGCATACCTGGAGTGAATATATTTTGTCAGCAGCTGGTATGGGCTGAGATAGGAGTCAAGGCAGAAGAGGTAGTTGGGAAAGGAGAGGCCCAGTTGATCAGTTTTGCTCCTACGGAGTGTGAATATGAGAGTCAGAGGTATGGATGGTTATCATCAATCAATTTATGAATCAATGAATCAATTTATCAATTTATCAAGTTATGTCGGATGTACTGGGATGACGAGAAGGATTGTAAACGGAGGAAGTTGGGGCGAATTCGGAGCATCTCAGGAACCCAAAGAAAGCCAGCAAGAACATGGATTCGAGGGTTAAGTCAACCGTCGGGGACATGTAGCCTGAATGTAGAGTGCGGATGCAGAGGCTGAGGAGGTCAGAAGTGAGTGGTAGGCGTGTGATTGAATGCATGGGTTCATGTTTGCGCAAGCCTTTGACTAGCATGCTAACATGTGAATGAGAGGTGGCTGGACAAGGGGAGCCAGTGACTAGTTTATGGAAAAAGTTGATTCCTGCTAGGTAGGTCTGGATAGTGGATGCCCAGATGTTTAAGATGGAATGAGCATGGGTGATGAAGTTGCAGATGGACGTGATGTCGACAGAAGGAAATGACATCTGGTAAGCGGCGTGATATGCTTTAAAACAGTTCCAGCCAGTTAGATAGGCGGAGAGGGTGCTTGGAGCCAGGCTGTTAAGTATGGCTTCTTGTGAGGCACATGTGAGATTTCTTAGCTGTGGAGCTAAGTTGAATATTGTGGCTGAAAATGGTGGGATCGATGTGGGAGAAAGATCCGAGTCTGGAGCCAAGTGTCTGAATTTCTGGAATGAGAAGCGAGACAATGAACAGCGATGCTGTTGTGGTGACTGGGAACGTGAGCTGCCTGGAGAATGAACTGTTGTTGAGCTAAGATTAGTGTAAGTCTGCGCATGAACTGCATGATGATGGGAGAGCGAGGTCCCCCATTGTTAATGATCTCTACGACTGCCGTATTATCAGAGTGGATGAATATGGATTTTTTTGACCATTCGTGCCCCCAATGAATGGCAGCTATGATTATGGGGTATAGCTCGTGGAGCGCAGATGAAGGAGAATGCGACTCTGAGTCGAGAGAGCTAAACTCGGGCCAAGCTGAAGCACACCATCTCCCTCCGTAGTAGCCACCGAAACCTATGGAGGGAGCCGCATCTGTGTAAAGTTGGATGTCCTCAGGCTGAGTGAGGTAGTCTTCATAGAAGAATGAAATGTAATTCCAGGGACAGGAAATGCTGCCACATATGCATTTCCATTTTGCAAGCGTCATCTAGGTTGACTCTGTTGTGGAGTGAGGGGACAGTTGTTGCCTTTGTCAGGAGGTTGGAGAGGAAGGATTTTGCCTGAGGGATTATGCGAATGGCATAATTGAGATGGCCGAGGAGGGCTAGCAGCTGGCGTTTGGTGCATCTGTCTGCCAGGAGATAATTAGACAGGAGCAGAGTGATGCGCTGTATTTTCTCGGCTGGCAGAGAAGCATGGAAGGGGATTGAATTGAGGGTGATGCCCAAGAACTCAATGGATGTGCCAGGCCCTGAGGTTTTCTCTTCCGAAAGAAGGACCACCTAGTTCCAAAAAGGCTTTGATAAGGGTAGTGAGCCCGTGGCGAGGGGGTGAGGATGGTGGAGTGACGATGAGAAAATCGTCGAGGAGGTGCAGTACATGAGGGAGTTTGTGGTTGTTGACCAAGATCCAGCAAAGGGCTTCTGAAAGCGAGTCAAAGATCTTAGGACTGCTTCTGCATCCGAAGGTGAGGCATACTGAGAAGTAATAACTTCCTTTCCAGCAAAAGCCGAAAAAACACTAGTAGTCTGGGTGCATGGGCAAAACTTTAAATGCACTGGTGATGTCAGCTTTGGAAAGCCAGGCTCCACGTCCTGCTAGATGGATGAGGGTGATGGTGTGGTTGATATTTGCATATTGCATGGAGAAACCTGGGCGTGGTATGACGCTGTTGATGCTCGGAACGTGTGAGCCGTGTGGTGAAGATCAATGATCAGCCTGTTTTTGCCTGAGTATTTCTGAGTTGTGATGCCTATGGGACTGATGCGGAATGTTGGAAATGGGGGACTGTCACATGGTCCTATCATGAAACCCTCGTTGACTTCCTTAGCCAGCAGGGTGTCGACGGTGTGAGGTTCGGCGAGAGCGTACTGGAGGTTATGACAGATGTGTGAAGCCTTGGGAAGTACTTCCATGCCAGGATGGAAGCTGAGTGTGAAGCCATTGATGAGAAAATCAACAAATAGTCTATCGGGGTGATGTTGTAGAGCGGTGGCAAGAATGTTTACCTTAATGGGTGTGCTGAGGTGCCGTGCTAGTCATGCTGCATGTGTGGTAGGATTGTGAAGGCAGGTGCTCCGGGCATGCGCACCTCCGCAGAAGGAGAAGACGTGCAGGAAGTGGCAGTTGGAGTGGGAGCAGCCCAGGTGGTTGAAATTATTGCAAACCATCCTTCCTGCCTGGTAGAGGACTGGGTGCCCCCGTTTATCTACCCCTTTAGGCACTGGGACATTGACTGAGGGACATATGTCTGCAGGCTTAGGAATGATGGAAGGTGGGGGTGCGGCTGCTGATAATCGGTTAAAAACTGAGGTGTCACGTGAAGAAGAAGGGTGTGATCGAGGTGGTGGGGCACTGACTGTGCATGCGGTGGCAGGGTGAGAAGGGGCTCCGCACAATTCGCAGAAGAGGGATGTACGGGCAGCGAAGATGCAGCAATATAGGTCGGAGTCGAGAGTGCCCCAGTATGTTCCTTGGTTGACTTGTTGTATGCGGCCGGCTGCCTGATTAGCAAAATGAACGTGGTAAGTGTAAAACCCTGTCCCTCCAAACCGCAATGTCATGTCGAGCACTATTGATAGGTAGTCGTCTAGCTCAGATCTCCGTGCAGGGAAGGCTGAGCAGATGACATCTCTGTAGAGTGAAAAGGCAAGGGCAAATTCAGTGGGGGTCAAGTCTTTAGACCAAGAAAGTAAAGGGTGGCGGAGCTCCACTGAACCGGAATAAGTGTGAATTTCTCTGGGCTGACTGGTGTCGATGATGGATGGCTGAAGGAGTTGGGCTAGATCGACGTAATTACCAGTAAGAAGGTGGGGGAGATGGGAGAAGGGCGATAGAGTGCTGAGGCTGGTTGACTGGGTGGTGCTGCTGTGGCAAGAGTGTAGTTAGTTGCACAATCGGAAAAAACATTTGGGTGTTCGGGAAGGGAGGGGGAGGGGATGGGGGGGAATGGATAGATCAGTTGGAAAGGAGGGAGGAGGCTGTGCAGCTTGTGGTGGAGCCCTCTGGTTTGTTGCGTTGGGCTCCTGACCTGCTGTACTGCTGGTGAGAGAGACTGGAGGAGCAGAGGCCACGTTGCTGTGGGAGGCTGAAGGAAGGGATGATGGGATGAAAGGATGCATGTGCACGGGGATTTTGTGAAGCCGGTGAAGACAGGGATGAAAAGAAAGCTGATATTAGTGGGGGGGGGGGTTGCCGCTGCAGGCTGTGGCTGTGGCGGGGTGACCTGAGTGGCGTCATGGCTGACAACACTGGCGGTGATTGGCCCGGGCGTCGAAGCCAGAGGTGTGGGAAGCATGGTTGAAGCAGTGGCGATGGAGGCTGAATATAGCTGAAACAGCTTGGCCTTATTGTCGGTATGGCGGAAGGGGATGTCTCTCTTTCTTAGGAACCTTTAAAGACGGGTAACGGTCCAGTTTCTTCTGTTGGGCGGTGATTGTGGACGTGGAGACTGCCGGGTTGGAGATGGAGGCTGAGTGCGCGGGTGCCATGTTTGTGGACCGGAGGCTCCTCGCCAACGTGAGGGAGGCTGCCGATGGGTAGGAGGTGAAGAGGGATGAAGCTGGACTCCGCGACCCCACCTGTGGCGACTGGTGTTGTGGACCCACACGGAAGGTGGAGATGAGGCCCGGGTTCTGCCGGGCATAGGAGAGATCTCGTTGATAGAGCTCGAGCAGCGAGACTGTGGTACGCTGACCACCGAGCACATCCGGCTCCAACGGGATGCTTGGCTGCGGTCCAGTTGCTGCCTGGGTGGAGGAGGATCGTACAGGTCGTCATATAGATCGCTGTCGGAATCAGGTGGACTGATGTCCAATTCGGCGTCCACTGTGGGTAAGTAAATGCTAAATGGTATGCTGACTTTTGTCGAGAACGCTGTTAGCTGTGCATGAAATCTGTCTGAGGATCTGGCAAGAGATCTGAGACAAACTAGGCTGGATGGGTTGGCCAGGTATAAGTAAGCTTGTCAGGTGATTAGAGGTGTGGTAGAGGTGTGGTTGAGGCGTGACCCTACTCCCGAAACCTAAGTTAACAGATTGACTTCATTAAAAAAATGCATCCACTGAGGCCATTTTTTTTGTCCTAAATATTTGCACATCTAAAAATAAATACGACCCCACATTGTGTCAATCACTTTGCACACTGTGTCCAAAACTTTCCTCCGTCATAAAAAATTTTAGAGCAGGTTTGATTTTCAGCAGTTTTCGCATCTGTCAGAATCCTGTTTGACCAATAATCACTGAAGATAATGTGGCAGTGGGACACAGCTGCAATAACAGAGGAACAGGGCGTACTGAATCATTTCATAACTCAGATATCTCACTTTCAACAGGTTGGATAGTAATATTCAGGTAGATGATGATGAAGAGGAGAATGTGGACCCCACCCAAAATGTGGAGACAGACAGGGAGGACAGCTAAGCCCATTATTGCAGGAGCTGTGCCAAATGCAAGACACAGGAAGGGAGTGGTAACAGCCACATAGGTAACTCTAGAGACGAGAGGCAACGGAGGGAATGTGTCTTTTCATTTTGTCACATATTGCAAAATTTTGGACAGTAAAATGCATCAGAATTATTTGTGCAAGGTTTCTGTGCGTAATGATTCTTTTCAGATGATTATATAATTATAGACGGGTGACAATTTTGGACAAAAAAAACAGACTTTGTGTGTAAAGGCCTTTAGCCTGCCATGGAGCAGGCTAGTTCAGCAGTGCAAGTTACCATGGTTACTGAGCAGGAATTTATATAAGCCACGGTAATGGAACTCTGGATCTCTTACCTTAACTAGCAATGTTTATTAAAATAAGCCAAGCTTTTTCTTTATCGGCCTTGATAGAATACCTCTCGGTTCTGCCCTACTGAAACACTGAACGGAGATCAGGTCCTTTCTGTCCACTGCAGATTTAGAAAAAGTGATCCATGCTTTTTTTTTTTACTGCAACACACTTTAACTGTGGCATCAGTAGATGAAACAAACAAGGGCTGCAACTCATACAAAAGCTGTTGCCAGATTTTTACTCATACTAAGAGAAGTGACTACATCATACCGATCCTTGCTGCTCTTTACTGGTTCCCTGTGAGTTTTAGAATTGATATTGAGATTTTACTGCCTGTTTTTAAAGCCTATTCTCCATGAGCCTCACCACTGCCTGAGACTTGTCACTGAGGGTGACCGAGCTTTTTTTGTCTAGGACCCTTAGCTGTGGAACACTTCAACATTTCAGAAAACACAATGGCAAAATTAAAAATACC
The DNA here is from genome assembly GCA_019142605.1 of Cephalopholis sonnerati. NCBI lineage: Eukaryota > Metazoa > Chordata > Actinopteri > Perciformes > Serranidae > Cephalopholis > Cephalopholis sonnerati. Next base: position 1,493,885 of record JAGQAX010000009.1, on the reverse strand, counting down.
AGTAATTAAGACTCAAACTGAAATACGTAGGTACTACTGGACAATGATTTCTCGTCACTAACGATGCACTGTCTGTCAGTCTGTGACAAACTCAAGTACTTTGTCTTCTTGTGGATATCTGGCGGACTGGATGCCTCGTGACAAAATAAAACTGCTGCATGGCATTGCTATGGCCTCTAGCACTACTGTAAGAAACCTCGGAGTAATATTTGATCAAGATTTGTCTTTTAACTCCCATTTAAAACACATTTTTTCATCTGCGTAATATTGCAAAAATTAGACCTAACCTGTCACAAAAAGATGCAGAAAAATTGGTCCACGCTTTTGTTAGCTCTAGGCTGGATTACTGTAATTCCCTATTATCAGGTAGCTCTAATAAGTCCCTAAAAACTCTGCAGCTAATTCAGAATGAGGCGGCACGTGTACTGACAGGAACTAAGAAACGAGTTCACATTTCTCTTGTTTTAACTTCTCTGCACTGGCTCCCTGTAAAATCCCGAATTTAATTTAAAATCCCACTCGTAACTTGAAATGCTCTAAATGATCAGGCTCCATCATATCTTAGAGAGCTCATTGTACCATATTATCCCACCAGAACACTGCACTCTGAGAATGCAGGGTTACTCGTGGTCCCTAAAGTCTCCAAAAGTAGAACAGCTACAGGCTCCTTTTTTGTGGTATCACCTTCCTGTTTTGGTCCAGGAGACAGACACCTTCTCCACTTTTAAGACTAGACTTAGGACTTTCCTTTTTGATAAAGCTTATAGTTAGTGCTAGCTCAGGCTTGTCTTGGACCAGCCCCTAGTTAGGCTAGTCTGCTGGGGGACCTCCTATAATACACCTAGCCCCTTCTCTCCTTCTCACTCTCTCTCTCCTTTGCTAACATTCATGTCCTGTTACTGCATATCACTAACTCGGCTTGTTCTCCGGAGCCTTTGTGCTCCATTGTCTCGCAGGTTAACTCTTATTGCAGCTGTGCCTGGATAGTGTGTCGTGGTTGTGCTGCTGCTGTGGTCCTGCCTGATGTCTCCTACTGCTGCTGTTACTATTAGTCATACTTCTGCTATTATTATACACATAATAATATAGTAATAATTATGGTAATTGTGGTACAATATGTTGTAGGCATATATTAATATATAATATTATATGTATGTGACAATAATAATCATGTTACCTAAATTAATGTTGTTTTAAGCTATTATCATTGCTGTCTGCCATGCATCTTCCTCTGGCTCTGTCTCTCTCTGTCTCAGCTTCTCTCTCTGTCTCTGTCTCTCTTTATGTCTCGTTATGTCATATGGATTTCTCTTAATTTATTGTGTTGATCTGTTCTGTACGACATCTGTTGCACGTCTGTCCGTCCTGGAAGAGGGAGATCCCTCCTCAGTTGCTCTTCCTGTGTTTTCTACCATTTTTTTCCCATTAAAGGGTTTTTTTGGGGGGAGTTTTTCCTTATCCACTGTGAGGGTCCAAAGGACAGAGGGATGTCGTATGCTGTAAAGCCCTCTGAGGCAAATTGTAATTTGTGATATTGGGCTTTATAAATAAAATTGATTGATTATTCCTATTGGTAAATTGTTGTGCAGCAGTGGCAGTACAAAGGGATGTGAGGGAAATTCTCCTCTCTGAAGAAGTGACAGACTCGGTGTGAGGAATCATGTCTCTTTAATACATGCAGCATAGAGAGAAGACCCAAAGTGTTCTCTGACAATCTTTAAAATGTGCACACCTTTATACAGAATCTCAGCTTTGATCCTAGGTCGCACCTACCGGCTACATTAGTAAAGGAAATTGCCCCCCTCCTGATGAAGGGTTATGCACAAACAGGAAACTTTCCCCCTACCAAATGGACATCACCTCAAGATACAGAGAATTTCCCCCCAATAAAGATTTCTTAATTCCCACAGGGGGAAGAGCGCAAATATAAAATCATATTTCTTAATTGCTAAGACACATTTCTTGAAATTATGCTCCTTTTCCCAAAGGTCAGTTTGAGAGGTGGCCATCTGTGGGAGGTGGGCAGAGACTTCTTACAGCTGAGCAAGAGACATCTCTTGCAAAACTGTTCGTGTTTTTTATTTGTCTTACTCATTTTTTACACCCTTTTTCAAAACAGTTAACACAGATCTCATAGAAAGACACAAAACTTTATTGGATTACTTTTTCTCGATTGCAAAGCAATTTTTTTTAAATGATGCTCCATTTCCTAAAACTCTAAAATGTAAATCCATAACTGCACACTCATCTTCATAAACTTCAAACTTCAGTCTCAGAACCAAACTCTCAACTCTTATCATAATAATCTTACATCTAAATTAAACTTTGCTCCCAGACAACACACACGAGCTAACAAAAACACAGATTGCATGACTGTTTGTTCCACATGTGGACGATCAGTTCAAAACACTACTACCAAAATGGTTAGAATATGTTTTCAGAGAAATCATTTGGAACATTGTAAAATCACAGCAATCAGATAAACCTTTCAGGAGTAGCCCGCTGGGAGAAATTCAAAACAGCACTCTAATATACTCTAAATCTGAACTGTATAACCTTCATTGGTCAGGAAAGCCATCCTGATTACTGAGGACCCTTCTCACCCCTTCCACCACTCCTCCCAGTTACTTCCACCAGGCAGTCGTTACAAAGTCTCACTGGCCTGAAAAAACATCCACAAGAAATCTTCAATTTTCTTTGCAAAAACCACCCAGAACAATCTCAAATAGACTCTACACTATACCCTGCTTTATCAGTTGTGAGCACAAAGCCTAACTGTTTTGACAAGCACAGGGTCATACCACAGGTCCCTGCCAAGAGGATGACGCTGAGTTAATAAAACAGTAATTGTAGGATAGGCTTCTGCAATTTATCCAGTTATGCCACCCACTGATGCATAGTCTATACCACAGTTATTATTTTTTTTAAATACTATCTGGTAGAGACATTAACTGATTTAAGTCTATGAATATGCAACATTGAGCAAAGAACTCAACCATACCTACCTGCTGTATATGTTTATTTGGTTACAGTACACAGAACAGAATGTTGACCTTGACACGACATGACAGGGTAAATAATTCAAATGAATACTTAAAAAATTAACAAAATGTTATAAGGTTTTATATTATTTCTGAAAATGTTTGTACATTATCAGTGAGGACATTATTGCAATATTGGACCAGTCATTATATACTTGGGTTTTATAATGTCTTTGATCAGGTTAAGTGGAAATGTTATTACATTTTTAGGCATTATTACACTTTCAGGGAATAATAATGTTATTGGGTGCTACAGGGATAACTTTATTAGACTGTTTCAACCAAAGAAATATCAAATGCCCAGTCATCAACATGTTGATGATCTAAATGGAATTAACTTGCTCATCTTGTGACAAATTGGAATAATGTTCCTCCATCATCACACATGCTGCTGCAGAGAGGTGAGTGCTGCCTCTGAATGCAAGTAAATGAAGACTCTGTCCAGAGGAGAATGCTGAGCGACCTGACAGCAGTCTGATAACAGGCCAGTCCTGAATAATTCAATCGGGCAGCTTAGCCCCTTAGCCAAGCACCAAGACGTGCCCATTCCTGTGTGTTACATCGATTAGCTGCACACACATGATGAGAGATAAAGGAATTTGTCATCAATTGCATCGTCTCACAGAGATGGAGCCACAGCCAGTGATGGGTCCAGGGCTTGTCATGTCCCAGGGGCAGTTTGCAGAGGGAGTGTGCAAGGATCGTTTTTCTCTATTGTAAAGAAAACTCTCACTTTTAATTTGTCAAAAAAAGAGATATAAGAGAGGAGCCTAATGCTGCTCCATCAAGATGGTTTCCTCATCATTTGTGGCACCAACATATATTTTGGTTCCTTGCTGTGGAATATGCCCGTAAGTCAGTTATATAGCTCAATTTGACAAATCACAATTTCTAAAGCACATAAGACCCTTTCTTCTTGGACCCTCACTTCAGATTAGAAAAGGCTCATCCTTGCTGCACACTGGACACTTTTAAGCTGATATGCCTGCAGAACCCATGATGGTGGCAGTGAGGCTGCCAACAGCAAATCCCTCTGCCATTAATTACTTCTTGTCCTTCGATCACTAGCATCAAGTGACAATTTTATGCACATTTCGCAGTCACTACAAAGGAGTGGTTTAAATCCTGCAGCAAGTGGTATATTATCTAGCAAGCACTGGAGGAAGAGAGGGAAAAGAAAGGGGAGGAAATACAGGCTGGGCCACAGACTCCAGCCCCCACCCTGCTCACCGATCTTTTTTTTTTTTTTTTTCAAATTTACAGTCCATTCACAATAAGATAGATTTACTAGGCTCACAACAAATGTAAGTGTAACTTCAGACATACATGCCTAACAAGATGTGGTTGGGAGACACAGATCACAATGAGGACTTCCATGTAAGTGGCTCTGGGGCAGCTGTGGCTCAGAGGCTGTGTCTACTAATCAAAAGATCAGTGGTTCAATCCCCAGCTCATCCTGTCCAAAATGTCAAAGTATCCTTGGGGAAGATCACCAAATTAAAAGGTGCGAGGGAATGGTACTGAGTAGTAGGTGGCATCATATATGGTAGTCTTAGCCACCTGTGTGTGAATCGGTGAAAGTGACATGTAGTATAAAAAGTGATTTGAGTGGTCGAAAGGCTGAAAAAGCGCTAAAGAAGAGCAGTTCTTTTACCATTTGGGTACCCTGTCTAGATGGGCTGGTCAGCTTTCATAACAAACAAATACACGAGGGGCAGGGTAAAGTTCTACCTCAATAAGAGGTACTGTGATGTCACAGGGTGACAGGAGCAGTCCATAATTTTCATACCACTATTATTGTGTGTATTTATGGTTTATACTATTGAGTGCATTTTGGTTTATATTGTGTGCAGTTTTTTTTAATAACTTGTGTGATTTGTGGTGTATTTCACTTTAATGTGTGTTTCTTGCATGGACTTAAAAAGAAAAAGCTATTGTGGACATTATGGACACTAGCGCACGGATCCGCCCCTTTCTATTCCCCCCTCTGCTGTCTCCCAGTGATCGGTACGCAATCAGTGATCCCCTGATATAAAACAGGTGAAGTTCATCGGCTCGGGTCTCTTCCTTGGGCGTGTCAACCCTCACGTGTTCCTCAGACGTGCATGAGCTGCTCCGCGGTGTGGAGGACGAGTCAGCGACCTGCCACGAGATTAATGATGGGCCTGAAATCACGCTAAGTAAAGGAACGGAAATCAGCCTGTGATGCTGTGTGAGTGGGCTGCTGTGTGCGCATGAGCCCGATGCTGATTGTGTCTGTTGATTTGTTTTCAGCGGCTTCGGATCGCTTCGGATCGACAGGACGAGGAGCGCCGATAACAGCTGACAACACGTGGACGCCAACGCTAACGCCAACGCCGAGACACGCCCCCGCCACCAGATGGACCCCTGCATTTAGACTGAGTATAAAACTCTCATAAAGACAGGTGGACAGGGGCGTAGGGAAGAGTTTTGTGGACTGGGTCATTTCCTCATTTTAGCTTGACCAGTGTTTATTTTATTATTTTATTCTTCTGTTTTTAATCTGTTAGTTACTGGCCAGTATTTGCATTGGTTTTTTTTATTAGTATTTTAAACATTTTATTCTTGTATTTAAATAATTTGCCCTGGTACAATAAAAATCATCTGTTGTACCTGAACTGCCCTCTTGCGTCTGTGTTGGTGTGGCCCGGGGATCTTTATACCTGTTGCACTTTTTGACATAAATTGGGCGTTGTCGGCAGGATCCCCATACAACACCTCACAATACAAAATGGCAGATGAAAATGACCAGGATGTTGTTGCAGGGCCCTCAAATGCCAATACAGTGCCCGCTATGGCTACGCCATGGTTTATGGCTTTTCCATTTATACCAAAATTCTCAGGTAAAGATGGGGATATTAAATTTGGGGCACAGGTCGAACAAATGGAGTCTGTGCTTAGGGCCCAGGGTCTTGATGCTCAACAAAAAGTTAATTTTGTACTTTGGGGACTTGATGGTGTGGCAAAAAGGCAAGTGATGCTGCTAGATGCAGATAGGAGGGGGTCCTCAAGGGCAATTTTAGATGAACTAAAAAGACTTTATAGTCAGCCACGTTCCCTTGCTCATGTCAGAGTTCAGTTTTTCCAATGCAGACAGACAGAGGATGAAAGTGTTGAGATGTATGTGTTGCGCTTCAGGGAGCTATTTAACAGGTGGAAGGAGAGTGAGCCACAGGTGGCAGCACAGGTGGAGCCCACAGACAGAGACCAGTTCGTGAAAGGGCTTAGGCCAGGCAAAGTGCAGAGGAAGGTGGAGCGGCTAACTAGACGGAGGCAAGACCTCAACTTTAGTGAGGCCTGCACTGAAGCCCAAGCTTTAGAAAAAAGAACAGAACAGGAAGTATGAGGCTCAAGCTGCTAGAGTATTTGCACCACCACCCACAGACATGCATGACTTGAACAGGTGGAAGGAGGAGGTTAAAACTGAGCTCAGACAGGAAATACATGACCAACTAGCCGCAATTAGCAAAACCTTAGTTGATGAGGTATGAAGACAGCTATCACCCACAGTGCCAGCTGACATTCACCAGGGCGAAGGGGAGTTTCCCAGAGGTAGAGTGGAACATGGCCACTATCACCGAAAGCCACGCTCAGGTGGGGACTTTCAGTGGGACAGGAGTGGGAGGCCCACATGTAGAGCCTGTGGGAAGCCAGGACACATTCAGCGTTACTGCAGTGCTGCTGCTAATGCTTCAGGACGGAATCCGTTAAACTAGAAGCCCCAGCTACTACAGGGCAAGTAGCTGGGGATGTGGAGTGCGGAAAAAAGGTGCAGCGGCCTGACATTGTTGGAACTTGCCCTGGGGTTATGGTGGAGGTTGAGGGGGTGAAGGTACCCTGCGTATTGGACACAGGATCTCAAGTAACACTGTTCAGTGAGACTGTCTTTCAGAAGTGGTTTGGTCACATTCACCCACGAGACAAAGGCGACCTCTACTGATTGACATTGAAAGCCGCCAATGGACTGAGGATTCCCTACACCGGGTATGCAATCCTAAATTTTGCCATTGGGGGGATAAAAGTAATGGACAAGGGGGTTGTGATTGTGAAGGATGAGTGTCTCGGGCCAGAAAAAGGGATTTTGGGGATGAATGTGATTACCCAATGTTGGAAGGCTATGTTTCAGGGAGATCACCTGTAGGCAAATAGAGGAAGAATCTCCCCCTGATGGGAAAGTGGGTGTGGCCAGGCTGACCAGACAAGACACTGTTGAGGTACCAGCACACAGTGAGATGATCCTCTGGGCCCAGGTACTAGAAACTTCTAAACCCACCAACCCCTGTGTTCTGGTAGAGGGCATAAGTGATGAGGAGCAGTGGCATGTGGCCAGGACATTGGCTGTTATCAAAAATGGGAAGGTTCCTATCCGCATTAAAAATGTTAATCCATTCCCTATTGTTGTGCCACCGCGCCGTCCTCTGGCCTCAGTGTACCAGGTTCACCCCAGTGATGTCCATGGGGAAAAGGAACTGGTACTTCGCACTGACCAACCGGGGACCGTGGAAGTGGACGTCCGGAATGTACAGCTGCCCCCGGAGGAGGAGCACCCAGCATTTGCTCTGAGAGATGAAGGACTGACTGAAGAGGAACAGCAGGAAATGGACCCACTTCTCCACAGATGGAGCAAGGTATTTGCAGCCCACGAAGAGGATTATGGGTGTACTGACACGGTGCAACACCAGATCCCCACTGGCACTGCCCCACAGAGCCGAGAAAGGTATTGACCGATTCCACCATCCATCTTCCCAGAGCTGAGGAAGCTACTCCAAGGTATGCTTGATAGTGGGGTGGTTAGTGAGAGCTCAAGCCCATGGGCAGCCCCCATTGTGCTGGTAAAAAAGAAGGATGGCACCTGGGGGTTTTGTGTTGATTATCGAAAGTTGAATGCTTTGACACATAAAGATGCTTTTCCACTCCCCAGAATCGAAGAGTCCCTCACCTGCCTCAAACAGTCCAGCTGGTTTTTCACTTTGGCCAGCGGATACTGGCAGGTGGAGGTTGACCCCAAAGATCGCGAAAAGACTTGCCTTCACCACACCCCTGGGGCTGTACGAGTTCAATCGGATGCCTTTCGGCTTGTACAATGCTCCAGCGACCTTCCAACGGTTGATGCAGCGATGCCTGGGGAGTCTGGTAAATGACACTTTGCTTATTTATCTTGATGATGTTATCATTTTCTCACCTGACTTCCAGAGCTATCTCCAACACCTGGAGCAGGTGTTTGAAAGACTCTGGAAACACGGCCTCAAACTGCAGCCCCACGAATGTAAGCTCTTCCAGTCAAAGGTGAACTACCTCGGCCATGTGGTCAGCAAGGAAGGCGTGGCCACCGATCTGAAGAAGACCGCAGCTGTGCAACAATGGAAACCCCCTGCAACAGTCAGGGAAGTCAAGTCATTTTTGGGGTTTGCCGGCAGTTTATACCTGGGTTTGCCCATATAGCAGCTCCCCTGAACACACTACTAGCAGGTACAGCTACTCAGAAAGACCGACCAGTGCAGTGGACTACCGATTGTCAGACTGCTTTTGATAGACTGAAACAAGCCCTCATTAGTGCCCCCGTCCTTGCTTATGCAGACTTTTCTAAGCCCTTCCACCTTTATACAGACACAAGTTTGGGCGGTTTAGGAGCAGTCTTGTCACAGGTGCAAGAGGAGAGGGAATGGGTTATTGCCTATGCCAGCAGGAGCCTGCTGCCAACAGAAAAGAATGACCAAAACTACAGCTCCTTCAAACTTGAGCTGCTCGCCCTCAAATGGGCAGTCACTGAGAAATTCAAGGACTACCTTTGGGGAGCAAAGTTTACTGCATTCACTGACAATAACCCTCTGGTTCACCTTAACACAGCCACTCTGGGTGCTGTGGAACAAAGGTGGGTGGCACAGTTGGCCAATTTTGACTTTGACATCAAATATAGTTGCTAACAAAAATGCAGATGTGCTGTCCAGATTTCCTCAGGAAGCGGAGGCCCACCAAGTTGCTGCAGAGGGTCCCCAGGCTACACAGGTGTCACCCAGTGATTGGGTCATCAGGCAGCAGGAGGATCCTGCCCTACGAGAGGTGAGTGAGTGGCTTCAAAGGGGTAGGCCACCCACAGCTGAAGAGAGGGGAGTAGCACCACCACTGGCCAGACGACTTCTGAGGGAATGGAGTCGCTTGCGGTTAGAGGTAGGAGTCTTGTAGAGGGAGGTGAGGGAACGTCACACTGGAAATGTGCTGTGGCAGACTGTGCTACCATCAGCCTGGACTCGTACTGTTTGGAACCATGAGTGCCACACGTATTGAGGCTGCCTTGAGGCGAGGGTTCTTCTGGCCAAGGCTGGGACAGGACGTCAGAGATTGGTCATCAAACTGCCCCCAGTGCATCCAGAGTAAGGACCGACCTGAGGTGAGAGCCCCACTCCTTCCTATTGAAAGTTCATACCCCCTAGAAATGGTGGCCATGGACTATTTGTCATTGGGGAGACTGGGGGACTATTATCAGCATATATTGGTGATGACTGATTTGTTTTCTTGGTACAGCTGGGCAGTACCCACCCGGGACCACACAGCAGTAACCACTGCCAAGGCCTTGTGGCGCAATCTCATCCAGACCTGGGGCTGTCCAGAGAAGATCCTCTCCGACAGAGGGGCTGCATTTGAGTCTGCACTCATGGCTGAACTCTGCGAATTGTATGGTTGCAGTAAAGTACGCACGACATCCTACCACCCCCAAGGTAATGGAGCATGCGAGCGATTTAACCAAACTCTCATCTCTCTCCTGAGGTCCCTAGAAGAGGCTGACCAACCACGGTGGCCAGATAGGTTGCCCGCTTTGCTGCAAGCCTATAATAACACTGAGCATAGCTGCACTGGACTGACCCCTCACTTTGTTTTGCATGGTCGCCATGCCCGGTTGCCGGTAGAGATGGCCACTGGAGCCCCCCACACCAGCTCCCAGTATAACTTGGATGGGTGGGTGCAGTCACATCACCAGACACTACTGAAAGCTTACCAAGAAGTGGCCACACAGACATGGCAGCAGCAGCAAAAGGATAAAGCAAGGTATGATTTGAGAGCTAAAAATGTCCCCCTGCTCCCAGGAGAAAGAGCTCTCTTGCGTCATTTTTGCAGGCATGACCAAGGAAAACTTGCCCCACATTGGCAGCCCACCCCCTACGTTGTCGTCTGCCAAATGGGTCCTCATCAGCCAATCTACAAGATTCGCCCAGAGGGGAAAGCAGGACCTGAAAAGACCGTACATCGCGACAACATTCGACCATGCCAACTTAGACCTCAGCCACCCCCTAGCCCCAGTGTTACCCAACCAACCAGTGGGCTAGAAGCAGCAGGCAGACTCCCTGCAGCACCTCTCTGCTTTATACCTTGTGAGGGAAATTCTCCTCTCTGAAGAAGTGACGGGCTCGGTGTGAGGAATCAAGTCTCTTTTAATACATGCAGCATGGAGAGAAGACCCACGGCGTTCTCTGATAATCTTTAAAATGTGCAGACCTTTATACTAAATCTCAGCTCTGATCCTAGGTCACACCCCATACCCCATACATTTGTAATTAAAAATTGCCCCCCCTCTCAACAAAAGGTTAAGAATAGATAGGAAACTTCCCCCCTACCAAGTGGATATCACCTCCAGATACAAAGAATTGCCTAACAATAAAGATTTCTTAATTCCCACATTCCCTCCTCTTGACACAAAGTGTCAACACAACATGATGGGAATTACATCAAAGTTTCATAAAATCAAAAAAATGTTACACAAACAATTCAAATTGAACTCATAATATTAAAATAATACAACATAAACATTTTATATACAACAGTCAAAAATAAGGTCTCTGAAGTCAAACAGTCAAAATTGTATAATTTGTCTATGACTGAGTCACTATATCTAATCCTTTAAGTTTACAGTTCTTCTGCACACTGCATCTTATGATTTTGGTCAATTGTCCTTCGTCTCTTGTTGGTGGCATGCCAATGCCACGTCTCCCCTCTGTGTCTTCTTGCGCCCTCGATGATAGCAGTCCATTTTTAAGCATCTTTGATCGATCATGTGTGAATATGTGACCATGTTTTAAGTACTTTAGGAACTTTAAGTTTAAGTTCCTGCCAAGCTTGAACTCTGTGGAGATGCCTGTTACGTTGCTACTCAGCTGCAGACCCTGGTAATCACAACTGTGGTTACCAGGTCAGTGATGAAAACTGTGGTCCTAACACTGGCATGCATGGATCCAGGTGTCCCTCTCAGCTATCCGGATGCAGTCATCAACAGCACCTGATATGGCCCAATCCACCGTGGCTGTCGCCAGTGTCGTCTTCTGAGGTCCTTGATCACCACCCAATCTCCCGGCTGGAAGTTGTGGAGTTGCATCACTGAGGCTCAGGAAAGGCAGCTTTGACCTTAGAAAAGATTAACTTAAAAACATGGTTAATTGCATAGTGTCAAACAATGCATCGTGTGGATTTGATGCCATGTCAACCAGTTTCAAACAGTGATGTGGTGATCCATTTTCAGCTGTAGGAAGTAATGTTGATTAGTTTAAGAAATTTCACTGCTTCAGGGTAACAGTCGACATGGTCAGTGATACAGTTTCCAGTGCAGAAGTCTTGCTGGAGTCAGGTGAGCAATTTTTTTGTCTGTCACAGTCAAAAAGTCAGTCATGGCCAAATGTCTTTCCCCCTGACAGATGTTGTAAAATGTAAATGTAAATGTGCTTTATTTATACAGCCCTTTACAACCACCCACAGGTGAACCAAAGTGCTTTACAATAGATAATAAATGAAAGCAATAATAAAACAATAAATAAAAACAGTAGGACCAGTAACAATAACAACAAAAGTAATAAAATAGAATAAAATAAGTAAAAGTGTCACCACACTACTGGGTATTAAAAGCCATCCTAAATAAATACGTTTTCAGCTTAGATTTAAAAAGGCCCAGATCAGAGAGGAGACGCATTTCTGCGGGGAGCTTGTTCCAGAGCCTGGGTGCTGCAACAGAAAAAGCTCGGTCACCCCAGTGTTTGTATTTAGACCTTGGCATTTCCAACAAAAGATGGTTTGAAGACCTCAAAGTCTTGCCATGTTGACGAACAATTAAAAGCTCTGATAAATAAGAGGGGGCCAGGCCGTTAAGAGCTTTAAAAACAAACATTAAAAGTTTAAAATCAATCCTAAAATGAACTGGAAGCCAATGGAGGGAGTTAAGAACAGGAGTGATGTGCTCTCATCTCTTAGTGTTTGTTAAAAAGCGGGCAGCAGCATTTTGCACAAGTTGGAGGCGACTAAGTGAAGACTGGGAGACGCCAACATAAAGTGCATTGCAGTAATCCAATCTTGAGCTAATAAGAGCATGGATGGCTCTCTCAAGGTCATGATGGCTACAACGGTTTCACTTTGGCCAGGAGACGTAATTGAAAAAAGCTAGTCTTAACAACATTGTTGATTTGTTTATCAAATTTCAGACATCTGTCAAAAATCACCCCCAGATTTGTGACAGTTGGACTTAGCTTTGTGTACAAGGTGCCAAAGTCAGACATCATAGTGTCCCCAAAAACAATACATTCTGTTTTGTCATCATTTAAATGAAGAAAAATTTTTTGGGCCAATCACTGCTTAATGTCAGAAATACAATCAAATAAAGAGCTATGTGCATTAGCACTATTTGGCTTCACTGGCAGGTATATTTGTAAATCATCTGCATAACAATGAAAAGAGAGATTGTGCCTGGCTATTATTGACCCAAGTGGCAACATATACAATGAAAAGAGAATAGGGCCAAGAACAGAGCCTTGTGGGACCCCACAGGAGAGAGGAGCACTGGAAGAGGACAGGTCACCAACCATAACAGAAAAGGTTCTACTGGACAAGTAAGATGTAAACCATTTCAGTGCAGTGCCCTGGATTCCAACATAATTACGCAGGCGTGACAGGAGGACTGAATGGTTCACCGTGTCAAAGGCTGCTGTGAGGTCAAGCAGTACTAGAACTGCAGGGGACTTGGCATCAACAGCCAGTGCAATATCATTGTGGACTTTTAACAGTGCAGACTCAGTGCTATGACGACACCTAAACCCAGATTGAAACTTCTCGAGGACAGAGTTGTTTTCCAGAAAGGACTGTAATTGTATAAAAACAACTTTTTCTAAAACCTTAGAAAAAAAGGGCAGATGAGAAACAGGCCTACAGTTTGATAGGACTGAGGGGTCAAGGTTAGGCTTTTTAAGAAGGGGTCTGACCACAGCATGTTTAAAGGCAGCTGGGACAGCACCTAACCTAAGGCAGGTGTTAATAAAAAACATGAGACTAGGCCCTACAGTATCAAAAGCCATCTTCAGCACTTTGGCAGGGGCAATATCCAATGGGCAATTTGTAGGCTTCAAAGATTTCATTATGTCGAGAGGAGAGAGAGAAACTAACTCAAACTGCTCAAGCACAGCAGAATGAGCTGGGGCAACAAACAAATCCTTATCAAAACTCTTGTTAAAACTCTTACTGGTGTCTCGTCTGACAGAGTCCACTTTGTCAACAAAAAAGTGTAGAAAATTTTCACAAGTGGCGGTAGAGACATCATTCACAGCAGAGGTATATGGATTTACAACAGAATTAATTGTGTTAAATAACACTCTGGGACAATGACTGCTTCTAGAAATGATATCAGAGAGGTACTTTGAGTTTGCCTCCTTTACAGCCCTCTGATAATCAGCAAGACAGTTCCTCAACATTTCCAGAGATACATGTAATTTGTCCTTCTTCCATCTGCGTTCAGCCTGCCTGCAACGTTGCCTAATGGCCCGGGTGGTATCGCTCAGCCAGGGATCTGTTCTTGGTTTGACAGATTTGTGCCTAAAAGGGGCAATAGAGTCCAGAATCCCAGAGCAGGTGGAGTGGAAGAAGGAAAGAATATTGTCAGGACAGAGAGGGGAAACCAAGCCATTCAAGGCAAAAACTGTGAGTCCCTGAAAGCAGCTGTAAACTCATCAGCTGTGGAGGGGGAGAAGATGCGACGCCGACAGGACGGAACAACAGGCTTGCTGGCTGATTGGGGGGCTATAAATTCAAAAACAATGGGGAGATGATCTGAGATGGCAGTCTCAGAAATCTCATTGAGGGAAACTGAGAGCCCGAGAGAGATAACCAGGTCCAAGGTGTGCCCAAGATGGTGTGTTGGTTTATCAACTGTTTGGATTAAATTAAAAGCTGCCAACAAAGTTTTGAAATCAGTAGCGAATTGGTCAGCAGGACAACAAACATGAACATTGAAGTCACCACAAATCAGGAGTTTATCATATTTTGGGAGACAATCTGCCAAAAACTCAGAAAATTCATGGATGAAGTCCTTATTATAGGGCGATAAACAACAGCACACAACACAGGACTTGCAAACTCCACCACAAACAACTGCAGTTCAAAAGACGAATATGTATCTGTGGGGAGAAGTCGGCATTTAAAACTGTCTTTGAATACAGCTGCAAGGCCCCCCCCTCGCCCCGACACTCTCGGGGAGCTGAAGAAAGAACAGTTCGGTGGGAGGAGCTCTGAGAAGACGCTGTTTTCACCTGGTTTCAGCCAGGTTTCAGTCAAAAAGAGAAAATCCAAAGAGTGCGAGGTAAAAAGTCATTCAGTATTAAAGTCTCATTTACTACGGACCTGCTGTTGATCAGAGCCACGCGAGTCAGACACCGATCTGTTTGTTGAGAGGCTCAATTAACCAGGCAGAGACTCTCCGGTTGTACAGGGTTGGGAGATCTTCACAAAAACATGAATCCATGGATAACAAAAGCATACTAATCCCAAAAAAGGACATCATTTGTTTTAGTGCACAGCTTTGGAACATCTAAGATCGACTGGATGCGGTCCGGACCCAATTTACAACCCTCCGCCAAGATAACACGTTGGTTGGTACACTAGCTGCAGCTTATCTTTTGAAACGTTGTGACCATTTCCAGCAAAAAGCAAAACAGCAACACTGTGTCAGCTTTACAATTTTCTTGTGTGGTAGAACACACCAAGAGATCATCATCATACTGCACAAGTGCTCTACCATGCATTGGCTGACAATGCAACAGGTTTTCGCCACAGCCACAGAAAACAAAGTTGGGCTGGAGGCGAAACCCTGTGGCATTCTGGTTCAGGTATAATGTTTATCATTGAAAGTGAAAGCAAACCAAAACTGTGAGTCAGGATGAACAGGAATTCTAAAATATACATTTGCCCAAATCAATTACAGAAAACCAACAGGAGTCTGCTGTCACCTGTGAAAGCAGTGTAGTAGGGGCTGGGTGTTGCACAGCCTGGATTATTGCCCTGAGGTGTCAGACTTGCCTCCAACACCCATTAGTTTCTTTAGAGGTAGGATGGGGGTGTTACATGGTGAATTAGGACATTCCACAATGGCACCTTGATCTATTATTGGCTAAATGACAGGAGCAAAGCCTTGAATAGTGTCTAGGCTGAGTGGATACTGTCTTTTACAGGATCTTAAAGTTGACTTTGGCTGAACAATAACAGGAGTTACATTCTTTATATTTCCAAAATCAAACTTGCTTCCAGCCCACAAAATCTCAGGCACTGTTGATTTTAATATCTCCTCTTCAGCAGTCAGTGTCATAAGTGTTGTTGTAGTAATGTGTGTTTTAACAGTGCGAACAACTGCTGCCTTTAGCCCTACTAAATAAGATGTAATATTTAGAGAAGTAGAGTAAGAGCTACCATCTGGTCTAATTTGTCAGTCTGAAACCTCTATGGCTGCTTTAACCTAACCTCTGACATTTGGGGTACTGTAGACAAAAGTTTATCTATATCAGAAGGGTTCACTAGATCCCATGCATAATAATAATTATTCTTAACAGAGCAAACAGGATATAAGCCTGCAATAGTACTTATTATTTTTATGCCCGTGGGATCACAGTGCACCTCAATATTAAGAGAAATTTCTGCTCCTGAATCTACAAGGAATGTCACATTTACATTCTGCACCTTTAGGCCATGTCCACACGGAGACGCATCTTTTTGAAACCGCCAAAGAAAATGATCGGATTGTAATAGTGTTCCGTAAACACGGAGCCGGCTTCGAAAATGCAGGCGTAAAGACGAAGCCGGTTCAAGCCACTGAAACCGCATAAAAAGGCTGCGGTATATATGCCATCCAGGGGATGGCGCGCCATTAAAAACCGCAGCATACAGCTCTGAACCAGAGAAGAAGACGCGGAGCATGTAAAAAAGCCTGCGCGGTGTATACAAACAGAAGAAGAAGAACCAGAACAAGCACAACAAGAAGATGGCCAAAACAAATTCCAACACACGAGGGAAAACGGAGACTTTGGTTTGGACTGACGACGAAGTCAAGCTGCTGCTTCGAGTCACGCTGGATTACAAAGCCAGTAAACTTTATCAAAACGTTGATTGGGAGCCGTGTCAGTCGAAGTAGGCCGGTATAATGGACTCGTTTCGGGCACAGTATGCAAAACAGACAGAGAAAGATTTCCCGCACGACGTTATCGGCATATCAAAATCTCAGATCACCGCCAATTAAAAAAATATCCGCACGAAGTACAGACAAGCAGTGGACACCGGGCGTCAGTGTGTGGCCAGGGACGAGTGGTCACTCATCTGTCCTACGGACAGTCATTGTGATTTGTTTGCACATTTCCAGTAATTATAATAGTAAAATACTGTTTGAGAAGTTGTTGTCGTTGTCATGTTTATTTTCAGTAGATATACAATTCACACACAAACTAGCAGTATACTGTACAGGTCACATTTGGAGAATGCACAAAGCTTTAAGTCCAGCTGGTGTTTTGGTCAGTCATGATGGCCAGTCGTTAGTTAAGGGTTAAGATACTTTGTAAGCACTCTCCTCACTCGCTACATCAGAAAATAAACTCAGCAACACACTGTGAAATATGTATTTAGTCATTAGGGCTGAGAATGTGTTACTGATTTACCCTACTTCCTTTATATCATATAAACACGTGAATGCCAAACGTTATTTCTTTTCCTCCTTCTTTATATTACTGTTACTGAAGTCTGCTGCTAAATTCAGCATCATGTTTCACTCACAACAGTTTTTAATAAATCACAAGTTATAAAAACGTGTAAACTGCGTGGTTAACGCAGACGAGCGGAGGATCAGCTGGGAAACATCCCATTTATTCACATGTTTACCTTAAGCTCGGTCTGGACATGTTAAAGTTAACTTTATTTTATGGAGCAAGGCGAGCTAATTGCTAGCGTGCTGGGTTGCTTTGAGATGGCTGTCAGAGATGGCAGAGGTATGATCACATGATCCTGTTTGAGCTATAACAGGTGGTGTGTTCCACCTTTTATTTCCCACTTGAAGAATAGAGTACTGTAAACAAACTGTAACGTAAATAGTTGTATGTTGCGTATTGGCCGTACACACGGAGACACTAAGGCGGTGTCTTCAGATTTATCCACTCTGGAACCCGGTTTCAAAAAGATGCGGTTTCGCCCCCCTAAAACGCCGGCTTCGTGTGGACGAAAGGCTGAACCACATGAATACTTTGGCTTATTCACCCTGACACGGCTTCGTGTGGACGGGCCCTTAGGCCATGTCCACACGGAGACGCGTCTTTTTGAAACCGCCAAAGAAAATGATCGGATTGCAATAGTGTTCCGTAAACACGGAGCCGGCTTCGAAAATGCAGGCGTAAAGACGAAGCCGGTTCAAGCCACTGAAACTGCATAAAAAGGCTGCAGTATATATGCCATCCAGGAGATGGCGCGCCATAAAAAACGCAGCATACAGCTCTGAACCAGAGAAGAAGACGCGGAGCATGCAAAGAAGCCTGCGCGGTGTATACAAACAGAAGAAGAAGAAGCACAAGCACAACAAGAAGATGGCCAAAACAAATTCCAACACACGAGAGAAAACGGAGACTTTGTTTTGGACTGACGACAAAGTCGAGCTGCTGCTCCAAGTCACGCTGGATTACAAAGCCAGTAAACTTCAACAACACGTTGATTGGGAGCCGTGCTAGTCGAAGTAGGCCGATATAATGGACTCATTTCAGGCACAGTATGCAAAACCGACAGAGAAAGATTTCCCGCACAACGTTACCGGCATATCAAAATCTCAGATCACCGCCAAATTAAAAAATATCCGCACGAAGTACAGACAAGCAGTGGACACTGGGCGTCGGAGTGGCCAGGGACGAGTGGTCACTTATCTGTCCTGTGGGCAATCATTGTGATTAGTTTGCACTATATACTTAATTATAATAATAATAATAAAATACTGTTTGAGAAGTTGTTGTCGTTCTCATGTTTATTTTCACTAGACACACCATTCACACACTTTCAAACTAGCAGTGTACTGTTCAGGTCACATCTGGAGAATGCACAAAGCTTCAAGAGCAGCTGGTGTTTTGGTCAGTCATGTTGGCCAGTCTTTAGTTAAGGGTCAACATACTCTGTAAGCACTCTCCTCACTCGCAACATTAGAAAATAAACTCAGCAACACACTGTGAAATATGTATTAAGTCATTAGGGCTGAGAATGTGTGACTGATTAACCATACTTTTATATCATATAAACACGTGAATGCCAAATGTTATTTCTTTTCCTCCTACTTTATATTACTATGACTGAAGTCTGCTGCTAAATTCAGCATCATGTTTCACTCACAACAGTTTTTAATAAATCACAAGTTATAAAAACGTGTAAACTGCGTGGTTAACGCAGGCAAGTGGAGGATTAGCTGGGACACATCCCATTTATTCACTTTACATGGAGCTACAGTTAATACTGAATGATGTGTTAGTATCTCTTAATAAGTCATCAGAAATCATAACTCATCTTTAGAAGGAGCAGATAGCAGATGTTTACCTTAAGCTAGCTCGGGACATGTTCAAGTTAACTATATTTTAACGGAGCAAGGCGAGCTAATTGCTAGCGTGCTGGGTTGCTTTGAGATGGCTGTCAGAGATGGCAGAGGTATGATCACATGATCCTGTTTGAGCTATAACAGGTGGTGTGTTCCACCTTTTATCTCCCAGCTGAAGAATAGAGAACTGTAAACAAACTGTAACGTAAATAGTTGTTTATTGCTGTCTGTAATCCGCCACTGTTGTTGTGATGGCACAGCTTCCTGCCGGGGTAAAGTCAGAGGTTAGAGAGGTGGGGCTATGACATCATCGCCGGCCAAAAGTTGCATATTGGCCGTACACACGGAGACGCTAAGGTGGCGTCTTCAGATTTATCCACTCTGGAACCCGGTTTCAAAAAGATGCGGTTTCGCCCTCCTAAAACGCCGGCTTCGTGTGGACGAAAGGCTGAACCGCATAAATACTTTGGCATATTCACCCTGACACGGCTTCGTGTGGACGGGCCCTTAGAGTCACCCTAGAGGGTGTCTTGGAATCAAGTGTTAATTTCACACCTTGGTGGTGTATAGCGGCTGGTGTGTCATTTACATTTTGTGTCTGTTGTTGTGTTAATGTGTCTGTGTGCTGCTCAATGCTCTGACCTGCCTCCACTGTCTCCTATGGCTGCGTTAAAAGTAGTCCTGCAGAATCAACATAGCTTCTGAGGTGTTGCATATGGCCAGGAGTCCCCCTGATGTTGTCCTTGTTGTTTCTCAGTCCAAGGAGTAGCACAGTCATGTGAAATGTGCCTGAAGCTTCACATCTGTAGCACCTCAACATGTGGCCATCAGTGATCCATTTCTCACCTCCAGTCCCTTGTGGATCAGGCAGCTCCTCTGCAACCTCCTTCAGCTCATCATGGGCATTTGGTGAACACCTCCTTTGTTTCTTTGGCTCCGCAACCAATAGTCAAAAACTGGTGCTAGAGGAGAAACACACTGTCTGGAGGGAGCAAGGTTAGGTTCTGTTTCCTTGGGGGTCATATGAAGAGCAGCAAGGTCAGGGTACAATGACACCTCTCCCCCCTCCCTTTCAGAGTCTCTTTGAAGTTGCTCAGAATCAAGGCCATTTGCTTCTTGAGAAGGGGGGGGCTGCAGCAGAGGAGACAGCATATGGAGGAGTAGAGCCCTATCTCTTGCCCTACGTTTCTGTTTTTCCTTCTTTTTACACTTACTTTTATCTTTCCATTCTTGTTTTAACATCAAGCCTGCTGAGGATTAAGTGTCCCTTACTTCAGCTTCCCTTTCCCACTTTTGGAAAACTTGCCAATCCACTTTCTGTTTCTTCCCTACTTTCTTTCCCAACTCATTTTCTTCTAACAATACGCTGCACCTTCCTAAACTATCTGTACTTAATGTACCCATTTTTTTAAACAACCCCCTAAGTGATAGAGTGCCAAAGATGAATATCTTCAACCACATATTTTCCCCATTTATCTACCATTAATTTAGCAGGACCTGAGAGTAGGTGAAGTAAAGGTTTTAATTTTCCCGCTTTATTCCCCATGTTTTAACTAACTCACTGGGACAGATGTGTTTACACCTTGAATGGGCTTATCATTCACACAAAAAATTCACACTCACACTGATCTTTCCATACACGTATGGTCGGATCTTATCAGGCATACACTACCTTTGAGCAACTTATTCAGCCAGGTGGTTTGTACGACACATTGGTTCAGAGCAACACACCCCATGCAGTACACAAAAAATGTGCACTAGACACTGAATGAGCCTCTACAGAGTTTATTATTCATATAATTTCATATTAATCATACATGCGCCCATTTTATCATGGTGCACTATGATGTATTCTATATATACTTATAATGTAACTCTATATTCTTATTCTAGTATTTGTTCTGCAACAAATACATATTCTATGAAGATAATCTAGAACTCCTCCACCCACTTTCAAACTCCTTTTTTTTTCTCTTTTTCTTTTTTTTTTTTGCTTTGCCTGAGTCAGTTCTAAAAACCTTTTTTTCCGGAATTACATAGAACTGGTCTACAATACCACGAAGGATTTATATGCCAACGAGCTCCACTCTCACCAAGGGAATACCATGGAGATAGGCCTACACACACGCTCATGAGTTGAGTTTCACTACCGCTTTTCTGGATTTACGTGCAAACTCGTTTCCAACACCACACTCGAGGGATTCACATGGAAACAGGTACCTAACAACAATACGACTACCGGCGAAAAATGATTCAAACACCATATTCACTTCTTAAAAAGTAGATGGAGCGTCCGCTGTCCGCCACCCGCTCCTGACTCCAGGTGGTGATGCTGTCCTCCGGAGCGGAACTTTCCCTGAGCCTTCTTGAGACTCCTGCCGGCAGTTCAACCCTCAGTCAGGGCTCAGGCATCGGCCAGCAGAATGTCCATCCCATCCTCGTCACCAAATGTGAGGGAAATTCTCCTCTCCGAAGAAGTGACGGGCTCGGTGTGAGGAATCAAGTCTCTTTTAATACATGCAGCATGGAGAGAAGACCCACGGCGTTCTCTGACAATCTTTAAAATGTGCAGACCTTTATACTAAATCTCAGCTCTGATCCTAGGTCGCACCTACCCGCTACATTTGTAATTCAAAATTGCCCCCCTCCCAACAAAAGGTTAAGGACAGACAGGAAACTTCCCCCCTACCAAGTGGTTATCACCTCCAGATACAAAGAATTGCCTAACAATAAAGATTTCTTAATTCCCACAACCAATAGCACCAGCAGTACCAGAGCCAGTTCGGGATGCAGCACCACAGCCAACCAGAAAGGGAGACGGATGAGCAGGAGCCCCCCTTGAGAAGATCCACTAGGGAAACGAGAGGGAGGACCCCCATCAGGTATCAGCAGTAGGGACAGCATTGGCTGTCAGGACGATAACCCAAAAGGGTGGGGGTAGGTGTCACGGGGTGACAGGAGCAGTCCATAATTTTCATACCACTATGGTTTATTATTGTGTGTGTTTATGATTTATACTATTGAGTGCATTTTGATTTATATTGAGTTCATTTTGGTTTATATTGTGTGCAGTTTTTTTTAATAACGTGTGATTTGTAGTGTATTTCACTTTAATGTGTGTTTCTTGCATGGACTTAAAAAGAAAAAGCCATTGTGGCCATTACTACTAGCGCACCTGTTCCTCAGATGTGCATGAGCTGCTCCGTGGTGTGGAGGACAAGTCGGTCACCTGCCACGAGATTATTGATGGGCCTGAAATCACGCTAAGTAAAGGGACGGAAATCAGCCTGTGATGCTGTGTGAGTGGGCTGCTGTGTGTGGATGAGCCCGATGCTGATTTTGTCTGTTGATTTGTTTTCAGCGGCTTCGGATCGCCAGGAGCTCCGAGAACAGCTGACAACAGGTGGACGCCAACGCTAACCCCAACGCCGAGACACGCCCCCGCCACTGGATGGACCCCTGCATTTAGACTGACTATAAAACTCTCATAAAGACAGGTGGACAGGGGCGTAGGGAAGAGTTTTGTGGACTGGGTTATTTCCCCATTTTAGCTTGACCAGTGTTTATATTATTATTTTATTCTTCTGTTTTTAATCTGTTAGTGACTGGCCAGTATTTGCATTGGTTTTTTTTATTAGTATTTTAAACATTTTATTCTTGTATTTAAGTAATTTGCCCTGGTACAATAAAAATCATCTGTTGTACCTGAACTGCCCTCTTGCGTCTGTGTTGGTGTGGCCCGGGGATCTTTATACCTGTTGCACTTTGTGACAGTGACACTACTGTTGTCCTTGAACTATTAGCCATATTGCTTGAACACTTCCATTTGCTGAGAGCATTTCACCAACTTTTCTTCACCTTTATCTACATTCATCTGCAGGTGAATGTCTCTTAAGCTACTCAGTTGATCTTGGAGGAGACCAACAGACTGAACACCCTTTCACCTGACACGCCAAAGCTCATTATAGGGGATTTTAAACACCTCCAGGTTCTCAAGACATTTAAAACATATAAACAATATGTTACATGTGCAACTACTGAGAAGAACTCCAGTATTAACTTGTTTCCTGGCACTTTCACATCCCTGCCTGTGTCCCCTTTAGGGCTTCCTGCCATCATGCACTTCTCATGCCAATCTACAAGCTCGCCGGTAAGTGATGGGAGTAAACAGTAAAGACAATGAAATGCTGGATGGAAAACAGCATTTACAGCTTACTTTGATTGTACAGGTTGGGATGTCTCTACAGCTCATGCTTTGACTTAAATAATCTGGCATGAACTGTTAAGTCTTTCTTATCCTTCTCTGTGGACAACTGTGCTTGCTGTAAAGACATTACAGTATTGCCTAAAAGTACTGATAGTCAAGGACTTAAACTTTTTTGTGCAAAGATGTCTTAAATAAATAGACTATTTTTGCATAGATCTCAGCGTATGGACCTTTCTGTGGCAGGTATCTCCTCTGCCGTCCTCCCCCCCCCAAAAAAAAACCATCAGTTAAAAACAAGGAAAAGCATTTTATCATTTACACAAGGAGCCAGGTAAAGAAAAAAAAAACAGAGAAGTAAGGAATGAGATAATAAAAGCTAAAAGAATGTCGAAGTATAAGGTGGAACATCAGTAAATTAGCAGTGATCTGCAGGCAACTTGGAAAGGAATTAAATCCCTGTCTTCATTCCCTCAGAGAAACAGTGACACTAACAGGAAATCTCTCAAAACTGAGTAAATGATGCCCATCTCCCAAATATTTACCAGCCTTGATCATGTTGCGATGGTTTTTGTTTTCACCTTGTGAGTTTGTGTGTGTGTGTGTATGTGTGTGTGTGTGTGTGTGTGTGTGTGTGCGTGCGCAGTGGAGATACATTTTCCTTGAGAGCTTTCTACCAGAAAGGGATCTCTTGGTTAAGTTCAGGAAAAAAGTAATGGTTTGGGATGATGAATATGTTTCTGTAAGACAGGGCTTTCTTGGAGAAAGCCTACAAGGACAACTTCTCCCATGTTCGACCTTGGAAGTGATTCAGATTGCCATACTAGAAATATACCTGTGTTCAAAGATAAAATAAAAAAAAGAATATTGTTAAGCCCCAAATCATTACTGTACTGTCTTTATATTGTCATTATTCAGAACTTGCCATTCTCTAATTATAGCCTCCTTATAATATTTACAATCAGTTATTTCTCTGTGAACACTTTGTGAAACCAAAGAACAGAAATATGAACACTTAGGAAGCATCAAAGTGAAAGTGAAGTGAAACTTCTGTCAGTCACCAGAGTCTGATTCCCCCACGTGGGTCCTGGTCAGGGTGTCACGGTGGTATAGTGGTTAGCACTGTCGCCTCACAGCAACAGGGTTCTTGGTTCGTGCCCAGGTGGGAGCCTTTCTGTAGTGCGGAGTTTGCATGTAGCATGGGTTTTCTCCAGGTACTGCAGCTTCCTCCCACATGCAGGTTAGGGATAGGTTAATTGGTGACTCTAAATTGTCCGTAGTGTAGATGGTTGTCTGTCTCTTTGTGTTAGCCCTGTGATAGTCTGGCAACCTGTCCAGGGTGTACCCTGCCTCTCGCCCAATGTCAGGTGGGATAATTTTCATGGACATCTCAACTGATTTCAGCAGCTGAAATGTCCATGAAATGCTGTCATGCTGCAGAGGCTAAAAAAAACTTATTACTGACTTATTACTGCAAACTTAAACAACAGGTCAATTTCTAAACTGCGGTTCCCGAACCTTTTTGGTTCGGTTTTATTCTCAGGAGGATAAGCTAGATGGATAGATAGATGGGTCCTGATGATGCACTGATAATGTAGGATGACAAACACCAAAACTGTCCAATCAACCTGTTACCTGTCAGTTGGTAGAACGTAATGTTTACTCCTCTTGCTTCGTCCGCAAAATGTCAGTGTGAACAGGAACCAAACCAAAACTAAAATGCAACAATGGATCAGTTCTTCCCTCTGGTGTGACCAAATGAACCCAACTACATGTGTGAAAGCACCCTTAGTATTTAGCTTCTAACTATCTTCATCTTTTAAACTTGTTTTTGCTTTTGAGTGAGTATGACATCCTGTATAATTCCTTCAAACAAATATTGTAGACCTTCCTGTCTGCTTCTTTCATTATTCCAAAAATGTGATAATATTTCTTCAGAAAGTGCAGTTAGTGACAGTGTGGGCTACATGCTAGCTCCAATAACTTGACAGACCATTACAAAGGGGCAGGGCTTAACAAAGGGTCAATTACGATTACCTTTTTCTTTCTCCACATTATATTGCTACCAAGCTGCAAGAAGTATGCAAGGCTCAACTCACCTGCGATGACGATAAAATAAATGTCATCGTTAGGTCCCAGAGTGTCATACTGGAGACACTCAAGTGACATCTCAAATACAATATTTAAAATTAATTGCTTATGATAATAATCAGTGGTCTCCAGCTTTATATTCTAAAGGCATATAATGGAAAACTATGACAGGAACTTGAAAACCTTTTCTTGTCTCCATGTCGAGCTGAGGTCTGGCTTTATATAAATGTATTTGAAAAATGCACCACTCCGCTTCCTATTTAGTCTGACTTCAGGGCTAGTCCTGTGTCACGCCTTCCTTAACTGGCAACTTCTATGTTTGTCTGTCAAAATCCGACATTTATTGGTTAAATAACATCTATTTAGTTACTAGACAGAGTTGAAAGGGGTCAACTTTCACATTCACAAATCTATGCCAAATACATTGGATCAGTTACATAACATTTGACTGTATGAACCTTAATGTGAAACTGTCCTGGTCTTTTCATTCTTTCAGTCATATGCATTACGTAATCATATAATGATATACATTACTTTAATCTTTAAATCATTATACTGGTTACCTGTATGCCACCGAATTATTTTTAAGCATCTTTTATTGGTTTTTAAATCACTGGATGGCCTTGTCTCATCTTATCTGCCTGACATGGTCAAGGTACAGTACAGGCCAAAAGTTTGGACACACCTTCTCATTCAATGTGTTTTCTTTATTTTCATGCATCAAAACTATGAATGAACACATGTGGAGTTATGTACTTAACAAAAAAAGGTGAAATAACTGAAAACATGTTTTATATTCTAGTTTCTTCAAAATAGCCACCCTTTGCTCTGATTACTGCTTTGCACACTCTTGGCATTCTCTCGATGAGCTTCAAGAGGTAGTCACCTGAAATGGTTTTCCAACAGTCTTGAAGGAGTTCCCAGAGGTGTTTAGCACTTGTTGGCCCCTTTGCCTTCACTCTGCGGTCCAGCTCACCCCAAACCATCTCGATTGGGTTCAGGTCCGGTGACTGTGGAGGCCAGGTCATCTGCTGCAGCACTCCATCACTCTCCTTCTTGGTCAAATAGCCCTTACACAGCCTGGAGGTGTGTTTGGGGTCATTGTCCTGTTGAAAAATAAATGATCGTCCAACTAAACGCAAATCTGATGGGATGGCATGTCGCTGCAGGATGCTGTGGTAGCCATGCTGGTTCAGTGTGCCTTCAATTTTGAATAAATCCCCAACAGTGTCACCAGCAAAACACCCCCACACCATCACACCTCCTCCTCCATGCTTCACAGTGGGAACCAGGCATGTGGAATCCATCCGTTCACCTTTTCTGCGTCTCACAAAGACACGGCGGTTGGAACCAAAGATCTCAAATTTGGACTCATCAGACCAAAGCACAGATTTCCACTGGTCTAATGTCCATTCCTTGTGTTTCTTGGCCCAAACAAATCTCTTCTGCTTGTTGCCTCTCCTTAGCAGTGGTCTCCTAGCAGCTATTTGACCAAGAAGGCCTGATTCGCGCAGTCTCCTCTTAACAGTTGTTCTAGAGATGGGTCTGCTGCTAGAACTCTGTGTGGCATTCATCTGGTCTCTGATCTGAGCTGCTGTTAACTTGCGATTTCTGAGGCTGGTGACTCGGATGAACTTATCCTCAGAAGCAGAGGTGATTCTTGGTCTTCTTTTCCTGGGTTGGTCCTCATGTGTGCCAGTTTCGTTGTAGCACTTGATGGTTTTTGGGACTCCACTTGGGGACACATTTAAAGTTTTTGCAATTTTCCGGACTGACTGACCTTCATTTCTTAAAGTAATGATGGCCACTCGTTTTTCTTTAGTTAGCTGATTGGTTCTTGCCATAATGTGAATTTTAACAGTTGTCCAATAGGGCTGTTGGCTGTGTATTAACCTGACTTCTGCACAACACAACTGATGGTCCCAACCCCATTGATAAAGCAAGAAATTCCACTAATTAACCCTGATAAGGCACACCTGTGAAGTGAAAACCATTTCAGGTGACTACCTCTTGAAGCTCATTGAGAGAATGCCAAGAGTGTGCAAAGCAGTAATCAGAGCAAAGGGTGGCTATTTTGAAGAAACTAGAATATAAAACATGTTTTCAGTTATTTCACCTTTTTTTGTTAAGTACATAACTCCACATGTGTTCATTCATAGTTTTGATGCCTTCAGTGAGAGTCTACAATGTAAATAGTCATGAAAATAAAGAAAACACATTGAATGAGAAGGTGTGTCCAAACTTTTGGCCTGTACTGTATATGTGCCTGCTAGGTCCCTAAGATCCTGTGACTCAAACCTCTTGATTGTTCTGGGTATCAGAACTAAAAGACACAGAGAGGCAGCTATTATTTTTATTATGTTTTTATCTTTTTTCTGTCATGAATGTTTAAACATTTTTATGTTCAGCACTTTGTGTTGTATTTTATGCAGGAATTGTGCTAGATATATAGTTATATGCTGTTCAGTGGTAGTAACATGGAGCTGTTTTTTTTTTTGACAATTTAGATTTTGTGAGGACACTTGTTGCCATTGTTGTAATTATTGCCACTAGTAGCTTTATTGTTGCTGTTTTTCTTAGTTTTTTTTAGTACTGTTTTTGTAGTTTTCCTGGTTTCCTGTTGTATTTTCTTCCTTTTTACCATGGATTTTTAATTATATATTTGTTTTACATTATGATGTAATGTTTGCTTGTTTGAAGCCGGGAAGAGGCATTGCTAACAAATATTTGAAATTTCATCAGTTACAGTTCAACTGTGTTTGTGTCAACTGCTATGGTGCTGAGATGAGTCTCCTTTGCTCTAGGAGCACCATCTGGTGGTTAAAAGCTAAACAGCTGATCACCTGGATGTGGAAAAAAAACACAGCTCAGTGTGCAGGTCCAGGATTATTTAATGTGTTTAAAGAGAGGAAACATCGTCACTGATTTATTACATCGGACACACATTAAACTATAGTCAAAAGCAGTAAACACAGCATAAAAGAAAAGCTCAGTTGAAATGATTTCCCTCTGTTCCCATACTGTTTCAAAGTACTCCAAATTGGATTAAATTTATTAAAACAACAAACACTCCACGCCCTGTTAAAATCACTACTATACCAAATTACTGAAAGAGGTGTTGCATACATGAAGGGCTTCAACTGAACTCAACATTTCAACCTTCTAAAGTCACCCTGACTTTTCTACTCTGACCAGCTTAATTCACAATGCTCACTGTGGAACTTCCCTTTATGAAAAATCCTTCAACATACCCGAGCCACCTAATCTACCTTCACTCAACTTTCAAAGACACAAAGACTAAGACACAAACGTAAAGAACACTATGACACACACACAGACCACAAGACACAGCACAACAGGCTGAATATAAAGTGACGGTTTGATGAGTGTTTAGGACACCAGGGATATGACAGTTTTGACAACATGACACCGAACTACTGCACACACACACACACCACACACACACACACACACACACACACACACACACACACACACACACAAACTCGCAAACACACATATTTGAATGACTGACACAAGTGGTGAGCAACATCAATTCAAACATTTGTGGCAATTAAATCCAATAAACTCCAAACCATTAAAAAAAACACTATTCACCCTGAGCAGTACTACCCGTCACACAGATCCTAGGTTATGCACTCATCTTCTTAAACAGTGTACTAAGTGATGGGTAAAAAAATTCAATGTCTCTCACAGGAAAGTGTGTAGTGGCTTCAAAAGAAATGTCAGGTGTGTTTAAAACTAGTACATAAAAAACAATGTTAAATAACTGCAGCTTAAATCTACAAGTCCAGCCTTCTTTCTCTCAGAAAGGACAGGAGGTTTGTCTGATCTGAGGCAAAACATCAAAGTCACACTGTGCACATGATCCTTAGATTGTGGGACAGAGGTGTCTTAAACAAGAAGAGCAAAGATTATTTGGAGAGTATTTAGTTCTCTCTGCTGCACTCAGTTATACAGTGTGAGGGGTTAGCTGCAACTGCTTGGTCCAGACTGCATCAGACAGTGTTAGTGTTTATGTTTCAGGATTCATCTTAAGCATCCTGAGGAATTCCATTCATCCTCCAACAGACTCTACTTTGAATACTTCAGGGCCAGCTGCAGGGGAAATAAAATGCAAATACATTTGTTGCGAAGAGGAAAAAAAACTGATACAAATACATATCCAAAGCTTTACCTTACAATCTTTACTAAACATATATCTCGTATTTTTTTTGTCTTGTAGAGCAAGTCTATGTGGTAGAAATAGCCGTATGTTTATTTCACCTTGTGAGCAGTGTCTGCAAACTGCTGGGCTCTGTGTAACAGCTCCACAGTCTTGTCCTCAGCATGAGTCAGTCTGTCTCCACGCTCCCCCAGAGCCACGTTCACCCTTTGGACTACATTACCCATTGTGCTCCCTGTGACTCGCTGCCCTGTTTATACACACAAAAGAAGAAAGGGAACAAAAGAGAAATGTAAAGAAAATAAAATGACTCCCATTTTATGTTCTTTGTATGCATTTGTATCACTTTTTATTTTGTTTGTGCTGCTGTTTGCCATAATTTTGGTAGCGTACTGCCATTAAAATAAATAAATGAATTGATAAATATGGAAATAAATAAATAAACAAATAAATAAATATTATATGAAAGGGAAAAAAGTTATCCCTGAGATTCACTGGTGTCATTTCTTGTCTTTTACTTTTGTAAATATTTTCTTGTTTTTCACTGTAATATTTATAAGCTACTCAGTTTTTTGCAACAGTTCCTGTTACTCTTTCCTATAAAATTAACACGACTACCGTAGCACTAAAGATGTAAACATCTGTATGACAATATTAAATGTCTACCTTAGTTTGAACAGTTTACATTCCTCAAGGTAGTCGAGTGGAACTTTATTTTTACAGAGCATCTTCCATGACAAACACAGCCCTGCATTGCACATGGTTAGTAAGTCGGCATCGGTGTAGGCTTGCTGTTGGAGAGTTTTCTAACCCATTTCCACTCCTCACTAGTTGCTGTGGGATGGCACTCATCGTGGCAGACCTCTCCACTAATGGGTTTTTAGAAACCAGTAAAAAGCGCACACAACAAAAACATTATAATCCAGGCCGTGGGTATTCACAGCACTTCCTACTGTGGAATAAGCGTCATTACGTTGTGAGCATGAACTGACTTTCTTGCATGTATTTAGAAACATATGTGTTAAGAAAAAAACCAACAACAACAAAAAAAAAAAAACAATTTCAATTTTTTTTGTTGTTTATTGCTCTTTTTTTAGCAATTTATTTCATTAGTATGGACATAAGTCCAAGTTAAAATTTGGGATATGAGGGATGTATTGATGAATAGCATATTAAACTACTCCAAAAATGGCACAACAGCATGTAAATATGTTAAAATATGCTCTGGTGGACTTGTACGCAAAAGTAAAACAGAAGTTGATTAACCCTTAATGACCTACCATAGAACAAGTGAAGTTGCTGGTGCAGCTTCATATATATTTCAGTCATTTGCACATATTTAACAACTGAGACAAAACCATGAATGACTGGAGACTGTTCAGATCCATGTTTTTAGGCAATCATCAAAACTCTGCAGGAACACAAATGATCCCATGTTCCTGTGCCATACCAGACATAGATGTTGGTATGCTGGATGTTTGTCTTGCTAAATTATGCTGCAGTTAGCATGGGAAATGTAAGGAAACAGTGGGAAATGTTAAAATTCATACATTTACTTGGGAAAAATAATTAAGCATCTCATGAGCTAAACTGTTCTCTGTTTGTTATGTATCCAATTCTGCTCTAATTCAAGCTGTACACAAAACACTGGGTTCCATTTCAACCTGTAGCCTTTTGCTGCGTGTAATTTCCGCTCTTTCTCTCCCCATTTCACACTCAATATGGTCTTATTAATTAAAGGCAAAGGACAGGCAGGCAAAAAGTCCACACCTGTCTCCTATTAAACACTATGAAGCACAAAATCCAACAGAAGAGATCATGGACTGTTGAGCAACTAAAGTTATATATCAAGCAAGAATAGGAAATAATTTCACTTTTCAAAACTTCAACAATTTCCAAACACTTGCTGAGTGTTGGTAAAAGAAAAACTGATGTAACACAGTGGCAAACACGCAACTGTCTCAATGTTTTTGGAACATGTTACCAAAATCAAATTCAGAATGAGTGTATATCAACACAAACAATAAAATGTATCATTCTGAACAATAAAAATCATTGCATTCTGTTTTTATTTACATTTTACACAGCATCCAAACTTGGAATTGGCGTTGTATTTACAAGCAACACAGACAAGAAAACATGACGATATCACAAGACAGAAAGCTGAAAACTGTATCTTTATCTGTATCATTTCAGTTGAGAGAATACCATTATTTTCTATAAAGGCTTTTATTGTGAAACACTTGCAGGAACTTGTTTAGTGACTTGCATAGTTTTCATGTGGTACTTCAAATGTAGCTCCTCCCATCTGGTGAGACTTTTTATGTTACAACAATAACAGTTAAGCTGGACCATAATGACTGAAATAATAGTAATAATATATATAGTAATAAAAATAGGACAAGAATAACACGATGACATAACAAACGCTGTGAAAGATAACCAGCAATGACTGGTTGTGGACTAATGTGTAGTTTGTCATGTCTGCAAGATTCACTGCAAGATTTAATGATTCCACAATCGCATTATCTAACATAGTGACTGTTGGAACAGACAAAAATGTCATTTAATCTAAGCCCGGCATTAGATCTGTACTGCAATGCTAGCTCAGTTAGCTATGTTGTTAGCTCAGCAGGCTTAGTTGCTCAGCTTAAGGCCTGCCTGCTCTGTGAGGTGAGCTGTCTTTGCAACACGAAGATTACTGAGTTTCACTTAAAGAGACATGAGCTAAAGTAATGGTACATAATTTGTATTGTGCCTTTAGACTTATGAACTGTGTTTATTGTTACACACCAAATTCAACCTGCATGGCCTGTCTAGTCATCCGACCACTCAAAGCACTTTTTACAATACAAGTCACATTCACCCATACATCCATTTTAAACACACTCAAACACACCGATGGAAGCATGGATCAGGAACAATTTGGGGTTCAGTATCTTGCTCAAGGATACTTCGACATGCAGGCTGGAGGACTGAACCGCTGATATTCTGATTGGTGGATGACCCGCTCTACCTCTGAGCCACAGCACTTGGTGCATAGTTACTGTGTGGTAGCGCAAGAAGTGAGAGAATCGTGGACAAGCTCAGAGCAGACAGCTGATGGCGATTGGAACAGAAAAGAAATAAACAGGAAACACTCTCTAAGTGGAGATGAAACTCTGTAGTTTGTTTTATTTTAGGCAAGCTATGAAACTACAATCAAACTTATATCCACCTGGATTTGAAAGAAAACCAGACAGTATTTCACATTTTCCCCAACAGGATTCAGCCATCTTACAACAAGCTACTTTGTGACGTCGCCAGAATGGTTGTTTATTATGAGTGCTGAGTACAACACTGTACTTAAGACTAGTTTAACTATTTATTAAGTTCATAAGTGTTGATACAGTGGAGTTTGGGAGTTTTGATGAGATACAAAGAACCAGGACAAAGTTTAAAACCAACTATTTATTCTTTTGGAGCCAAGAAGACCAAATGTAGTAGTTAGACCTGTTCAAATGAAGCTGGACGACAGTTGAGGTGAAAGTGAAGGGCTGCCTGAACTTGACTAATGTCACATTCAATGTCAGGTTGACAAACCACACAAAACACTTCTCCACACCAAATATGTGCTCTACCACTGTCTAAATCAAGCTGTCAAACCACAGCAATGTGAGATGCTTATGACGTTGCATTAACATTATTATGTTGCAGCTAACATACCTAACATTAGCCTAACCCAGCAGTCACGTCCACAAGCCACTCTATATCATGATCAAAATCATTCCCAGCGGGAAGCCTGACTTAGGTATTTTCTGGATTACAAAGCATCAATAGAAACAGTATGACTCACCATCAGAAGCACTGTCGGGGTTGAACCCACTCCTTTTCCAGGTTAGATATCTACTGGTGCCAGTTCAGTTAATCGTTTCAGAGCCCATCTTATTCTCGGTGTAACAGACTTTTATTCTTGACTTGGAGACACCACCAAGATCTTGCTGGCTCTTTGGTAAAATTTTGTAAACAAAGCTCCCTCCTCACAGACAGAATCGACTTATAATGTCAGGCTGGTTGATATGATAAGATACATCTTTATTAATCCCACAATTGAGAAATTCCAGTGTTGCAGCAGTCAAGAAGAGAAAGAGTCCATTTTTTTTTTTTTTAAACTAGGCATGCAAAAGATACAAAAATACAAGAAACAGCAATAAATAACAATAATAAGCATAAACAGTGGCATAAGAGAGCATATTTAGTGCAAAAAGACAACAAGGGGGACAGCAATGCAGTGTAAAAATGTTAATGAATATTGCTGAGTGACTTGTAAAGTGTAAAGTACCATAGTGTCCATAAAATGTCCATGGTGCGGTTTATTGTGAGCAGTGCTGGTTGTGTAGTCTGACAGCAGCAGCAGGCAGTCAGGACCTGCAATAGCATTCCTGAATCAGTCTAATGCTGAAGGAGCTCTCCAGAGCTTTTATCTCCTCCTGCAGGGGGTAGGAGTCATTAGTCCTCAGAGATGACAGCTTGGCTGTCATCCTTCTTTCTCCCACCACCTGCACAGAGTTCAGAGAGCATCCCCGGACAGAGCTGGCCTTCTCGATCAGCCTGTCTAGTCTCCTTCTGTCTGCAGCCGAGATGCTGCTGCCCCAGCAGACCACTCTGTAAAAGATGGCTGATGCCACCACAGTGTCAAAGAAGGTCTTCAGGAGCGCCCCCTCCACTCCAAAAGACCTGAGCCGCCTTAGCAGATAGAGTCTGCTTTGGCCTTTTCTGTACAGTGCTGTTTTGTTATCAGTCCAGTCTGTGGTAGAATCTAAGCTGAGATAAAATATGCTTTTATTTTGAAGGACTGAGGGAAACAGAGAGCAGGCGGAGTATCGCAAGTTTTGTTAAACAAGGGCTAGCTAAGAGGCTTGTGTAAAGGAGTTGAATAAAGAGTTGGAGGTAAACCAGAAAGAACCGTCTGCTGGAATCATTAACGCCTAACACGACATGGTGTCAGAAGTGCGGCAGCGGTAAGGAGCAGAGGAAAGGCAGCGGGAGAGTAAAAGTCGTTTTGTCAGCGGGAGATGGCGGACGAAGGCGACGACGCTAATTTGGACGTCGCGCAGGCCCCCCAGCGTGCAGCTAACCCTGCTAATGCACCTCCAAACGCAACTTTGACGATTCAGCCTCCAGAAGCGTTTGACTTTTCAAAACCCCAGGACTGGGAGAGATGGATCCGGAGGTTTGAAAGATTCAGACAGGCAAGCAACCTGCATCTTAGCTCTCAAGCTAACCAGGTGAACACTTTGATATACTGCATGGGGGATGAAGCAGATGATATACTGCGGGGCTTAGCTTTATCCGACGCACAGAGACAGCAGTACGGAGCAGTGAGAGACTCTTTTGAAGCATATTTTGTGCCCAAGAAAAATGTAATATATGAAAGGGCAAGATTCAACCAAAGAGTACAGCAGGCTAATGAGACCGTGGACTCCTTCATCACTGCTTTGTATACCTTAGCTGAAAACTGTAGCTATGGTGCACTTCACGACGAGCTGATAAGAGACCGCCTTGTAGTGGGACTCAGAGACACAAGTCTAGCAGAGAGGATGCAGCTGGACAGAGATTTGACCTTGGAAAAGGCAGTGAACATGGCACGACAGTCAGAAGTGATCAAAAGACAGCAAACAGATCTCAGAGGAGAAACAAAAGGTGAAATGGATGCAGTGATGGCTAAGCACAAGAAACAAAAGCAGCACACACCAAAGACATCTTTTCAACATAAAAACCCGGCAACAAAGTCAAAAGCACCAACTGATTGCCAGCAATGCTACAGATGTGGAAAAGCCCCTGCACATAGAAAATGGCAGTGCCCAGCCAAAGAGGTGACATGCCACACATGTGGGAAAAAGGGACATTACAGTAAAGTGTGTAAGTCTGCTAAAGCTGTACATGTAGTGGAAACAAGCACAGGTTGTAGCGAAGCACCTTTGTTCCTAGGCTCAGTAGACGCAGGATTAGAGCCCTGGTACACAGATTTGACTATCAGAAGCCACAAAGTGAGGTTTAAGATAGACACCGGAGCGGATGTCCCAGCCATTCCAGCTCAGATATATTACGCCATTGCTGATGGAGACTCCCATTTACATGAAACAGACAGACCACTATTTGGCCCAGGTGGTACTCCACTCCCTGTCGTAGGCAAATACACAGAGTCACTATGCAAGGGTGAACAGGTGATTCAGGAGAATGTGTATGTAATAAAAGACCTACATGTAGCTTTGCTAAGCAGGCCAGCTAGCGTGAAGCTTAACCTTGTTTCCAGGCTAGATAGCATGGATAAGAGAGTGATGGCAGAGTCCTATCCAAAACTTTGTCAGGGTTTAGGCATGGTGCAGCAGCCATATACAATAAAACTCAGGCCAGATGCTATTCCCTTCTCCCTTACAACACCAAGACGTGTCCTGATTCCTTAACTCAGTAAAGTAAAGGAGGAGCTGGAGAGAATGGAGAGTATTGGAGTCATCTCGAGAGTCGAAGAGCCAACAGAATGGTGCTCGGGGATGGTTCCTGTGCCTTCAAAAAATGGCTCGGTACGCATCTGCGTTGACCTCACCCGCCTCAATGAAGCAGTCTGCAGAGAGAAATACATCCTACCTTCAGTAGAGCACACACTTGGATCTCTCGCAGGAGCTCAAGTCTTCAACAAATTAGATGCTAATAGAGGGTTTTGGCAAATTCCATTATCCCCTGAGTCAGCACGGTATACAACTTTCATAACTCCCTTTGGCCGTTTCTACTTCAACAGATTGCCCTTCGGCATAGCTTCGGCCCCAGAACATTTTCAGCGAAGGATGTCCATGATCCTCGACAGGCT
Source organism: Cephalopholis sonnerati (assembly GCA_019142605.1). Classification (NCBI taxonomy): domain Eukaryota; kingdom Metazoa; phylum Chordata; class Actinopteri; order Perciformes; family Serranidae; genus Cephalopholis; species Cephalopholis sonnerati. Next base: position 1,457,654 of record JAGQAX010000009.1, on the reverse strand, counting down.
GCAGGGAGTAGTCTGTCACATGGATGATGTCCTCGTGTGGGGCAAAGATCAAGATGAGCATGACACCAGGCTACATGCTGTGCTTTACAAGCTCCAGGAAACCGGCATCACACTAAACATGGAGAAGTGTGAGCTGAACAGGCGCAAAGTCAAGTTCCTGGGCCACATCCTGTCTGCTGAGGGTGTGCAACCAGACCCAGACAAGACGAAAGCTGTGAAAGACATGAAAGAGCCGTCTAACACAGGTGACGTCCGCAGCTTCCTTGGGATGGTTAACCAGCTTGGTAAATTTATCCCAGGACTGGCAGAGAAAGACAAGCCACTAAGAGATCTTCTCTCCAAGAAAAATCAGTGGATATGGAGCAGTGCACAACAAAACGCATTTGATCAGTTGAAAGATGATCTCACCTCACCTCCAGTGCTGACGCTCTACGACCCCAACAAAGAGCTGAAACTGTCAGCGGATGCATTGTCGTACGGACTTGGTGCTGTCCTTCTGCAGAAAGAGGGAGAACAGTGGAGGCCGGTTGCATACGCATCACGGTCGATGACAGAGACTGAGCAGAGATATGCACAAGTGGAGAAGGAGGCACTGGGACTAACATGGGGATGTGAGAGGTTCAGAGACTTTCTTATTGGGAGACATTTTTCCCTAGAGACTGACCACAAGCCACTTGTCAGCCTGTTAGGTCACCAGACACTGACAGAGCTCCCCCCCAGAATCCAGAGAGTCAGACTTAGGCTCATGAGGTACAGTTACTCTATTTCACACACACCTGGTAAAGCTCTACACACTGCAGACACTCTCTCACGTGCACCTGTCTCCACCAGCTCAAGTTTACAGTTGACAGACAGAGATCTAATGGAAGAGACAAACATCTATGTTGATGAGTGAATCCACAACATGCCAGCCAGCCCAACGTACATGACTCAGCTGAGAGACCAACTCAAAGAAGATAGTGTTTGCTCAGAAGTCATGTCATTCTGCCAGAAAGGTTGGCCTGACTACAGTAGACTCGCAGGTCCAGTGAAAACCTACTGGTCAGAAAGAGCTGTACTTACTGTGCATGATGGATTGTTACTGAAAGGCTCCAGACTTGTCATCCCCACAGCAATGCGCGGCTCTGTCCTAAAGGCTCTGCACGAGGGACACCAAGGGATGACGAGATGCAGAGAGTGGGCTCAAGAAACAGTGTGGTGGCCTGGCCTGAGCAGCCAACTGAAGGAACTGGTCACAAACTGCACCACTTGCATCAAGGAACGCACCAATCCTGTGGAGCCGCTGTTGCCGAGTGAGCTCCCAGAGAGAGCTTGGCAAAAAGTGGGAGCAGACTTGTTCTCTCTCAACAATAGCAACTACCTACTTGTAGTAGATTATTACTCAAGATTTGTTGAGATTGCTAAGCTGACACCAACACGTTCAGAGGACGTGATTGTGCACCTGAAATCTATTTTTTCCAGACATGGCATCCCAGAACTGTTTTTCAGTGACAATGGTCCTCAGTTTTCCAGCCAACAGTTCACAGACTTTTCAACAGCCTATGGATTCAAACATGTCACAAGCAGCCCAAGATTTGCTCAAAGCAACGGTGAAGCAGAAAGTCACGTACAGACAGTGAAAAGACTGCTAAAGAAAGCTCAAGATCCATATCTAGCTCTGTTAGCATATAGAGCTACTCCATTGCCTAACGGCTACAGTCCTTCTCAACTGTGTATGGGCCGCAGGCTTCCTACACCAGTGCCCCAGCACCCCTCTCTCCTCGAACCAGAGCTTCCTGATAGAACTACTGTTGCACAGAAGGAAAGAGAGAGAAAGACAAAAGACGCTTCTGGGTTCAACAGAAGACATCGTGTGAGGAATCTACGTCAGCTCACACCTGGAGAGCCGGTGTGGATCACTGATACCAAGACTCAAGGTACTGTGGTTTCAGCCCACTCCACACCCCGCTCATATGTAGTGGACAGTCCCACAGGCACCATTAGGCGCAACAGGCATCATCTTGTTCCCATGCCAGAGACTGTTCCTCAGAGTCAGACACCCCGCACACCAACTCAGCCAGTTGAGTCTGTCCCAACCACTCCAAATCACCAAGAGCCCCCAAAACAGGCTCAAATGACATTTACACCTGTCCCTACTGTAACTAGGTCTGGCAGAGTGGTGGTAAAACCTCAGAGACTGGACTTGTGAGAAAAGAGAGGTTGGAAAAATAAGAGAAATGGCGAAGATTCTGTTCTAGAGTGTGCATAATGTTTATTTCGTAAAGTGCACAAGAGTTTGTACTGTGTTCATTATATTTGTTTGAGATATTATTTGTTTTACAGTCTCAGTCCTTCTGTTTCTAAAAAAAAAAGGGGAGATGTGGTAGAATCTAAGCTGAGATAAAATATGCTTTTATTTTGAAGGACTGAGGGAAACAGAGAGTAGGCGGAGTACCGCAGGTTTTGTTAAACAAGGGCTAGCTAAGAGGCTTGTGTAAAGGAGTTGAATAAAGAGTTGGAGGTAAACCAGAAAGAACCGTCTGCTGGAATCATTAACGCCTAACACGACGCAGTCTAGTTTATTGTTCAGATGAACACGCAGGTACCTATAAGATGTCACCACCTCAATGTCCTTTCCCTGGATGTTCACCAGTGTTGGAGGGAGGAGTCTGTGCCTGCAGAAATCCACCACCAGCTCTTTGGTTTTCCCCATTTATCTGAGGGTGGATCCTCAGGCACTAGTCCACAAAGTCCTGGTTCAGTTCTTTGTACTTCCTGCCGTCCCCATCTGTGACGAGGCCAACTATGGCAGAGTCGTCTGAGAACTTCTGCAGATGACAGGTGGGGGTGTCATATGAAAAGGCTGCAGTGTAGAGGAAGAGAAATGGCGCCAGCACCATCCCCTGTGGAGCCCCATACTGCAGACAACCAAGTCCGATACACAGTCCTGGGTCCTGACAAACTGCGGCCGGTCCGTGAGGTAATTCAGGATCTAGGATGTGAGGTGATAAGCCACTCCTATGTGCTCCAGTTTGTCCCTCAGAAGTGCAGGCTGTATGGTGTTGAAAGCGCTGGAGAAGTCAAAAAACATGATTCTCACAGAGCTTACGGGTTTCTCCAGGTGAGAAAGAGCTCTATGCAGGAGGAAGATGACAGCGTCGTCCACCCAAATGCCAGCCTGGTAGGCAAACTGTAGCGGGCCCATTGAGGGGCCTACTGTGGGGCGGAGACGCGACAGGACCAGCCGCTCCAGAGTCTTCATGAGGTGCAATGTCAATGCCACCGGTCTGAAGCTGCTGAAGTCCTTGGGGTGCAGAGTCTTGGGCGCAGATACCACGCAGGATGTCTTCCACATCCGTGGTATTCTCCCCAGCCTCAGGCTTAGGTTGAAGATGGTTTCAACTATCCCGCACAGTTGGTCTGCGCAGGACCTCAGGAACCTGGAGCTGATGCCGTCTGGACCCGCAGCCCTCCTCGTCTTTATCCTCCTCAGCTGATCTCTCACCTGACAGGTAGTGAAGGATGAGCTGGAGCAGGGGGGCTGTGTGCTGGGGGGTGGAGGTGATGAGGTGGGGGGAGGAGTGGGGCTTGGTGAGATGTCCGGAGGAGCAGGTGTGGGGGAGGTGTTGAAGCAGTGTACCAGGAGTGTAGATGGGGAGTAAAGTGAAGGTGAGGATGAGGAGGGTTGCAGCAGTGATGTCTGGGCCAGGGGAGGGGCAGACTGATCAAATATATTTAAGAACAGATTCAGATCATTCACCCACTTCTGGTCGCCTCTGGTCTGGGAGTCTGGTTTGTTTCCTGAGATGGTTTTCAGACCTCTCCATTCACCGCTGACATCGCTCTGCTGCAGCTGGTCCTCCATCTTCTTTTTATATCCTTCCTTTCCCTGTCTGATGTTTCTCTGTAACTCCATCTGCAAAGCCTTCAGCTCCTCCTTGGTTCCAGAATTAAAAACTCTCCTTCAGGAGAGCCTTTATATCTGGAGTAATCCAGGGTTTGGTGTTGGAAAAGCAGTGTAGATGTGATGCTTTCCACACAGAAGTTTATGTAGTCCATAATACATGATGTCAAATGTCCTCCCCATGGGAATCGCTGAGTACCTCCCACACAGTGGTCTCGAAGCAGTCCTTCAGGGCCTCCTCAGCCTCTTGAGACCACCTCTTCACAGTGCGGGTGGTTGCTGGTTCCCTCTGCTCCAGAGTTTTGTAGACAGGCAGAAGATGAACAAGGTTGTGATCAGCTTTTCCCAGGTGGGGCAGGGGGGATGAGTGTATTGCCTCCTTGGTGTTGGCATAAAATAAATCCAGTGTTTTATTGTCTCTGGTGTGCTGGAAACATACTGGGTGAAGGTAGGCAGGGTGGTGGATGGGCAGGTGTGGTTGAAGTCTCCAGAGATCAGAAGGAGGGCCTGAGGGCAGTGGTGGCCAAATGAAGCCTCATGAAGCATTTTCTTTATTTTCTGAGCCCACTAGATGGTGCTTTATGTTCAAGAAAAGGTTGAAAAGGCACTGAATTGCTATTCCTTAAGCCTCTCTCTTAAAACCAAGAGCACCATCTAGTGGGCTTAGAAAATACAGAAAATGCTTCATGAGGCTTCATTTGGCCATCACTACCTGAGGGTGCTGTGTCTGCAGCCTACTCATAACGGAGAATGTCACAAGGGGACTTGGCTTTAGACGAGAAGACATACACTACTACCTCAATGACATAAGAAAACTCTCTGGGTAGATAATACAGTCTCATGCCAACAGCCAGCAGCTCAATGTCCCTGCAGCAATGCTGTTCCTTGATTATGATGTGCCCAGAGTTACATCATCTATCATTCACAAACACAGCCAGCCCTCCTCCTTTCCTCTTACCGCTGTCTGCTGTCTTGTCGTGTCGGATGAGCTGGAAACTGTCCAGCGCGGCGATCGTGTCCGGTACTTCTGCATTCATCTTGTCTATGATGATGTTAGCTCTGCCTTACATCATAAACCAAAAGTTTTACTCACTTCACTCCTTACCGCCACCTATACTTCAATTCTTGTTCAGGTAGCAAACAAGACGGACCACAAAACATGCTTTACAATACCAAGTTTACTAACCTCAACAATTCTTACTGACTGTTGGGGCTTACTGGATCACAGATGATTTGGCATTTGTGCAGATCTAAACTGGACATGTAAAGGTTCTTTGTTCTTTATTCTTCAAACAAAAGACAGCCATGTGGATCTCCTCAGGATCATTGTCACATCTAAGTGAGAGACCAGTCATCAAACTTGATTGGACAGTACTTTCACAAGGATATGTGACTCTGTGATGTCACCAGTCAAACTGTAGGAGAAGTTCTGCTCAGTTGCTCTCTGTCCGCCACTTTCTCCTGAGCCGCTTACTGGCTCCAAGGCTCTTGCCCCTGAACCACTGAAGCAGGCACTTGCTCTACAGACTCTTGCTGCTCTCTCTCCTGGACCATGACCTGCTTATGCAATGTTAGTCTGCGAATGCTTTCTACAGGCAGACTCTTGCATGCAACTAAACATCCTCTGTACTAACCCATAGAGTTGTCACAATACCAAAATTATGACTTGATACGATACCTGCCAAAAATATCACGATACTTGATACTAACGATACAATACCAAAAATATGATACAATACCAAAAATACAATACGATACTAGTATCTTCTAAAATATCTATAATAATAAAAAAAAAATCTGCATGGTTCCCTTTTTAACAACTTGTTCCTGTCCAGTTTTATAAACACTTAACAAATGGCATTAATATTAGTATTAGCCTACAGCAAAATATACTAATGAAAACCACATGGTGGGATCATTGCATTGATTACATATGGCTATGTAGTGCTTATGTCTGTATCTGACCAGATGAGATGGCCCACTTGACATGCTGCTGTGTTGTGCTATGGCCCATTCAAGTACTGGAATATGATATTTACGCGACAACGCCTGAACGCCACATGGGCTCCGCTCCAACTGAGTGTGTGTGCTGCTGCAGTGCGAGCGGCATGTTTGACTGTGCCTAACAGCTGTCTTCTGATGGTCATTTACACACTGTCCATAACAATAACTATGTCAGGTAACAAACTGCGTCGGGTTCGGGCTGGGCTCGCTCATAATTGTCTCGGACTTGTCTTCGGTCAGGAAAATGCGGCCCGGGCCGCGCGCGTCTGCACTGATATGGGTGGGCTCGAGCGTGTTCATGTAGCCTGATGTTTCCAAACACATTCGCTCACCTGTTGTCCTTTGAACTCTTTGAAAAGTTTGGGGTGTCTGTCTGAGAGGTGCTTTGCCAGTTTAGACGTGTTGCCTCCCTTTGTCTGTGTCGCTTTGTAACATCTTTTGCAGACGGGTCTCTGCGTGTCGGAGGGTTCCCTTCTCTATCTGTGATGTATCCGAAACAATTCCAGATTTCACTTCGGGCATCTTTTTTTCAACAAGCCGAGGACGGTCGGCAAGAGCTCCTGCTGCACTTGAGGCCATGTCTCCCCTGCGATCACTCGCTGCCTGTGATTGAGAGCTGCCTGCTGTATGTGTGAGAACTGGCAGCCCCGCCCATGCACTCTATGCATGCAGGCAGCATGACAGAGAGAGCTGCAGTGAGTGTGCTCTGGTTTTGCGCTATTTTAATCGATAAGTATCGATACTAAAAGATATGTAATATGGTATAGTTTTTAACGTGAGGGTATCGCGGTACCTTCCTGGTATCGATATACCATGCAAGTCTACTAACCCAGACCCTTTGCAACACAAATCGCATACACATACTTACTCACACATTGGCTTTCAACATAGCTACACCCAAAGAGGCAACTCAAGGTTCCCTCTTCTTTTCCTTTGTCTTTATCCTGAGCAAACTGTCAGGAAGACCTCCCCCAATCTGAAGCGATCTTGTAGTTTTCTGTTGTCAGCCATTTTGTTTGTAGGCCAAGTTGCGCTTTGTTTCACACGCCCACTTTCTCTCTCTCTCTCTCTCTCTCTCTCTCTCTTGCACACACACTTATACACATCTCCACTTTAAACATACAAACACTTAATGTTTTTTGGTGCTGACGTATTGCGGTAAGCGTGTTGTGTCATTTCCGGTGTTTCTGTGTTGGTGTCTCTCTGCTGCTGCAGCGATCTCTCACCAGCTACTTTTCTGCTTTTTCTCCTCACTTTAGCCGTTAAACATCCACTTCACTTCTTAAACCACACTAGTTGTGTTAATCACTCCGCTTCTTTAAACGACTGTCTTATTAATCTTTGCTTGCTCACACACTCTCAGCCTTGTTAGCTACCTTAGCTTAGCACCTGGCGATGGCTTACTCTCTTGCACTCTCTTGCTCGGTGTGCCAGATGTTTAGTTATTCCTCTGCCTCCTTTAGCGATAATGGTACATGTGAGAAATGTAGTTTATTTTCTGCATTGGAGGCGAGGCTTAGTCAATTAGAAGCTCAGCTCCGCACCATGGAGAGTCAAACTGTAGCTTCGGTAGTTAGCCAGTCCCCTGTAGCCGGCACAGAGCCACTTAGCATAGCCTCTGCTAGCGGTCCTCCGGTAACTCCTGTGCAGCCGGGAGACTGGGTGACTGTCCGAGGAAAGCGTAGTACCAGGCCGAAGCCCACAGCTCACCACCAGCCCGTTCACGTTTCTAACCGTTTCTCCCCACTCAGTGACACACCTGCTGAGGAGAAAACTCTGGTAATTGGCAGCTCTATTTTGAGAAACGTGAAGTTAGCGACACCAGCGACCATAGTCAAATGTATCCCTGGGGCCAGAGCCGGTGACATTGAATCAAATTTAAAACTGCTGGCTAAGGCTAAACGTAGATTTAGTAAGACTGTTATTCACGTCGGCGTTAATGACACCTGGTTACACCAATCGGAGATCGGAGGTCACTAAAATTAATGTTGCCTCGGTGTGTCAGTATGCCAAAACTATGTCGGACACCGTAGTTTTCTCTGGACCCCTGCCAAATCTGACCACTGATGATATGTTTAGCTGCATGTCATCGTTCAATCGCTGGCTGTCTAGGTGGTGTCCAGCAAATGATGTGGGCTTCGTTAATAATTGGAAAACCTTTTGGGGAAAACCTGGTCTGATTAGGAGAGATGGCATTCATCCCACTTTGGATGGAGCTGCTCTCATATCTAGAAACCTGGACAAGTTTATTAGTGATCTAAAACCGTGACAACACAGAGTTCAGGCCAGGAATCAGAGTCGCAGTGTAAAATGCTTCTCTGAGCTTCTAGTACAGTCACCCACCCATAGTTCCTGTCCTGTGGAAGACTTCCTGCGTGGTTCCTGTACCAAAGACTGCACACTCCAGGCAGCCCAACCACTTCAGACCTGTAGCCCTGACCTCCCACCTGATGAAGACCATGGAGAGGATCATACTCAACCACCTCCGACCCCTGGTGAGAACAGGACTGGACCCCCTGCAGTTTGCATATCAGGCAGGCATTGGGGTGGATGACGCTGTCATCTACCTGCTCCACCGAACACTGGCTCACCTGGAGAACCCTGGAAGTGCTGTGAGAGTCATGTTTTTTGACTTCTCCAGCGCTTTCAATACAATACAGCCATCTCTGCTCAGGGGGAAGCTGGAAGGAGCTGGAGTCGACCGTCACCTGGCTGCATGGACCATAGACTACCTCACCAGCAGACCACAGTATGTGAGGCTTGGTGACTGTGTGTCTGATGTGGTAGTCTGCAGCACGGGGGCTCCACAGGGGACAGTCCTTGCCCCCTTTCTCTTCACCCTGTACACATCGGACTTCAGATACAACATGGACAGCTGCCACCTCCAGAAGTTCTCTGATGATACAGCCGTTGTTGGATGTGTGTCAGAGGGGAATGATCTGGAGTACAGGGGAGTCATCACAGACTTTGTCAACTGGTGTGAGATCAACCACCTTCACATCAATGCCAGCAAGACAAAGGAGATAGTGATTGACTTCCGCAGGAAAGCACCCCATCCAACTCCAGTGAACATCCAGGGTTTGGACATTGAGCTCGTGGAGGAGTACAAATACCTGGGTGTTCACCTCAACAATAAACTGGACTGGTCCACAAACATCAACGTCCTGTACAAGAAGGGCCAAAGTCGTCTCCACCTGCTGAGGCGACTGAGGTCTTTTGGAGTGTGCAGGACACTGCTAAGGACTTTCTATGACACTGTGGTAGCCTCTGCCATACTCTATGCAGTGGTCTGCTGGAGCTGTGGAAGTACGGAGAGGGACAGAAAAAGACTAAACAAGCTGGTCAGGAGGGCCAGCTCGGTCCTGGACTGTCCCCTGGAGACCATCGAGCAGGTGGGTGAGAGGAGGATGTTAGCAAAGCTGATATCCATCATGGACAACACCTCTCACCCCCTGCATGAGACTCTGCGTGCACTGAGCAGCTCTTTCAGCGGCAGACTGCTGCACCCACAGTGCAAGAAGGAGCGCTACCGCAGGTCATTCATCCCATCCGCTGTCAGACTATTTAACAGAAACATATAATGTAATGTAGCACTGTCTTGCCTGCTGCATTACACCCCATACTCTGTGCAATCTACATACTCTGTGCAATATTGCAATACGGCATCCATTAATATATTGTATATTGTATATACCCTGTAATTACTGTACATACATATTTTTTCTATTTTCTAGTTTTAATCGTATTTTATTTTTAGAATTACTCTGTCACTTTCAACTTCTGACTGTGCTCTTTACTCTGACTGTGCTCTTGAGCTGCTGTGACATGCAAATTTCCCCAGTGTGGGATCAATAAAATTTATCTTATCTTATCTTATCTTATCTTATCTTATCTTATCTTAGTGTCATACAAACGGTGTCTGTCCCCCGACCTCCTAAATTATTTAAATATAAAGTCAAACAAAAAGGAGTTGTACATAACAACCTGATAAAAATTAAAACCTCTTCTGTGACAGAAAGACAAAATTGGAGAATTAAATGTGGATTGTTAAATTTCAGATCGTTATCTTCCAAAGCAGTGTTAGTAAATGAATTAATATCAGATAATCATATTGATTTACTCAGCCTGATCGAAACCTGGCTGTGTCAAGATGAATATGTTACTCTAAATGAATCCACTCCTCCCAGTCATAATAATATCCACATTCCTCGAGGCAGCGGCCAAGGAGGGGAAGTTGTAGCCATTTTTAACTCTAGTCTATTAATCAGCGCTAAACCTAAACTAGATTACGAATCCTTTGAAAGCCTTGTCCTTAGTCTTTTACATCCGACCTGGAAAACATCGCAGCCTCTTCTATTTGTTATAGTGTACCGTGCTCCTGGCCCGTATTCAGAATTCTTATCTGAATTCTCAGAGTTTTTATCCAGTTTAGTCCTGAAATCAGGTAAAGTTATTATTGTAGGCGATTTCAATATCCACGTGGACGTTGATAATGACTGCCTCGCTACTGCGTTTATCACATTATTAGACTCCATTGGCTTCAGTCAAAGTGTACATAAGCCCACTCACCGTTTCAACCACACCCTTGATCTAGTTCTGGCGTATGGAATTGAGATTAATAACTTAATGGTCTTTCCACAGAATCCCTCTCTATCAGATCATTACTTAATAACTTTTGATTTCTGTCTACTTGACTACGCGCCACTCAGTAACAGTTACTATACTAGGTGTTTATTTGTTAGTGCGGTAGCAAAATTTAAGGAAGTGATTCCATCGGCGTTAACTTTAATACCCTCTGTAAGTGAGGTTTCCCGTACTGACTTTAAAGTCTCCCAAATTGATTATCTTGTCGATAGCGCTGCAGGCTTGCTGCGAACAACTCTCGACTCTGTAGCACCTCTTAAAAAGAAGTTTGAAAAGCAAAGAAAGTTTGCTCCCTGGTATAACTCCCAAACCAGAAAATTAAAGCAAATGTCGCGAAAATTTGAAAGGAATTGGCGATTAACCAAACTGGAAGATTCTCGTTTAATCTGGTTAGATAGTCTCAAAACATATAGGAGAGCCCTCCGCAATGCCAGAGCAAACTATTACTCATCATTAATAGAAGAAAATAAGAACAACCCCAGGTTTCTTTTCAGCACTGTAGCTAGGCTGACAGAGAGTCACAGCTCTATTGAGCCTTGTATTCCTTTAGCCCTTAGCAGTAATGATTTTATGAGCTTTTTTAATGACAAAATCGTAACTATTAGAGACAAAATTCATGACCTCCTGCCCTCTAACAGTACTAATCTGCCTTCAAACACAGCTATAAGTGCTGATACATATTTAGATTGCTTCTCCCTGATTTCTATTCAACAACTGACCTCAATGATTTCTTCAACCAAGTCATCAACGTGTCTCTTGGACCCCATCCCAACTAGGCTACTTAAGGAAGTCTTACCTTTAGTTAACACTTGCATACTAGACATGATCAATATATCTTTATTAACAGACAACACAGTCTTTTAAGGTAGCTGTAATTAAGCCTCTGTTAAAAAAGCCCACATTGGATCCAGAGGTGTTAGCCAATTACAGACCTATATCCAACCTTCCCTGTCTCTCAAAGATCCTTGAGAAAGTAGTCGCAGACCAGCTGTGTGATTTTCTCCATGATAATAATTTATTTGAGGAATTTCAGTCAGGATTTAGGGCCCATCATAGTACCAAGACAGCACTAGTTAAAATTACAGATGATCTCCTGATTGCTTCAGACCAAGGACTCGTCTCTCTACTTGTCTTACTAGATCTTAGTGCCGCATTTGACACAACTGACCATCAAATTCTGCTACAGACACTGGAACATTCAATTGGCCTTAAAGGTTCTGCACTAAGCTGGTTTAAATCTCATTTATCTGATCGTTTTCAGTTTGTTCACGTTCATAATGAATCATCTTCATGTACTAAAGTTTGTTTTGGAGTACCTCGAGGTACAGTGCTCGGACCAATTCTATTCACGCTATATATGCTTCCCTTAGGTAACATCATTAGAAATCACTCTATAAATTTCTATTGCTATGCGGATGATACACAGTTGTATTTATCGATAAAACCAGAAGAAACGGATCAATTAACTAAACTTCAGAAATGCCTTAAAGATATAAAAACCTGGATGAGCACCAATTTCCTGATGTTAAATTCAGACAAAACTGAAGTTATTGTTCTTGGCCCCAAACAGCTCAGAAACTCTTTATCTGATGATATAATTTCTCTGGATGGCATTGCTCTGGGCTCTAGCACCACCGTAAGAAACCTCGGCGTAATATTTGATCAAGATTTGTCTTTTAACTCCCATTTAAAACAAACGTCTCGGACTGCATTTTTTCATCTGCGTAATATTGCGAAAATTAGGCCTATCCTGTCACTAAAAGATGCTGAAAAATTGGTCCACGCATTTGTTACCTCAAGGCTGGATTACTGTAATTCTCTATTATCAGGTAGCTCTAATAAGTGCCTAAAAACTCTCCAGCTAATCCAGAACGCGGCGGCACGTGTACTGACAGGAACTACGAGACAAGATCATATTTCTCCTGTTTTAGCTTCTCTGCAGTGGCTCCCTATAAAATCCAGAACTGAATTTAAAATCCTTCTCCTAACCTACAAAGCTCTAAATAATCAGGCTCCATCATATCTCAGAGAGCTCATAGTGCCCTATTATCCCACCAGAACACTGCGCTCTGAGAATGCAGGGTTACTCGTGGTCCCTAAAGTCTCCAAAAGTAGAACAGGAGCCAGAGCCTTCAGCTATCAGGCTCCTCTTTTGTGGAATCACCTTCCTGTTTTGGTCCGGGAGGCAGACTTCGTCTCCACTTTTAAGACTAGACATAAGACTTTCCTTTTTGATAAAGCTTATAGTAAGGGCTGGCTCAGGCTTGTCTTGGACCAGCCCCTAGTTAGGCTGACATAGGTCTAGTCTGCTAGGGGACCTCCTATAATACACAGAGCCCCTTCTCTCCTTCTCACTCTCTCTCTCCCTTGCTAGTATTCATGTCCTGTAAATGCATCTCTCTAACCCGGGTCTACTGCATGTCACTAACTCGGCTTGTTCTCCGGAGCCTTTGTGCTCCACTGTCTCGCAGGTTAACTAGTACCGCAGCTGTGCCTGGATGGTGTGTTGTGGTTGTGCTGCTGCCATGGTCCTGCCTGATGCCTCCCACTGCTGCTGTTACTATTAGTCATACCTGAACTATTATACACACATCATTATTGTCACATACATATATAATCATATTATTAATATAATATCTGTTTCTCCTTATGTCTCATTGTGTCATATGGATTACTGTTAATTCATTATATTGATCTGTTCTGTACAACATCTATTGCTCGTCTGTCCGTCCTGGAAGAGGGATCCCTCCTTCAGTTGCTCTTCCTGAGGTTTCTACCATTTTTTTCTCCCCGTTAAAGGGGTTTTTTTGGGGAGTTTGTCCTTATCTGCTGTGAGGGTCCCAAGGACAGAGGGATGTTGTATGCTGTAAAGCCCTCTGAGGCAAATTGTGATTTGTGATATTGGGCTTTATATATAAAAATTGACTGATTGATTGATTGATTTTTAGTTTCTTTGTTGTCCTCAGCTAAATAATACCTAAAGGTATAACAGGAACTCTGACTCGAGGCAGCCAGCTGGACAGTGTGTGTCAGGTTACTATGATTGTTATCCACTTACTGTAGTATTAACAGACATAGTACTGCAGCTCCTTTGCATTTGTTTGTAACATATGGAATACTGTCAGTAGCCCCATGTCTCACCATCCCTCCATAATTCATGAAGCTGGTTTGTTATATTTGTACACTGTTTGTTACCATAACTATACATGTGAGATAATGTTGTAATAAACCATACACTTTTCCTCCTATCATACTGTAGCCTGTAATCACCCGAGCCCAGTTGCTTAAACAATTTAATCTAGCTAAGAATGACCCAGCTTTGGAAACCCCATGTTTTGCTCTTCAGTTAATCAATTTTATTTCTGTGCTGGTTTTTCAAGCAACACTGGCCTCAATCACCCTGATCCAGGTACAAACTTTTCAAAATTACCAAATCCGAATAACTGGAGCTCTAAATAGGACTACATATCACAATGTAGGAGGTCTGTCAACGATGCACTTACCGCCATAGGTGATCAGTGGAATAGTGGAAATCTGATCAGATTACTTTTGAACAACTGGGCCCTTGATATCACATCACAGTAAAATCTGACAATGAATCTCCTTGTTTTACAAATCATCTGAGTGCTATGCTTAGCCATGGTAAATGGTAAATGGACCTGCGTTTGTATAGCGCCTTTCTAGTCATCTGACCACTCAAACCACTATTTACACTACGAGTCACATTCACCCACTCACACACACATACACTGGTGGCCGAGGCTACCATACAAGGTGCCACCTGCTACTCAGTCTTTAACACATTCACACACTGATGGAAGCATCATTGGGAGCAATTTGGGGTTCAGTATCTTGCTCAAGGATACTTCGACATGCGGACTGGAGTAGTCGGGGATCGAACCGCTGATCTTCCGACTGGTGGATGACCCGCCGTCATGAAGCTCCTGTTTGACAAGTGTACCTGGACAAACCAGACTACCAGCCCAATATTAAAAACCATTAGAGGTGAAGCAGAATCCACCACATTAAGATGCATCAGGATGACCTCTGACCTGAGAGCTCCATTACTAGCTTACACAACTTTAACCCTTTACTTTCATGCAGGAGATGATTGGGACAGTTTATGTAAAAGTTGCAGCTTTGTTATTTTATGTGTACCAAATATATATCTCCATTTCACTGTCTATGAATAAAGTGCTCTTTATATAAGGATAGGTTTTGCTATTTTTAAATTTAGAAAAAAGGATCATGTGGTACAAGAGAAAAATAACATGTTCTCCAAGCCTTTATAAATCAAACTGTTTTAGGAGGTCAAATGAAAAGATTTCATACATTTAGAGGGGTTAAAAAAAATTGGTCTGGTCAGTAGTGACTAAGCCACACAAGACTGTTTCACAGACAAAGTTTATTACGGTCTTGACAGACTGTGAATTCTCGGCTACAGTTTTCTCTGCCTCACAAAAAGGGTATCAAACAGATAATCTGCTTCTTTGACAAACATTTCATAGCATACAATAACTGCTTGATGAATACAACAATAATTCAAGTGAAAATAAAATCAGTCTTACTTTGTGAAACATGGACACAGTTCAGTCCCTACAGTCGCTTTAGTTACTTAAGTCACTGGGCAGTTTTCCCACCTACATAAGCAAGTTTCTTTATAAGATATGTCACAGTGTGCACTTCTGACCTGCCATACATGTCATTCTCTTAGTTAACCTAGTAGATTTCCACTCATCTGCCTCTTCACCACACATACCTGCCAGCCTATCACCTGTCCATACATCTCCCATGCCTGCCACTCCATCACACCCACCTTATCAAGCCAACTAAGTTCACCCCTTTCTGATTACACCCCACCAGTATATATACGCCAGCTTCACAGACTCTTGTTGCAGTGAAACATGCAGTTTCGCAGTGCCAAAAGTAGAAGAAGCTTTATTGTCACTGCAATAAATACAGTGAAATTTCATTCATTCAGTGCTCTCTTGTAGCAGCTACAATGTCCTTGTCATAAAATATACTGGGGGGGGGGGTCATGGTTCTTGCAGCAGTCTCTTCACAGCCATGGGGAAGAAGCTGTGTTTCAGTCTGTTGGTGCGGGCTCTCATGACTCTGAGTCTGCCAGAGGGAAGGCTGGTGAATGGAGAGTGTCCTGGGTGGGCGGGGTCATTCCGAGTCTTTGTGGCCCGTCGGAGGAGATGGCTGGAATAGATCTCCTCTAGGCGTGGAAGTGGGGAGCCGATGATCCACTCAGCCGTCTTGATGACCCGCTGCAGTTGTTTCTTTTCAGATGCAGTGCAGCTGGCATACCACACCGTACAGCCATAGGTGAGGACACTCTCTATTGTGCAGTGGTAGAAGTTTTTCAGCAGAGGTGGAGGGAGTTTGTTCCTCATCAGTGTTCTCAGAAAGAAGAGATGCTGCTGGGCCTTTTTGATGATGTGGGTGGTGTTCACAGTCCAGCCCAGGTGCGATGAGAGCGGTGTGGAGGGCGATGGAGATAGCGTCGTCTGTGGATCTGTTGGACCTGTAGGTGAACTGATGTTGATAAAAAGCCAGGTGGGATGTGGGCCTTGACATGCTGTAACACCAGTCTCTCCATACATTTCATGATCACCGGTGTCAGGGCCACAGGCCGGTAATCATTCAACCCTGTGATGGCAGAGGATTTGGGCACAGGGATTATGGTGGCAGTTTTCAGGCAGGTGGGGACTGTGGCTTGCTGCAGTGAACGGTAGAAGATGTTCGTGAATACTGCAGCAAGCTGGTGAGCACATGATTTCAGCTTCCTCCTTGGTACTCCATCCGGTCCTGGTGCTTTCCTGGTGTCGATGCCACCCAGGACTCGCAGTACCTGATGTTGTTGCATGGTGGGGGGCTGGTCGTGCTCTGATGATGTCAGCTGTGTGTCCTCTGCCTGTCTGTTGTCCTCTTCAAAGCGGGAGAAAAAGGTGTTAAGCTGGTCGGTGGAGTGGGGGGTGTTGTGGCATTGTTTGTAGTCAGTTATATTCTGAATGCCTTTCCACATGGAGCGGGGGTTGTTCTCCCTGAAGCTGGCCTCTATCTGCTCTCTGTACTTTGTTTTAGCAGCCTTGAAGCCTCTGTTCAGGTCCGCTCTAGCCTTCCTGTAGGCTTCCCTGTCCCTTGACCTCAGTGCTGAATCCCTGGCCTGGAGTAGTGCTCTGATATTGGCGTTAAACCAGGGTTTTTGGTTGGGAAATGTTTTCACCTGTTTCCTTGATGTTACATTATCCATGCAGAAACTGATGTATGATAGTACAGAGGAGGTGTGGAGTTCAATGTCTGGGTCTTCAAAGAGCTCCCATATGGTGTCCTCAAAACAGTCCTGCAAGGATAGTGTGGCCTCCTCAGTCCAGCACTGTACTGACTTGTACTGTGGCTTAGATCTGCAGATGAGGGGCTTGTAAGCTGGTGTCAGGAACAGGGAAAGATGGTCTGAGTGTCCAAGATGGGGGGAGTGGCGGGCTCTGTAGGCTCCAGAGATGTTGGTGTAGACCTGGTCTAGTGTTCTGCCCTTCCTTGTTTGAATGTCAACATTCTAGTAAAATCTGGGGAGCACAGTCTTTAAGTTGGTGTGATTAAAGTCTCCAGCCACGATGAAGAAGCCCTCTGGGTGTTTGTTTTGTTGCCTGGTGATGCTGTCATGCATCCTGCTCATAGCTACGTTAGCATTAGCTCGCGGGTGGATATACACGGCAGTTACAAACACTTGGGTTGTTTCCCTGGGCAAATAAAAAGGTCTGCACTTCAACATCAGAAACTCCAGGTCTGGACAGCAGTGTTTCTCAATAATGGCAGTGTCCGTGCACCAACTATTGTTAATATAGACGCACACACCTCCTCTTCTCCTCATACCAGAGTCCGATGTGCGATCCGCCCGGAAGATTGTACATCCTGCTAGCTCCACGGCTAGGTCCGGGATGTTTTCTTGCAGCCAGGTCTCTGTTATCACCATGGTACAGCTGTCTGTCCGGTTGTTAACGTCTCGTAGTTTCATCTCGTCCATCTTGTTAACCAGGGAGCGGACATTGGCGAGAAAGACGCTTGGAACCACTGGTTTGAAGCCACTGTTAGCCTAGCTCTGATGCCGGCTCGTTTGCCTCATTTCCAGCGTCTTTCGCAGTGCCGCCATCGCCTCCTTTCTGTCCGCTCTCGCCGGCGTATCCTCTTTGGGAACCAGTCGAACCCTTCTGGGGGGGTCCAGCTAGTCCAGTGTTGTTTCAGGCTTAAAAGTTCAGTTCGGGTGTAAGTCCTTCTCAGTGTGTTGCTGCTAACTGAAGAAGAGCACTGGGTGGCTGCGTCTACACGCGCTGCCATCTTGTTCGATACGTATTCTCAGGAATGTGAAAAATTACAGAGGGAAATCAGAAATCTAGGAGTGGATGATTTCAGTTTAAAAATGTATCTGACATTGGTGCAGGAAGACTGTTCCAATATTTGAAAGAAACTGGGCTGATTAAGATAAGTTGTTTATTAATTTAGTGGGGAAGATAAATAACTCTGGTCCACACACCAACATAGTGGGTGGCAGTAATGCACCTTAACTCTGGTTGCCACCTGTCATAAAACCTAAAAGAAGAAGAAGAAGACTGTTGTTGCTGAACTGTTCTCTCTCATATCCATGCAAAATCTTTCGGCATTTATTCCCCAACTGCTACCTTGTTATCGACCTCGCCTGTCTCTGACTCTATTGCTTTGCGTGCTCCCTGGTAAATCACTCAGCTTTCTGTCCCTGACCAAGAGCTCTGCTTCTATGTTCCTGGTTTATGTTACCCTGTTCCATGTGGCTGTGTTGAGAGACTCCCAGTCAGCTCTATGTTGTGAATTCATCCGGTTCTACTGCCTATGATTTTGTGTGCTGAGGATTACCTCGCTTTGTGGCTGCACATTCTGCCTTCTATGTTTGACAAGCTGAATATTAAAGGCCATTACAAACATTCCTGTGTGCCTGGGGTGCTGCTATTGAGTTCAAACACACCTGTTACAATAGGTGATTCCGCCTTAAGTTATGTTGAAATGGTAGAAACTGGATAAAGTCTAATTTCCATTCGACCAAGTTCCTGCCTCATTACAGTAAAAGTAGTCTGATGAAGTGTGTAGTCAGGAATCCTCACATAAAAAGTTGGTACAATAATATTGTTACTTTGATTACTTTTGTACTTTTATTTGGCATGTGTTTGATGTATAAGTATGCTGTCCATTTATCTCTTGGTATTGAAACAGGATTGTGGTGAGAAAAGAGTTTGTAAATCTGTGATAGTAATTTTTGGGGGTTATGGTGAATCTAGTTTTAGTAAGAGAGGACTGAAACTGTAAGAGCTATGGATATCAGTTTGTTCATGAGAGAGCTGCCACTGAAAATGCTTAAAGTTAGTGCCCCTAGCTGGTTTTTCCTCTATTTTTGGGTTCTTTAGGGTTATACCAGATAGGGCTGAAAGTAACAGGCAGAAGTTTGAGGTTGAGTATGTCATTTGCTTTCCACCATGAAGACAAACTAGTTTTAAAGCTGTCAAATGTTAAGCAGTAGTGGGTTTTGACTGATTTCTTCCTACTGCCAACCTCTGCCCTAGTTTTTTTGTAGTCAAATAAGGAGGTATCATAAAGATAATTCCTCATTTCAACTTCATGAATCATCCATTCTATGTCCGTTGCAGCACTTTCAAAGCAAACAAGAATAAATGCAACCACGATGTCCAGCAACAGTTAAGCTCAAAACAGCACTTGTAGCCAGTTAGGACACTCTTTCATCAGTTTATAATCCAAAATATTGCCATATTAGGGCAGTTTTAGTTTTCTCGAGAGGCTAACTCTGCTATGTCTCCTCTCTTCACTCCAAAAAACAAATAAACTTTAGGAAATTATCATATCTCATTCATGTTGCTAACACCACCCTCAGCTCAGGAGCAAATTACACCCCCTGGCAGACACTAGTGGCTCCATTAGTCCATTATTAAACATAACATTATGCTCATGGCATTGTGATACTGCTTTTTACTCATGCAATGTGAGTTAGATTTATCCCCGTGATGCTGTCAGCGCAAGTTGCTGATTTGCACATTATTTCGTAATTTGCCAGAATGTGTCATGATGACAAATGCTGGTTCAGCTGGTTCGCATAAAAACAAACCAGTTTAAGGTTGTTCAAAGGCCAACACCAGCAAACAGTTAAATTAAATGCTTTTCTGTGAGGATAACAGTCTTTAGTACATAAAAATGGCATATGTTGTTGATTGGTGTCCTTGCTTTAATGATGGCAGACACATATACTCAACAGCCACTTTATTAGGTACACCTGTTCAACTGCTTATTAACGCAAATAGCTAATCAGCCAATCATGTGGCAGCAACTCAATGCATTTAATGCATTGAGTTGGTCAAGGCGACCTGCTAAAGCTCAAACTGTGTATCAGACTGGGGAAGAAAGGTGATTTAAGTGACTTTGAATGTGGCATGGTTGTTGGTACCTGACAGGCTGGTCTGAGGATTTCAGAGACTGCTGATCTACTGGGATTTCCACCACAACCATCTCTAGGGCTTACAGATGTAGGAGGAACAGCCTTGTGAACTTTTAACCTTCAAAACAGGAACTGCAAATATATGGACAAGAGGTCTGGGTGTCAGTTTCGAAACCTTTCAGGTTCCAGGTCGCTGACCTGCATCCTGTAAAACCCAGCAGGCATGACACCCCAGCCAGACCAGGACCATCAAGTAAGCTTTTTAAGCCCACCGACCTGCTGAGATCAAAAGCAGCAGGAACAGCTATTTGCACAGACTGTTTGTCTCATGGACTAAATACCACCCCCATCCTCTCTCCTCTCGACTGAGGCCATGTCCCCACGAAGACGCATCTTTTTGAAACCGCTGAAGAAAATGATCGGATTGCAATAGTGTTCCGTAAACATGGAGCCGGCTTCGAAAATGCTGGCGTAAAGATGAAGCCGTTCCAAGCCACTGAAACCGCATAAAAGGCTGCAGTAAATATGCCATCCAGGAGATGGCGCACCATTAAAAACCCGAGCATACATCTCTGAACCAGAGAAGTAGATGCGGAGAATGCAAAAAAAGCCTGCGCGGTGTATACAAATAGAAGAAGAAGAACCAGCACAAGCGCAACAAGAAGATGGCCAAAACAAATTCCAACACACGAGGGAAAACTGAGACTTTGATTTGGACTGACGACGAAGTCGAGCTGCTGCTCTGACTCACGCTGGATTATAAAGCCAGTAAACTTCAACAACACGCTGACTGGGAGCCGTGTCAGTCGAAGTAGGCCGGTATGATGGGCACAGTATGCAAAACCGACAGGGAAAGATTTCCCGTATGACGTTATTGGCATATCAAAATCTCAGATCACCGCCAAATTAAAAAAATATCCGCACGAAGTACAGACAAGCAGTGGAGACCGGGCGCTGGAGTGGCCAGGGACGAGTGGTCACTTATCTGTCCTACAGACAGTCATTGTGATTTGTTTGCACATTTCCAGTAATTATAATAATAATAATAAAATACTGCTTGAGAAGTTGTTGTCGTTGTCATGTTTATTTTCACTAGACACACCATTCACACACTGTCAAACTAGCACTTTACTGTACAGGTCACATCTGGAGAATGCACAAAGCTTTTAAGTCCCGCTGGTGTTTTGGTCAGTCATGTTGGCCAGTCTTTCGTTAAGGGTCAAGATACTTTGTAAGCACTCTCCTCACTCGCTGCATTAGAAAATAAACTCAGCAACACACTGTGAAATATGTGTTTAGTCATTGGGGCTGAGAGTGTGTTACTGATTTACCCTACTTCCTTTAAATCAAATCAAATCAAGTTTATTTATATAGCACATTTAAAAACAACCACAGTTGACCAAAGTGCTGTACAGAATAGAGTAGAATTGTGTTTATATATCATATAAACACATGGATGCTTTTTCCTCCTACTTTATATTACTATGACTGAAGTCTGCTGCTAAATTCAGCTTCATGTTTCACTCAGAACAGTTTTTAATAAATATAGTTAATAGCTAATAGTTATAAAAATGTGTAAACTGTGTGGTTAACGCAGACGAGCGGAGGATTAGCTGGGAAACATCCCATTTATTCACTTTACGTGGAGCCACAGTTAATACTGAATTATGTGTTAGTATCTCTTAATAAGTCATCAGAAATCATAAATCATCTTTAGAAGGAGCAGATGTTTACCTTAAGCTAGCTCAGGACATGTTAACGTTAACTATATTTTAACAGAGCAAGGCGAGCTAATTGCTAGCGTGCTGGGTTGCTTTGAGATGGCTGTCAGAGATGGCAGAGGTATGATCACATGGTCCTGTTTGAGCTATAACAGATGATGTGTTCCAACTTTTATTTCCTTATTGAAGAATAGAGTACTGTAAACAAACTGTAACGTAAATAGTTGTCTCTTGCTGTCTGTAATCCGCCACTGTTGTTGTTGTGATGGGACAGCTTCCTGCCGAGGTAAAGTCAGAGGTTAGAGAGGTGGGGCTATGACATCATCGCCAGCCACAAGTTGCATATTGGCCGTACACACGGAGACACTAAGCCGGCGTCTTCAGATTTATCCACTCTGGAACCCGGTTTCAAAAAGATGCGGTTTCGCCCCCCTAAAACGCCGGCTTCGTGTGGACGAAAGGCTGAACCACATAAAAGCTTTGGCATATGGCTTCGTGTGGACGGGCCCTGAGTTCGTTTCCCTTATCTGTTACTTTACACCTTTATGAGAGCAAAACGGTCCAGACACGTTCCTGACCAAAGAATAAGCTTCTCTGGTCAACCAAAAGTAATATGTCTCCTAAATGTGAAGTATATATGTTATAACATTGTAATTCCTCATAATCCTTGTTCCTTAACTGATTAGGGTTAATCCCATACTCGTAGGTCATAAAATGAGTCAGTTATAATTTCATGCATTTAATCCCTCATTTAAAAGTAGCGTCATACTGCCATGCTATGACGATAGATAAGCAAGGCTCCCGTAGGAATCGCGTATCATAGTCTGAGTTCAAGAATAGTAGCCTGATTAACCAGCCAGTGTTATTAGTATATGCTATCCCACTTAGTATGCTGATGCACCTGCAAACTAATTGGCAATGTTTGTGCACAAAACATTTTTTTCCCTTTTTTTCTTTCTTCTTCTTCTTGTTCTTTTCTTGTTGATTCAAGGATATACATGTATGTCTTAGAATGAATATGTGATGTCTAAATGTGATGGTGTAAAGCCAATTTTTGACCATAATGGGAAGAGTACGTGGCTATCGCGAGTAAATATGTATGTCGTAGAAGGAATATATGATGTCTAAATGTGAGGGTATAAAAGTGAAAGTATATGATCTGGAAAAATCAAGTCATGCTTAAACTGAGAGACCCCCCTTGCGTGAAACACGCCCACTTAATTCTGTTAGATAAAACTCAATAGCTATGCAGTTTTTGGGCTCTTCTCTTTTTCTTTCTTCTTCTCCAGTTCCTATTTCTTTTTTTTGTTGTTTTTTCCTTTTTGTTTGTCCGACTTTTCTTTTTGGAAGAGTTTTTATGCTTTACCCGTTATGCTCTTAGTCTCGGTCTCCACGTAACTTTTCCCACTCTGTGTGATTGGCAATATTAAGCTCTGTGCACCAGGATTGCTTGCCAGTCCTGAGTTTTTTCCTTTTTTTCTTTTTCTTTGGGCCTCCAGTAATATCACACCTGAGGTGACGAAGCCCACCGATGGCATTCATTTTTATAATAACTTTAGTAATAATCTCGTACGGACAACAAGATTGTTTAAACTTTATCATAAGCCGGTAGCTACGGTCCCATAACGGAGCTTCTATTCGACCTGCAGCTCCATCCAAGATCCATCAGGTCCAGCGGCCAGCCACGTGCCGCAATTATTCCCAAGGCAGTGACTCTTTTGCCAAACTAAGACTTTCAGCAGCTCAAGATAACAGACGTTTGAGGACTACCAGAAGGACTTCGCCGTCAGACCATTGCTCCATCAGAATCAAAATCAGAAATACTTTATTGATCCCCAAGGGGAAATTGTTTTTGTTACAGGTGCTCCTTACAAGTGTAAAAAGAATAAGATATAGTGCAAACAAGTGTAGAAAAAGATATAGTTCAAAAAGAAGTAAAATTAAAGCTGCAAGCAGCGTTGAACGGGCCCTCGCACCCCACGCAACTCGGGGCCTGGCGCGGCCACCACCGTGTCGCCAGAGGTCGACCGGCAGACGAGGCGCTGAATGTTCGCCTCCTTCGGACAGTGTAGGAACCAATGCGTAGTGACTTCCCGTCTCCACTGGGTGGCGCTATGACTCTGACTCCTGAGCGTCATGTGGGTGTGTTCATGCCAGGACTATTATCATACATGTGAAGTTTGTAGCAGATTCGACCATTAGATCCCATGTTATAGCAATATCGTGTTTCATGGTGAGACATCAAGTGTCGACGCCATGTCACAGCCACACCGTTCCATGCTGAGCAATTCTCTTAATATGTTTTGATCACACACTTGTGTAGATGGTACACACCAGTTTTGGAGTTAATTGATTCATTTCTGGAGGAGGAGATCATTAAAATACAACACGTGGAAAAGGACAAAAATGACTGTAAATTTCAAAATGGCCGACTTCCTGTCGGGTGTGGCCTATATGTGCAAGAGGCTTTTTTGTGCGTCTGGACACGATACATGTGCATACTGATTTTCGTGCACGTCAGTGAAAGTTGTTATGGGGGACGCTGCACTTTAAGGGGCGTGGTCAAGCCATACGGCCACGCTTATTGATGAAACTCATACTATACATTCAGGTCAGGACTGTTAACAAACATGTGAAGTTTGGTGAAGAATGGACAATGTATGCCAAAGTTATACTAATTTCGTGTTTCATGGCGAGACATCAAACTTCGCCGCCACCTGACGGCCAAGCCGTTTAACTGTGGAAAAATCTTTTAATAACTTTTGATCACAACCTTGTCTAGATCACACACAGTGATTTTGAAGTCATTCTGATTAATCCTGTAGGAGGAGTTCGTTAAAATACAACATGTGGAAAACGCCAAAAATAGCATCAAAATTCAAAATGGCCGACTTCCTGTTGAGTATGGCCAGTGGGTCCAAGAGACTTTTTTGTGCGTCTCGGTGTGATACATGCGTGTACCAATTTTCGTGCATGTCGGTGACACGTGCGGCAGGGGCTGATGTTTAAAGGGCGTGGTCAAGTCATTTGGCCACGCCCATCAACGAAACTCATATCACATGTTCAAGCCTGGACTGTTAACACACATGTGAAGTTTCAGGCAGATATGACCAAGGACACAGAAGTTAATGTCATTAAAGCCATTTTCAATGCGTTTTGGCGAATTTTCGACTTCGCCGCCCTCTGGGCGGAACACCGTTTGACACCTAGTCACAATCTTCATAATGTAGCATTACAAACGTCTTGAGGTCTGTCTGACCAAATTTGAGTTGCATATGGTGAACGTGGTCAGAGCTGCACGTCAAAGTCTAAAAACATCGCTTTTCCTGTCGCCAGCAGGGGGCGCTAGGGTAATTACAAAATTTCTGCATGTAGACGTGTTCAGGGCGGGAATATTATGAATCATGTGAAGTTTGGTGCAGATCGGACGATTAATGCCAAAGTTATAGCAATTTCGTTTTTCATGGCGAGACAAACTTCAAACTTCAAACTTCGCCGCCAAAAAGCCGATTCCGTGTTCGACGGGTAGCGGATCTTTGAATAACTTTTGATCACAAACTTATCTAGTTGGTACACGGCGATTTTGAAGCCGTTTTGATTAATCGTGTAGGAGGAGTTCGTCAAAATATGACACGTGGTAAAACGCCAAAAATGGCCGCTAAATTCAAAATAGCCAACTTCCTGTTGGGCGTGGCCTATGGCTCCAAGAGACTTTTTTGTGCGGCTCGGCATGATCTACATGTGTACCAATTTTCGTGCAGATCCGTGAAAATTGATGAGGAGGGCGCTATTTATAAGGAGATTGCTCTTTAATGGGCGTGGCCTAGCCATTTTGACCCGTCCATTGCCGCGAACCCTAAAATACTTAAATTTACACCGCGACTGATGCGACCGCCAAATTTCAGGAGTTTTTGAGCATGTTAAAACCTCCAAATAAGCGATTTACTTTTGTCGTAATAATAATAATAATTAAAGCTGCAAGCAGCGTTGAACGGGCCCTCGCACCCCACGCAACTCGGGGCCTGGCGTGGCCGCCACCGTGTCGCCAGAGGTCGACCGGCAGACGAGGCGCTGAATGTTCGCCTCCTTCGGACAGTGTAGGAACCAATGCGTAGCGACTTCCCGTCTCCACTGGGTGGCGCTATGACTCTGACTCCTGAGCGTCATGTGGGTGTGTTCATGCCAGGACTATTATCATACATGTGAAGTTTGGAGCAGATTCGACCATTAGATCCCATGTTATAGCAATATCGTGTTTCATGGTGAGACATCAAGTGTCGACGCCATGTCACAGCCACACCGTTCCATACTGAGCAATTCTCTTAATATGTTTTGATCACACACTTGTGTAGATGGTACACACCAGTTTTGGAGTTAATTGATTCATTTCTGGAGGAGGAGATCATTAAAATACAACACGTGGAAAAGGACAAAAATGACTGTAAATTTCAAAATGGCCGACTTCCTATCGGGTGTGGCCTACATGTGCAAGAGGCTTTTTTGTGCGTCTGGACACGATACATGTGCATACTGATTTTCGTGCACGTCGGTGAAAGTTGTTATGGGGGACGCTGCACTTTAAGGGGCTTGGTCAAGCCATACGGCCACGCTTATTGATGAAAGTCATACTATACATTCAGGTCTGGACTGTTAACAAACATGTGAAGTTTGGTGAAGAATGGACAATGTATGCCAAAGTTATACTAATTTCGTGTTTCATGGCGAGACATCAAACTTCGCCGCCACCTGACGGCCAAACCGTTTAACTGTGGAAAAATCTTTTAATAACTTTTGATCACAACCTTGTCTAGATCACACACAGTGATTTTGAAGTCATTCTGATTAATCCTGTAGGAGGAGTTCGTTAAAATACAACATGTGGAAAACGCCAAAAATAGCATCAAAATTCAAAATGGCCGACTTTCTGTTGGGTATGGCCAGTGGGTCCAAGAGACTTTTTTGTGCGTCTCGGTGTGATACATGCGTGTACCAATTTTCGTGCATGTCGGTGACACGTGCCGCAGGGGCTGATGTTTAAAGGGTGTGGCCAAGCCATTTGGCCACGCCCATCAACGAAATTCATATCACATGTTCAGGGCTGTATTGTTAACACACATGTGAAGTTTCAGGCAGATATGACCAAGGACACAGAAGTTAATGTCATTAAAGCCATTTTCAATGCGTTTTGGCGAATTTTCGACTTCGCCGCCCTCTGGGCGGAACACCGTTTGACGCCTAGTCACAATCTTCATAATGTAGCATTACCAACGTCTTGAGGTCTGTCTGACCAAATTTGAGTTGCATATGGTGAACGTGGTCAGAGCTGCACGTCAAAGTCTAAAAACATCGCTTTTCCTGTCGCCAGCAGGGGGCGCTAGGGTAATTACAAAATTTCTGCATGTAGACGTGTTCAGGGCGGGAATATTATGAATCATGCGAAGTTTGGTGCAGATCGGACGATTGATGCGAAAGTTATAGCAATTTCGTTTTTCATGGCGAGACAAACTTCAAACTTCAAACTTCGCCGCCAAAAAGCCGATTCCGTGTTCGACGGGTAGCGGATCTTTGAATAACTTTTGATCACAAACTTATCTAGTTGGTACACGGCGATTTTGAAGCCGTTTTGATTAATCGTGTAGGAGGAGTTCGTCAAAATATGACACGTGGTAAAACGCCAAAAATGGCCGCTAAATTCAAAATAGCCAACTTCCTGTTGGGCTTGGCCTATGGCTCCAAGAGACTTTTTTGTGCGGCTCGGCATGATCTACATGTGTACCGATTTTCGTGCAGATCCGTGAAAATTGATGAGGAGGGCGCTGTTTATAAGGAGATTGCTCTTTAATGGGCGTGGCCTAGCCATTTTGACCCGTCCATTGCCGCGAACCCTAAAATACGTAAATTTACACCGCGACTGATGCGACCGCCAAATTTCAGGAGTTTTTGAGCATGTTAAAACCTCCAAATAAGCGATTTACTTTTGTCGTAATAATAATAATAATAATTCCTTCAATTTCAATAGGGTCCTCGCACGGTACGTGCTCGGGCCCTAATAATAATAATAATAATTCCTTCAATTTCAATAGGGTCCTCGCACGGTACGTGCTCGGGCCCTAAATATAAGAAATATAAGAAAATATACAAAATATATATGAAGAGACCACACAACATAATTTACAATATATACAGGAACCTTATATACAGACTGAACAATACAGTCAGTTATTGCACGGATTATTGAGGAATAAATATGTAATAATTTATTATGAGTTGGTGACAGTGGTGAAACAGTCCAAGGGCAACTCAGAGGGAGGAGTTGTACAGTTTGATGGCTACAGGTAGGAATGATTTCCTGTGGCGCTCAGTGGTGCATTTTGGTGGTATGAGTCTCCCACTGAAAGTACTCTTGTGCCCAACCAGCACATGGTGGAGTGGGTGTGAGACTTTGTCCAAGATAGTTCGCAGCTTAGACAGCATCCTCCTCTCTGACACCACCACCAGAGAGTCACACGCCATTCCCACAACATCACTGGCCTTGCGGATCAGTTTGTTAAGTCATCACTGGCTCCCGTTGGCATCGTCCCGCGGGGAGACTGTGAAGTGAAGCCGAGTGGTAAGCGACAGCTGGGGTCCCCTGAGACATGTCCGATTGGGTCAAAGCTGCAAAGAAAGTAGGCAAGCCTTCCCTCACCTGATACAGCCGCTGTGTTGTGATAAGAGTTGATGTCAAATAGGAGACTTAATTATTCGGATTTTAATTTAGATTTCATTACATAAATAGTTTTGCGTCTGCAATTTATCCAAAGTTACACACTCTTCTCACTATCGCCAAACTGAATAACTGCCAAAATGTATTCTATTGCTTCCACCCATTTACACTTCCTGTGATTTTACATAATTTCATCTCATCTCCATTTGAGATTAATTTCCTCAGTTGTTAAACATTTCATCAAATAAATTTTCATTTATCGCCAAGTCGTTGTCCATGTATGTCCTTTGAACTGAAACTACGATCACTGTATAGAGAACTCATAACTTAGATATTGAGACTGATTTATAATTGATAAGTGTACTGACAAATTAATGATTGATTTACATAGTTATTAATTTGACTACGGTCACTTTCCGTTGAGAGGGTGGTGCCCAAACGACTGGTTCACGATGATAGAAAGGCAATAGAAACTCAAATAACTGCAGAGGACCATCTCTGAATAAAGAACACGTCGAACCTTGAAGCAGACAGTAGCAGAAGACCACATCACTCCGGTGAGCAAAGGACAGGAAACTGAAGCTACAGTTCGCACAGGCACACCAAAATTAGACGATAGAAGATGGGAAAAAAGTTCCCTGGTCTGACGAGTCTCAATTTTCAACATTCACATGAAAGGATCAGAATTTGGCGTAAACAACATGACAGCATGTATCCATCCTGCCTTGTATCAATGATTCAGGCTGGTGATGGTGGTGTAATGGTGTGGGGGATATTAGACACATGAAGTTACATATTTTAAATTATGAAGATATGAAGAATAAAGTTATGAAGACACATGGTTGTGCTTTGTTCTAACTCAGGTAGGGATATTTCAAAAACTAAAGCCCTTTCTGGCAATATGCTCTAGATAATGAGACATTCCAACACTGCTCCAATGACAACTAAAACTCTCTCTCTCTCTTCTCTCTCTCTCGACAGACAGACAGACTGAAAGAGGTGTGTGTGTGTGTGTGTGTGTGTGTGTGTGTGTGTGGGTGTGTGTTTTGATGTGGATGTTTTCAAGCCCCTGTGTCAGCTAGTATTACCCTGTTGAAGTGCCTGTGAGCAAGAACCATGACCTCTAAAGATGTGATTCACTAAGGCGTCTTACTGTAACTGTCATTATCAGTCATACCACGTCTCAGGTCAACTGAGGTGAAGCATGAGGTGCTGCTGAACTGTAACTTGGTGCAGTCTGGCATGTCTCCCACTCATTACACTGCCCCTGTCAGTGGGTTCAATGGTGCGCTGTGCTCCTTGTCAGTCTCAGAGCCCCGGGCTCTCTAAAGACAAGCTATTGTATCGACCTCCCCGAAATAAACAAAGTCTCCTCTCATCTGACCGCCACATCACAGAGAGGCCTTTATGCTGGGGCAGAGAGGTGCAGCACAATGAGGACATTAGTCAAAAAGACCGAAGGGAAAACGACCCAGAGAGACACAAGCCTTGGACGATATGACCCGAGGTGTCATAGTGGTATACAGTGAATGTAGGGAGGATACCTGTGACAGAAAGTTTGTTTTTTTGAATGCACACTGGAAAAGCAGCAAAGTTCCCTATTAAAACTCTAAATGTTTCTGAAAAAATGCAGGCAAAGGTGAAAGCAAAAGACTGGGGATGATTAGGCACCTGATATCTCCTCTCTGCTAAAAATGTATTTAGGGGTGTTGCTAGGAATTCTAATCATCCTGAAAGAGAGAAGCTCTCCCCCTTCAACAGCTAGGAGGCAATACAGCTGTGTTTTTCAGTTGTCGTTCACATGCGTCTGTGGCAACTCATGATGTTTTTAGAAAAGTGCACCCAGTAGAATGCAGATCTCCCCCAGGCAGCAACCCAGGCTGATCAATGCTGCTCGAGACAATTCTTGTGATTCCAGCAGACATGTCCCAGAAGCTAATAAAAATAGAGGCTCATCTATATTTGATGGAGCTGCTGAGCTGCGGAGCGTTGCACGGAGCAGATCAAGTTTTTCAGCTAACAGACACTGTTGGTGATATATAATACAATATAATTATGAGGATGAATTTATTGTTGACAACTAAAACACAGCAAGAATTCTTTAATCCATGTCATTCATGACAGGACTTTTAACGGTATTAACTTTTTTCTGTAGGCTACAGCAAAACAAGGTAGGAAATAACAATAAACACAATTAAAACAGACTTAAAAAAAGAAATAATTTAACACCACAGTCAGCTTACTTATTGATGGTAGAAGCAAAACTATCAAGGAAAAATGACCAAACCAACAAAATCTGCAAGTCTACAAAATCTGGCAGGCAAAACGTTCAGCTTCTGAGATGCTACCAGTGTGGTATGATGCCAGGTGGCCAATAGAACAACACCGGGTTGCAGGCTACCTGCAGAGACTTGAGCCTGCTGACATGTCCATCTCAGCTACCTTACAATCAAGATGATGGTGAAGTTAACAAAAATGAGGACTATATCATCTCATAATATGCCCAAATGTAGTGGATCATAGCATATCAGGTATGGAATCAATCTGCAGACTCTCTGGTTCAAAATGAGACTAAACCTTTGTCAGTTTTTAAACCATGATGAAGGCCAAAATGTGGCCTGCAACATAAGGTAATTGTTGTCCGTTACCTGCCAAGCCAATTTCTGGAAAGCCTGCAGCTCCTACCAGCCAGTTAAGAGGAGTGAGGAGTCAGCAGTCAATGACGATATAAACCACTCAATAGAACAGGTTTTTCAACTATTATGAGTCACTGCAACCAAGAGAGGTGCTTGAGCATGCAGACATACATGTGTACACAAGATATTAGGCTAATTAGTCCAGTAGTTTGTGAGATTAACTGCAGACAGACTGATACACACACTCATACAAAGACACACAAACGACCAAACACATTATCCCCCTCCAGGCTGACTAACACATGTAAGCAAGTGGGCAATAAGCTAGAAATATCCTCTGTTCCACTGGAACTGTTTCTGAATTGTAAATGAAGTGAAATTATTCTGAAAAGTTTAAGTTTTGAGAGGCTGAAACTAATGCAAGAGGAAAAAAAAACAGTTATATTTTCAAAATACATCCATTATTTATTTCCAAAACCTATACCTTTAGTCAGTTCTTGACATGGGGATATCCTGGCTAATATCTAACATACCAGTCTGTGATAATCCAAAAATACTCACAATTTCAGGTTATTTGACTCAAAAATGAGGGGTAGAATTTCATGTAAATGAGGTCTATTGACCAATTCAAAAAAGAAGAGTAAAACTTGTGCTAATGAGTTGGAATGAAGTTGGTTAAGAAGATGTAACAGATCTGGGAGATTATAGCAACACACACACACACACACACACACACACACACACACACACACACACACACACACACCCACACCCACACACAAACTACCAAGCACAGGATTCCCTCAAGGCTGCTCATACTGTAATAATTTATATGTAATGAAATAATCAGCACATATGTAAGAAAAGTTTTGCGCATAATCTAGTAAGTTATTACATTATGAGAAAATGCGTCACACACACACACAAACACAGGAGGCAGGATTGCTGTCTGACGTGCTGACGTACTGCGGTAAGCATGTTGTGTCATTGCCGGTGTTTCTGTGTAAGCGTCTCTCTGCTGCTGTAGCGAACTCTCACCAGCTACTTTTCTTATTCTCCTCACTTCAGCTTTTAAATATCTACTTCACATCTTAACTCACACAACTTATGTTAATCACTCACTCTGCTTCTTTAAACGACTTTCTTATTAATCTTTGCTTGCTTACACATTTTTAGCCTTGTTAGCTACCTTAGCTTAACACTTAGTGATGGCTTCTTCTCCTGCTCTCTCTTGCTCAGTGTGCCAGATGTTTAGCTATTACTCTGCCTCCTTTAGCGACAATGGTACATGTGAGAAATGTAGTTTATTTTCTGCGTTGGAGGCGAGGCTCAGTGAGTTAGAGGCTTGGCTCCGCACCATGGAGAGTCACTCTATAGCTGCGGTAGTTAGCCAGCCCCCTGTAGCCAGCGCAGAGCCACATAGCATAGCCTCTGCTAGCCGTCCTCTGGTACCCCCCGTGCAGCCAGGAGGCTGGGTGACTGTCCGAGGGAAGCGTAGTACCAAGCCGAAGCCCACAGGCTCACCACCAGCCCGTTCACATTTCCAACCGTTTTTCTCCACTCAGCGACACACCTGCTGAGGAGAAAACTCAGCTATGTTCTGAGAAACGTGAAGTTAGCAACACCAGTGACCATAGTCAAATGTTTCCCTGGGGCCAGAGAGGGCGACATTGAATCAAATTTAAAACTGCTAGCTAAGGCTAAATGTAGATTTAGTAAGACTGTTATTCACGTCTGCTCTAATGACATCCGGTTACGTCAATCGAAGGTCACTAAAATTAATGTTGCCTCGGTGCGTCAGTACGCTAAAACTATGTCGGACTCCATAGTTTTCTCTGGACCCCTGCCAAATCTGACCACTGATGATATGTTTAGCCACATGTCATCATTCAATCGCTGGCTGTCCAGGTGGTGTCCAGCAAATGATATGGGCTTCTTTAATAATTGGAAAACCTATTGGGGAAAACCGGGTCTGATTAGGAGAGATGGCATTCATCCTACTTTGGATGGAGCTGCTCTCATATCTAGAAACCTGGACAAGTTTATTAATGATTTAAAACCATGACAACACAGAGTTGAGACTAGGAATCAGAGTCGCAGTCCTAAACGCTTCTCTGAGCTTCTAGTGCAGTTACCCACCCATAGTGCTATACAAACTGTGTCTGTCCCCCAACCACCTAAATTATTTAAATCTAAACTCAAACAAAGAGGAGTTGTGCATAACAACCTGATAAAAATTAAAACCTGATCCGTGACAGAAAGACAAAACAGGAGAATTAAATGTGGACTGTTAAATGTCAGATCTGTCTTCCAAAGCAATGTTAGTAAACAAATTAATATCAGATAATCATATTGATTTACTCAGCCTCACAGAAACCTGGCTGTGTCAAGATGAATATGTTAGTCTAAATGAACCCACTCCTCCCAGTCATAATAATACCCACGTTCCTCGAGGCAGCGGCCGAGGAGGGGGAGTTGCAGCCATTTTTAACTCTAGTCTATTAATCAGCGCTAAACCTAAACTAGATTATGAATCCTTTGAAAGCCTTGTCCTTAGTCTTTTACATCCGACCTGGAAAACCTCACAGCCTCTTCTATTTGTTAGTGTACCGTGCTCCTGGCCCGTATTTGGAATTTTTATCTGAATTCTCAGAGTTTTTATCCAGTTTAGTCCTGAAATCAGGTAAAGTTATTATTGTAGGCGATTTCAATATTCACGTGGACATTGATAATGACTCCCGTTTATCACACTATTAGACTCCACTGGCTTCAGTCAGAGTGTACATAAGCCCACTCACTGTTTTAACCACACCCTCGATCTAGTTCTGGCGTATGGAATTGACATTGATAACTTAATGGTCTTTCCACAGAATCTCTCTCTATCGGATCATTACTTAATAACTTTCGATTTCTTTCTACTCAATTACGTGCCACTCAGTAACACTTACTATACTAGGTGTTTATCTGATAGTGCGGTAGCAACATTTAAGGAAGTGATTCCATCGGCATTAAATTTAATACCATGTCCCTCTGTAACTGAGGTTTCCCGTACTGACTTTAAAGTCTCCAATTATCTTGTCGATAGCGCTGCAGGCTTGCTGTGAACAACACTCAACTCTGTAGCACCTCTTAAAAAGAAGTTTGCAAAGCAAAGAAAGTTTGCTCCTTGGTACAAGTCCCAAACACAAAAATTAAAACAAACATCGTGAAAATTTGAAAGGAATTGGCGATTAACCAAACTGGAAGATTCTCGTTTAGTCTGGTTAGACAGTCTCAAAACATATAGGAGGGCCCTCCGCAATGCCAGAGCAAACTATTACTCATCATTAATAGAAGAAAATAAGAACAACTCCAGGTTTCTTTTCAGCACTGTAGCCAGGCTGACAGAGAGTCACAGCTCTATTGAACCTTGTATTCCTTTAGGCGTTAGCAGTAATGAGTTTGAGCTTTTTTAATGACAAAATTCCAACTATTAGAGGCAAAATTCATGACCTCCTGCCCTCTAACAGTACTAATCTGCCTTCAAACACAGCTATAAGCGCTGATACATCTTTAGATTGCTTCTCCCTGATTTCTCTTCAACAATTGACCATAATGATGTCTTCATCCAAGTCATCAACGTGTCTCTTGGACCCCATCCCAACTAGGCTACTTAAGAAAGTCTTAAGTTTAATTAACACTTACATATTAGACATTATCAATATATCTTTATTAACAGGCTATGTACCACAGTCTTTTAAGGTTGCTGTAATTAAACCTCTGTTAAAAAAGCCCACCCTGGATCCAGAGGTGTTAGCCAACTATAGACCAATATCAAATCTTCCTTTTCTTTCAAATCCTTGAGAAAGTAGTGGCAGACCAGATGTGTGACTTCCTCCATGATAATAATTTATTTGAGGAATTTCAGTCAGGATTAAGGGTGCATCATAGCACAGAGACAGCACTAGTTAAAACTGCAAATGATCTTCTGATTGCCTTGTAGAGGCAGATAATGTATCATCATTTTGTACTTAAGGTCCAAATAAGGTTAGTTACACAAGGCTTAGGAAGCAGCTAGCCAAATATCAGATTTGGCAGTAAAAAGGACCCATAAGCAGGAAACAGGTGTTTTGATAAATTGAGTGGTTCATGCGTAAGTCAAGGAGGAGGTTAAATGAGGTGGAGCATTCTGGGTTAGGGTGACCTGACCGTTGGGACGGATGGGCTAAGTTTGGCAATAGAAACGGCTGTTTTTGGCAGGATGACAAAGGAAAAGGAAGACGAAGGTATTGACGCATGAACCGCAGTTCTAGGTATAAGCAGGAAACCAGGAGAACTATGGATTCCCAGAAAATATGACCCAAACACACACACACACACACACACACACACACACACACACACACACACACACACACACACACACACCCATACACACACCCATGAGTGAGCGAACGCCGAGGATATAAGAACTGGAAGAGAGATTGTTCAGGTGGGCTGTTTCCAACTGATTTGGTGTGTAGACTAGTGTACTGCTGTATGCTAACGTTCTGCGATTTAAGTATCCCCGTTGGCTGTAACTTTTCTCCATGGTTCTCTGAGTCTCTTCATTTCAGTGTTTGCTGGAGTTGAGCATTTTCCTTACAGCCTCAGACCAAGGACTCGTCTCTGTACTTGTTTTCCTAGATCTTAGTGCCGCATTTGACACAATTGACCACCAAAATCCGGCTACAGAGACTGGAACATTCAATTGGCCTTAAAGGTTCTGCACTAAGCTGGTTTAAATCTTACTTATCCGATCGTTCTCAGTTTGCTCACGTTCATAATGAATCATCTTCACGTACTAAAGTTTGTTTTGGAGTACCTCAAGGTTCAGTGCTCGGACCAATTCTATTCACGCTATATATGCTTCCCTTAGGTAACATCATTAGAAATCACTCCATTTCCATTGTTATGCGGATGATATACAGTTGTATTTATCGATAAAACCAGAAGAAATGGACCAATTAACTAAACTTCAGAAATGCCTTAAAGATATAAAAACCTGGATGAGCACCAATTTCCTGATGTTAAATTCAGACAAAACTGAAGTTATTGTTCAGAGACTCTATCTGATGATACAGTTTCTCTGGATGGCATTGCTCTGGCCTCTAGCACCACCGTAAGAAACCTTGGTGTAATATTTGATCAAGATTTGTCTTTTAATTCCCATTTAAAACAAACGTCTCGGACTGTGTTTTTTCATCTGCGTAATATTGAAAAAATTAGGCCTATCCTGTCACAAAAAGATGCAGAGAAATTGACGCGTTTGTTACCTCTAGGCTGGATTACTGTAATTCCCTATTATCAGGCAGCTCTATTAAGTACCTTAAAACTCTCCATCTAATCCAGAACGCGGCGACACGTGTACTGACAGGAACTAAGAAACAAGATCACATTTCTCCTGTTTTAGCTTCTCTGCACTGGCCCCCTGTAAAATCCAGAATTGAATTTAAAATCCTTCTCCTGACTTACAAAGCTCTAAATGATCAGGCTCCATCATATCTTAGAGAGCTCATAGTGCCCTATTATCCCACTAGAACACTGCACTCTCAGAATGCAGGGTTACTCGTGGTCCCTAAAGTTTTCAAAAGTAGAACAGGAGCCAGAGCTTTCAGCTATCAGGCTCCTCTTTTGTGGAATTACCTTCCTGTTTCGGTCCGGAAGGCAGACACCGTCTCCACTTTTAAGACTAGACTTAAGACTTCCCTTTTTGATAAAGCTTATAGTTAGGGCTGGCTCAGGCTTGTCTTCGATTAGCCCATAGTTAGGCTGACATGGGCCTAGTCTGCTGGGGGACCTCCTATAATACACCGAGCCCCTTCTCTCCTACTCTCTCTCTCTCTCTCTCCTTTGCTAACATTCATGTCCTGTTACTGCATCTCCCTAACTTGGCTCTACTGCATGTCACTAACTCGGCTTGTTCTCCAGAGCCTTTGTGCTCCACTGTCTCGCAGGTTATCTCGTATCGCAGCTGTGCCTGGATGGTATGTGGTGTTGTGCTGCTGCTGCCGTGGTCCTGCCTGATGCCTCCCACTGCTGCTGTTACTATTAGTCATACTTGTACTGTTATTATACACATATGATTATTGTCACATACATATATAATCATACTATAAATCGGGCCCGGCGCCACGAGGGGGCAGGAGGGGGCACTGCCCCCTCAATTTAAATTTTTGCCCCCTCAGTTTAACACAGCTGTCTCCCATACCGTCATATATAATTACATTGTTTGTTTCAAGTCATAAACAGTTCTGTAAGTGGACGAAATAAGAATAAATTATTAGTGGTATTAGTCCTTCTTCATATAATGTTGTGTTACGGTCGGGATTGGTTGTGCAGAGTATGAAACACCTTAATCCCTTGTTATTTGCGGTTCAGAACCATGGACAGTGACGTTAGTTGCGCGTTATTATGTTTGAGCCTCACGGCGCACTGTATGCTATGTGGTTTAAGCTAGTTTTCGGTTTATTGTTCTATCAATTTACTTTGCGACAGTTTATTAGCAGGTAAAGATGGATATACGAACGTGGTTTTCTAAAAAAAAACAAAAACCAGAACACTACAGAAGAGACTGCAGCCGTGACCAGTGGCTCCAGCAGCAGAAGTACTTTGGCGGCTGAACTTCACCGGTCAACTTCACCTCCAGATGTTACCCCGGGCCCAGCGCCAGCGAGCTCACCAACACCACTTTGGTGGAGTCAGAGTTCACTGTCGCCCGACATTTTTTGCATACTGAAATGGCCCGATCCACTGAAGCAAAATGGCAGGGCCAGGGAGGTGAAGTTGGTCGACGAGAGAGGGAAAGAGAGCATGCTTTGTCATGAGCAGCAGACCACGTTCTGTTTTGGTCTTTTGATTTTTGTTGTTCAGACATAGGCCTAGTTCATGAAATCTTAATAAATACATTATTTGAATCAATGGTCTTATGATGCTATCTGTGTTGTACTATATGAAAAAGATTTGCCCCCTTGCAATTTTTAATTGCCCCCTCAGTAACTTCATCCGGGCGCCGGGCCTGCTATAAATATATCTGTCTCTCTTTATGTCTCATTGTGTCATATGGATTACTGTTAATTTATAATGTTGATCTGTTCTGTACAACATCTATTGCTCGTCTGTCCATCCTGGAAGAGGGATCCCTCCTCAGTTGCTCTTCCTGAGGTTTCTACCATTTTTTTCCCCCGTTAAAGGGTTTTTTGGGGGGAGTTTTTCCTTATCCGCTGTGAGGGTCCAAAGGACAGAGGGATGTTGTATGCTGTAAAGCCCTTTGAGGCAAATTGTGATTTGTGATATTGGGCTTTATAAATAAAATTGATTGATTGATTGATTGAAAATAACTTAACACACCACTGATAGGAATCATTGAGCGGCCAGTGAGAAAGACATTGTTTTGTAGATTGTTATCTAATATGGTTTGTTGCTTGGATCAGCTAACATTTAAAGTCACTGGCATTATCATGCACGGAACAATTATTTTACATTCTAATATTTACTCAGAGTACTAAATTCAGCATCACCTTTATAAAGACACACACACCCGAGAGGTTACATCAAATTTGGAACTGACTGATGAGTCCTCTGTACCAAACAAATTGTTATTACACTATGCTCTGAATTTATTAGATCATTCAACATTTTTAACACAACAACATTTAGTTTACAGTTTGCGTGGTTTATTTATTTATAAATAAAAATGCAATGACTTATTAAATCATGCAGAAAACTGTTTTTACATTATGCACTTATGGATTCCTTACATTTTGTGCTAAATACTACATTATGAGCTTTTATCACATTTAAGATAAGATAAGATAAGATAAGATAAGATAAGATAAGATAAGATAAGATAAGATAAGATAAACCTTTATTACAGCAGCACACTGAGAAGGACTTACACCCGAACTGCCACAAAGATTCGGAATGACCCGGCCCACCCAGGACACTCTCTATTCACCAGCCTTCCCTCTGGCAGACTCAGAGTCATAAGAGCCCGCACCAACAGACTGAAACACAGCTTCTTCCCCATGGCTGTGAAGAGACTGCTGCAAGAACCATGACCCCCCCCCAGTATATTTTATGACAAGGACATTGTAGCTGCTACAAGAGAGCACCGAACGAAATTTCACTGTATTTATTGCAGTGACAATAAAGCTTCTTCTTCTATTAATCCCACAATTGAGAAATTCCAGTTTTGCAGCAGTCAAGAAGAGAAAGAGAGAGATAAAAAAAAAATAGACATGCAAACATACAAAATACAAGAAACAGCAAAAAATAATAATAATAAGTATAAACAGTGGCATAAAAAGAGCATATTTAGTGCAAAAATATGACTGTGCAAAAGACAACAACGGCGGACAGTAATGCAGTGTAAAAAATGTTAATGAATGAATGTTGCTGGGTGACTCGTACAGTGTAAAGTGACATAGTGTCCATAAAGTGTCCATTGTGCAGTTATTGTGAGCAGTGCTGGTTGTGTATCCTGATAGCAGCAGGCAGGAAGGACCTGCGATAGCGTTTCTTCACACACTTTGGGTAAATCAGTCAATTGCTGAAGGAGCTCTCCAGAGCTTTTATCTCTTCCTGCAGGGGGTGGGAGTCATTAGGTTCCTCAGGCACCAGTTAACAAAGTCCTGGTTCAATTCTCTGTACTCCCTGTCGTCCCCATCTGTGATGAGGCAGACTATGGCGGAATCTTATGGCAGAGTTTAAATTATTACACTATTCCCAACTGAAAAGATTTCAGTCAATATAGCTGCCTACACAGGCTGAGTAGCAGCTCACTAAACAAGGCCCCTGTCAGGTATTGAGGAACCAGGGAAACGGGCTACTGGATCAATACATAGATGAACCAGAATAGAGAATATGGAACTGTTGGAATGCTACTATACAAGTAACCCCAATGAGATGGCTTACATGCAAAAGATGTGGGATGTATGGATGTTTCGAAACCCAACATCTAAGCTGGCAAAGAAACAACTAGTCCCGTGTTCCAACATCCACAAACAGCAACTGCTATCGCAACTAGAGTTGGATGAGGTTCAACAAACATGCTACGGCATCTGGGAGCCAAGACAACAGGTCAAAGTGTGGATGTAATCATCATCCCCACACCCTGAGATTGGGTACCAAGCCCCAGGCCCTTATGACACAGATTCCCTTACAGCAAGGGCGGATGACCTGAGATTAAGAATAATGCATAAACTGGAATTACCGAGGCTAAGTGACAAAGTACCTTCTGAAAGTCTGTCTCGAAAGTCAGCAACAGTAATCCTTGAGATGTTTGGCTACAAGATAAACACCATGAGCCACAAAGAGGTTTACCATCCATGGAGAAGGAGGCTGGAGGCCAAGATCAAGGTGACACAAAAAGAAGTTAGTCAACTCTCAGAGCTGCAGAAAGGTGTGGGGAAGAAAGAGATACTTAGGAAGTACAACAAACTGTCTATACCTGAGGCACTGGAGACTGCCAAGCAAAGGCTCACAGCTCTGGCTACTCACCTAAAAATAAATAAATGTTCTCCACCAAATCAACCAAATCATCCATTCTGAACAATACCGGAAGAGCATGGGCAGAAGGAGGCATCGCATAACAGCAATGCTAAGTAGCTAGTGGATCTGAGAGCAGACCACAGCAATCTCCCACAACAAGAGCCAGTTACCATAACAACGTAGACATCCAGGAAAGAGTATCAGGTATAAAGAGCTGAACAGCACTGAGCCCTGACATGGTCCACACCTACTGGCTAAAGAAACTAACTGCACTCCATGAATGCCTGGCAGCATAAATTAACCAGCTGCTGTTGGATGGGATCCATCTAGAGTGGCTGACCCAAGAATGGACAGTCCTGATCATGAGGGATCCCCAGAGGGGTGCCCTCCTAACTGACTACCGGCCAATAACCTGCCTCTGTTCAACATGGAAGCTCCTGTCAGACATCATAGCAGCTAAATTGAATAGGCACATGGCCCAATACCTGAGCAAGGCCCAGGAAGGAATTGTTAGTAATACCAGGGGAGCCAAGCACCATCTACTGGTCAATAGAGTAGTCACCCAAGACTGCAAGACCAGGCAAACCAACCTGTGCAACCCTGGATCGACTACTAGAAAGCCTACGACTCAGTGCTACACACATGGATACCGAAATGCTTGGAAATGTACAACATCAACAGGACACTAGGAGCCTTCATCAAGAATTCAATGGGGCTGTGGACAACGACTCTGGGAGCCTTCTTTTTTGCTCACAACAGCCCAAAGACACAAATATATGTATATTTATAGTTTCCAGCATTAGCAACAGATACTCATTCATTTCAGACCAAATCTGTGCCAGGCCATGCCCCTCTGGGACAATGCTGTCACCCATAACCCTCTGTTGCTCAGTTGTGGAAACATTTTGGGGTCATGTTTGAACAGTTTAGTATACACAGAGTTTGGTGAGGTTTGAACAAACTGTTATTGATTTATGACTAAATTTTGCCCAAGGCCAATGCATTTGTTTAGAACTGATGGTGCTCTCTAATGAGTGATTTCAAAATAATTTAAGACACATGGCTTTCTGATGATTGGTGCAATGCTTGTAGAGTAAGGTCTATTAATGTGTTAAGCCACGCCACCCTTTACAATATAGTTTAGGAGGAGACGTCAAAAATGTTTTTCCAAAAATTAAAAATGTCATGGTGAGTGAGACCCCATATTGGGCATCTTCAAAATGATTATACACACATAGGTCAGCACTATTTTTGAAAAAAAAAACCAAACAAACATATTGTGCAGGTTTTGTAATGCTTCAACAAACAATTTCTCATTTATAGTCTGATTTGTGTTTTGCCTATTTTTTTATTTTTTTATTTTCTTACATCTTGTGCAAGTTTTGTGATGATTGGCCCAACA
This sequence comes from Cephalopholis sonnerati, assembly GCA_019142605.1. Taxonomy (NCBI): domain Eukaryota; kingdom Metazoa; phylum Chordata; class Actinopteri; order Perciformes; family Serranidae; genus Cephalopholis; species Cephalopholis sonnerati. Next base: position 1,415,670 of record JAGQAX010000009.1, on the reverse strand, counting down.
GTTACAGAGTTAAGGGGGCTTTCACACCGACGGGGGCCTCGTCACCTCCAGTCATTTTAATGAAGGGAGGGCAGCAGAAGGGAAGCAGTTTTAAACAAGGCGGTTGGGGTATGCGGTAGTTGTCGCCCATGTACACAGATAATTCTCTGTAGCACTGAATTTATCTTGTTAAACTTATGGTTGCCACCTGGCTTTAGCCAATCAAATAGCAGGGATAGCAGAAGCCCAGAGGGGACAAGATGGAGGAGCTAAAAAAATGTTGGTGTCTGAATACCCAGAGATATAGTGTTAAGAACTTATGAGGACAACCAGAAGAAAAATTGGGCTTGCGATAGCATTTCCACCAAAGTTCAGATGAATGGTAATGTAGGAATCTTTGGTAACTTTGGTGATTTCTATTGCCTTGCTACACGCTACCTTGCATGTCTGCCAGTATTCACTGGTCATCTGCCTGGCACTAAGATTCAGACTGTGACGGCAGCAGCCCTTCTATTTATGTACCTAGCCACGCAGCTAATGGTTTAGGAGAAGATGTTAAAAATGTTTTGTTTTTTTTTTTTTCAAAAAATTCCCCTAAATACAGCAGCAAGCAGCCGTTTGGGCTTCAAGCCAGCATGGACTGCTTGAAATTTTAAGGTGCAAAGGATCAAGACAAACAGTTTACTACTACTCTATTAAAGATAAGGTGGTCGATGGTTGATTTCAATAAAACTCTCAGGGTATAGTTCAGGTAAGATATTTCCTGCAAGTTTTGTGATGATTGGCCCAATGGTTGTGAAGATAGGTCTATTTATGTGCTGAGCCAAACCCCTTTAAAGTTCACTGGCCAGTATCCTTAAAATGCAATGAGACTGCATTTTAAGGAAACTGACAACAAGCTTTAGACAACTTATGATAAGCTAGTCCACTAAAGATACAAATCAGGCCTACAGTTTAGGAGGGTAAGTCAAAAATGCGTTTTTCTATCCAGGCGGACCTCAGTGGTTCTGAGCTGGACTCATGTCAAATATCAAGTCGGTCAGACTCGCATTGTGAAGGGGACGGCTTTTCAAAAATTGCATTTTTGGGGCAGGATTACAGTGGCCCCATTGCGGACAGCATTTGCACACAACTTCCAATCATTACTGAAAATTTCATGTGTCCACAATATACCGTGTCAGGGGAATTTGCAAGAACATTTCTACAGAACAAAAGTAATAAATTCACACAAAAACAATTGGGTTTCAGCCCTTAGGCTGGAACCCCTAATTTAAGCTGCAAGCAGCAATGAATGGGCGCTTGCAGCTTAGCACATGGCAGGGGGTATTTACAGAATTCCAGTTGATATAGCTGTGCATCTTGGTGAAAGTCAGAAATGGTATTTCCTGGGTGTGGTGTGGGAATTAAGGAGTTTTTATTGTGGGGCAAATCTCTGTATCTTGAGGTGATGACCATTTAGTAGGGAGAAAGTTTCCTGTTTTTGCTTAACCTTTGACTGGGAAGGGGGTAATTTCCTTTACAAGTGTAGCTGGTGGGTGTGAGAATGCTTTGGGTCTTCTCTCCATGCTGCATGTATTAAAGAGACTTGATTCCTCACGCCGAGCCTGTCACTTCTTCAGAGAGGAGAATTTCCCTCACATTTGACGACGAGGATGGGATGGACGTTCTGCTAATCTACACCTGAGGCTTGACTGAGAGTTGAACTGCTGGCAGGAGTCTCTAGAAGGCTCAAGGAAAGTTCCGCTCCAACAAATTGAGGACAGGATCCTGCCTGAAGTCAGGAACGGGTGGCGGACAACGGACGTTCCATCTACTTTTTAAGAAGTGAGTACGGTGTTATGAATCATTTTCTCAGGTAGTTGTTTTGTAGTTAGGTACCTGTTTCCATGTGAATTCTTTGAGTGTGGTGTTGGAAACGAGTTTGCACATAAATCCAGAAAAGCGGTAGTGAAACTCAACTCATGAGCGTGTGTGTAGGCCTCTCTCCAGGGTATTCCCTTTGTGAGAGTGGGGCTTGTTGGCATATAACTCCTTTGTGGTATTGTAGACCAGTTCTATGTAATTCTGGTGAAAAAAGGTTTTTAGAACTGACTTAGGGAAAGCAAAAGAAGGAAAATAAATAAAAGGAGTTTGAAAGAGGGTGGAGGAGTTCTAGATAATCCTCATAGAATATATATTTGTTGCAGAACAAATCCTAGAATAGAATATAATAATCTATTGTTATATTTTTTTCAAATGATGGGTACATTTAGTACAGATTGTTTAGGAAGGTGCAGAGTATTGTTAGAGGAAAATGAGCCGAAGAAACAGAAAGTGGATTGGCAAGCTTTCCAAAAGTGGGAAGGGGAAGCTAAAGTGAGGGAAGCTATATCCTCAGCAGGCTTGATGTTAAAGCAAGAACTGAAAGACAAGAGTAAGTGTGAAAAGAAGGAAAAACAGAAACGTAGGGCAAGAGATAGGGCTCTACCTCCTCCATATGCTATCTCGTCTGCTGCAGCCCCCTCTTCTCAAGAGGCACATGGCCCTGATGCTGAGCAACTTCAAAGAGACTCTGAAAGGGACGGGGAAGAGGCATCATTGTACCCTGACCTTTCTGCTATTCATCTGACCCCCAAGAGAACAAAAACTAACCTTACTCCCTCCAGACAGTGTGTTTTTCCACTGGCACCATCTTCTTCTATTGGTTGCAGAGCCAAAGGGGCAAAGGGGGTGTTCACCAAATGCCCATGATGGTCTTTCCCAACCCCCAGCCATGACCAGCAGGGGACCAAGTACAAGGCCACTTGGATCCAGAAGTGCTTGTGTACAGACCATGGCAGCGAGATGAGCTAAAGGAGGTTGCAGAGGAGCTGCCTGATCCACAAAAGACTGGAGGTGAAAAATAGGTCACAGCCATGCAACATTATTGGCCTTGTATAATCCAACCCTGCAGGAAGTCAAGGCTGTTTGTCGCAGATGTTTGAAGCTCTGATGGGCCAACACTTGACAAGCCACGTGGTCCACGAGCCCAGCAGTTGGATCAAGGGATTTCACCGCAATCACGGACAGGTTGTATGATGCAGTGCGCATCAAGAAAGGTACAGCAGCACTGACAGCCACATGTTGAGGTGCTACAGATGTGAAGGCTTTGGGCATATTTCACGTGATTGTGCTACTCCTTGGACTGAGAAACAAGAAGGACAAGATCAGGGGGACTCCTGGCCATATGCACTACCTCAGGGGCCCTCTGCTCATTCTCTAGGATTACCGTTAATGCAGCCATAAAACACAGTGGAGGCAGGTCAGAGCATTGAGCAGCACACAGAGATAAACAAAGACACACAGACATAGACACATGCATTTACACAATTACATTTATGTTACTGACTGATGAAGAGGAGGCATTGATATCAACAGTGCTTGAGATCTTGTGTTCTAGAAGGAAGTTTGATTTTGGGAATACAAAGGGGGCAACTCCTGTTATTGTTACCATGTAAAGGACAATATCCACTCAGCCCAGAGGCTATTCAAAGCATTACTCCTGTCATTCAGTCACTAATAGATCAAGGTACCATTGTGGAATGTCCTAATTCATCATGTAACACCCCCATCCTAACTCTAAAGAAACCAAATGGGGGTTGGAGGCCAGTCCAAGACCTCAGGGCAATAAATGAGGCTGTGCAACACCCAGCCCCCATTGTCCCAAATGTAGCAACACTGCTTTTACAGGTGCCAGCAGACTCCTGTTGGCTTTTCTGTCACAGATTTGGGCAAATGCATATTTTAGAATTCCTGTTCATCCTGACTCACAGTTTTGGTTTGCTTTCACTTTCAATGGTAAAGGTTACACCTGGACCAGAATGCCACAGGGTTTTGCCTCCAGATCAACTTTGTTTTCTGTGGCTGTGGCAGAAAACCTGTCGTATTATCAGCCAATGCATGGTAGTACACTTGTGCAGTATGGTGAAGATCTCTTGGTGTGTTCCACCACACAAGAAAATTGTAAAGCTGACACAGTGTTGCTGTTTTGCTTTTTGGCTGAAAACGGTCACAACATTTCAAAAGATACGCTGCAGCTAGTGTACCAATCAGCGCGTTATCTTGGCCATATCATCACTCCGGAGGGTTGTAAAGTGGGTCCGGACCGCATCCAGGTGATCTTGGATGTTCCAAATCTGTGCACTAAAACATAAATGATGTCCTTTTTGGGCTTAGTATGCTTTTTCTATCCACAGATTCATGTTTTTGTGGAGATCTCCCAACCCCTGTATGACATTACTCAGGGGGAAAGACATTTGGCCATGACTGACATATGGACTTTGCCAGACAAAACCTGCTCACCTGACTCCAGCAAGACTTCTACGCTGGAAACTGTATTACTGACCATGTCTACTGTTACCTTGAAACAGTGAAATTTTTTTTAACTAATCAACATTACTCCCCACAGCTGAAGATGGATAACCACATCCCTGTCTGAAACTGAAAACCATGTTTTTAAGTTAATCTTTTCAAAGGTCAAAGCTGCCTTTCCTGAGCCTCATTGATACAACTCCACAACTTGAGACTGGGTGGAGATCAAAGATCTCAGAAGACAACACTGGCGGCAGCCACGGTTGATTGGGCCATATCAGGTGCTGCTGATGACTCCCACTGCCGTCCGGATAGCTGAGAGGGACACACGGATCCATGCATCCCAGTATGAGGACTACAGTTTTCATCACTGGCCCGGTAACCACAGCTGTGATTACCAGGGTCTGCAGCTGAGCAGCAACGTGACAGGCATCTCTACAGAGGTCAAGCCTGGGAAGAACTGGACTTAACACATGTTTAGATATTTACACCTGATCCATCAAAGATGCTTGGAAATGGACTGATATCATCGATGGTGCAAGAAGACACAGAGGGGAGATGTGGCATTGGCATGCCATCAACACAGAGTCAAGACACCCCAAGAGAAGGCCAGATCAGAATCATTAGACAATAAAGTGAGCAGAAGAACTGGAAACTTTTAGGGTTTGATGATGGTGACTCAATCATAGACAAATGATACAATTTTTACTTTTTGACTTCAAATTGACTGTTTTATATAAAATGTTTATGTTGTGTTATTTTAATATTCTTAACAAACAATTGTGAGATCAATTTGAATCTTTTGTGTAACATTTTTTGATTTTATGGAGATTAATTCCCATTATGGTGTGTTGACACTTTGTGTCAAGAGGAGGGGATGTGGGAATTGCTGGTGGGTGTGACCTAGGATCAAAGCTTAGATTTAGTATAAAGGTCTGTACATTTTGAAGATTGTCAGAGAACGCTTTGGGTCTTCTCTCCATGCTGCATGTATTAAAGAGACTTGATTCCTTACACCGAGTCCGTGCACTTCGTCAGAGAGGAGAATTTCCCTCACAGTGGCATTGGAAGAATTTTGTACCAATTATTGTGCCCACTTTGGTGCATGGGGGACACACAGTAATTATATGTTATGTTGCTGGATATCATGTATAGACCATGCCAGACACTTATGTTTATACGGAAATTTGACACCTCATCACGGCCACATTGTTTGTCTTTAGATAGCATAGACAACATTTTTAGGCCCCCTTATCCTCTAAAAATGTAATTTATTTGCATAATAGTAGTAATAATAATAATTATTATGATTATTATTATAATTGGTTTCTCAGGACACACAAAAAAACGTTTAGGGAACGGATTAAAACAAAACTAGAAATACCACCCCACTGTTGTATGTCATTGTGCATATGTATGTTTCTCTCACAGTATCTATGTCTGTCTGTCATGTCACATTGTCCCCCCAACAGCATAGATCTATACAATCAGCACAGTTTCAAGGTGGACACCCAAGATGAGTGTTACCAATTTAGTATCTGACTAAATGTCTCCCCTTTTGTTCCTGAGATGAGACAATGAATAATGGCCAAAAAAGTATTTTATGCTAAAATTTATGATGTCACAGTGAAGCTGACCTTTGACCTTTTGGATAGAAAATGTCATCACTTTATTTATTTTTTCTTTTAGACATGTGTGTAGAGTTTGTTATAATTACCATATAAATTCTTGACTTATGGTCAAAAACTTATGGTCACACTGACCTTGACCTTTGACCACAAAATTCTAAAAACTTTTTCCTACAATCCAAATGGATGTTTGTGTCAAATTTAAAGAAATTCCCTTGAAGTGTTCTTGAGACATTGTGTTCATGAGAATGGGGCTGTTTTAAGGTCACAGTGACCTTGACCACTGAAATCAAATCAGGTCATTGTTGTGTCTAAATGAACGTCTGTGCGAAATTTGAACAAATTCCCTCACGGTGTTCTTGACATATCAGGTTCACAAGAATGAAACAGCTGAGGTCACACAGACTTGACCTTTGACCTAAGACCACCAAAATCTTAACAGCTCATTCCCAAGTCCAACTGAATGTTTCTACCGCATTTTAGGATATTCCCTCGAGGCATTCTTGAGATATTACATTTTTAGAGATATTACATACATTCATGAGAATAAGACAGACAAGGTCACAGCTACCTTAACCTTTGACCATCAAAAACTAATCAGTTCCTTGTTGAGTGCAAGTGCACATTTGTTCCAAATTTTAAACCCCCTGAGTCGTTCGGGTTAGGGTGGCATAAAAATACTTGAAGAGAGCACTCGACAGTCATCGACAGTGTTTGCATAATTGTTCTCACTGGCAGAGCAGCCTGGGGGATATTTAGAGTATATGGCTACATTTTCTATTTCAGAATTGAAAACACTACAACAGAATAAAGCTCATTTGGGTATAAAAAATAATAATACTTGATTAGATCACACATCACTTGTTGGGGGCATTATGAGAGACAGAAGAAATCGAGGCAGCACAGGCTCAGACAGGATGGTTTTAACAGGCTGAGTGGTACTGTCCATAACTAATAACTTCAGTAAATGCATGACTTTAGTGTCCACTGAACCCCTTGACGCCTGAATTTATTTACAGTTATATAAAAAAAAATGTATTATTTGTGTTTTTGCTTTCAAGCTGATGCTAAATTAAGTGGAGATCGTTAATTTGTCTATAGCACACAGAATAGATATAAATTTAGGTATGATGGAAATTAGCGACAACAGGCATGAATGATAATATTAATGGTAAAAACCAGTGCTTGGAAAAGGTTCCTAGGTATATACTGAATATGCACTGACGGGCATGGGGGGAATACATACACTATCTCAGCTGCAGTCTGAATGGAAGTGGTGTGATGCAAATTCGTGACAATAGACGTCAAGGGGTTAATCAGTGCCTTACCTCGAGCAGCTGATCGACTTTGGTTTGCAACCATAATATTCTTCAAGCGATTCAAGAAGGCTTTGCAGCGGTAGATGACCAGATTCATGGCGCAGGCATCTGAAAGAACAAGGACAACACGAGACAACTGGGGTTATTCGCATATGAACTAAATGATTTCCAGAGTACCATAAACCTCAACAATCACGTGACACTACCTCCTGTGAGTTTGGACTGGCAGTTCACAAACTCTGCGTGTCTGGGGGGAACGTAGCTCTTCCGTCGGGCCTGCAGGGTTCTGGATGCAGAGCCTGGTGAGGAGTCACTGGGACCAGGTTCCGCCTCACGTTGAGCACTCTGACTGACTCTTCCCCGGCGGCCAGCCTTGCCCAAACTCCCTGCTTTCTCTTCCCAGTAGGTCTGGCAGGCATGGTACAGGATCTGGACAAAGATACACTTGTCTGCTGATGAGCTGGCTACCCACTGGTCCACGGCATTGTCAAAGACCAGGTCAAACTCTGGGCTGTCCTGGAAGAGCGCGACACAGTCGAGAGGACAAAACTGGCAAGCAACTTCACATATATAACTTATTATAACAGATATGTTAATGGACCACTACTGGTAAGAACAACATGTGAATGCTGCTGACCTTGTTGGGGTTGATGCCATTGACCTGTCGGAGCTGCTCTACCGTCCACTGGGACCTCCTAGTGAAGGAGGGGGAGCCACCAAACTGCTTCACCTTTGTAATAAGGAGCTGATGTGGCCTTTTGTTGGTCACTAGGTAAACAGATCATATACAAAATATAATATTCCCATTAAAAGCCTTCAATAATACTTTAAAAGGTTTACATAACAAAAGACACTGAAAATGCCAAACTGAGAAATGGTAGATGGACTGCAGTTGTATAGCGTTTTTGTAGTTGACCATGCAAAGCTCTATTTACACGAAATGTCACATTCAACCATTCACACATATAGTCACACACTGATGGCCAAGGCTGCCATACATGGTGCCCCCTGCTACTCAGTAACCATTTACATGCTCTCACACACAGATGGAACAGCCATCTGGAGCAATTTGGGGTTCAGTGTCTTGGAGGAGCTAGGAATCAAACTGCCAATCCTCTGAGGACAACCCACTCTACCTCTGAGCCCCTGATCCTGAGTTTAACTTTTGTGGCCTTGACTTGTTAATCATTTCTGTCAGAGACACTTTTGTCAACTAACAGACTATTAATAGTTAATGGTTGTACAGTTAGATTTGGTAATAAAGGCTCTGCTTTTTGAGGTAGCAGCATATTGTCTGCTGAGTCAGTGATATATTTTAAATTGCTTCTTAAAATCTGCTCAAAAAAGTGTTTTATTAATTTTAGCACACTGCTTATTTTATGTATGTCTCATTTGATTATTTTCATTGTTTTTATCTGGTGTTGTCAGCGGTTTTATATTCTTTTATTTTTTATTAGTCGGATTGTTTGATTTGCTTTAGTGCAATCTATAGGGCAATTAGTTGCCAACTTTGCTTATCTGAGTCAGTGATGATATTTTATCTTTTTTTTTTATTTTTTGTTCTTTGTATTTTCTTAAAATTGCCTCATTTTATTTGGTTGAACTCTGCATCAACCATGAAAAGCACTTTGTAACTTCATAAATAAAGTTTATTATTATGATGATTAATAATAATAATAATAATAATAATAATAATAATAATAATAATAATAATATTATTATTATTATTATTATTATTATTATTATTATTATTGTTATTAGTAGTAGTAGTAGTGTTAGTATTAGTAGTGTTATTATTATTAATAGTAGTAGTAGTAGTATCGGTGAATATCAGACATTTAGCTATACAATTATACCAGTCACTTAGGAAGAGGTTGGAGGTGGTGGAGAAAGATGCTGCAGTGCAGTAATGGCACAGAGTGTTTAGGACATGAGGGTGTAAACCCTTTATCACAGGACTGTCAAACCTCTTCTGCCTAACTTTTGCCTCTTTTTCTGACAAAAAATATGACAACATCGCCTTCATCAAATGTGTTTGAGACAAATGGAAGGGTTATCACATCAATACTTTCTTATGTATTGATGTAACGAGGAGGGAAAAGCATCAGAAAATAAATATATAAAGAGGGGAAAATAGGCATTTAACATTTTTTTCATTTAACATATTTTCAATGGAGCTGTTCACATGAAATTTACACCAGACTTTGATATTATCTCAATAAAACCATACATGTAAAGAAATCACAACATTACAATCCATCAAAAAAGGTATGTGCAATACAGTGGAATAATGCAGGGAAAAAAGTATTGAACATGCCAACTGAAATGTATTTAACAATTGGAGGAGAAGCTTTTGAGAAGCTTTTGTTTGCATTGCCAACTTTTAGGTTGTATGAAGAAATCAATCTATCACAGTGTTCAGATGAGATTTTGGTCCATTGTTCCACACATACAGTCTTTCCATCTAGAAGATTCTGAGGGGCAGCTGGTGAATCTTGATCTTCAAATTCTTTCACAAATGTTTCATCAGGTTTCAGTCTGGTGATCATCTGGGTCATTCCACCACCTTTATTTTCTTCCTCTGGAACCAGTTGAGACTCTTCTTCGCAGTAAGTTTTGGATCTTTGTCATGCTGGTCCACCTGTGTCTCACCCACACAGTCCTGGTGGATGGCAACAGATTCTGGCAAGAAATGCCTGGAACATGGCTCCAGTCATCTTCCCTTTGATACTTTGGATTCTGCTGGTACCATGGTGGTGGTTGCCACCCACCAGGATGGTGAGGATGAGAAACGGGTGGACCTTTAGCGCGACAAAGATCCAAAACATACTGCAAAGAGTCTCAACTGGTTCCAGAGGAAGAAAATAAAGGTGTTGGAATGACCCAGTTGATCACCAGAATGAAACCTGATAAAACATTTGTTGAAGAAGCTGAAGATCAAGATTCACCAGCAGACCCTGAGAACAAATCTTCTCTATTTAAAGATTGTCTGTTTGGAGGAATGGACCTAAATCCCATGTGAACACTGGGACACATTGATTTCTTCATCCAGGAAGCATCTCATGCATACTTATTTTTGCTACTGCATATGTACAGTACAGGCCAAAAGTTTGGACACACCTTCTCATTCAATGAGTTTTCTTTATTTTCATGACTATTTACATTGTAGATTCTCACTGAAGGCATCAAAACTATGAATGAACACATGTGGAGTTATGTACTTAACAAAAAAAGGTGAAATAACTGAAAACATGTTTTATATTCTAGTTTCTTCAAAATAGCCACCCATTGCTCTGATTACTGCTTTGCACACTCTTGGCATTCTCTCCATGAGCTTCAAGAGGCAGTCACCTGAAATGGTTTTCACTTCACAGGTGTGCCTTATCAGGGTTAATTAGTGGAATTTCTTGCTTTATCAATGGGGTTGGGACCATCAGTTGTGTTGTGCAGAAGTCAGGTTAATACACAGCCGACAGCCCTATTGGACAACTGTTAAAATTCATATTATGGCAAGAACCAATCAGCTAACTAAAGAAAAACGAGTGGCCATCATTACTTTAAGAAATGAAGGTCAGTCAGTCCGGAAAATTGCAAAAACTTTAAATGTGTCCCCAAGTGGAGTCGCAAAAACCATCAAGCGCTACAACGAAACTGGCACACATGAGGACCGACCCAGGAAAGGAAGACCAAGAGTCACCTCTGCTTCTGAGTTCATCCGAGTCACCAGCCTCAGAAATCGAAAGTTAACAGCAGCTCAGATCAGAGACCAGATGAATGCCACACAGAGTTCTAGCAGCAGACCCATCTCTAGAACAACTGTTAAGGGGAGACTGCGCGAATCAGGCCTTCATGGTCAAATAGCTGCTAGGAAACCACTGCTAAGGAGAGGCAACAAGCAGAAGAGATTTGTTTGGGCCAAGAAACACAAGGAATGGACATTATACCAGTGGAAATCTGTGCTTTGAGTCCAAATTTGAGATCTTTGGTTCCAACCGCCGTGTCTTTGTGAGACGCAGAAAAGGTGAACGGATGGATTCCACATGCCTGGTTCCCACTGTGAAGCATGGAGGAGGAGGTGTGATGGTGTGGGGGTGTTTTGCTGGTGACACTGTTGGGGATTTATTCAAAATTGAAGGCACACTGAACCAGCATGGCTACCACAGCATCCTGCAGCGACATGCCATCCCATCAGGTTTGCATTTAGTTGGACGATCATTTATTTTTCAACAGGACAATGACTCCAAACACACCTCCAGGCTGTGTAAGGGCTATTTGACCAAGAAGGAGAGTGATGGAGTGCTGCGGCAGATGACCTGACCTCCACAGTCACCGGACCTGAACCCAATCGAGATGGTTTGGGGTGAGCTGGACCGTAGAGTGAAGGCAAAGGGGCCAACAAGCGCTAAACACCTCTGGGAACTCCTTCAAGACTGTTGGAAAACCATTTCAGGTGACTACCTCTTGAAGCTCATGGAGAGAATGCCAAGAGTGTGCAAAGCAGTAATCAGAGCTAAGGGTGGCTATTTTGAAGAAACTAAAATATAAAACATGTTTTCAGTTATTTCACCTTTTTTTGTTAATTACATAACTCCACGTGTTCATTCATAGTTTTGATGCCTTCAGTGAGAATCTACAATGTAAATAGTCATGAAAATAAAGAAAACGCATTGAATGAGAAGGTGTGTGTGGCCTGTACTGTATATACAGTATATATATATATATATATATATATATATATATATCACTGCCTGAACTAATGCAGCGTTTCATATTACATTTAAAGATCATTTAAAAAAAAAAAATCGATAAATTAATAACATAAAGACTACATCTTAAATATTTTTTTTCCAAGAATAATGGATTTGACTACTTTTTTTTCTTCTTTTTTGTTTTCTTTTTTGTTAAATGCAGTACAGACATGGTTGGGTACAAATTTCAAATAAGAGGTGAGGATTCTGTAGTGCACTCGGTTTTACACAGAAGAAGATTTACATCACATCCTAACAAGTCTTACTAACTCAGTATTTTATTAGGGGTTCAAGCCCGAAGGGCTGAAACCCTATTGTTTTCCTACTGTTTTATTATTAGGGCCCGAGCACGAACCGTGCGAGGACCCTATTGTTTTCCTTAGGATTATTAGGGCCCGAGCACGAACCGTGCGAGGACCCTATTGTTTTCCTTAGGATTATTATTAGGGCCCGAGCACGTACCGTGCGAGGACCCTATTGTTTTCCTTAGGATTATTATTATTATTATTAGGGACCGAGCCCGTAGGGCAAGGACCCTATTGAAATTGCAGAGCACAAAATCAGGAAAAGAGCCGGTCAGAGGGTCCTATAGCGCTCCACATCGAGAAAAGTCGTCGCCAAAGGCGACGACCTAAATCCTCATTGCATTCTGAGCGCAGGGATATATAGTGTCGTCGCCTTCGGCGACGACACTATTGTTTTTGCAAAGTTTATTATTATTATTCTTCTTCTTCCGCCGCGACTTCGAACCCAAATTTGACCCCCTAAACATGCTCAAAAACTCACCAAAATTGGCACGCATATCCGGCCTGGCGAAAAATTTGATAAAATGAAAAAATTAACCCCCAAAATGCCAAAATGGGCTCTCTAGCGCCACCTAGGCATCTGGGCACACCAAAATCGCCCGCCACGGCCCGTAGGAATGTCGTAGAAAGATCAAACAAAAACCGGCTTGTTCGTCTCTTCAAGACCTACAAATGATCCAGGGCGCCCATAGCCCTAAAACCAACAGGAAGTGAGCTATTTGCCCTTTCAAAGTAAAATTTTGCCTGAAAATGAGCCTTCTCCAAAAACTATCTTCTCCGAGGCCGTTTATCGTAACGACCTGAATGTTGCTCAGGTGACAGTTCACACCCTTATGAAAAAAACTTCTGCGTAATTTTTTCATTACTGGCCCGGTTTTAATTTTATACGCTCTCAAAGCGCCTGACGCACACACATTTTGAAAATCCTCGAAATTTCTCCCATAGGAAATGAATGGGAGAAGAGAAGAAAATCACCAACACTCGGTGTTAAACAAAGTTTAATAACATTGGCATGGTTTCAGCTACAGACTCCATTAAAACTGGAAAATGTTGCCGCAGTTATCGTCTATTCACACATGTTCTCATTTTTTTTGTAGCTGTTACGGTTTTTGATCAGTGCCCCCAAAAGTACCATGAGCAAATCAGGCGAAATTTGGAGTTTATAATGGGTGTCTATGAGACGGAATGTTTGCCGCTAGAGTGCGGAGCTGCTCTGAAAACTGTCCAAAAAACTTTTTGAAACTGCTCCTACGGGCACATACTTTAAGCTAGACACACCATTGTCTCAAAAGTAGTAGAGATTTTTGTCCTGATTCATAAAAGTGTCTCCTTTTCACACTGACGGGAACAGAATTTGAACTGTGCGCCTCCAAAGACAATGAGAACCCTCCTTCTTCCCCATCCGCTCCAATGCATTTTCTGACTGCTGATCTCAGGAGAAAAGCTTAACTGCCTTCATGTTTAACTCGCTAAAATATCCATATTTCTGCGTCTACGTGGAAAATAAGGACATCACAATGATCCCCACATTCTTCCGGTCGTCACCATATCTTTCTTTCATTCGTAGCTGAAACGGTGTGGTCACCCGAGCGATTTGTTCGACGTGTCGCTTTTTGGCCACAGACTGAAGAAAATGCTGTGTCACTGACCTACTTTCAGCTGCACCTGTGTGTCTCTCCTCTGCTCTGTGTTGCTATGACGACCACTGCCTTTGATTGACAGCTGCTCATCAAGCATCACACTGTGGATTGGATCCAGTCTAATGTCTATTGGCTACACCAGGGCTTCTCTCATATTAGTCCCGCCCTGAAATTTACATGGTGTGGCCTATATTTCATGTACAATCAGCCGTTAATATGTCAGCCGTCACACTTAGCTTTACCGCCATAAAACAGGAAGTAGTTTATAACTCCAGCATACATGCTCCAATCGTCCCCAAACTTCACAGGATTGATCACAGCCCCGCCCTGAACACACCCATGTGTCAATAGTTGGGATTACACACAGCGCCCCCTACTGGCAACAGGAAGTACATCTTTTCACACACTTTTCCTTGGATTTACCCAAAATTTACATACTGTGGTCTGTACCTCGTGTACATTCAAACTTTCACAAGTCAGGCGTCACACTAAGTGTACCGCCACAAAACAGGAAGTAGTTTATATCTCCGGCATACATGCTCCAATCTTCCTTAAACTTCACAGGATTACTAACCGTCCAGCTACAGGCCGAAACGGGCAACGGGCAAGGGGCTAGGGGCAACGGGCAATGGGCAACGGGCAACGGGCAACGTGGCGTGAGTGCGAGGTCCCGCAAAACGCTGCTTGCAGCTTTAATTATTATTATTATTATTATTATTATTATTATTTTTTTCCGCGACTTTAAACGCATTTTTGGGGGCTTTAACATATTCGAAAACTCACCAAATTTGGCATGCACATTCGTCTTGGTGAAAATTTATGTGTACGCAAAATTTAAACGATGCGCGTTGCAAAATGGCGAAATGGCGCCCCCTAGAAAATTTCAATCGGCTCCCACCGGCAGCCCGTTTGACCAAATTCCACGAAATTCGGGGAGGTCGTGTATCATCCCAAGACGCGCGAAAATGCGCAGTTGGACTTTTTTCTAAAACCAACAGAAAGCCGGCTATTTTGATTTGAATATTCATTTTTTTACCGATTTTGGCGATTTCCAAGATTTCTCTCAGAGCTATCTTCTCCTACACGGTTCATTGGATCGGCTTCAAATTTGGCGTGCTGGAACTAGACCACTTGATGATCAAAAGTTATCATACGATTTTCCCTACGTTAAACGGTTTGGCCATCAGGTGGCGGCGAAGTTTGACGTCTCGCCAAAAAAACCCCCAAAAAACAAAAGTGCTATTACTTGGGCATGATAAGTCCGATCGGCACAAAACTTGCTGGGTATGATCGTAGTCCGGCCTTCATCACGCCAACATCAAAAAATTCCCCCGTTCTCAAAGCGCCCCCTGCTGGCGACAGGAAAAGCGATGTTTTAGACTTTGAGGTGCTACTCTCAGCACGTTCAGTATATCCAACTCAAAATTGGTCAGAAAGGCCTCAACACGTTGGTAATGCTACATGATGAAGATTTGTGACGTATCGCCGAACGGCGTTCCGCCCACAGGGCGGCGAAGTCAACGGTTCGCCAAAACGCAGTTAAGTGGCCTTAACTTCAGTGTCCTTGGTCATATCTGCCTGAAACTTCACATGTGTGTTAACAGTCCAGCCCTGAACATGTGATATGAATTTCGTTGATGGGCGTGGCCAAATGGCTTGGCCACACCCTTTAAACATCAGCCCCTACGGCACGGTTCACTGACATGCATGAAAATTGGTACACATATGTATCACATCCAGACGCACAAAAAAGCCTCTTGGACCCATTGGCTACACCCAACAGGAAGTCAGCCATTTTGAATTTGACGCCAGATTGGGCGATTCGCACTCCTCGTACTTTTTCTATCTCCTCCTACATGATTCATCGGATCGGCTTCAAATTTGGCGTGCATCAACTAGACCACTTGATGATCAAAAGTTATCATACGATTTTCCCTATGTTAAACGGTTTGGCTGTCAGGTGGCGGCGAAGTTTGACGTCTCGCCGAAAAAACAAAAGTGCTATTACTTGGGCATGATAAGTCCGATCGGCACAAAACTTGCTGGGTATGATCGTAGTCTGGCCTCTATCACGCCAACATCAAAAAATTCCCCCGTTCTCAAAGCGCCCCCTGCTGGCAACAGGAAAAGCGATGTTTTAGACTTTGAGGTGCTACTCTCAGCACGTTCAGTATATCCAACTCAAAATTGGTCAGAAAGGCCTCAACACGTTGGTAATGCTACATGATGAAGATTTGTGACGTATCGCCGAACGGCGTTCCGCCCACAGGGCGGCGAAGTCAACAGTTCGCCAAAATGCAGTTAAGTGGCCTTAACTTCAGTGTCCTTGGTCATATCTGCCTGAAACTTTACATGTGTGTTAACAGTCCAGCCCTGAACATGTGATATGAATTTCGTTGATGGGCGTGGCCAAATGGCTTGGCCACACCCTTTAAACATCAGCCCCTGCGGCACGTTTCACTGACATGCATGAAAATTGGTACACATATGTATCACATCCAGACGCACAAAAAGTCTCTTGGACCCATTGGCCAAACCCAACAGGAAGTCAGCCATTTTGAATTTAATGGTCATTTTTGGCGTTTTCCACGTGTTGTATTTTAATGAACTCCACCTACAGGATGCATCAGAACAACTTCAAAATCATTGTGTGCCATCTAGACAAAGGTGTAATCAAAACTTATCAGCAGATTTTTGCATCGTGAAACGGTTTGGCCGTCAGGTGGCGGCGAAGTTTGATGTCTCGCCATAAAACACGAAATTAGTATAACTTTGGCATACATTGTCCATTCTTCACCAAACTTCACATGTTTGTTAACAGTCCAGACCTGAATGTATAGTATGAGGTTCATCAATAAGCGTGGCCGTATGGCTTGGCCACGCCCCTTAAAGTGCAGCGTCCCCCATAACAACTTTCACCAACGTACACGAAAATCAGTATGCACATGTATCGTGTCCAGACGCACAAAAAAGCCTCTTGCACATATAGGCCGCACCCGACAGGAAGATGGCTATTTTGAAATTTACAGTCATTTTTGGCGTTTTCCACGTGTTATATTTTAATGATCTCCTCCTCCAGAAATGAATCAATTAACTCCAAAATTGGTGTGTACCATCTACACAAGTGTGTGATCAAAACGTATTAAGAGAATTGCTCAGCATGGAACGGTGTGGCTGTGACATGGCGTCGACACTTGATGTCTCACCATGAAACACGATATTGCTATAACATGGGATCTAATGGTCGAATCTGCTCCAAACTTCACATGTATGATAATAGTCCTGGCATGAACACACCCACATGACGCTCAGGAGTCAGAGTCATAGCGCCACCCAGTGGAGATGGGAAGTCGCAACGCTTGGTTCCTACACTGTCCGAAGGAGGCGTCTGCCGGTCGACCTCTGGCGAGACGGTGGCGGCCGCGCCAGGCCCCAAGTTGCGTGGGGTGCGAGGGCCCGTTCAACGCTGCTTGCAGCTTTAATTATTATTATTATTTTTTTTTTTTGCTTGATCGCATTTTTGGGGGCTTTAACATATTCAAAAACTCACCAAATTTGACGTGCACATTCGTCTAGGGGACATTTATGTGTACGCAAAATTTAAACGATGCCCATTGCAAAATGGCGAAATGGCGCCCCCTAGAAAATTTCAATCGGCTCCCACCGGCAGCCCGTTTGACCAAATTCCACGAAATTCGGGGAGGTCGTGTATCATCCCAAGACGCACGAAAATGCGCAGTTGGACTTTTTTCTAAAACCAACAGGAAGCCGGCTATTTTGATTTGAATATTCATTTTTTTACCGATTTTGGCGATTTCCAAGAATTCTCTCAGAGCTATCTCCTCCTAGACGGTTCATTGGATCGGCTTCAAATTTGCCGTGCTGCAACTAGACCACATGATGATCAAAAGTTATTAAAAGATCTTTCCCTCGTTAAACGGTTTGGCCGTCAGGTGGCGGCGAAGTTTGATGTCTCAAAAAAAAAAACCCAAAAACCCAGAATTGCTATTACTTGGGCGTGAAAGGTCCAATCGGCACAAAACTTGCTGGGTATGATCGTAGTCCCGCCCTGAACACGTCTACATCAAAAAATTCCCCTGTTCTCAAAGCGCCCCCTGCTGGCGACAGGAAAAGTGATTTTTTACACTTTGAGGTGCAGCTCTGAGCACGTTCAGCATATCCAACTCAAATTTGGTCAGAAAGGCCTCAACACGTTGTTAATGCTACATGATGAAGATTGTGACGTATCGTCAAACGGCGTTGCGCCCAGAGGGCGGCTAAGTCGATGCTTCGCCAAAACGTAGGAAAGTGGCCTTAACTTCAGTGTCCTTGGGCATATCTGCCTGAAACTTCACATGTGTTTTAAGAGTCCAGTCCTGACAATGTCATGTGAATTTCGTTGATGGGCGTGGCCAAATGGCTTGGCCACACCCTTTAAACATCAGCCCCTGCGGCACGTTTCACCGACATGCATGAAAATTGGTACACATATGTATCATCACCATTTTGAATTTGACGCCAGATTGGGCGATTTGCACTCCTCATACTTTTTCTATCTCCTCCTACATGATTCATCGGATCGGCTTCAAATTTGGCGTGCATCAACTAGACCAGTTGATGATCAAAAGTTATCATACGATTTTCCCTATGTTAAACGCTTTGGCTGTCAGGTGGCGGCGAAGTTTGATGTCTCGCCATAAAACACGAAATTAGTATAACTTTGGCATACATTGTCCATTCTTCACCAAACTTCACATGTTTGTTAACAGTCCAGACCTGAATGTATAGTATGAGTTTCATCAATAAGCGTGGCCGTATGGCTTGGCCACGCCCCTTAAAGTGCAGCGTCCCCCATAACAACTTTCACCGACGTGCACGAAAATCAGTATGCACATGTATCGTGTCCAGACGCACAAAAAAGCCTCTTGCACATATAGGCCACACCCGACAGGAAGTCGGCCATTTTGAAATTTACAGTCATTTTTGGCGTTTTCCACGTGTTGTATTTTAATGATCTCCTCCTCCAGAAATGAATCAATTAACTCCAAAACTGGTGTGTACCATCTACACAAGTGTGTGATCAAAACATATTAAGAGAATTGCTCAGCATGGAACGGTGTGGCTGTGACATGGCGTCGACACTTGATGTCTCACCATGAAACACGATATTGCTATAACATGGGATCTAATGGTCGAATCTGCTCCAAACTTCACATGTATGATAATAGTCCTGGCATGAACACACCCACATGACGCTCAGGAGTCAGAGTCATAGCGCCACCCAGTGGAGACGGGAAGTCGCAACGCATTGGTTCTTACACTGTCCGAAGGAGGCGAACATTCAGCGACTCGTCTGCCGGTCGACCTCTGGCGACACGGTGGCGGCCGCGCCAGGCCCCGAGTTGCGTGGGGTGCGAGGGCCCGTTCAACGCTGCTTGCAGCTTTAATTATTATTATTATTATTATTAGGGCCCGAGCACGTACCGTGCGAGAGCCCTATTGAAACCGAAGGAATTCTTATTCTTATTATTATTTTTTTTTTTATCCTATGATCGCATTTTTGAGGGCCTGAACGTACTCAAAAAGTCCCAGAATTTTGCACACTCGTCACGTCTGGTGAAAAATTCGATATTTTATGGTCATTACAAAGGGGCGTGACAAAATGGCTCAACGGCGCCCCCTAACAGTTTTCAAAATCAAAGCCCCCTGCTTTAACTTTGTCCGAAGCGTACGAATTTTGGTACACATATGTAGCACGCCGAGACGGACAAAAAAGCCTCTTGGGCCCATGCCCTAAACTCAACAGGAAGTCGGCCATTTTGAATTGAATGTGGAAGTTTCATGTATTTTTGGCCATTTGCAGGGGTCATAAATGAACGAACTCCTCCTAGAGATTTTGTCCGATCGCCTTCAAACTCGGTCTGTCCCACCAACATAAACTGAAGACGAAAAGTTATCAAAAGCTTGTGTTTTCGTCACACCGTGTGACCGTGCCGGGACCTCAAACTTCGTTACAAACAGGAAGTAGTATTATAACGCAGGAAGTAGTTTATTACTCCAACATACATGCTCCAATCTTCCCCAAACTTCACAGGATTGATGACAGTCCTGCTCTGAAGAGATCTACATGTCAATAATTTGTGATTAATATAGCGCCCCCTACTGGCAGTAGAAAATGTCATGTTTTACACTTTGAAGCACATCTCCTCCAAAGTTGAACACATCAACCTCATACTTGGTGAAATTATCCATAAGGCCTTGATGATGCTTTCTATGGAAAACTGTGAATTTTCGTCAAAGGGCGTGACCTTGGCGTGGCGGCCAACTTTGATGTTTCGCCATGATGACCAAAGTAGCTGTAACTTGACTCTACGTGGACATATCTTTCCAAAACTTCACACATATGATAACTGTCCAGCCCTGAAAACATCTATACAGAAATTTTGAATCAGCATCATAGCGCCACCTACTGGCGGCAGAAGGTTACTTTTTTCATTCTTTCATGTCCCTCTTCTACCAGGTTCCCCCGAACCACCTCAATTTTGCAAATACATACTCCCAAGACCTTGTTGATGGTCAAAGCAGAAGCCTTTGAGGTTTCGTCCAACGCTGTCACTGTGGCGCCACCTTATTCGCCATAAAACACGAGGTTGTTTTTGAGGGGCAAGGGACACTCGAAAACTCACGCAACTTGGCACACACATCAGACATCCCAAATTGTGTTGTCTGATGTGATTTTTGTGTTTTCATGTGCCAAGATGGCTCAATAGCGCCCCCTACTCATTTTCAACGTGTTTTGGGCTATAACTCCCAGACCATATGTCACACATTCAAAAACCTCATATCCACAGATTCCCTGAATAGTGCTGAATCACCTGGGCAGGGCCACTCCCATTTCTGCCTATCATGTTTTTCACAACATCGCAAAAACTGGACAACCTACTTTTTCGAACTCCTCCTTAGGGTTTTGTCCGTTCAGCGTGAAACTTGGCAAGTACAGTCTTCGGCTGGACCTGATCTAAAGTTATCAAAGGAATTTTGATTGGTCATAATATGCTCAAATTATTAATGAATACATTTTTCTAGCTAGCTATAAAAAGGCGAACGGTGGCATATTTCGGTCAAAATAAATGCTAACAACACCAAATCTGAGATCCTTGCTTGATATGTGCCTGTGAGAGAATGAACCAAATTTAGCTAATTTTGGCCACTAGGGGGCGCTGCAAATATGGGAAATTTATATCTGGTAAATGGCTGCACCGATATTTATGAAATTTGGTGAGTATTATGCTGGGCCTGTCCTGACGCCATATCTTGAAGGTAGTCACGACTGGTAAAAGTGGGCGTGGCTTATTACAAGATAAAAAACAAACATTTATTTCAGCCCAAGTATTATGCTGAGGGCTGTGAAATTCACAGGGTATATAGAGAATAGCATACAGACCAACCATAGCAAAAATTGTGCGTCTTCTCCACTAGGTGGCGCTATAAGAGATACAAACGCATTTTGGCCTGTAACTTCCACATTTTAAATCACATCTTCATAAATTTTATATCCACGTGTTCCCTAAATAGTGTCGCATCTTCTGACATAGGCCACGCCCACTCCCACTGCAAATTTCTCTTTGTAATTTACTATACATCAAAAACCTACTTTTTCGAACTCCTCCTAGCGTTTAATCTCCATCTTCACAAAACTTTGCACATGCAATCTCCAGACTGGCCTGACCAAAAGTTATCAAAAGAATTTTGCTACTCCAAAAATTAGGCTAGCTAAAAATAAACAGTTTTTTTCTGCTAGCTAAAAAACACATACCTTTGCATATTTTTGTCAAAGTAAAAGATATCAATGTCAAACTCAATTCACTTCTTTCAGACGTCATCCAGACGATCCTAGCCCAATTTGGCAGAAATTAGCCAATAGGGGGCGCTATAATCAGAGAAAAATCAAGTGACATAAAATTCATCGATTCGCATGAAATTTGGCGAGCATGATGTGGAGTCACTCCTGAGGCCAGCTGTAAAGCTTGGTGATGTTTGGTCACCGTGGCAACGCCTTATTCGCCATAAAACACGAAGTTGTTTTTGACGGGTAAGGGATGCTTGTAATGTCATGAAACTTGACACACATATGACAGGATCCAATATGCATTTTCTGATGTGATTTTTCGGCTCTGATATGCCAACATGGCTCAACAGCGCCCCCTACAAATTTTCTACGAAACAGCCCCCGAAGCTGGTTTGACCTACATCTATGAAACTTGGTACGCACATGCATCACTGAAAGACGTATAAAAAAGCCTCTTGCAGCCATGTGCCAAACCCAACAGGAAGTCGGCCAATTTGAATTTGCTTGTAACTGGTTTGCAACTTCACCATACATGTTCCAATCTTCCGCAAACTTCACAGGATTGATGACAATCCTGCCCTGAATACATCTATATGCCAATACTTGGTTATTAGTACAGCGCCACCTACTGGCAAAATTACATGTCTTCATATGATTTGAGGGATATGACGTCCTGCGTAAGGGATCTGCCGTGGACAGGAATGAAGGGCGGCATGAGCCGGCGTCCTGCCAGCACCCTCGAGTTGCGTGAAGGTGCGAGGGCCCGTTCAATGCTGCTTGCAGCTTTAATTATTATTATTTTTTTTCGCTTGATCGCATTTTTGGGGGCTTTAACATATTCAAAAACTCACCAAATTTGACGTGCACATTCGTCTAGGGGACATTTATGTGTACGCAAAATTTAAACGATGCCCATTGCAAAATGGCGAAATGGCGCCCCCTAGAAAATTTCAATCGGCTCCCACCGGCAGCCCGTTTGACCAAATTCCACGAAATTCGGGGAGGTCGTGTATCATCCCAAGACGCACGAAAATGCGCAGCTTGGACTTTTTTCTAAAACCAACAGGAAGCCGGCTATTTTGATTTGAATATTCATTTTTTACCGATTTTGGCGATTTCCAAGAGTGCTCTCAGAGCTATCTCCTCCTAGACGGTTCATTGGATCGGCTTCAAATTTGCCGTGCTGCAACTAGACCACATGATGATCAAAAGTTATTAAAAGATCTTTCCCTCGTTAAACGGTTTGGCCGTCAGGTGGCGGCGAAGTTTGATGTCTCAAAAAAAAAACCCCAAAAACCCAGAATTGCTATTACTTGGGCGTGAAAGGTCCAATCGGCACAAAACTTGCTGGGTATGATCGTAGTCCTGCCCTGAACACGTCTACATCAAAAAATTCCCCTGTTCTCAAAGCGCCCCCTGCTGGCGACAGGAAAAGTGATTTTTTACACTTTGAGGTGCAGCTCTGAGCACGTTCAGCATATCCAACTCAAATTTGGTCAGAAAGGCCTCAACACGTTGTTAATGCTACATGATGAAGATTGTGACGTATCGTCAAACGGCGTTGCGCCCACAGGGCGGCGAATTCGATGCTTCGCCAAAACGTAGGAAAGTGGCCTTAACTTCAGTGTCCTTGGGCATATCTGCCTGAAACTTCACATGTGTTTTAAGAGTCCAGCCCTGACAATGTCATGTGAATTTCGTTGATGGGCGTGGCCAAATGGCTTGGCCACACCCTTTAAACATCAGCCCCTGCGGCACGTTTCACCGACATGCATGAAAATTGGTACACATATGTATCACATCCAGACGCACAAAAAACCCTCTTGGACCCATTGGCCAAACCCAACAGGAAGTCGGCCATTTTGAATTTAATGGTCATTTTTGGCGTTTTCCACGTGTTGTATTTTAATGAAGTCCACCTACAGGATGCATCAGAACAACTTCGAAATCATTGTGTGCCATCTAGACAAAGGTGTAATCAAAACTTAGAAGCAGATTTTTGCATCGTGAAACGGTTTGGCCGTCAGGTGGCGGCGAAGTTTGATGTCTCGCCATAAAACACGAAATTAGTATAACTTTGGCATACATTGTCCATTCTTCACCAAACTTCACATGTTTGTTAACAGTCCAGACCTGAATGTATAGTATGACTTTCATCAATAAGCGTGGCCGTATGGCTTGGCCACGCCCCTTAAAGTGCAGCGTCCCCCATAACAACTTTCACAGACGTACACGAAAATCAGTATGCACATGTATCGTGTCCAGATGCACAAAAACGCCTATTGCACATGTAGGCCACACGCGACAGGAAGTCGGCCATTTTGAAATTTACAGTCTTTTTTGGCATTTTCCACGTGTTGTATTTTAATGATCTCCTCCTCCAGAAATGAATCAATTAACTCCAAAACTGGTGTGTACCATCTACACAAGTGTGTGATCAAAACATATTAAGAGAATTGCTCAGCATGGAACGGTGTGGCTGTGACATGGCGTCGACACTTGATGTCTCACCATGAAACACGATATTGCTATAACATGGGATCTAATGGTCGAATCTGCTCCAAACTTCACATGTATGATAATAGTCCTGGCATGAACACACCCACATGACGCTCAGGAGTCAGAGTCATAGCGCCACCCAGTGGAGAGGGGAAGTCGCAACGCATTGGTTCCTACACTGTCCGAAGGAGGCGAACATTCAGCGCCTCGTCTGACGGTCGACCTCTGGCGAGACGGTGGCGGCCGCGCCAGGCCCCGAGTTGCGTGGGGTGCGAGGGCCCGTTCAACGCTGCTTGCAGCTTTAATTATTCTTCTTCTTCTTCTTCTTCTTCTTCTTCTTCTTCTTCTTCTTCTTCTTCTTCTTCTTCTTCTTCTTGTTCTTCAGAAATGTTTTCGCAAATTCCCGTGAGATGGTACATCATAGAGACATGAAATTTTCACCAATAACTGGAAGTTGTGTGCAAATGGTGCTCATAATATAGAAATACCAATTGGCCAGATGATGGCGCTATAACCAAGGTCAATGCGTTTTGGGCTATAACTCCCACACCATATGTCGCACATTCAAAAACGTTATATCCACAGATTCCCTGGATAGTCCTGAATCACCTGGGATAGGCCACGCCCATTTCCGCCTAGAAATTTTTTTCACAAAATCGCAAAAACTTGAAAACCTTCTTTTTCTATCTCCTCCTTGGGATTTTGTCCAATCAGCGTGAAACTTGGCACGTACAGTCTTTAGCTGGACCTGATCTAAAGTTACTCACAGAATTTTGTTTCGTCGAAAAATGCGCAAATTATTAATGAATACATTTTTCTAGCTAGCTATAAAAATGCGAACTGTTGCATATCTCTGTCAAAATAAATGCTAACAACACCAAATCGGAGATCCTTAGTTGGCATGTGATTGTGAGGGTATGAGCCAAATTTGGCGAATGTTGGCCACTAGGGGGCGCTGCAAATATGGGAAATTTGTATCTCTTAAATGGCTGCACCGATTTTTACCAAATTTGGTGGGTATGATGCTGGGTCACTCCTGAGGTCATATCTTGAAGTTCATCACGACTGGTGAAAGTGGGCGTGGCTTATTACAAGATAAAAAACAAACATTTATTTTAGCTGAAGTATTATGTTGAGAGCTATGAAATTCACAGGGTATATATAGAATAGGACAAAGACCATCCATACCAAAAATTGTGTGTCTACTCCACTAGGTGGCGCTTTAACGGGTGAAAACGCATTTTGGCCTGTAAGTTCCACATTTTAAATCACATTTTCATAAACTTTATATCCACGTGTTCCCTAAATAGAGTCTCATCTTTTGACATAGGCCACGCCCACTTCCACTGCATATTTCTCTTTGTAAGTCACTACACATCAAAAACCTACTTTTTCTATCTCCTCCTAGCGTTTGAGCTCCATCTGCACGAAACTTTGCACATACAATCTCCAGATGTGCCTGATGAAAAGTTATCAAAAGAATTCAGCTACTCCAAAAAATGTGGTAGATATAAAGTAACAATTTTTTTCTGCTAGCTAAAAAACACATACCGTTGCATATTTTTGTCAAAGTAAAAGCTATCGACGTCAAACTCAAGTCACTTGTTTTAGACGTCAAACAGAGGATCTGTGCCAAATTTGGCGGAAATTGGCCGATAGGGGGTGCTATAAACAGAGAAACATCAAGTGAAATGAAATTTCACAAAATCTGGCCATAAATCAATGAGGGTTTTTTCAAACATCAACAAACTCAGTGTATCAAAGGTCTTGATCTTACCCACCTTTCAAAATTTAAATGGCTATGCTGGCTTGAACCCCGGAATTGCCGCTTGCGGCTATATTTATTTTATTTGTTGTAGGTGTTACAACTATTATGGGTTTTTCTGGCTTTCAGTGGATAAGATGGTTGTCATGGTGTCAGTGGAATTAGTGTAGTAAATTTTCTGCAGCTCTTTATCTTCCATGTCCAGTGAAAGCTCTGCTCCTGCATTTCTGCCAACCCTGTAATCTCCTAAACAATGGCTGCTGTGATGCACTGTTCAACAATGCATCTGTTGTGAGCAGCACTAAATGTTAAACCAACACACAGACAGGTTTAGTTTGCAAAAGTAATGCTGGAAAGAATGGTTACAGTGAGAATGTCACTGCAGATTGGGATCCAGACACTGGCTGCTGAATGTGGTAATGTGATACAAGGAAGGGGAATGAGCTGCTCTCTCTAATCTGCTGCAAATAAACTACCCACGAGCAAAGTTTTGACAGTGAAATGGCTAAAATGATGCTCAGTGGCCAAAAGCAAAGGCCTTTTGTAGCATGTCAAACCCCTCCCTGTCCCATTTTTTCCTGTCTGTAAATCTACTGTCACGATAAAATTTTAAGGCAAAGTGCCAAAAAAAAGTCATTGGTATTTCTGAAAGAAATTACCTATATGAGTGTTTTCTGATCTAACACAGGGCGACATCATTTGTCAGAGCCTTCAAAATCTAATCAAAAATATATTCACATGACATCATTTTTAAATCTTCAAACCTTATAGTTATGATGTGATTAAGGCCAGGCAACTAAAAGCACCTGCGTAAGCTAGGAGGTGATCATGGTCATGGTTATAAGATCAACATTCTTTTAACCATGACCATGATCATCTGTCCTGTTGGCACACACCAACACACAACCTCCACACGAACCTCCACCCCAAGATGTTTTGTGGCTCTTTAGTGTAACAGAATTCATCTGTTATAGGTCCTTGACAGCTAATGATATATATTACTATATTTTCTATATTTTGGCTCAGTATTGATGGAACTGCTCTAAACATTGTTTGATCATAATTCATTTTTGACAGCTCACTGGCCACTCAGAGCTTCTGTTGCTAATCTGAGGACCTACTTAATTTTAGCACCGCAAGCGGCAATTCTGGGGTTCAAGTCAGCATGGCCCTTTAAAACTTGAAAGCTGGGTAGGATCATCTTTGACAGTTTATGATGCCTGCACTGAAAATAACCAACAGGTTTTCTAATGATCAGACAGATGCTCATCAATTTATGTTCAAATCTGTGCGAGGCCACGCTCTTCTTTGGTAACACTATCACTTCCGTGGGTAATTGCAGAAACATTTTGGAGACATACTACAATGACTTAGTTAAAAATAGCCATGTTATGTTGGATAAAACAAATTTTGCACCAGGCCAATGCACTTGTTTGGAACTGGTGGTATTATTATCATGTAACGTATCCTGCAAGTTTTGGAATGATTAGACAAACAATCTCAGATTTATAGTCTGAGTTGTGATATACTACGCCCATTTCCACATTTGTAGCATCCCTGAGCAGTCGATTTGAATAAAACTTTCAGGGTATGTTTAAGGTACTTATGCGGATATTTCTTATAAGTTTTGTGATAATCGGCTCAAGTGTTGTCGAGTTGGGTGTATTAATGTGCTATCCTCAAAGCGCAATGAGATATCAACAAGCATATGAAAACTTTTGATAAGTTTGGTCCAATAATGATCCACGGAAAATGTAGTACAAATTGGGAGGATTATTATAGAAAAAAGTGTTTTCAGAAAATTCAAAATGGCATTGTGGTGCCCTCTTGTGACCGATTTCAAAAGGCACATGAGTCAGCGTTATTATAAAACATATCCTGTATTTTTTGTAACGATTTAACAACAATGTATTTATAGTCTAATTTGTGTTGTGCCACATATCCACATAATTTTCTCTGCATTTGTGAGGTCACCTGGAGGCACATTTGAATGAAACTTTCAGGGTATATCACTTGTACCTCTTTAGACATTTCCAGTTTTGTAATGATTAGCCGATTGGTTATGGAGGCCAATAATGATCTGAAATAGCCCCCTCTAACGTTAATTGGTCTTCAAAAGGAAATGACATATCAACAAGCTTTTGATTACTTCTTATAAGCTTAGTCCAATAATGATCCAAAGAAAATTTGTTACAAATTGGACCTACAGTACCTATAGGAGTAAATGTCAAAAATTTGTTTTTTAAAAAATTTAAAATGTTGTACAAATTTACCATAGCACCATAATGATTCTTGTGTGTTTTTCATATGGCATTGTGTCAAACTCCAAGTCAGTTTGACTTACGGTGTGAGGGGTGTGTCCTTTCAAAAACTGAATTTTTGGGCCTTGACCATATCGCCCCCATCTGGCCAAATGGCATCATTTTACTTGAGCAGCATTTGCACACAAATTTCAATCATAGGTGAAAATTTCATGTGTCATCGGAAAAACATTTCTGGAGAAAAAAAAAAAAAAAAAAAAATCAAAACAAAAACAATAGGGTTTCAGCCCTTTGGGCTTGAGCCCCTAATTACAGACTATGCAATGCTCAGCTACTTACAACTAAATAAAGAAAGTCAGATTTAACCTGAAACACAGATGAATGTGGCATAGTCTCCTTTGGCTCCAGTGGGCAGGAAAGACATCCTCTTCTTTTTCCTCCTCCACACTTCCACTGCCACCAACATCCGCTCATCACGAGGGATGAAGACCTCTTTGTTGATAGCAGACTGAATGTTCATTGTAGTCCTGACACCAACACAGGTGATGGATGGACAAGACTGTGCTTGTTAGGCAACACTCCAGACTGTGGACATGAAGAAAAAGACTAGAAGAGTCACAGACTCAAGAATCAGATCAGTTGTTTTCTGCCAACAAGTCTCTGAAATAAAAAAGCAAGTGATCAGAGAAAGCACAAGAGCTGACATCATAGCATAGTCACGGCATAGGAAAAGTCACTGTGTGTATAGGGAGCTCAACCACATTAAGCAGTACCTCATGTTTTTTTTTTTTTTTAACAATTGCTATAGTGACTATATTTAGTTTGATTCTCAGCTTTATTAATTTTTTCTCTGTCTTCATGTGTGTAAGACATTAGCACAATACGAAATAAATTATCAATAAACATATTTCAAAATGTATTAAGTCTGAAATGATTTGTTAATTAAATTTTCAACTGACCATCAATGAATCAAAAACTTTGATAATTTATTGTTTAAGTAATTTCTCAAGCACATTCACCAATTATTCTCTGGCTGCAGCTTTTCTGTTTGATATTACAGGAAGCTGAATATCTTTGTGTTTTGTTACTTTAAGCTCTGGGAAACTGTGATGGTCATTTTACTACTCTCTATTATTTCAAAGACTTTTTTACCAAAAAATCTGTTAATCTGACAAATAATCAACAGATTAATCAAACATAATCATTAGCTCAGCACAAACTAAATCTTTATGAAGAATTACAAAAGTGGCCATAAAATCTATGAGTAGTCATTTATGTCATGCTGTTTGGGGTGTTTTTCCTTTTCCGCTGTGATGGTCCAAAGTACAGAGGGATGTCATATGCTATAAGCCCTCTGAGGCAAATTGTGATTTGTGATACTGGGCTTCATAAATAAAATTGATTGATGGATTGTTTACAGTATGTATCACTACGACTTAATAGGCTGTTGGCAATTTTTAATATGCATGGCTATGGAAATAAATTTGTCTCAATTTTGTTTGTGTGAAGAGATCACCTTTAACAACTACAAAAAAAAAAAAAGATTTGTAAACTCAAAACACTACTTCGCAAATATTAAACACAGCTACAAATACACAGACAAATTCCACAAATTAAAATCTCTGAATACATTTAATTAGTTTGAAAATACATTAAAAGACATTTGTGAATATCTTTCTAAGATTTACAACTTTCAAACTGATATTTATGAATCCAGTTTTATTTGTGCATCTCAATTCTACACTTAAGGATTTATGAGTCTTTTTTTTTTAAATTTTGGAATTTGTTGTGTATTTGCAGACCTGTTCTTCTATTCCTCTTTTAAATTTACAGATTACATACTAACACACAGATGGTGGATCTGTTCAACAAATATTGACTCAAATCTATCTCCTTACTTGTGTATTTACATATCTGTTTCATATTTGGAAAAAAAAAAAAAAAAACAGTATTTTCAGTTTTCAGTTTACTCTACTCTCTACTCTATTTCTATTTGTAGAAGGTGTCTTATATTTACAAATTACAAATTAACACATGGATTGTCAATCTGATTGCACAAATAATACTGACACACATCTATCTCATTTGTGTATTTACAGATCTGTTAGATATTTGAAAAAAAAAGGGCTATCT
Organism: Cephalopholis sonnerati; assembly: GCA_019142605.1. Lineage (NCBI taxonomy): Eukaryota > Metazoa > Chordata > Actinopteri > Perciformes > Serranidae > Cephalopholis > Cephalopholis sonnerati. Next base: position 1,385,215 of record JAGQAX010000009.1, on the reverse strand, counting down.
GAGTTATCAAATCTTTTCTGTATTTGTGGAAGGTGTTTAATATTTGTAGATTACTCATTTACACATGGATTGTTTGCACATATAATATTGGCACAAATCTATCTCCATACTTGGTGGACTTAGTAAATGGGGAAAGGAGTCAAACTATCAAATATTTCTCTTTACAGTAGCATGAAAACCTTGTAAAAAAATGTTACATTAAATGCTCTGTATGAAAAAGCTTTTCTTCCACAGATTTGATCTGGTAAAGCTATTAATTGTTTTATTTTCACTCCACAACGCCTTAAGCTGCTGCTGTTGAGCAGAGCTTGATTAAAACAGTCTTTTTATAGACTATGATAAGTTCACGGTTCGCAAACCTTTCAGTGCATAGTATAGGCTAAAGTAGATAACGATGTATCTGTTCCTTTCCCAACAGCACATTAATGATTCATGATTCTCCATCCAGGACACAAAACTCTGACAGTAGGTTCACCTACCTGTTCTGATCCGTTTCCTCGGACTCTTGCACTGGCTTCAAACGTTAAATTAGTAGCCTGTCAAATTCTTGAAATATTTCCCACAACTCCCCTGTGACTTTATACCCGTGCACACCGAACGGCGAGCCTTGCTGTGAAGGCGCAAATAACCCACAGTCCATCCCATTTCAAGAGATGGACATGCACGTGGTTAAATGTTTGAGGTCAAAGAACAGTCCTCGGTGTTGTGTCGAGTCGCCGTGCACGCACGGTCAGATTTGTATGCACCTCGCGGGAGCGCGCCCAGCGGAAACTAGCTAACACTGCAACGACCTCTGCAACTAAGTACTGTCTGAAAACGGTACAATGTACGACTCCATCAGTGATGAGAAAGGATCTGCAGTCTACAGTTTATCAACGTTTAAAGTCTTAATGTTTGTTTATTTACACTCAGTATCATTCCCTTATGTATGGTCTAATTTTTTTTCATTAACCCCTCAATGTATGTGAGGGTGAACTCTTTGCTGTTCTCTTTCCATATGTTTTTTAAGTCTTTCACACAGTTATACCAAACTTTTAAGCCAAAATGGCTAAAACAGTATGCAATAACTGCATTTGATTCATATATCGGGAGAAATAAATATATGAATTCATTTATAGTTTATTTAATAAGGACTGATACAGTACACATAGACAAACTGGGAACAGCTACCTGATACAAGTATCACAGTGGTTTTCAGCCAGGGGTACAGGGAACCCTGGGGGTCCTTGAGAGAACTTCAGGAGGAAACAGTCCATTTTTACCGTTAACCCTTTTAACTCACCAAAACATTCCACCAGTGCATGTCGGTATTTTTGGTTATTGCTGTGATTTCTTGGAATATTTCGAAATGCTTCGTCTCCCTAAAATCTGTACAACCTACAAGCTATAAGTTTATGTAAGTCAATACACCATAATAATTGATTAAAGCATCGAGAGTATGTCCGAAAGTTAAAAAATACAAAAAATATCTGACATTTTTTTATTGAATTAAAAAATACATGATTGAAATATTCATGAACACAGTTATTAAGACTTTTTTTGTTTTTGAAATATGCTCATTTTTGTGATCATCATTTTCATCTGCAGTAGAAATATTTCCCTTGTGCCTTGGTATGTTGTGGTTGCCTATTTTATCATCATCATCATCATTATCATCATTTATTTGTCACATTGAAAGATTAGTCTATAAACCATAATAACTGCTAAAACTTTTGAAATAGATTTAAAAAAAAAAAATACTACAGAGACTACATTACACAATACTACATTCCTATCAACCTGGTCCCCTGGTGCCACTGCATGTTTTCAGTGTCTTTTGGACTAGTTGTAATGAAACGTAATGATGTCATCACACACGGACAACTGAAGTCTTAGTTTTCTGTTGCAAAGAGAATGAATGTTCTAGCTCCTATCTTTGTATCTATCTATCTATCTATCTATCTATCTATCTATCTATCTATCTATCTATCTATCTATCTATCTATCATTTTTTTCTTTCTTTTTTAGAAACAGCTTTAACTCAAAACCTTTAGTTTAGTACAATACAATAAAATAAAAGTGTTAAGTTCACCAAACACAAAATAAATGTGTCGTATGACCCTTGTCTGACAGGAATTTTATGTCAGTTTAACATAACTTTGCTGGTTGTTTGAGCATTTAATTTTATGCCATATTAACATTAAAAAACATTAAGCACACATTTTTCAACATTTACTCTTTTTAAATTTCAATGTAACATAGAATAAATACATTATGGCCAGATGAGGTTTCTTTATTTCTAGAATAATGTGGAGAAATTATTTCTGGACTAGGAAGTGCTCTTTATTTCACCTCGGAACAACTTTATGTTTGACACTCTAATATCCACTCAGGCAGGACATCACTAAGCATGTATAAGACTTAACTCATGGGGAAAACTGTCTTTTACCACAACATTAACTGTAACCCATTAGAACCATTCTTAAATACATAAACATGTAATGGGTAACGTGGGAGATTTAGAACATATTGAACACATTTCAGCTTATAGCCTTAAACATATTGTCTCATGGCATGCTGGGAAACTCCACCCATTTAGCCCCAACAAGCCATAATATGTTAAGTGCACAATTAATGATGGTCTTAAACTAATTAGGTGAAATGAGCTTTATACATTTTAGGCAAATTAACTCAAAACTCAGAAATTGTTGACTTAACATAAAAAAATATGTCAAGCTTGCAATGGGTGAGTTTTTGTGTCAAGTGAACATAAAGTTTTGATGTCATTTTGACAATCTGGGGCATTTGTGTAGACTTTACATTAAAATTTTGTGTCATGGATGGTTTGGGGTTTACAGTGTAAGATATCATCTGACAGTATTGTTTGATCCTAAAGTGACTGAAAATGAACCTAATATGTGGAAGCGTTATTTGTCAATACTGAAATGTGACCTAATAACCCCTGTTATTTGAGAATGTAACATACTATATTGGGGTGGAAGTAACGAATTATAAATACTCACATTACTGTAATTAAGTAGATTTTTTGGGCACTTGTACTTTTATGAGTAATTTTTTTAAGTGTGTAATTTTACTCATACTTGAGTACAGTTTACACCATGTAATCTACTTCGCTACTTTTAAAATCATAAGTCGCTACTGAGTATGCCCACAATTTGAATTGATATTCAAACCTTTCATCTTTGTAGCCATTAAGGCTGTCCGATCGCGACTGCGCCAATTGCAGCAGGCACAGGTGTCTGGAGGAAATATACCTACGTAGCAGAGCAGAAACTAATTTATGGACTAAAGATTTGGAGACAAAGAAGCCAAAATGGAGACAGAGGATAACACTGTCAACAGTGAAAATGATGAAGAAAAGATGGAGGACAAGTGCCAGTGGCCGTACTTGGAGGAACAGAGGGAGAAAAGGAGACAACGTCCAGATGCAATGCAAACTTTGTTTGACGTCTACGGTTATATTAGTATACAAGACTTCAACGTCTAATCTCAAAAAACGCGCTGCGTTAAGAGGTTTTACAACTACACTTGAGGTTATTAGTTTGGCTAAGATAAGTGCAAAGTCTTAACAAAGTCCTAACAATTCCTAACACTTCCTAACAACTCCTAACAACTCCTAACAAATCTTAACAGAATCCTAACAACTCCTAACAACAGCGGGGCAAAAGAGCCAATCATATGCTTCGAAACAGTTGCCGTTCCCAGGGGCAAAGGAACCAATCAGATTTTGTGTATTGCCCATCTCTCGGCGCATAGTGTTCTGATAGGTGAGACGGAGACGATACAGTGCATCCTCACGTAACTTTATTTACCGGCAGCGAATATCTCTTGACACTAAAATTAAGTAGAACTTACTAAAGTTATGCAAATTACTGAAGTGAAATCGTATAAGTAGCCTATGTGGTGTGTTTGTAAATACTTCTGCTGTGACAAACGTTGGATGTGTTTCATGAAGTTTGATAAGACGGTCACAAAACCTTAAGGGATAACGTTGATCGCTATGTTGATTATTTTCTTTACTGAACGCTTTTAAGTGTCTTTTGCATGTCTGTCTTGTGTCCATCAAACTAAACTAGAACAGAGATGCTCAATTTTGTGTATGTGTCAAGACGCGGTATGTGTTTATGTCGCTGCTAATTTTGGTCTAAATTTAGCATATGTGACGTCAAGATTCTAAATGCTTTGATATCAATATTACTACTGTATGTATACTGTATAATATACCTACTGTATGTAGCATCCCTGATGGTAGTTCCTCAAACCTGACTTATAAGGGAAATGGAAGGAGTTCATACCGTCATGATTTATCAGTAGCTGTGATATTGTAGCTGCTTAATTTCCTATCTATCTATCTATCTATCTATCTATCTATCTATCTATCTGTCTGTCTGTCTGTCTGTCTATCTGTCTGTGCATGTATGTTGCCTACAGCAGCCTAATGACTGCCTCTCGTCCTATAGAGATGCCAAAGGAAGGAAAGCCAGATTCATACTGGGCCGGCGTCATGATCCTGTTTGCCCAGGGGAAACACAAATTTTCTACTGGTCAGAGACCTGGGGGCAGACGTTGGAAGGCAGTGATAGAGAGGATAAAGAATTGTCCCCTGACCCCTCTATTTGGCCTAACTGTCAGAAAATTTGACATTTTTGGGAGAAAGATCCCCTGCAAATGTGGCTACCATGATGTAAGTAATGTCACTGAATTCTTAAACATATGATGTGAGACAAACATGCTGACAAATGCTTCCTCTACGACTGTTCCCCATGGCTGGTTCTTTGTTGTATGTGCTTGATTCTCCAAGTGACTTGTTTTGATGCAGAGTATTGTTTGATTTAGAGGATACAAGAGGATATAGAGAGTAAATACAAAATGATGTTTCCCCCAGTCAGGACAGCAGGCAGGGACCGCTGCAGATCCACAGGCAGTGCAGACTCACAGCAGTTGAGCAGCAGATACACCAGACACACCAAAGGCCAGTGCAGCAGCTGGAAGTCAGGAAAGTTCGGCTGGTACTTCTATGACATGCTCCCTTTGTGCTCAGGAAGTGCTCTCTGACCAGTTTACACAGCACCTGTCAGACTTCCATGTCCAGGAGCAGTGTGAGCACTGCGGTACAAAGGCCAAGGGTGCTGTCGGGTTATCAGAGCACCTTGAGAAGTGTCATGTCTTAAAATCTCCCACAGACCTCCCAAACATTTCTCCTCCAACCCCTTCAGCCCGTCCCTCCACTACCCCAGCCCAGGAGATGACACCGACACCAATCCTCTGTCCCCGAGATGCTCCAACTCCAGTCTGCCTCACAGCCCAGGAGACGACACCAAACATCCGTCTCCAAGATGCTCCTGCTCCTGCCCCTTCCACAGTATCTGAGATGGCACCAGCGACTCAGAGTGGCACACCACTTCTTCCTTCCCCTGCTTCTGCTCCTCCTCCAGCAGCACCAGGGCTCCCAGTCCCTCTGCGCTTTCCAGAGGTAAGCCGGGCCAGGTTTTTATCAAAGCCGTTCCTCCGGGTCATCAAGCCAGGTGACTGGGAGTGGATTACCCACATCCTATACGAACCGAGTGGGCAGCTGAGACAGGATGTCAGGCAGAATATACACCACCCCACAAGCCCAATCAGATCCGTGGTACCTCCAAACCCACATGATTACTTTCGGCAGAGGATGTTCCTGTGGGATTTGCACATGCAGAGGGATCTCTGAAATGCACTCAGTGCAACCAAAAGATGCAGCACTCTGGCATTTACACCAAGGTCAGAGAGATCATTGATGTGGATTCTAAATACTATTTAATAGGGGGAGATTACCCAAGGTGCAGCCAGTGCAAACTACCTGTCTGTCCTTGGAGTAGTGACATTTTAAAGCACCTCAACCCCTCTAACCGCAACAAATTCCCTGCTGTGTTAACAACATATTTGGCACTGGACAGAAGATGCGTGACACTTTTGCATCCCAGAACATTAGGGAATAGCTCCAGTTACCTGCAGCACGCCTTTCAAGAGGCACACAGTGAGGAGTGGGCTAGGAGATCCTGTGACTATTTCACAGATTGTGAAATTCACAAAAGATCCTGCCTGAAGCAGTCCCAGGCTGTTTATACCCCGCCACCACCCTTCTGTCCCCTGCCCCTGGCCCAGTGGTTTGAGACAGTGCATGCCAACAATGTTGTTGGTCACCTTGACGAAGAATTCTGAAGCTCGATTCCACTAAAAAGGTAAATGTAAACCTATATAAGCTTGAGCTCATTTGTTTTTTTAGGGTTGGATAAGAATACATGTGCTAATGATGTGTATACTTTTGTTATAATATAGGTGACCAAAAAACTGGCTGGGGGGATTGAGGACACCGCAACATGGATGACCAATGTGGGGAATGAGTATGGTCAAGTACTTAACTCTGTCCTCACAACCGGCGAGGGGGCTGGGCTGGATGACCTGTGCCAAGGTATCGTCCAACGGTACAGGGATGCTGGTGAGCCACAGCCAGACGCCATTTATATGGATAGAGACTGTTGCAGTGACAGAGGTGGGTTACCTGTAATTTATGTTAATGTTTTTTGTCAAATTAAGGCAGTTTGTGACAGTCTGACTACAAACCAAAAAAAAATGTATTTATGATCGTGTGAATTTACACAGGAGTGAGCCCAGTTCTCCATTGGTTTCGGCCATGGACATCCACTGTGCGGTTAGATGTGTTTCACTTCATGAGGCGATTCACCAACGGTCTTACCACAGAACACCATCCACTGTATGGTACGTTCTGCTCGAAATTGTCGAGTTGCATTTTTGAGTGGGATAAGCAGGACGTCTGTCATCTGAAAGAGGCCAAGCGGGCAGAGCTGAGGCAAAAACATCAGGGCCATGAGCCAACAGATGCCCAGGTGTTGGCGAGCATCAGCTCTAAAGAGCTAGCCAAGCACTGCCGCAGGAAAACCCGGGGACTGGAGGAGACCCGTGCCCTCATCAAAAGGCTTCTCGACTCCATGTGGCAGCTTGTGGATGGCACTGGGCTGCACCTCATCAACCACGAGCACATGTCTCGAGTGTGGGAGGGACAGCAAAAACACCTTGCCTGCATCCAGGATCCACCAGGAGTGCAGCTTTACACTAACATTGGGTTAGGGCTGGAGAAAGGAGACAAGACACTGGATGTGCTAAGATGCGGCAGAGGGTCCTCCTCTCTGGAAAGCTTTCATAAGCACCAGTGTGCTTCCATTCCAGGCATGTTAAAACCTCACACACATATGGTATATTTTGCTATTGAATGTTGACATAATATTGCAATTTATTGTAATCAGTGATCCTGTTTTTTGTCTCATCAGGGTGGAGATGCAATGCATTGCACACTCAGATGTACAGTACATGCTTGAGGGAGTGTCAGGGTGGAAATTGAACCGGTCAGCACAAGCACTTTGTATGACTGAGACATCCAGGACAAAGATGTATAACATTCGTTTGATGTCCAATGTGAATGCGCTCAGCAACAAAGTGTTGGGAAGACCTCTTCTTCTAGAGTTTATCCCCCCTGGGAAACCTACCGGTAAGAAAAGTCTGCTGTTGATGATGATCAGACCTATACTGTGACATGGTGGGCAAGTAAACAATAATTTTTCACTTGGTGAATACTTATTGCAGGAGAGCATATTGCTGTGTAATATCTTCTGGCACAGTCCAACAGAGGAGATCTTCTGAGCCAGCAGATTGATATTGGTGACATCCTGCCAGAGATCTTGGATGAAGACCTCGAGGATGAATGTCCTGATGTGGCGTACCACAGGCTCATGACCTCACATTGCAGGTAATATTATGTCAACAGTATATCAGACATAAAAAAAAAACTCCCCATTTGAGTAGAGAGATGCCTCTGCAAGTCCCGTCCACTCCCCAATTGAGAGTGATGCCTCTACCAGGCCTGTCCTCACCCCATTTGAGGAGAGTGGGCTCGTCACTCCAGCTCTGGTAAAGTGGATAATGTTTCACCATTAGAAATGTGGGCTTCTTTATATATTTGCTCTTGTATGTTAAAAATCGGTTTTATTGGTTCAATTCTTGTAACAGGACACTCGGTGTGATGTCAGAGGGATTCCTGGATGGGAGGCAGTTGATGCCCTGGCAGGGTACCTGGTTGGGCTTAACCGAACTATAACAGCACTCGCCAACGCTGAAGTGGCAGAGATTTTGAGGTTATACTCGCGTCTAAATGTCTTTGACCAGACCCCCACCAGATACACCCTCAAAAGCAAAAAGACAACCCTGCCAGGACCTTGGAGAGCTTCACGAAAGCGCAGTGGCTCTGCTCCAGGCCAGCAAGCAGCCGAGAGGTATCTACATCTCATATAGCTGTATTCTTTAGCATTTGTATCAGTATATTCATGTAAATATGTGAACAGGCATATATGATGAGCACTATGTGATCTGGTCATCTATTTGCAGATTGTTCATGGTCCATGGTCAGGCTGCTCACAGACCAGACCACAACAGAATTTCAGAGTGTGTTGCTCTCAAGTTGTATAAAGAGTACAAGGAAGCCAGAAATATGCCAAAGGACAACAAAGGGAGGACATTTGCCATACCACAATCCATTGTCATCGCGTACTCTCATATCAAGCAGCTAGTTGAGGACTGCAGAGAGATCATGAACAGGAGTGACCTGGTACTGGTAAACATTAACAACACCACAGTGTCCTCCTGGTGAGTTCATCTTTAATATCTTCATAAATTGATTGAATTGGATACTTGAACAAAATTTTAAACAATTAACACACTGAAAAATGTGCTCTTGTGTGTTTTGTTTTCTGTCTCTGCAGGCTGCATGATCACCAAAAGAGAACTGAACGGGATTCTTTACGTCAGGGGGTGCAGCTTCCACAGCAGATTGCCATGGCTAAAGAATCCCTCCTGGAGGCTCGTGACCTACCATCACCGCCAGTTCAGCATAGACACACTCTTTTGGAGTTCTAGGAGCCTGAGAACCATGAGGGTGAGTCGTCAGCGACACAGTTCCAGAACACCTGTACTATGTGCCATTCCATACACAGGTGGGGGAGACACAGCTATTGCCAAGCACAATGCTGCTCGAAATAGCTGTATGGAGGGCTGGTCCTCTACCTACCAGCCATCCCCAACACACTACCAGAGCTGGACTTCTTTTCTTCAGGCACCCCTGGCACACTCCCATGTTTGGTCTGCCACCCACCCACCACCCTCAGCATTCTCCCAGGGCTGGTCTGCCACCCAACCACCACCCTCAGCATCCTCCCAGGGCTGGTCTGCAACCCAACCACAACCCTCAGCATCCTCCCAAGGCTGGTCTGCCCACCCACAACCCTCAGCATCCACCCAGGGCTGGTCTGCCCACCCACAACCCTCAGCATCCTCCCAGGGCTGGTCTGCCCACCCACAACCCTCAGCATCCTCCCAGGGCTGGTCATCCACCTCCTTCTATCCTGACCAACCCAGGCTCCCTCACCAAGCACGCCCAGAGGCACTAGATCCCCTTAATCGCCAGCATTAATGGCGATTACGCAAGGCAGCCCTTGAGAACCAGGAGCAAGTGAGGAAAGGTGAGCCCCCAAAAGCGACAGGCTAAAGAGAGCTACCACTATGAGTGTAAGCTGTGTGGTCAACCCAAAGCCAAGCAAACTGGACACTCACAGGTACATGGCAAATGGTACTGCCCTGCATCTGGACAGACGCTCGAGGAGTGGAGAAGCTCTTTGTAATACACCAATAGACATTCTTTTTTATTGCAATATTTTTTAATAATAATATTTCTTATTTCTTATAAGAAAATATGGTAACATTCACTGTTGAAATAATTTGCAAAGAAAAAAAACAAGCAAAAAAGACAAAAGTATATTTGCTGTTGCAAATAAAAAATAATAATTACTTCTCGTTGCAACTATTTGCAAAAAACAAAAAAACATAAAAACATAGGATAGTTGCTGATGCAACTATTTGCAAAAAAACAAAACAAAGCAAAACAACAACAACAACAAAAACAACAAAAAAACACAGCTCTTGTGGTGTAATAGTAACACGTCCATCCTTTGGGTGGGAGACTCCAGGTGCAAATCCTGGCAAGAGTGTGCAACTCGTTGAAACAAATAGTACGAAAAAGTATTTATATAAATTTGGTATACTGTCACATTAAACAAAACAGGGCAATTTCAAGATATGCTATGTTAATGGGTGGGGCAGCTTGCTGGTCAAACCAATAAATCACTTAATAAGTATTTTTATTCTTCAAAAAGCATTATTTTGCATATTAAAAGCTAAGAATTTAACCTGTTGTCAATCATTTTCCCTCTTTTTCTTTTCTCTTCTTCCCTCTTTCCCCCTTTCCCCTCTTCCTCATTTTTTTTCTTCCCCACTTCAAGCAAGCCCTTTTGCCCCTTCCTCGGCCGTCACTGCCATTGGTTAGCCTGGTATTAAAATAAGATGGAGCCTTGCTCAGGGGCACCTCAGCAGTGCCCAGGAGGTGAACTGACACCTCTCCAGCTACCAGTCCACGCTTCATATTTTTAGTCCGGTCGGGGACTTGAACTGGTGACCCTTCGGTTCCCAAGCCAAGTCCCTATGGACTGAGCTACTGCCGCCCCCAGCTACTGCTGCCCCCAAATAACAAAATTATGTTATATACTTGCATTTACAGCCTTGACATACATCAAACAACATCTTGAAACAACAGAGCATGAGAGTGAGGATCAGCAAAGAGAGTCATCTGATGAAGATGATTTCTTCTCCAGACCAATCTCCAGAAGGCTGCAAAGTCCAGTTGAACTTGATGGTTATCTTGCTTGTGCCACAGACACCATGGAGCTGCTGCACTCCTTCTCAGCCATTAAGAAGCTCTCTCTCAAGCTGAACACAGTTCTGCCTGCCTCTGCTGCATGTGAACGTCTTTTCACAGCCAAACGAAGCTGGATAGACTCTGTTAACTTAGAAAACCAGCTCCTGCTGAAACTGAACAAAAGGTTCAGAAAGTGACATGACAGAAATGCTAGTATGTCTAAGAGTTTAAGACACTTACCTGCCTGTTGTTCGCAGTGTATTGGGAAAAGTTTAAACTGTTCAATGCAGGTTCAAAAACATTTTTGTCATTCTTTTAACAAACAAAATATCTGCTTTATATCTACATTTGTTTACAAAACAAATTGCCTTAGTGTAATTTTTCTATACATTGTTAGTCTGAGAAATGTGCTTTGAACATAGATATTTATACAGGTGAATTGAATCGGATGCCTGCTATTGACGACTCAATGACACATCCATCAGTTAAAAAGTAATTAATACTCTGAGTAGTTTTTGAGAAGAGTACTTTGTACTTTTACTTAAGTATTTTTTTAACACCAGTACTTTTACTTGTAATTGAGTACAATTTAAGCAATGTAACAGTACTTGTACTTGAGTACAAATTTTTAGTACTCTTTCCACCTCTGGTTAAGAAAAGACATTAGTGCTGGCCGGGTAATAATGGAGAGACCATCCACATAGTTTACTCCTCCATCACAGTTTTTGTCTAACCTCACATCACATCCAATTGTAAAGTATGCTATTAAGACTTTTTATAAGTTCAGATGCCATGTCAAACTTACTGACTCCACATTTGCTGCACCAGTGTAAAAGAACCCAAAGTTTATTCTATCTATAAAAGATGCAGCATTTGACACACGGTCGAACAATGGCATCACCTCACTACGTGATCTCTATAGTGATGCCACTTATGCCTCTTTTGACCAGCTAGTTAAAAAAAAATTTCATTCCCTGAATTCACTTTTACAGATATTTACAGCTCCGGAGCCTTGTGGCCTCAGGTATTTCCCTTCCTGCCCTTGTCCATCCCTCTCAGATTCAGTTTTTGAATGTAACATAGATAAAAAAAAAAAAAAAAAGAAAACAGTCCATAAATAAAAAATATGAATTACTCAATGTTCTTGCAGCTTGGACACTTTAAAGCAGAGTTCGGAGGAGGATACTGGAGAGTAGATTTTGAATGTGATACAAAGCTATTCAAAAAATCGATTCATCCTCTATTGTTGTTCAAATTAAGATTGTACACCGACCCCACTGGTCTAGAGCTCGGTTGGCTAAGATTAGCAGTGATATTTATCAATCAATCAATCAATCAAATTTTATTTGTATAGCCCTTTACAATAACCAAAAGGTACCCAAAGTGCTTTACAACAAAGCCATAAAACAATACATAAAAACAAAACATAAAAAAACACAGGTTTTCTACTTGTGGAAAGTGCCACGGTGCTGCAGGTCAGTGAAAGCCTTCCAGAAGTACATGACATAGAGCAGACAAAATAAGTGCACCTAAAAATAAATAAATAAATAATTAAATAAATAAATTAATTATAATTAAATAATAATTTATCCTACGTTTGACAGATGTAAACAGTCTCAGGCCACTTTATGTCACACGTTCTGGTCATGTCCGAAACTATTTCACCTCTACATGGTAACTGAAGTAGAGCCCAAGGAGACATTGTTTCTTTTTGCTCTCTTGTGGCCAGGAGGCTCATCCTCTGTAAATGGAAGGACTTTAAATTCCAACATATGGACACTGGATTTAGGATGTTATGTATTATTTACAATTGGAGAAAATATGCTGTTTTATCAAAGGATCAACTGTTTGCTTCTTTGGCACCTGGCAACCATTTTTAACTTTTGTGGCAAATATGGAAACTGAAAAATTGTAATGAAACATGCTATTCTCCCCTACGAATGTCACGCAAGTGAATTCATTTGTCGTCAACTTTTTTTCCCCCTCTCTTTTGGTTTCCTTTTTGGCTGGTTTGGCTTTCTTTGTTTGTTCTTGTATTGATGGATGGGTGGATTCTTTTTCTTTCATTCTTATTGGATCTGTGTTTATCAGTACTCTGTATGTTTTTATTAAATTGCTAATGAAAAATACCTCACTTAAAAAAATTAACCCAGATTTCTGAATTATGTAATAATAACTCCCCAGATATTTTACTATTTTAATATTACATCATTATGTGAGGCAAATCATAAAATGAAGTTAATTTGTTAACTTAGGTTCGGGAGCAGGGCCACGCCTCAACCACTCCCGTGATTACCCATCAGGCCTACTTATACCTGGTCAACCCATCCCGCTCCGTTTGTCTCAGATTTCTCAAGAACAGACCGCTTCACGTCTGAGCACATTATCAAACTTAACGAAACTTAGGTTTCAAAAGAATGATGGATCCTTAATGATGTTACAGTCACAGAGGAGGACCCAAATGCTGAACACAGACTCACAGAGAGTGCAAAAAAGGGGTTTATTACAAGGGGCAATGAATGTGGCAGGAGGGGAAAAAATCCGAGGGATGAAGGCTGAGGGAGTGGGTTGAAGGCAGGGAGGCAAACAAGGTTGGAGGGGTTTGGCTGGCTGGGGGTGAGGCAGACGGACAGGCAGGCAGGCAGGTTGGTATGTGGTGATCCTGTGACAGGGAAAAGACAAGGTCAGGTCTCACAGAAGCTTCACAAGCAAACAAGCTATGTGGAAAACACAATTCCAAGGCGGCCTTTAACATAACGTTACCACTCTGGTTGACACAACGATCTGGCGAGGATTGGAGATGAGAGCTGGTGTTTCATACTGCAGGGTTGATTACTGGATGGGTATCAGGTGAGCAGCAGGGAGCAGGTGAGGAGCAATCAGGGACTCAGGAGAGTGAGGGAGTGGCCACGCCCACAGCACAGATACACAGGGACAGACAGGGGGAGGGGGGAAAACAGAGGACAAGGGAAAAAAAACACAAGGAACCAGTGACACGGCCAGGGCCGTGACAAATGAAGAATCAACCCACCTGATTCAGAAGATGATTCGTATGATGATCTGTTCCAAACAGATTATCCTCCAGCCACGACAGAAAGCAGATCATAGCCAAGCCTCTCAGCAGAGCCGCCCGCGTCTCCAGTCAGCGTCACCAAACTCTCCAACTAACGATCGATCTCCGGGCTCCTCTCTTCCTCCCACAAAGGCAGAATATAGCGACCCACAGAGACAAAGGAGCTGGCACCAACGCCAGAAACACCAGCAATCTTCCTCCGGTACAGCCCCCGGCTATCCATCATGGCGCCCTCGCGGCGCGCAGTCCTCTTCACAGAGCCATCTCCATGTCGACAAATAGAGCCCGGCATCAGAGAACAGACCATCGCCCGCCTTGAACGATTCCCGAAAAGACATTCTCTTCCACCGCAACGACAACAAAGCAACTTTGTTCAAGCTTTACACAGCTTCCACCAGAACTCCGGCTGCAACAATCTCCGAGCCTCCCGCACCAGAGCCAATCACCGTCAGTGTCGTCTCGAATGATGTCACCAGGCTTCTGCCGCCTCCAGGGCCACAACCTGCATCATCAGCCCCCCGCCTAGCTGGGGCCAGGTCGTATTCCCCCCTGTGCCTGCTCCCTCTGTGTCTGACTTTTCTCAAATAATCTCAGCTTTCTTCTCATCCCCGTGTTTGCAGCCTTCACAAAATCCCTGCACACATGCATCCTTTCATCCCATCATCCCTTCCTCTGCCCTTCCTTCAGCCACATATAATAACATGGCTCCTGCTCCTTCCTTTTCCACATAGCCAGCACAAGAGCCACGTCCAGAAACTCAAGGGGCCTTACCACAGGATAATAAAGTTGGCAACTCTCAGCTGTCTCCTCCATTTCCAACTGGTCTTTCCTTTCTCCCCACCCCCCCCAACCCTTCATCCCTCATTCCTTGTCCCTTCTTCCCTCATCCCTTATCCCTTCATCCCTCAACCCTTCATCCCTACATCCCTTATCCCGTCATCTCTTCATCCCTCAACCCTTCATCCCTCAACCCTTCTTCCTTCAACCCTACCCCTCATCCATTCGACCCTCATCAATTTAACCCTTCATCCCTCAACCCCTCAACCCTTCATCCCTCAACCCCTCATCCCTTCATCCCTCACCCATTTAACCCTCGACCGTCATCCCTTCATCCCTCACCCATTTAACCCTCGACCCTCATCCCTTCATCCCTCATCCATTCAACCCTTCATCCTTTCATCCTTCATCTATTCGACCCTCAACCCTCATCCCTTCATCCCTCGACCCTCAACCCTTCATCCCTCATCCATTCACCCCTCAACCCCTCATCCCTCCATCCCTCATCCATTCAACCCTTGACCCTCATCTCTTCATTCGACCCTCAACCCTCCATCCCTCATCCCTTCATCCCTCATCCATTTGACCCTTGACCCTTCATACCTCAACCCTTCATCCCTCATCCCTCATCAATTCGACCCTCAACCCTTCATCCCTCATCTATTTGACCCTCAACCCTTCATCCCTCATCCATTCGACCTTCAACCCTCCATCCCTCATCCCTTCAGCCCTCAACCATCTCTCTCTTGCAAGCTATATAGAGCCCCCTCCCACCCTGCCACGGCATGCACAGGCAGTGTTCCACCACCATGCTCATGTCACTCTTCCTCACACAACGCCTCAGTCTTTTCGACTCACTTTCAGAAGCCCCGTGCCAGATCCTGACCAACAATTACAGACTCCCTCACTTTCTTCATCTTCTCATTGATTTCCTCATTGTCACTCCACCATCCTCACCTCCTCACCCCGGGCTCACTACTCTTGCGCAAGCTTTCTCACAACTTGGTGTCCCTCTCTGAAGAGAAACCCTCAGGGTCTAGCACTTCCAAAGAATTCCTAGGCGTCAATCTCGACTCCATTTCCTTTCAGGCATCCTTGCCCACAGAGAAAGTACAGCACATCACTCTGTCTCTGTCAGACTATCTTCTGGTAGACAGATACACAAAACACCAGCTACTGGCCCTTCTCAAATCTTTCCTGTCCAATCTTTAAACTAAAGTTGCAGCCATCCCCCCTCTCCATGATAAAGTCATTTTGGATGATGCATGCAAAATGGAAATGCGTTCGTGGCAACATTTCCTTTCTTGGAGTGGCATTTCTTTCTTCTATGATGTTTTTGTCATTCAACTTTACACAGACGCAGCTCCTTCTATAGGTTTCAGCAGTTACCATGGAGGGAAATGGTTTGCTTCCACACGGCCCTCAGAGATCAAAGCCGCGCTTCACAAGCTATATCCCATCATCATAGCTGCCATTCTTTGGGGGCACGAACGCTCTAGGAAGTCCATACTAATACACTCTGACAACACCACAGTCACAGAGATCCAAACAAAGGGCGATCTCGTTCCCCAGCCATCATGCAGCTCATACGCAGACTCACATTAATCTCAGCTCGACACCAGTTCATTATCAGGGCAGCCCACATTCCCAGTTACGACAACAGCATTGCTGATTCACTGTCTTGTTTCTCATTCCAGAAATTCAGACACTTGGCCCCAGAATCGGATGCCCCACCATACACCAGTTCACCGTTTCCAGCAACAACATTCAACTAGCTCCTCAGCTAAGAAACCTCTCTAACACTTCACAAGAAGCCATCCTTAACAGCCTCGCCCCAAGCACTCTTTCCGCCTACTTAACCGGCCGGAATTGCTCCAAGGCATATCGCTCCACCACCCAACCTACCTAGCTGGTATCAACTTTACTATTTTAATATTACAGCCCACTCTCACAGCTAGATGCTCGCCACTCACCTCCGACCTCCTAAGCCCCTGTACTCATTCTTTATGCTCAGGCTACATAGGCTGCTGGCTTTCGTTGGCTTCCTAAGGTGCTCACAATTCCCACCTACTTCATCCTTCCACAATTACTTCTCATCAACTCCACCTATCTGACATCACCATCCACACTTCTGACTCCGTCATATTCACACTCTGAAGGAGCAAAACAGACCACTGGGAGTTCTTTTCCTGTTCACATTTTCTGCCTCAACTCCTATCTCAGCCCATATGAGCCATTCTTTCTGCATTGGTGCTGCATCCACAGCTGCCAGACTGAGCATCTCAGATAAAAAAAAATAGGTCCTCGGCCGCTGGTCATCTCATGTATATGGCTCCTACATCCGCAACAATCGCAAAGATCAAGCCCACGCTCAACTCAGTTTACTTTAACGCTGACTCTTTGGGGGCTTGTAATCAGCTTGTCTAGGGAAATTTGCCTGAGACGGAACCCCCACACAGAGTCTCCCTCCTCCTGATCTCAAGTTCATCCTCCCAGACCAACCTAACAGAAGACATTTCTCTTCCACCTTCACCCCCACTCACATACATTCACCAGTCCTCAACAACTAACACCTCCTGAATTACAACAAACATTTAAACAACATATTGTTGTGGCGTGGTCCTTGCTAGTGAGGTCACCTTTTAAGAAGCATGAAAAAGATAAATGATAATGAACTACTTCAATCGGTAAACTGAAGATGGAGCGTGAAAGCCACAGGCTTCAGCCTCAGTATGCAATGGGAGATATTTCTGGTCCAGTCAATTCATAGAATCTTTTTGCTTAGTTATGTGCAAGAACACTAATGTTATGCCAGCAACATTCAGACTCAGTAAAATTGTTGACAAACATTATATTACAGTAAATACTAATTAATAGTATTTTTAACAAGAAGACTAGCTAGCTACCCAGTGTCAGTCAGTATGTTTACGTGATATTACAGAAAATTGATTTATCGTATTAGTCCAAATAAAACCAGAGTTTAAACATGTTAGTCTGACTCACCGGGCTTTGACCCAGACGCTGAATAGCTCCAACTCTCTCTGCAGAATTGACAACCCACGCAATCCTAGTGCAGCAACACATTCCTTCACCCAAATCAATCAATCAATCAATCATTTTTATTTATAAAGCCCAATATCACAAATCACAGTTTGCCTCACAGGGCTTTACAGCATACAACACCCCTCTGTCCTTTGGACCCTCACAGCGGATAAGGAAAAACTCCCCAAAAAAACCATTTAACGGGGGAATAAAATGGTAGAAACCTCAGGAAGAGCAACTGAGGAGGGATCCCTCTTCCAGGACGGACAGACGAGCAATAGATATTGTACAGAACAGATCAACATAATAAATTAACAGTAATCCATATGACACAATGAGACATAAAGACAGACAGATGTTATAGTAATGGTATGATTATGTATGTATATGACAATAATCATATGTGTATAATAGTACAAGTATGACTAAAAGTAACAGCAGCAGTAGGAGGCATCAGGCAGGACTACAGCAGCAGCACAACCACGACACATCATCCAGGCACAGCTGCAACAAGAATTAACCTGCGAGAGCACAAAGGCTCCAGAGAACAAGCCGAATTAGTGACATACGGTAGAGCCGGGTTAGGGAGATGCAGTAACAGGTCATGAATGTTAGCAAAGGAGAGAGAGAGGGAGAGAAGGAGAGAAGAGGCTCGGTGTATTATAGGAGGTCCCCCAGCAGACTAGGCCTATGTCAGCCTAACTAGGGGCTGGTCCAAGACAAGCCTGAGCCAGCCCTAACTAGAAGCTTTATCAGAAAGGAAAGTCTTAAGTCTAGTCTTAAAATGTGAGACGGTGTCTGCCTCCTGGACTGAAACAGGAAGGCGATTCCACAAAAGAGGAGCCTGATAGCTGAAGGCTCTGGCTCCTGTTCTACTTTTGGAGACTTTAGGGACCGCGAGTAACCCTGCATTCTGAGAGTGCAGTGTTCTGGTGGGATAATAGGGCACTATGAGCTCTCTAAGATATGATGGAGCCTGATCATTTAGAGCTTTGTAAGTCAGGAGAAGGATTTTAAATTCAATTCTGGATTTTACAGGTAGCCAGTGCAGAGAGGCTAAAACAGGAGAAATGTGATCTCATTTCTTAGTTCCTGTCAGTACACGTGCCGCCGTGTTCTAGATTAGCTGGAGAGTTTTTAAGTGTGTATCATCCGCATAACAATGGAAATTTATTTGAAAGAAAGGTAAGGTTAGATATTGGTCTATAGTTGGCTAACACCTCTGGATCCAGGGTGGGCTTTTTTAACAGAGGTTTAATTACAGCTACCTTAAAAAACTGTGGTACATAGCCTGTTAATAAAGATATATTGATCATGTCTAGTATATAAGTGTTAATTAAAGGTAAGACTTCCTTAAGTAGCCTAGTTGGGATGGGGTCCAAGAGACACGTTGATGACTTGGATGAAGATATCATTGAAGTCAAATGTCGAAGAGAAATCAGGAAAAAGCAATCTAAAGATGTATCAGCGCTTATAGCTGTGTTTAAAGGCAGATTAGTACTGTTAGAGGGCAGGAGGTCATGAATTTTGCCTCTAATAGTTAGAATTTTGTCATTAAAAAAGCTCATAAAATCATTACTGCTAAGGGCTAAAGGAATACAAGGCTCAATAGAGCTGTGACTCTCTGTCAGCCTGGCTACAGTGCTGAAAAGAAACCTGGAGTTGTTCTTATTTTCTTCTATTAATAATGAGTAATAGTTTGCTCTGGCATTGCGGAGGGCCCTCCAATATGTTTTGAGACTGTCTAACCAGATTAAACGAGAATCTTCCAGTTTGGTTAATCGCCAATTCCTTTCAAATTTTTGCGATACTTGTTTTAATTTTCTGGTTTGGGAGTTGTACCAGGGAGCAAACTTTCTTTGCTTTGCAAACTTCCTTTTAAGAGGTGCTACAGAGTCAAGTGTTGTTCGCAGCGAGCCTGCAGTGCTATCGAAAAGATAATCAATCAATCAATCAATCAATCAATCAATCAATCAATTTTTATTTATAAAGCCCAATATCACAAATCACAATTTGCCTCAGAGGGCTTTACAGCATACAACACCCCTCTGTCCTTTGGACCCTCACAGCGGATAAGGAAAAACTCCCCAAAAAAAACCCTTTAACGGGGAAAAAAAATGGTAGAAACCTCAGCAAGAGCAACTGAAGGAGGGATCCCTCTTCCAGGACGAACAGACGAGCAATAGATGTTGTACAAAACAGATCAATATAATGAATTAACAGTAATCCATATGACACAATGAGACATGAGGAGAAACAGATATTATATTAATAATATGATTATATATGTATGTGACAACAATGATATGTGTATAATAGTCCAGGTATGACTAATAGTAACAGCAGCAGTAGGAGACATCAGGCAGGACCATGGCAGCAGCACAACCACGATACACCATCCAGGCACAGCTGCGGTACGAGTTAACCTGCGAGACAGTGGAGCACAAAGGCTCTGCAGTAGACCCGGGTCAGAGAGATGCATTAACAGGACATGAATACTAGGGAGAGAGAGAGTGAGAAGGAGAGAAGGGGCTCGGTGTATTATAGGAGGTCCCCCTGCAGACTAGGCCTATGTCAGCCTAACTAGGGGCTGGTCCAAGACAAGCCTGAGCCAGCCCTAACTATAAGCTTTATCAAAAAGGAAAGTCTTAAGTCTAGTCTTAAAAGTGGAGACGGTGTCTGCCTCCTGGACCGAAACAGGAAGGTGATACCACAAAAGAGGAGCCTAATAGCTGAAAGCTCTGGCTCCTGTTCTACTTTTGGAGACTTCAGGGACCACGAGTAACCCTGCATTCTCAGAGCGCAGTGTTCTGGTGGGATAATAGGGCACTATGAGCTCTCTGAGATATGATGGAGCCTGATTATGTAGAGCTTTGTAGGTTAGGAGAAGGATTTTAAATTCAATTCTGGATTTAACAGGGAGCCAGTGCAGAGAAGCTAAAACAGGAGAAATATGATCTTGATTCTTAGTTCCTGTCAGTACACGTGCCGCCGCATTCTGGATTAGCTGGAGAGTTTTTAGGCACTTATTAGAGCTACCTGATAATAGAGAATTACAGTTATCCAGCCTTGAGGTAACAAACGCGTGGACTAATTTTTCAGCATCTTTTAGTGACAGGATAGGCCTAATTTTCGCAATATTACGCAGATGAAAAAATGCAGTCCGAGACGTTTGTTTTAAATGGGAGTTAAAAGACAAATCTTGATCAAATATTACGCCAAGGTTTCTTACGGTGGTGCTAGAGCCCAGAGCAATGCCATCCAGAGAAACTATATCATCAGATAAAGAGTTTCTGAGCTGTTTGGGGCCAAGAACAATAACTTCAGTTTTGTCTGAATTTAACAACAGTAAATTGGTGCTCATCCAGGTTTTTATATCTTTAAGGCATTTCTGAAGTTTAGTTAATTGATCCGTTTCTTCTGGTTTTATCGATAAATACAACTGTGTATCATCCGCATAGCAATGGAAATTGATAGAGTGATTTCTAGTGATGTTACCTAAGGGAAGCATATATAGCATGAATAGAATTGGTCCGAGCACTGAACCTTGAGGTACTCCAAAACAAACTTTAGTACATGAAGATGATTCATTATGAATGTGAACAAACTGAAAATGATCAGATAAATACAATTTAAACCAGCTTAGTGCAGAACCTTTAAGGCTAATTGAATATTCCAGTCTCTGTAGCAGAATTTGATGGTCAATTGTGTCAAATGCGGCACTAAGATCTAGTAAGACAAGTACAGAGATGAGTCCTTGGTCTGAAGCAATCAGGAGATCATTTGTAATTTTAACTAGTGCTGTCTCGGTACTATGATGGGCCCTAAATCCTGACTGATATTCCTCAAATAAATTATTATCATGGAGAAAGTCACACAGCTGGTCTGCGACTACTTTCTTAAGGATCTTTGAGAGACAGGGAAGGTTGGATATATGTAACAGGGTAGTGTGTATCGTGCCTGAATTCTACCTGACCTGTCTTGTAGTGGCACTGATTGGATGTGGTGTGTGTGTGTGTGGGGGTGGAAGGATTCCACTGTGGTGAGCCAATGGCTATCTTGTACTTAATTGAGGACAGGTGAGAATTAGGTGCTCACTCCCTGGTATTTAAGCTGCAGTCTGCAGCCACTTCTCCCTCTTTACACTCTGTGCTCCTCCACCTTACAGGTATGTGTGGCTAGTGAAAGGAATTAGCTGTTTACTGGTAAATTAGCCCTGTGAATGCTCGCCTCTTTACACTCTGTGCTCCTCCACCTTACAGGCCGAGGTCCGTCTCCACCTGCCGCAGCCTGAAGGCAATGTTGGCCTGATGTAAAGCTGAAGACTCATTCCAGCCCAGTATGTAACCGCAACAGGCAGCCAGCTATGAAGTAAAGGCTACGGGTATGACACACTGAGACTACAGACAACCAGTGCGGCAGCCTCGGACCTTGGCCTGCTCCCCTTCCCCTTGCTCGGCCTGCTCTCCTCCCCCTCACTTGGCCTGCTCCCCTTCCCCTTGCTCGGCCTGCTCTCCTCCCCCTCACTTGGCCTGCTTTCCTCCCCCCTCGTCTGAGCAAGAAGGACAGACAGTCCCCTTTCCCTCCAGATTGAGGGACTGACCAGTCCCCTTCCTAGAAATTCAGGCAGTCACTCTGTTTTTAAGAATTTCATTGTAAATAAATAAATTGTGTTTTAATCCATTCTAAGCTTGTTGCTTTTTTCCACCACACGGTTCTGGTTGTCAAGTTCCAACCTGTAGACCCACTGTGAGTATCGCAGCGGGTTGTTATATATACGTCTGTAATTGGCTAACACCTCTGGATCCAATGTGGGCTTATCAATTTGGAAGACTTTAAAGTCGGTACGGGAAACCTCAGTTACAGAGGGACATGGTATTAAATTTAATGCCAATGGAATCATTTCCTTAATTAAGATAGATAAACACCTAGTATAGTAACTGTTACTGAGTGGCATGTAATTGAGTAGACAGAAATCAAAAGTTATTAAGTAATGATTTGATAGAGAGGGATTCTGTGGAAAGACCATTAAGTTATCAATCTCAATTTCATACACCAGAACTAGATCGAGGGTGTGGTTAAAACGGTGAGTGGGCTTATGTACACTTTGACTGAAGCCAATGGAGTCTGATAATGTGATAAACGCAGTAGCGAGGGAGTCATTATCAACGTCCACGTGAATATTGAAATCGCCTACAATAATAAGTTTATCTGATTTCAGGACTAAACTGGATAAAAACTCTGAGAATTCAGATAAAAATTCCGAATATGGGCCAGGAGCATGGTACACTATAACAAATAAGAAGAAGCTGTGAGGTTTTCCAGGTCGGATGTAAAAGACTAAGGACAAGGCTTTCAAAGGATTCATAATCTAGTTTAGGTTTAGCTCTGATTAATAGACTAGAGTTAAAAATGGCTGCAACTCCCCCTCCTCCACTGGTAGGAGGCCCCAGGGCAGACCCAGAACACGCTGGAGGGATTACATATCTCATCTGGCCTGGGAACGCCTTGGCGTCCCCCAGGAGGAGCTGGAAAGAGGGGAGAGGGATGTCTGGGGTGCTTTGCTCGGCCTGCTGCCCCCGCGACCCGGCCCCGGATAAGCGGATGAAAATGGATGGATGGATGGATGGACTCCCCCTCCTCAGCCGCTGCCTCGAGGAACCTGGGTATTATTATGACTGGGAGGAGTGGATTCATTTAGACTAACATATTCATCTTGATACAGCCAGGTTTCGGTCAGGCTGAGTAAAACAAACTGATTATCTGATATTAATTCGTTTACTAACTTTGCTTTGGAAGATAAAGATCTGACATTTAACAGTCCACATTTAATTCTCCTGTTTTGTCTTTCTGTCATGGAAGAGGTTTAAATTTTTATCAGGTTGTTATGTACATCTCCTCTTTGTTTGAGTTTTGATTTAAATAATTTAGGTGGTCGGGGGACAGACACCGTTTGTATAATACATGGTTGGGTAACTGCGCTAGGAGCTCAGAAAAGCATTTAGGACTGCGACTCTGATTCCTCGTCTCAACCCTGTGTTGTCGTGGTAACAGAATAAAAAGCTGTTAACAACATAGTGAAAGCTACATCTAGGGCTGTGCTTTTTTGCACAGACTAAATGTACAGAGCTGTAAGATTGTCCACCATGGTACCAGTTTACTACTAGCTAAACATAGCAAACTCGTTTGTCGATGATTTGGTCTGTGATGCAATAGGTCAACCGGAAAAAGGTCCAATACTAACAAGCTGAAAGGGGGCATATCACCACCTACTGTAGCGGAGCCAGACAAACTTTGGTTAAAAATGGATTACCCTTCCATGCTTGGATTGTCCCCAAATCACTGTTAAGATTGTCATAAATGGTAAGCCACATGTACCGTTACTGTTGGTCAAAGTCTGATGTAGCAAGCTAAATAACAAATGGGTTGTGAGATGATCACTTATGTGATACAAAGGGACAGTGAGCCTGTGACTTCAAATGACGGCACAAGGGACAGCCAGGGTGCAGGAAACCAGGAGGACCCTATTGCCAGCAGCACCAGCTCAGGGGACAGCCAGGGTACATCGTGTTTTAGATCAGAACTTAGTGACTGCACAAAGCCATACCAACCACATTCCCGATGTATAGATACAGAAACTCCTTGAAACAAGTTGTTTGCATTCCAAGAGAAATGCTATCGAGACTTTCCATGGCTACATTACAATCCATCAATAAAAGGAGTTTAGTGTTTGACAAATTAGCTCTTGGACAAAGAGCTGATGCTCCTTTCATTAGTGCAGGCATCAAAAATTGGCAAAAAGCCACTGAAAAACTTACACCAAAATTCTCAAGCCCACAGCAACTATGTGACCGTGAGTGTTCATTAAGTCTTGTTCACATTACACGACTGGCCGACCAGTCTTGAGTTGCGGAGACTATCGTAATCTTTTGAGTGTTCATACTTGGCGACGTGTGTTTCTGTCATCGGGAGTCTCGCCAACTGCGTTACGACCTGTGTGTGCACACCACAAGATTTCTCCAGTGAGCCCTTGTCAACAGAGCCCCAAGTAGCGCGGTGACATCACCAAACTACGTCTTGTCACATGTGAACAAAACAGGATATGATGAAGTGCCCCGGTGCTAACTGTCAACATGGATGTCCAACAGCTTGGAGCTCTGCAGGTCGTTCGCAACCTGCTCTGCGTTGAGAAGAAACAGGAAAAGCAGAAAAGGATTTGAGAGTGACCGTCCTCTACTGACCAATCAGACTGCAGTGTCCTGGTGCGGAATGATGTACTGCGGTAAGCGTGTTGTGTCATTTCCGGTGTCTCTCAGCTGCTGCAGCGATCTCTCACCAGCTACTTTTCTGCTTTTTCTCCTCACTTTAGCCGTTAAACATCCACTTCACTTCTTAAACCTCACTAGTTGTAGTGTTAATCACTCTGCTTCTTTAAACGACTGTCTTATTCATCTTTGCTTGCTCACACACCCTCAGCCTTGTTAGCTACCCTAGCTTAGCACCTAGCGATGGCTTCCTCTCCTGCACTCTCTTGCTCGGTGTGCCAGATGTTTAGTTACTCCTCTGCCTCCTTTAGCGATAATGGTACATGTGAGAAATGTAGTTTATTTTCTGCGTTGGAGGCGAGGCTTAGTCAATTAGAAGCTCGGCTCTGCACCATGGAGAGTCAAACTGTAGCTGCGGTAGTTAGCCAGTCCCCTGTAGCCGGCGCGGAGCCACTTAGCATAGCCTCTGTTAGCGGTCCTCCGGTAACCCCTGTACAGCCAGGAGACTGGGTGACTGTCCGAGAGAAGCGTAGTACCAGGCCGAAGTCCACGGCTCACCACCAGCCCGTTCACGTTTCTAACCGTTTTTCCCCACTTAGCGACACACCCGCTGAGGAGAAAACTCTGGTAATTGGCAGCTCTATTTTGAGAAACGTGAAGTTAGCGACACCAGCGACCATAGTCAAATGTATCCCTGGGGCCAGAGTGGGCGACATTGAATCAAATTTGAAACTGCTGGCTAAGGCTAAACGTAGATTCAGTAAGATTGTTATTCACGTCGGTGTTAATGACACCCGGTTACGCCAATCGGAGGTCACAAAAATTAATGTTGCCTCGGTGTGTCAGTATGCCAAAACTATGTCGGACTCCGTAGTTTTCTCTGGACCCCTGCCAAATCTGACCACTGATGATATGTTTAGCCGCATGTCATCATTCAATCGCTGGCTGTCCAGGTGGTGTCCAGCAAACGATGTGGGCTTCGTTAATAATTGGAAAACCTTCTGGGGAAAACCTGGTCTGATTAGGAGAGATGGCATTCATCCCACTTTGGATGGAGCCGCTCTCATATCTAGAAACCTGGACAAGTTTATTAGTGATCTAAAACCGTGACATCACAGAGTTGAGACCAGGAATCAGAGTAAAACGCTTCTCTGAGCTTCTAGAGCAGTCACCCACCCATAGTGCAATACCAACGGTGTCTGTCCCCCGACCTCCTAAATTATTAAAATATAAAGTCAAACAAAGAGGAGTTGTACATAACAACCTGATAAAAATTAAAACCTCTTCTGTGACAGAAAGACAAAACAGGAGAATTAAATGTGGACTGTTAAATGTCAGATCGTTATCTTCCAAAGCAGTGTTAGTAAACAAATTAATATCAGATAATCATATTGATTTACTCAGCCTCACCGAAACCTGGCTGTGTCAAAATGAATATGTTAGTCTAAATGAATCCACTCCTCCCAGTCATAATAATACCCGAGGCAGCGGCCGAGGAGGGGGAGTTGCAGCCATTTTTAATTCTAGTCTATTAATCAGCGCTAAACCTAAACTAGATTATAAATCCTTTGAAAGCCTTGCCCTTAGTCTTTTACATCCGACCTGGAAAACATCGCAGCCTCTTCTATTTGTTATAGTGTACCGTGCTCCTGGCCCGTATTCAGAATTCTTATCTGAATTCTCCGAGTTTTTATCCACTTATTATTATTATTATTATTATTTATATATTAAGTTATTATTGTAGGCGATTTCAATATTCACGTGGACGTTGATAATGACTCCCTCGCTACTGCGTTTATCACATTATTAGACTCCATTGGCTTCAGTCAAAGTGTACATCAGCCCACTCACCGTTTTAACCACACCCTCGATCTCGTTCTGGCGTATGGAATTGAGATTAATAACTTAATGGTCTTTCCAGAGAATCTCTCTCTATCAGACCATTACTTAATAACTTTTGATTTCTGTCTACTTGACTACGCGCCACTCAGTAACAGCTACTATACTAGGTGTTTATCAGATTTAAATTTAAGGAAGTGATTCCATCGGCGTTAAATTTAATACCCTCTGTAACTGAGGTTTCCCGTACTGACTTTAAAGTCTCCCAAATTGATCATCTCGTCGATAGCGCTGCAGGCTCGCTGCGAACAATTCTTGACTCCGTAGCACCTCTTAAAAAGAAGTTCGCAAAGCAAAGAAAGTTTGCTCCCTGGTATAACTCCCAAACCAGAAAATTAAAGCAAATGTCGCGAAAATTTGAAAGGAATTGGCAATTAACCAAACTGGAAGATTCTCATTTAATCTGGTTAGATAGTCTAAAAACATATAGGAGAGCCCTCCGCAATGCCAGAGCAAACTATTACTCATCATTGATAGAAGAAAATAAGAACAACCCCAGGTTTCTTTTCAGCACTGTAGCCAGGCTGACAGAGAGTCACAGCTCTATTGAGCCTTGTATTCCTTTAGCTCTTAGCAGTAATGATTTTATGAGCTTTTTTAATGACAAAATTGTAACTATTAGAGACAAAATTCTTGACCTCCTGCCATCTAACAGTACTAATCTGCCTTCAAACACAGCTATAAGTGCTGATACATATTTAGATTGCTTCTCCCTGATTTCTATTCAACAATTGACTTCAATGATTTCTTCATCCAAGTCATCAACGTGTCTATTGGACCCCATCCCAACTAGGCTACTTCAGGAAGTCTTACCTTTAGTTAACACTTACATACTAGACATGATCAATATATCTTTATTAACAGGCTATGTACCACAGTCTTTTAAGGTAGCTGTAATTAAACCTCTGTTAAAAAAGCCCACATTGGATCCAGAGGTGTTAGCCAATTACAGACCTATATCCAACCTTCCCTTTCTCTCAAAGATCCTTGAGAAAGTAGTCGCAGACCAGCTGTGTGACTTTCTCCATGATAATTATTTATTTGAGGAATTTCAGTCAGGATTCAGGGTTCATCATAGCACCGAGACAGCACTAGTTAAAATTACAAATGATCTTCTGATTGCTTCAGACCAAGGACTCATCTCTGTACTTGTCTTACTAGATCTTAGTGCCGCATTTGACACAATTGACCATCAAATTCTGCTACAGAGACTGGAACATTCAATTGGCCTTAAAGGTTCTGCACTAAGCTGGTTTAAATCGTACTTATCCGATCGCTTTCAGTTTGTTCACGTTCATAATGAATCATCTTCACGTACTAAAGTTTTGGAGTACCTCAAGGTTCAGTGCTCGGACCAATTCTATTCACTCTATATATGCTTCCCTTAGGTAACATCATTAGAAATCACTCTGTAAATTTCCATTGCTATGCGGATGATACACAATTGTATTTATCGATAAAACCAGAAGAAACGGATCAATTAACTAAACTTCAGAAATGCCTTAAAGATATAAAAACCTGGATGAGCACCAATTTCCTGATGTTAAATTCAGACAAAACTGAAGTTATTGTTCTTGGCCCCAAACACCTCAGAAACTCTTTATCTGATGATATAGTTTCTCTGGATGGCATTGCTCTGGGCTCTAGCACTACCGTAAGAAACCTCAGCGTAATATTTGATCAAGATTTGTCTTTTAACTCCCATTTGAAACAAACGTCTCGGACTGCATTTTTTCATCTGCGTAATATTACAAAAATTAGGCCTATCCTGTCACTAAAAGATGCTGAAAAATTGGTCCATGCGTTTGTTACCTCGAGGCTGGATTACTGTAATTCTCTATTATCAGGTAGCTCTAATAAGTGCCTGAAAACTCTCCAGCTAATCCAGAACGCGGCGGCACGTGTACTGACAGGAACTAAGAAACGAGATCATATTTCTCCTGTTTTAGCTTCTCTGCACTGGCTCCCTGTAAAATCCAGAATTGAATTTAAAATCCTTCTCTTAACTTACAAAGCTCTAAATGATCAGGCTCCATCATATCTCAGAGAGCTCATAGTGCCCTATTATCCCACCAGAACACTGCGCTCTGAGAATGCAGGGTTACTTGTGGTCCCTAAAGTCTCCAAAAGTAGAACAGGAGGCAGAGCCTTCAGCTATCAGGCTCCTCTTTTGTGGAATCACCTTCCTGTTTCGGTCCGGGAGGCAGACACCGTCTCCACTTTCAAGACTAGACTTAAGACTTTCCTTTTTGATAAAGCTTATAGTTAGGGCTGGCTCAGGCTTGTCTTGGACCAGCCCCTAGTTAGGCTGACATAGGCCTAGTCTGCTAGGGGACCTCCTATAATACACCGAGCCCCTTCTCTCCTTCTCTCTCTCTCTCTCTCTCTCTCTCTCTCTCCCTTGCTAGTATTCATGTCCTGTTAATGCATCTCCCTAACTCGGCTCTACTGCATGTCACTAACTCGGCTTGTTCTCCGGAGCCTTTGTGCTCGACTGTCTCTCAGGTTAACTCGTACCGCAGCTGTGCCTGGATGATGTGTCGTGGTTGTGCTGCTGCCATGGTCCTGCCTGATGCCTCCCACTGCTGCTGTTACTATTAGTCATACCTGGACTATTATACACATATCATTATTGTCACATACATATATAATCATATTATTAATATAATATCTGTTTCTCCTTATGTCTCATTGTGTCATATGGATTACTGTTAATTCATTATATTGATCTGTTCTGTACAACATCTATTGCTCGTCTGTCCGTCCTGGAAGAGGGATCCCTCCTTCAGTCGCTCTTCCTGAGGTTTCTACCATTTTTTTCTCCCCGTTAAAGGGTTTTTTTTGGGGAGTTTTTCCTTAGCCGCTGTGAGGGTCCTAAGGACAGAGGGATGTTGTATGCTGTAAAGCCCTCTGAGGCAAATTGTGATTTGTGATATTGGGCTGTATAAATAAAACTGATTGATTGATTGATTGATTTGAGTGAAGGAATGTGTTGCTGCACTAGGATTGCGTGGGTTGTCAATTCTGCAGAGAGAGTTGGAGCTGTGTTCTATGAATGAAACTCCATTGCCACTGTGCCGCTAGCCTATTAGCTTGCATTGTACTGTCTATATAGTCTATGCATGTATTCTGACCCAGATTATTGTACCTTTCATAGCTATATGCTCAAACAGGTTTTCAGGAAATGCTACGGATGACAGTGGAGGACTTTGATTTCTTGCTGGGGCTGGTAGAGCCGTACATCGCATCGCCGTATCTTGCTTCTCATTGGCTGATGCTCTTTGTCAGTCTTGTCAGACCTCTCCAGCTTTCTAGCATGCCAGATATCCAGTCCAAGTCGCAGACAAGGGCGCAACTTGCTCATAGGCTTGTTCACACATGAGGACTCGTCGTGGCAGACCATCTG
The DNA here is from genome assembly GCA_019142605.1 of Cephalopholis sonnerati. Classification (NCBI taxonomy): domain Eukaryota; kingdom Metazoa; phylum Chordata; class Actinopteri; order Perciformes; family Serranidae; genus Cephalopholis; species Cephalopholis sonnerati. Next base: position 1,354,961 of record JAGQAX010000009.1, on the reverse strand, counting down.
CCGACTCACCTCTGACACAAGGACTTCTTAATGGCTCTCAAGATCTTCTGCGACCTCAAGATCGTGGTGAAAATCGTGTAATGTGTACTAGGCTTAAGTCAAATCCAATCAGTTTACCGTTATCCAGCGCATGGGTTAACAACAGGAGATCACAAGAACCATGTTCAGTTCTGTACAGAATGTGGCAAGACAGGGACTAGTCTTAAAGGAGAAGTCCAGTATTTTGCACGTTGAGCCCCATTCCTGGGTTGTTTGATGAAATAAAATGGTTAAGACCAAAATCTTGAGGATTGCTCCTTCTCTGAGAATTTGAGAGAATTTGGCTTTCCCCTGCCTGGCTTAACAATGCTGTCTATGGCCATGTGTAAATCTGTCCTAAAACCACCTTCATTTTCAAAGCCATGAAACTCACCGAGTGGTCACTTGTGTTCATTGATGTTCCGACATAAAAATCGTAGCAAACTGTGGTTTCCATCCGTGTTTTCGCTATTCATCTCGATTGTGGAACTAGTTTTTCAGCTGCCTCACACTCATGTGTAAACTTCTGCTTGATTGTTCGTTTGACCCTCGTTTGTTATACACTTTAGCCCACTTGAAGGCGATAAAGCTCCTTTAGGTGAGTGTCGCCAACCAGCAGGAAACCATTGCAATGTAATGGGACACAGAAAGAAGCAGAAGAAGAAGGCTGGCGCTGTGTTCAAAGGCATCGTGCTGCAAAAGGTTGTTTACAAGCGAGTAATTATGGGCAAGTTTGTGTGGTCAGCGACCGCAGGAGACTTCCTTCGAAGAGGAGGAGCACACACAGCACTGTCGAGCCGGCACTCTCGCTGAGCTAAAAGACTACAATGACTACAACCTTGTTGTAAACAACCCCCTTTCCATTTCCGGTGGCGGATTACTACCAATGGACAATGCGGCTTCCTATAGAAAATTAATGCATGGACAAAATGTCAAATAAATCATCACGGAAACCACAGTTTGCTACGATTTTTATGTCGCAACATCAACAAACACCACTGACCACTCGATGAGTTTCATGGCTTTAATAACGAACATTTAAGGTGGTTTTAGGAAAGATTTACACATGGCCATAGACAGCACTGTTAAGCCAGGCAGGGGAAAGCCAAATTCTCTCAGATTCTCAGAGAAGGAGCAATCATCAAGATTTTAGTCTTAACCACTCGATTTCATCATAAACAACCCAGGAATGGGGCTCAAAGCGCAAAATACTGGACTTCTCCTTTAAGTGGTTAACAGAGTGTAACACAAAGTACACAAGCCCCAAATCACAGAATATAATTCTGAACATCATGGCCAATACAATGATATGTGGCATCACAACTTAAATTAGGTCTATTCCCACTGTTCAGTTTTCAGTCATTGTTGATGGTACTCAGACTGTTTTTGGTGCTGAACAGGGGAGTGTCTGTCTGTACCATGTGGATCATGACCTGGTTTGACAGAAGATGTTTGTTGGGCTACACAAGGTGTCTGAGACAACAGGCACGGGTATTGCAAATGTGGTAGCTGATGTGTTTTTAGGGCTCAGTCTGTCCATGTCTGGCTCCAGGGGCGATTGCTCTGAGAAGGGAGGCTGAATTTCCTCTAAAATTTCATAGAAAAAATGGTCAAATATGCACTATTGAATTTACATTAAAATAAGAATTTACATGGCATTAAACGTGTGCTAGGATGCATTTAACATCATGACTATGATATTCAAACGTCAGCTATTCAAACGCGGCCTCCCTGTCATACATTCTCGTGTCAGCGTGGTGGACGCGGAGCCTCCAAGCATTCCTATGAGACAGCACTGAGCAGATTTTTTTCATGCAGCAAAGCAAGATGGTCATTGGATAAATGCGACAAAATTGTCACTTCCAGGGAGGCTCCCTGGGGCCTAATGGAGTGGTAGGCGGGAGAGGACGTTCAGTGTATGCATGATGATTGGAGGAATTGTCTAAAACAGCGCCTTTGAAATACACGCCGACATCGTTGCATTTCAAGCTCAGTCCCATGCGAGTGGAGTCTTCTGACTGAGTGCTGTTGAGGTGTTCAAACCCATCTGAAAATCTTTGTGGTGTGTTTTGCTGTGGTTCTATGGCATGAGTGTGGTTGAAAAACATCTTCAATTAAATGTTCCTTTTAAAGTTACTGCCTTCCTACAATATGACAAATTTTGTGATGTAAACTTAAAGTAAATTTCCCCTGTTTAAAAGACCGGCAGCCACCACTGTCTGGATCACATGGGCAGACTTATGATCGTGCCTCAAGCATGGCAGGGGAATACACAGGTGCACAGGTGATACTGAGGAGGCAGCAGCCATCAGCCTTCTATGTGCATTGTGGTGCACACTGTGTAAACTGAATAACACAGGCTGGGTGCACCACCTCCCCACTGATCTGGGACTGCCTTTCTTGAGTGAGGCATCTTCTTTGGCTAATCAGGAAAGTTTAAGAGCATGTTTCAAACCATTGCTACTTCAGACTCTGTAAATACACCTCTGACCACCCTGAAACCATTCTGCCCAGCAGGCTTCCTTCCGGTAAGCAGCATGCACGACAGAGCAGCGTGAGGGGCGCGTAAAACAAACCCTCTTTAGCTTTCAAATAGCTTTAAATGGCAAAATCAGAACGTAAAAATAAAGCTATGAACTCATAAAGGACATCGTTACGGAATGAACCTGCGCTCAGGGGCGATAACTCAAGAGATCTCAAAGAAAACAAGGACAGACGACAAGGCACGCAGGGAAAGTCAATCACCGGACGGCATGGCAGCTGACAAAAGTTTGGAACAAAGCCTCAAAGAGATGCTGCAACAAATGAAAGATGACATCTCCCAGCAAATCACTGAATTAAAAACAGGATTTGAAGGCTTCAAGGCAGAGGCAAAAGAGCTACGAAAGGACATTAAAGAAATCCGAATCGACCTACAAGAAACTACAATGAAGCTAAAAGAAGCGGAGCAAAGAATTAACGAACTGGAGGAGAGAGAAATAAAGACAGCCAGGGCTCTAAAACACCTGCTGAATGAAGAAAAGTCAACGAGGGATAAACTGGACTACCTTGAAAATAAATCTCGACAAAATAATATAAGGATCTATCAGGTACCGGAGGGAGCTGAAGGGGGTGATATGGTGGAATTTGTTAAAACACTTTTGACGGAGAAGTTGGGGATCCCTGCCGCGCAATTGCTGATAGTGGCTGCGCACCGCTCACAGCGGAGAAGACCAGCACAGGGAAGTGTAACCCCGCGCTCTATTGTTGTTTGCTTTCTACAATGGGCTACACGCCAGAAGGTGCTACAGGCTGCCTGGTCAAAGAGGGAAATCACACTTGGAGACGATCGGATTTATTTTGACAGAGATTACTCCGCAAAACTGCAACAAGAGCGCAGCCAGTACGCACCAATAAGAAAACAACTGAAGGATAAGAACGTGAAGACACACATCATCTATCCGTCCAAACTAAAGGTGTTTGGAGAGGGAGAGGCCACGATCTATGATTCACCAGAGGAAGCAGCCAAACACCTGAGTGAGCTGGGACTTCTAAGTGCCCCGCTGCCCGCAAAAGCGCAGCCAGTCCCAAAATCATTCCCCTTTGAGAGAGGACAAAAACCACGCGGAGATGGGAAATCTGTGACCGCTCTCCTGAGAGACTTAGAGGTATGAACTGAGGGTCTAAATGACTGAGATATTTTTCTTTTCAAAGACTGGCAAACCCTCTATCTGTCAGATTAGATAATATTGTTGTGGCGACGTAGTGAGATCCACACATGATTGGGTCCTTACGCAGGCTGAAATGAGATGTGCTCCGTTAATCTTAATTACTGTTTGCATCTTGGGGGAATTTTCTTTCATACTTATAAAAGAATTATGCTGCTAACAGCAACGCAATCACGGAAGAGTTAGTTTCTACCTTCCCAATAATAATAATAATAATTAAAAAAAAAAAACTCTCTCAAATTAAAGAGGAGGGTCTCCTCCCTTACTTAAAGGTTACTCCCTTTGATGCGCAGGTTTTTATTTTTATTTTAATTTTTCTTATTTTTATTTTTGTTTTTTGTTTGTTTGAGAGTATAGCTATAAGCTACGATAGAAGGTATAGTGATACAATTTTTGATAACTACATAACTTGGAGAATTAATGGAGACAAAGCTTACATGAGGCTCTTTTTTTATTTTAAACATACTTTTGGTTAGCCTTGCCTAGGTAATTAATAATAAAAATAGAAATTCTGTAACAGTGAAAAAATCATGTTCTCGAATTTTGTTTTGGATATGGGGTGGTAAAATGAGCTGATAACTCAAGTATATTCTGTTAAAAGTTAAGATCATATTTGGCATAAAAGAGGGGGGATTGACTGAATTATTACTTTCCATTAAATATTTGATTATTTACTTCTAGAATGTAAAACCACCTCTAAAAACTGGATTTGAATCCATATTCTGTTATAATTGATTTTTAATTCAAGATCTTTTTCTATTAAATCTCCTCCACATCACCCCATAAGGAACAGAATTCAGACGTCTTTCTTAAAATTAATCTGTTTATAACAATACTGCTATTGGGGGTTAGGAATAAACAAGATCATAGCATGTTGTCTGCCATCCATGTTTGGGCAATTTTCTTTTTAAGCCCAAGATTCCATGACTTACAAAAGGAATCATTTTCTCGGCAAACAGTTAGAGTTTGCCACCCATGGAAGTCATTATTTTTTTATATTTTTTTTCTCACTTGTGGTTGTTGACTCAAAATGTAAGAAACCTGAACAATGACAAAGGTTGTGAACTGACAACAGAAAATTTTAGTGATAAATTGTAATGAAGCCAATAAAAATTTTGTCCTATAATGTTAATGGCCTCAATAATCCAATTAAACGTAAAAAGATACTTCATCAACTCAGAAAAGAGGGGGGAGATGTAACATTTTTACAGGAAATCCACTTAAACAGAGTTGAACATGAAAAGTTGGGCCAAATATCATCTGCTCAAGTATTTTGCTCCTGTTATAAATCATCAAGGAGAGGAGTTGCAATCTTAATTTCATCCCAGTGCACCTTTCAAGTGGACAAGGTGTTGTCAGATAAAGAGGGGAGGTATGTAATGGTTATTGGGAAAATTGAAAATATAAATGTTACATTGATAAATGTGTACAATCCACCAGAAGAAGGACCAGACCTTATTAAGAGAGTAATCGATATTATGGCCTCCCGAAGTCAGGGAATAACAATAATGGCAGGAGACCTTAACCTCATTATGGACGCAAAACTAGACACCCAGAGTACTAGACAACATAGTTCTGAACCAGCAGCCAAACTATTGAGAAGGGCTGTTGAAGAAATTGGAATAGTAGATGTTTGGAGAGTCTTGAATGTTAAAGAGAGAGATTTCAGCTACTATTCAAAGGCTCATGATAAGTACTCAAGATTAGATTACTTTTTTATTTTTAAAAATGATTTGTTCAGAGTGAAGGAGTGTAATATACATCAAATAACTTTGTCTGATCATGCCCTGGTCTCGATGATTTTGGAAATAGGACGGGAGAGGAGTAAAACATTATGGAGACTTAATAACTCACTATTAAAACTGGATAACTCTAAAGCCAAGATAAAAACAATGATTGAAAATTACCTAGAAACTAATGATACAGGGGATGTCAATCCAGTGATTCTCTGGGAGAGCATGAAGACAGTCGTTCGGGGAGAAATTATTAGCTTGGCAGCATGGAGGAAAAAGGAACAGGAGTTAAAGGTAAGAAACTTGGAGTTAAAGATAAAAAACCTAGAACAGGTACACAAAACTACAGGAAAGCTCTCGGATACGACGACATTACAGAAAACTAGGAAAGAACTGGACTGCCTTCTAACTGAAAAAGTAGAGCGTGCTATGGCTTTTACCAAACAAAAATATTATGATGGGGGGGGGCAAAATCATTAAAATTACTCTCCTATAAATTGAGAAAGCAACAAACAAGATCAAATATCCCATTAATTAAGAAAATTGATGAGAATAAAACGATAACAGGTAACCAGGAAATTGCAGAAGAGTTCGCTGAGTTTTATAGACAACTGTACAGTCCAGAAAGAGAAGTAGTTCAGGATGAACTGAAATATTATCTGCAGAATTTGGAACTGCCACAAGTTACTCCGGAACAGAATAAAAGTCTCATTGGACCAATTACTCCTGAAGAAATAATTAAAGCAATTGAGATGTTAAAGTTAGATAAGAGCCCTGGATGTGATGGTTTTACAGGTGAATTTTATAGAGACTTTAAAACACAGCTCACTCCTATCCTACATAAAGTGTTTAACTGGACATTAACTCATGGAATATGGCCAGATTCTTGGAGTAACTCTGTGATAGTTGTCATTCATAAAGAGGGTAAAGACCCGTCACAGTGTGAAGGATATAGACCTATTACTTTATTAAATGTTGACCAAAAACTACTAAGTAGTATATTAGCAGAAAGGCTATCTAAAATTATGTCTAACTATCAGATAATGTCAGACGTACACTAAACATAATGGAATATGCGCAGAAAAACAGCAAACAGGCTCTTATACTGACCCTTGATGCTGAAAAGGCATTTGATAGGGTAGCCTGGCCTTTTATTTTTGAGACATGTCAACACTTCGGTTTTAGGAACACCTTTATATCTTGGCTGCAAACAATGTACAGTACTTCCAAGGCTCAGGTCAGAGTAAATGGAACACTATCAAATTATTTTGAGCTTAGAAGAGGTACGAGACAGGGGGATCCACTCTCACCATTAATTTTTGCATTATGTATTGAACCACTTGCAGTGAGCATAAGGAAAAGTAAAGAAATAGAGGGAGTAAAAGTAGCAGATATACAACATAAGGCCACTCTTTATGCCGATGATGTTATCTTATATCTGACAAAACTAGACAGCACCCTCCCAGCCTTGATGAGGATAATTGAAAAATACAGTTCAGTTTCAGGGTATAAGCTGAACATGCAAAAATGTGAGGCAATCAGCCTAGGAGCCTCCTTATCACCTGAAATAAAAAACAAATATCCTTGGAAATGGGACAGACAGAAAGTGAAATATCTGGGAATTGAATTACCTAGGAATTTAGATCTTCTTTACAAATACAATTATGATCAACTTGAAGAAAAAATTAAACAAGACTTGAACAGGTGGAAGTTGGTCCCTCTGTCTTTGCTTGGAAGAATTGATGCCATCAGGATGAATATTCTCCCTAGATTTTTATTTCTGTTTAAGGTCCTACCCCTCAATATTAAGTCAACCACTTTTAAGCACTGGGATAGAATGTTACTCAAATTCATATGGGTCAACAAAAAACCAAGAGTTAAGATAAAAACGCTCAAACAAGCTAAAAGATTTGGGGGTCTAGCTCTCCCTAATCTCCAGAATTATTACAAAGCAGCCCACATACAGATAGTACAAACATGGCTGACTGAGGAAAAGATAAAGTGGAAGTTAATAGAGCTGGCCCCATGCAGAGGTATGGAGAAAATCTTGCCATTTCTTGATTCAAAGTTACAGTTAAAAATAGACAACAGATGGTTCCAAAATATACTTAGAGCCTGGAACAAAGTAAAAAGGGACTTGAATATGCATAAGGAAATCCTGCTATTAAGAGAAATAATAAAAGATCCCAAATTTATTCCAAGCAAAGAGGATGGTACTTTTAAAACTTGGAATCAGAAAGGTTTGTCGATCTTTGGACAATTTATAGATAAAAAAGGAATTGTGGAATTTAAAAATTTACAGAAGGAATATGGTCTGCCGCACTCACATTTTTTTAGATACCTACAAGTAAGAAGCTACATAGAGAATAATAGTTTAAAGGGGAAAAAGCTCACAGACCTACATGTCTTAATACAGTTTTTGATTAAAAATTATAATACTTGGAACCTCAAACATCATATCTCAGCCTTGTATAGCATCTTAGAAGCAGAAAATAACAAAGAGGATCTGAGAGAAAAAACAAGATGGCAAGATGAACTTGACGTTACAATTCCTCAGACTGAATGGGAAAATGTTTGTCTTCCTGCACACAAGACAACAGCATCTCAATTTTGGCGGGAGTATGCATGGAAATTTCACATGAGATACTTCCTGACACCTACTCAACAAGTAAAATTTCAACAATCAGTAACCTCATCTTGCTGGAGAGAGTGTGGAGAAAGACATGCAAATTATAGCCATATTTTCTGGCACTGTCCTGTTCTGACAACATGCTGGGCACACATTTGTAATGAAATAAGAAATGTTTTAAAAATTGATTCTATAATTAATCATGAATTTATTCTCTTAGGCAGATTACCTGATGGAGTAATGAATTCTGACGCCAAATATCTCATAAGAATAATGAGAGTATCTGCACTAAAGCTGATAACTAAAAACTGGCTTCAGAAAGTCAGTCCAGGGGTAGCTAAATGGAGAGAACTGATGGAACAAATTAAGGAAATGGAAACCTTAACATATAAAATTAGAGGACATTCAAGACAAGTTCAAATACTGTGGAAAAAATGGGAAAAATATACAGAAACTAGAGAGGCAAACACAGGAAACTAATAGTAATAATAAAAATACTAACAGTAATTCGATGACTAATAGTAGTACAATTCAACTGAATAAAACAGTGTAACTTCAACCACATTGTTGGACTAAAAAGAGTAATACCTACCACCTGTAAAACACAAGTCAACAACCAAAGAGGGGAGCACTTTGTTGTTTTTTTTGTTTTTTGTTTTTTTGTGGGGTTTTTTTTTTTCTCCTCTTTGTTGTATTTTTTTTTCTTTTTTTTTTTTATCTTATTGGTATCGAACTATTTTTTTTTGATTTGTTATATATGAGCCCTTTTTATTTATTTTATTTCTTTTTTCCTTTTTTTTTTTTTTTTTTTTTTTGATAAAGAAATTTGGATATTGCTGTTGTATTCATGTCAATGTGTCCTTACCTGTCAGTTTGCATTTTGTTGGTTTGTTTGTTTGTTTGTTGATTCTTGTTTTGTCTTTTGCTGTTGGTCCTTTGTATATATAAGTTCTGTTTCACAGTGGTGATACACATTTTGAAAAAAAAAAGTAAAAAAAAAAAAAAAGAAACCATTCTGCCCAACAAGGTGAACAGTGTAGAATTCTGCTATCAGAGCAGTTCTAGGGAAGTCTGAGTGGGTACTTAACAGCCTAGAGGAGACGTCAAAAAGCACATCAAAGACAGCCTCAACTGCCAGTGGCTTATTTGAGCACTTCAGCAAAGCTAAGATTTGTATTGAGCCTCACACTTGCCTCTGCTGTTGTTGGCTGTTGTTTCACTGCAGAAGAAAACTTAGATGGTCTCTGATATGTCTGTAGTTGATTGTGTGTGGTCTTCTCTTTAGGAAAAGAGAAGGGACAAGACCTACCTTCCACTGTATGAGAAAGCTCCAATGTAGGTTGACTCCATTGCATTCATTTACTCAACTGAGACACATTGAGCAAGCTTTGCTGTCAAAGCAGTGGATTGCTACAGGGCAGAGTTCTTTAAAATGTTGGCTGGTGTAGAAGTTTGTTGTGGTGACTGCTTTGACCAGGGTAGTCTAAAGGTTCTGCATAAGTTAGGGTATGCACTCCTCACTGGCAGCTTGATGATTCTCTAGATCAGTACCCTAAGCTGGACAGAGCTTGTCTTTCCGTGCAGATGCCCCACTTTCACAACACATACCCCTGTAGCAGCAGTGGAGAAGTAGCCAAGGTCATCAGGGGGATACCAGTGGAGGTGCAGGGGTTGTTTGAACTAAAGTTACTTGACCTAAGCATTTTACACCTTTCCATCCCTCTCTCCTGCCTTGAAGCTGCTTTCAACATCACCAGCACTGCACTCTCCTAGCTCAAATCCTATGTGAGCAACAGATATCAGTTCATCAGTATAAAACAACTGCAAATCCCTCACTGCTCCCTCTGTCAGGGTCTTCCCCAAGGTCCAGTTCTCAGACCCCTCCTCTTCATCATGTACATTCTCCCTACATTCTTGGTCAAATAATTTCACTGCTTTGCTGACAACATTCAACTCCACAAAAAGAAACCTCTTATTAAATTCACCCATAACTTCTCCATTGATGGCTCCACTGTGCTCACCTCCTCCCATGTCCGTAACCTTGGTGTCATCTTTGAGTAAAGCCTTCCCTTTGACCAACATATCAAACACATCACCAAAACAGCCTTATTCCACTCAGACACATTGTCTGTCTCCATCCATCCCTCCCTCTCCTTTCCAGCAGCAGAGACTCCCATTCACCTTTTCATCACTTCCAGACTGGACTACTGCGATAGTCACCTTTATGGTTCATCATCCAAAACATGCAAGGGACTACAATATATCCAGAATTCAGCTGCTCATCTTCTCACACACTCCTGCACCCATGACCACATCATCCCTGTTCTTCATAACCTCCACTGGCTTCCTATCCCCCAGCATATCCACTTTAAACTCCTCATCATCACCTAAAAAGCCCTCCACAACCTGGCTCCCCCCTACCAGTCTGAGCTCCTCCACCCGCACATTCTCTTCCGCACTGTTAGGTCTGCTGATGCCAACCTCCTGTTCTAGCCCCCACCATCACCTGGACTAACCACCGCACCTGCGGGGACAGGGCCTTCTTCATTGCTGCTCCCATCCTCTGGAACTTACTCCCTAAAGACATCAGAGACTCACTCCACCCTCCACCTTCACACCTCTTCAAAACTGCCTACAACCTCTAAAAAGTGTCCTCTTCTTCTTCTCTCTCTCTGCATTCTTTCCCTTCTTATGGAATATTTCGACTTTGTATTGTTTGTTATTGTTTTGTCTTGTTGTTCTTCGTGAAGCATCTTTTTTTATAAGGTGATGCAAACACGTGAACGATATGCCAGGCACAACGCTATGTGGGAGACAAGACGGGTAAAATGACAATTATCACAAAGACAAACAAATACATTGGTATAATGTATGTTGATGGTGTTAAGTGGCATTGTGTGTGTGTGTGTGTGTGTGTGTGTGTGTGTGTGTGTGTGTGTGTGTGTGTGTGTGTGTGTACCCCCACCACCTCTCCACCACAGGGCGAGGAAGGAGGGAGAGAGGGAAGGAAAAAAAGAAAACTGACAAAAGAGCATAAGAATAGGATAACTAATGAAAAAAAAAATACATTTTTTAAAAAGGAAGGAAAACAAGGGATTGGAGGTAAAAGTACAAATGCAATGTTGCTGATGTTATGCATATTTTGTTTGGGTAGTTTGTATGTCATACATATGATTTATAATCAACAACAATCACAATAATAATTATTATAATAATCATTATCTAAATGATTATAATAATAATGATACCTATATTCATGGGATCTAATTATTTTAACAATACCATAAACCATAGTTATTATTGTCTTTAAAGTGCCACCTTCAACAGCAGCGACATGTTGCTCTAAGCATGATCCATTTAAATATAATAATAATAATAACATACTATGACATTCTTGTATCAAGAGCAGATAACAGTAGAAGTAGTGCTAGTAGAAGAAACAATGCAATCAATAAAAGTAATAATAATAATGACAAAGATAATGATAATAATAATGATACAACAGGATATAATCATTATTAATATTATTATTAATATTATTATCATTAATAATAAAAGAATTAATAATGATGATGACAATAATGATAATGATGAGTATTATAACAACAGTAATCATGATAACAACATTATGATAATAACAGTAATGACAGTAATAATGTAATTGTAATAACAGCAATAATGGTTATAATAAAACAAATCAAATATATGATTAATGATAGACAATCATGTGTAGACAGCACAATAGACTGAACCACAATGTTTATTTACAATAACTTCCAGGTAGAAAATTCTCGTGTCATGGCCAATAAAATCTAACGGTGCTGAGCAGATCTCACCTTACTAAATTAGTTTTTATCCACCTAAAAAAAAAAGAAGCCCAGGTTTAGGCAACAAAAGCATGTGGTTAGATTTAGGAAAAAAGAACAGGGTTTGGCTTTAGAATCTTATGAGACACTAACACCGCTCTCTCGGGTAAGTTGGTGTTTGTTGGACTTTCGCCGTCTCAACTTGCGTCCTTGTCCTGCTGCTTGCGCATCAGGCACACAGAATAAAGATAGTGTGAATCTTGAATCAACACCCACACAATAAAGACACAGAAAGGTTTGGATCATAACAATATGAATGCTGAATGCTGAATGCTATAAAGATTTGGATAACAATAGTGTCAATGTTGATTCAGCCATTCACACAATGAAGGTTTGGATCTTAACAGTGTCAGTGCTGAATGAGCATTTACACCATAAATATTTGGATAACAATTGTGTGAATGCTGAATGAGCATTCACACTTTCAACTTGAGGCCTGGAGAGAATTGAAGGCACCTGTTTTGATGAGTGACATTGTTCTCACAAAAGGATCAGTTCCGTCTAAGTGTTGTGAAAATGTCGTTTATCAAAAACAGAGAAAAAAATCTGAATACATAACACTTGTGTCATATGTAAAATTGCATGCAGTTGACTTGAGCTCCTCTCCACTTCAATGCTAAAAGGCAAAATTGCACCATCTGCTGGATCAATGTCTCCAGTTCCTTGTGCTATAGTTACACAATATGGTTCTGGGTAATACTGCCATGGTGTTGGGTTTGACTCTAACTTGTGTCAAAAAGGACACTGGTGGCTGTGGGGCACTTGGGTACAAGCATCCAATAGCAGGCCTTTAATACACATTTTAACTTAGGCTGCTAACCACTTCCACATGACTATATAATATATAAACTTGTCATATTTCTGCATTTACTTGTACCTTAAAAAAATCAACACATTAGTTCAGGTTTTTCTTTGTACAAACATTGAAAAATCCTGGATAAAAAGTTTGGTTTTAGTTACATTTTTTTTATTTCTTAGTAATTAGAGACATGACTAATTTAAATTTACTAAATGAAGCCCTGTGGGGGGGCTGGAGCCTATCGCAGGGGCAAGAGGCAGGGTATTTCGTGGACAGGTCACCAGACTATTGTAGGGCTGACATTTAGAGACAGACAACCATCCACACTCACAGTCACACCTACAGACAATTTAATGTCACCAATTAACCTATCCCCAATCTGCATGTCTTTGGACTGTGGGAGGAAGCTGGAGTACCCGGAGAAAACCCACGCCGACACAGGGAGAACATGCAAACTCCGCACAAAAGGGCTCGCCCACCCGGGATTGGACCAGGAACCCTCTTGCTGTGAGGCTACAGTGCTAACCACCACACCACTGTGCTGCCTAATCTTTTCATATCAGTGTTAATTTTGTCGACAAAAACAACAAAAAACAGACCAAATTGTCCGTCAACAGCAGTTTTCAATAATGAAAACGAGACGATGACGAACAAAAAATAGATCTTGATAATAAAACTAAGAGGAAATCTATGTTTCATTGTCACTGACAAGACATGATGAAAATGTTAGTGGTGGACTATCTGACATTCAATATGAGATGAGAGAAAGACTATATGGCCAACAAAGGCTGTGCTTGCAATTATTTTCTAAAGCTACATGTGCAGTATAAGATTGGACCACCAACTGGCTGCAAACTCCAGTAAATAGTCAGCACCAGGATGTTTCGCTAACCTGCAAACACTCACACCAGAGCAGCATCAGTGGTTGGTGCAAGTTGTGAGCTGTAATTCAGCAGTAAATAATCACCTGTGCATGTCTGCCTGTGTATGGTGGAAGTGTTGAATGGATTTGTGGAGTTTGTTAGTTACAGCAGTGGCCGTTAGCAATTAGCTCCACTTGTTAGCTGCTGAATGGCAGTGGAGCAAGCAGCCATCAGCTGCTGGTCTGTCTTCAGATCTGTTCCCTGCAGGACTCTGCTCAGTCCGGACTGGAGAAGATTTATGGGTTGATGCTGTTTGAAAGGCAGGTAGGAGGTTGACTTATCTGTAAGTGTAGCTGTGTTGTAAGTGAACAGTCTGAACTCAGATCAGTTTTCTCTGACAGAGATGAAAGTTTAGTTTTTATCACCAACTCTGTGAGAGGACATGAATTTAAACCTCTGGACTAACATGTTGCAGATTAAGAAAGAATTCAGGCTTTAATTAAGTTATTTTTCTGCTTCTTAACAGTGAGATGGATAAGTAAGAGTACCTGGGTACAAATCCTGGTTGTCTCAGATTTGTTATTCGTGGTGTCAAAGTTTTTGAGGCCATAAATAGACAGCTTTGAATCATGATCACTAAGTGTATGCTTGTAAATTATCCTTTAAACCTTTTATAAACTGCTGGAGACATTACAGTTTATAAGTGAGTGGAAATCATTTGAAGTTGCAGAAAAAAATAGGTCCAAATGAATTTTTTTATACAACTTGTCACCTTGATTCTAAGTTCTAATGCCGGTTTAGGCCTATGAAATAGGTTGAAATAAATTAAAAAAAAGACATCTTGACTACAAGTTGCCTAAATGTCATGAAGGATAAAACTATAACCTCTTTTACACAGGAATTGTGCAAATTTGCAGGAAAGCCCAATCCCTCTTCTTTCTGCATTGGCAGTATAAAAACAAAATCGGGGAGTGCGGCAAATTGCCGCCTGCCTACTTTTGTTTATACATACGTTTATCATACGTCGGCCCGTCCTTCACGTTCCCGTCATCCGACGGTTAATAGCCTCCTCATTAGCGAGGGCAAGGAGGGCGCGCAATTCTTTATCTCCCCAGTTGCTCACCTTCTGGTTTGCGTCTCCTTAGTGCTGCTAGATTCTCATTCCTGCTATCAGCTGTTTCCTGGTTTGAAGTCCACGCCAGTGGGTCGAACGTGCGACGTCATCAACAGCCCCTCCCACAAGTCATCAACAGCCCCTCCTGAGGCGGAAGGCCGCCTCGCTCTGTTTATACTAAAACCGTTCCGCCAATATGACTACCCTACGAGGCGGAAAATTGGGTGCCTCAGATCAACTTGCCAATCCGGCTCTGTGGGTGTAAACGCTCGCAGCTGGCCGGCAAATCGGCCGAACATTCACGGAAAATCTGGCAGTGTAAAAGGGGCATATGACACTGTAAGAATAAGACTATAACCTATAAAACTATGAAGGATAAAAATGACTAAAATGTGACTAAAACTGATAAGCATTTTTGTCCCAAGATTCAAATTAAATCTAAAATAGCTGTCAAATTAACACTGGGTTCTGTTTGACTCACTGAACCTCATACAGACATATGGGATGGTGTGGGAATGAGCCTTGGTATAGAAAATATTTTGGTTAGATCTTAACAATGTTTTGGTCCTTAGTAAAATATTTAAAAAATTATTAGCTACTCTGCATGGTGTAATAGTGTAGACAAAAAGTTAAGAGACAATTTATTGCAGCAGAGCACTTCCTTGTTTCTGGGAAACATATGAGGGATACGCTACTGGTGTTTCGCAACTGATTACTGTAATTATGGATTTTGTAAAAACTGCAATTGATCCTTTGCTAAGTCGCTTCTTTCTGATGGTTTGTCAAGCTGTTGGAGATGGAATGTCACCCACACTTTAATTAACTACACTCACCAGAGAAATATTTTCAAATATTTGGGAAAACATAAAAGTGATTTTAGACGGAAGGAGACAGAGGGATCTACAATATGTGTTTGAAGGATATATCCAGAATGTCAAACTCACTCAGCAGCAAAAACAGGTTAAAAAGATAAAGATGGCTAGAAGCTGAAGCTGGACCTATGCTGCTGGACCTCTGCCACTGCTGAACGGGCAAGAAGCTCGGGGAGAAGCCAAACACTGTTTATCTGCAAAGACTGAGATGTCACACAGCTGGCTGAATATTAGCAAAGTTTCCCTGTTTCCCTTAACTGGTTCCTGTGGAGCAGGGTAGGTCTTTTTTCATGGTTATGATCTTTAAAAAGCAAAAGCAGCATGTGTCTACATTCTGTAGTCTACACTTTCAGTAGCTAGCTAACTAGCTAACCCCTGCCAACCTCTCCAGGTAACTAGTGTCAGCATTACACAATATGCCCCAGGAAATCCACAAAAGCAGCCTGAAAATGAAAGAAATTTTAAAGCACTGCATGAGAGTCTGTGGAGCTCAGCTGTGATGTTGTCGGACCCTTGTTGGAGCTGGCCATTGCTGCGCTATGATTAGCCAGTCTGCATTCAAGGGCCAGGACTGTTGTTCCTATCTTCTTCGATATTTGCCAATTAGCCAAATAGTAATATGAAGTTGGGGGAGCAGTCTGGTCCTAATTACTGCATGACAGGGGACCATACCTGTAAGGAAGAGATAGACAAGAGCCCATGCAGAGAGATATTTAATCAGAGTACTTGTTGTATTCAGTGTTATATATTTGCTTTCCTCAAAAACGTACATCTAATAATATCTATTCCCTAAATAAATAATCATTAGAAAACAGTTAAAAAAATCTTTATTGTACAAAGAGGATTATGCTATGCAACACCATTTGAAATGTTTAGGCCTACTGGAAATTGAGGACATTATGGCCTTGGCCCCTTTCGAAACAAACAAACAAATATTGCCTATGCACATTTCTGGCAATGCTGCTGTCACAAAAAGCTGTCAAAAGGCCAACACTGACACATATAGCTTGTCAGTGCTAAAAATGCATCCCCAAGGCAGCTGATTCAGATACTGGTGTTGGCACAGCCCTGAAAAGTTATTTTAAATTGAACATTCGCGCTACTCAGTTGAGCAAATTTTTAGCAGATGACTACCACAGGGACTTGGGAATTATGGTGTGCCATGGGCAGGCAGCGTGGATGGAACCTCTGAACAAGATGACACCTCTGGGGTCAGTCGTATGTCATGTGATGGTAGCATACAGAACACTACATATGCTTGAAAGTCCTCTACTCACTTCTACTCTAAAGCATCATCATTTTTGGTGTACATGTACTGAATATCTCTGGTATGTCAAGAGTAGGGCCTACCACCACCTGACCTCAGATACAGTATCAAAAAGTTTCAAGCAGGGGTGTCAAACTCAATTTCAATAAGGGCTGTATTGGGAAATGGGACAGCCAATTGTCCTTCCCAAGTTGTAAAATACCACTGCTTCGCTGATTCTGGTGTCAAACAGTGACATCAAAAGCCACCTTTCACAGAGGTATGATACACTTCTGGGTGGCGTCAGTTTGTAACAAGGCCTGATGGAACTTTTTGTGGCAGTATGATACATGAATGGGTGGCTTCAGTTAATAACGCAGCTGGACAGCACCTGTTGCAGCAGTATGATACACCACTGGACAACATCGGGTTGAAATCCTGCTGGTAATGAAATAATATAAAGAGCTTCAAAGTCCCTATAGGGTGGGTGGGAGTTGGAGTAGATGGGTCCAACAAACCCCAGACTATTACCCAGCAGCCTCTAGAACATACCCAGGATATGGGCAGCCTGCTGAAGGCAGAGCTGTGGCATCTTGTTCTAGCTCTAACTGAGTCAAACTTGGCCTTAAGTCCACCACTGCAGTGTAATTCCACAGAACCTGGAAGGATGTGTTCACTTGCCTTCCTGATGTTAAGAGCTGGATGTCAAAACATTTTCCTAAGCTAAACTCAGACAGAAAAGAGTTTGTTGTCTCTGGGTCCCAGTACATGGCAAAACAAATTCTGCCTTTGGCTGGTCCCCTCTTGGCTCATACCAAACCAGCTGCAGGAAATCTTGGAGTTTAGTTTGAAAGTACTAAAGTTTTACTTCCAGCTTAAAGCCACCAACGAACAGTTGAGTGAACAGTTGCGTGAACAATCACAGGTACCCGATTCAAGGCCCGGGCCGTCTACTGCCCCTCCTAATATGAATCCTGTAAGCCATTTGACACATGATGCTACAAATCTTCGCTACCTTTATGTACCTAGAGAACGTAAATGTTCCAAGTTCACAGGAAAACTGTCAGTTGATCTGTTAACAGTTGAACAATGGATTGAAGAGGTACGCAGATGTCTGGAGGTTAGGCATATGTCAATAGCTGAACAGTTGTTGTTTATCACTGACCATCTAGAGGGAGGTGCCAAGTCTGAAATAAATTTTCACCCCAGTGCCAACAGAGACACCCCAGAAAAAATCTTTTCTATTTTAACTGAAAACTACAGTTGCTCTCAGTCATATGTAGCAGCACAGTTACAGTTTTTCCAACGTACACAGAGAGAGGGGGAGTCCTTACGTGACTATTCGCATGCTCTTAAGTCATTAATGGACGTGGTAATACACAAAACACCTGTGGGTATCCCAAACTCTGATGTACTGTTGCGTGACCAATTTATAGAACATGTGCTCAATGATATGTTACGTAGAGAGTTGAAACAACGTGTCCTCCAAGAACCGACTATTACTTTTGTGGACCTTCGGGGTATAGCTCTCAGGTGGGCAGACGCAAGTAGACGGGGGGGTAGAGTTAAACCTCGTGCTTACTCCTGCGATGCATACTCTCAGGCAGTGGATAGTTTTGAGGCAAGCACAAATGCAGTCACTGCTAGGCCTAGCGATGAGATTGCAGAGATAAAAGAGTGTTTACGTAAACAGCAAGCCCAATTAGATACTATCATGAAGCATGTCACTGCCCAGGTCCTGCAGCCCACTCAGACTGATGATGCTCCCAGCTCAACTAAGCATTTCCGCTTTCAGGCAGATGGCAAGCCAATTTGTCACCGCTGTAATAGGGCAGGCCATATAGCTAGGTTCTGTCGAGTAAACGCACCAGCTCCCAAGGCCCGTGTGAGGTCTAGCACTGAAGTTGGGGTGCATAGCCAGGTAGTGGGAGGGGGCCCTGACTCTTAGCCGTCGGGAAACTAGACCCCTCTGATGCAGAGAGCCAGGCATTGGAAGAGGGTTTTGTGGGCTCACCTGAAGGCCAAATGGAAGACCCCTCTCGACTTATTGGAGACTGCCCAAAGGTTGAAATCAGCATGGGGGGTGTTATGGTACCCTGCCTTTTGGATACGGGGTCAATGGTCACCACAATCAGAGAAAGTTTCTTTGACAAACACTTCAAACCTCAGGGTGTCGGACCGCTTAAAAAATGCCACTGGCTACGTCTGAAGGCCGCTAATGGACTGAGGATCCCCTACAAAGGGTACATGGAACTTGATGTTGTTGTGTTGGGTAAGACCCTGACACGAATGGGCGTGTTAGTTGTGGAGGACCCCCAAGATGAGCTCACCGAACAGCAGCAGCAACAGGCCGTGCCTGGCCTTCTTGGAATGAACATCATCCACCGCTGTTACAGTTTGCTTGTTGAACAGTTTGGCCCTAGTCTGTTACAGTCACCTGTTTTTCAAGCTGCTGGTAGGGGGTGGAAAGAAGCACTTGTCCAGTGCCAACGCATTGAAACTGCGAACGCGCAAGGGTACCTGGGTAAAGCCAAGGTCCATGGTCGGGCTGTTCGTGTGCCGGCAGGTTCCTTGAAGTGGATTCGCACGTCTTGCCCATCTGCTGCCACCATTACTCTGCCAGCAGTGCTTCTTGAGCCCCTTACATCAGGGAACCATCTCCCTCCCGGTATTCTTGTATCCTCAGCCCTTCTTTCTGTCCATCAAGGCAGTGTTGAAATTCCCGTTGTCAATGTGGGCACTGAAGATGTTTGGCTACAGCCCCATACACAGCTGGGTGAGCTGCACGTGGTTGACCCACTGCAATCAGAGGGTTCGGTCCTCATTGAAGAGACGGATGACCACCACACCTTAGCAGTGGTCCAACAGGTGACTGCAGAGAGTGCCCCACCCACTGATTTTTCCAGTTTGTCATGGCCCAACCTTTCCCCCGACAAGATCAAATGGGCAGTAGAGCTTTTGCAGAAGCATAGCACAGTCTTCAGCCAGGGAGAAGGAGACCTGGGGTGTACCACACTCGTGGAGCACGAAATCCCTTTAGTGGATGAGGCCACAGGTCAAAGCCCACATTCAAGAGCTGCTGGACCGGGGTGTTGTGCGCCCAAGCTGTAGCCCATACTCCTCTCCAATTGTTGTCATTTTTAAAAAAAATGGAGAGATCAGGTTGTGTGTGGACTACCGTTTGCTTAATGCCAAGACAAGGAAGGATGCTTATCCCCTGCCCCGAATTGAGGAGTCCCTGGATGCCCTCACAGGTGCCCAGTGGTTCTCAACACTGGACCTCGCCAGTGGGTACAACCAAGTACCCGTGGCAGAAAAGGACAAGGCAAAAACTGCTTTTTGCACACCGTTTGGACTCTTCGAGTTTAATCGGATGCCGTTTGGGCTATGCAATGCTCCTAGTACCTTCCAAAGGTTGATGGAGCGGATCTTTGGAGACCAAAGCTTTCAGTCCTTGCTGCTATACTTGGACGATATTGTCATTTTTTCATCATCCTTTGACCAGCACCTTCAGTGCCTTGATATGGTGCTGACCCGGCTTAAAGAACACAATCTGAAATTGAAGTTACAGAAATGCCACTTCTTCCAACCTGAGGTCAAATACCTTGGCCATGTCATTTCGGCCTCCAGTGTTGCCACTGATCCTTCAAAGATCAGCGCAGTGGCAGAATGGGCGCGACCAACCACATGCACAGAGTTACAATCATTCTTGGGCTTCGCTTCTTACTACCGCCGCTTTGTGGCAGGTTTTGCAAAGTACGCAGCCCCACTCCACCGGCTGGTGGGTGAAATGGGGGGAACCAAGAAGAAACGCAAAACCCTGGGAAAAGGGGTCCTGGGCGACCATTGGAGTGACGAGTGTGAAAAGGCCTTCCAAACACTAAAAAAACTCCTTGTGGGTGCACCAGTCCTGGGATATGCTGACTTCACCAAACCCTTTGTCCTTGAAATAGATGCCAGTCAGGCTGGACTTGGGGCTGTGTTATCCCAGGACTGCGAGGGGAAACAACGACCAATTGCCTTTGCAAGCAGGGCGCTCAGACCCACTGAAAGGAACATGTCCAACTACAGCTCTCGAAAGTTGGAATTCCTGGCATTAAAATGGGCAGTGACGCAGAAGTTCAGAGAGTATCTGCTTGGAAACAAATTCCTGGTGTTCACTGATAACAACCCCCTCAGCTATCTGCAGTCAGCTAAACTGGGGGCGGTGGAACAACGCTGGGCATCCGAGTTGGCAGTCTTTGACTTTGAAATCAAGTATCGACCGGGTCCAGCCAATCGTAATGCAGATGCCCTCTCCCGCCAGCGACAGCCCCAGAGCACAGCCTCTCTCCTGCCTGGCTTGAAAGTGCCAGATGAAGTCCATCAACAGACAGAGGAGATGCCGCAAATGGCCCCTGCTGTTGCTGCCACCTGCCAAGCTATAGCCGCTTTTCCATCACGGCCCAAAGCTGATTTACAGGTTCTACAGGCTGCAGACCCAGTGATTGGTCCCCTCTTGCAGTACTGGAAGAGAGGAAGACCCCCGACAAAGCAGGAACGTGTCAATGCTTGCAAAGGAATGAAAAAATTGGTACAGCAGTGGGCTAGGCTAAAATCACGTGATGGCGTCTTGTATCGGCAAATACAGACACCCGGGGAAAGACAGGTTCTATTCCAACTACTGTTGCCCCAGTGCTTGCAGGCAGAAGTCCTTAAAAGTCTTCATGATGGCCATGGTCACCAAGGCATTGAACATACCACGAGTCTCGTAAGGCAGAGGTGCTTTTGGCCCTTCATGCAAAGCGACATAGCAAGATATTGCCAAGACTGTAATCGCTGCACGCTGGCCAAAGCAGTACAACCAAAGGTCCGTACATTTAGGGGGGGTTTGACTGCCTCTAAACCCTTGGAAATCATCGCCATCGACTTCACTCTCTTGGACAAAGCTAATGATGGCCGGGAAAATGTGCTGGTGGTTACGGATGTGTTCTCTAAATTTGCCCAGGCATACCCAACACCAGACCAGCGGGCCAGTAAGGTGGCCCGGGTGCTGACAGAAAAGTGGTTCTACACCTATGGTGTACCCAAACGCATTCACAGTGACCAAGGAAAGAGCTTTGAAGGGGACCTGTTGAAACGACTATGCCACCTGTATGGAATTGAAAAGAGTAGAACTACACCGTACCACCCAGAGGGCAATGGACAATGTGAAAGATTTAATCGAACGCTGCATGACTTGTTGCGTACACTCCCCCAAGAAAAGAAAAGAAAATGGCCTCAACACCTACCTCAAGTGCTCTATGCCTACAATACAACAGAGCACCAATCCACAGGTTAGTCGCCATATGAACTCATGTTTGGCCAGAAAGCTCAACTGCCAGTGGATTTCTTGTTGGGGGGATCGCTGGAGGAACCCATGTCCAGGTCAGCAAAGGACTGGGTGGACAAACACCAAAAGCACTTAAGTTCAGTCTATCTTCAAGTGAAGGACCAGCTCCAGCAGGCAGCCGAGCGGAGAAATAGACATCATCAACCGTCAGGAAGTTCCATTCTCACCCCTGGAACACTTGTCTACAGGAGAAGCCACCCCATAGGGCGTCACAAAATTCAGGATGCCTGGGACCCTGTTGTCTATGAGGTGGTGAGAAACTTGGATGGGGAAGGAAGAGTGTACAAAATATGCCCCAGAGATGGCACTGGCCCAGAGAAGAATCTTAACAGGTCAGAGCTCAGGCTAGTACCGACCGCTAGTGTCAGTATGCCCACAACACAAAACCAACTTTTACCTGACCCGGGCCTGATGGATGACCCACCCCAACAGTCAAACCGCAATGCCGCGAACGACGATGACAGCGATTCGGAGGGAATCATACTCACCATGGAGCAAGAGTGGCATAGAGTGCAGCCCCCCTCCCACCCTGCTCCTGAGCCAACCATGCACTCGAGGGGAACAGAATTGCATAGTCTTGACACCCCACATTCCGCGGTTGGTCCTGAACAGGGAAACAGCCCCAGTAACAGTGCAGATGTTGTTGTGTCAGCCAATCCTAGTGTACTGCAGGGACGGCCTAAAAGAAGTACAGCTGGGCAGCATACTAATCCCTTCCATCTCCCTAAATCTGTAAATCATACCCTTGCGACCCCTGCTAGAAACTTACAGGTGCCCCATGCGCAAGACCATGTAGCTGAAAGAGTATTTAGGCCCTGGGTCTGATTTGTCACCGGGACGGTGACCTTTTAAAGTGGGGGTAAATGTAACGGGAATGGTTTTAGCAGAGATTGTGATTGTAAGTCATGTGATGGTGCAATTATTTTTTAATGAGGAGACTATGTATTTAATTGTGATGTTTAAATGTATTTTGTGTTTCTTTTTAGTGGCAGTTATCAGGTTACTACACACTGCTGGTCTGAGTACTGAGTAAGCGACCTAAAGGTACGGCATATAGGTTAATCATGTTATTAGCAAAACTGACCTTTAATATGCCGAACACATTTTAACATCTGACTGTCTTATAGGACTGTCTGTAAGCGTGGTGACTGTCACTGTTTTTTCTCCACTCCATAAATTAGTTTTAACGGGCCTTTTTGTTTAATTGTTTTTTTTTGTTGTTTTTTTAATTCCCTTTGGGGTATTTATTTTAAGCGGGCTAAGTGCAATATTTGACGGGCATCGTGCAATTCAGGAGTTATAGCCGGTTGGGAGTTGTGGGCCTTACATATGGTGACCCCTTTTGGTGTGATATTTGAGCATTGGTGATTCTTAACGTGTGCAGTGAAAAGCTTGACATGCTTGGTGATTCTTAAACATGTGCAGTGATAAGCTCTATATGATTGGTGATTCTTAAACAGTTGTAGTGACTAAAGATCCTATGGGATTTTGTTAGTGTGTTGGGTCCCACTTACCACTTTGCCCTACCCTCTCCCCTTTTGTATAGGCTGCTACTTTTCCCAGAACGCACATTTGCACTTAACCCTTTGCACATTTTGCACAATCGTATTGACTACTGTGAAGCCGTAGCCCACTTATTGCCTCAATACTATTGTGTGGTTTTATTCTTTTTATGTTGTAATAAACTTTTGTAATTTTGTGAGCCGTCCGCCTCCTGTCCTGGTTATTCTGGACACTTACTTGTCTGTGTGGTGAACTGGAGTGGGAAACATTAATTATATCAAAATTTTAGCATTCTTTCCATCACTACATTCCCTTCACTGGTTCCTGTAAAGCAGGGTAAGTCTGTATTCACTGTTTTACATTCAGTAGCAAGCTTACTAGCTAGCTAACCCTACACTTTTCAGGGTTTGATTTTGGAACAGGAAAGAAACATATATCTCCTCCAACCTCTCCAGGTAACAAGCATCATTAATACACAATGTGCCCTAGGCACAATGTTGAGCTCAAAATCCACAAAAGCAGCCTGAAAATGACGGAAACCTGAAAGGATTGAATGAGAGTCTATGGAGCACTGCTGTGTTGTTGTCAGAACCTTGTCGAAGCTGGCTGATACAATGCTATGCCAGTACACAATAAGCCTAAACTGTACTCATATTTCACTGCTACATTTAATTTCATATTCTCTTCTTTAATTTTTAATTTTATATACTTTATTAATCCTGCAAGAGGAAATTCCAAGTTTACTCTGTTGTTATACATGTACACACAGGTCTGAAATACCCACACATATGCAGAAACAGGGCCTATACATGCATTAAATGGAGAGATGTCAGAGTGAAGGGGCTGCCCATGGACAGGCACCCCAAGCGGTTGGGGGGAGTTCAGTGCCTTGCTCAAGGGCACCTCGGCAGTGCCCAGGAGGTGAACTGGCACCTCTCCAGCTACCAGTCTGCGCTTTGGAGGACTTGAACCGGCGACCCTCCGGTTCCCAGGCCAAGTCCCTATGGACTGAGCTACTGCTACCCAGTCTCACACCACAGTCTCACTGTCACGAATCACTGTCACATACGTGCTCTCGCTACCCCATCTATATCAAAATTTCAATGCCCTCAGTGCTTAAAAAAATCCTAGAGCAAACCCTAACATTTAAAATATGTTGCAATATTGTGGCTTTAGCTGTCTAGTATCAGCTAACACTAGCTCGCTTGCTAATGCGGACAAATTGCTAGCTAGCTATTGTAGCAAAATACTGTGTTAAGTTAAGGTGACCAGATATCTCAGATGCAATCTGGGAACATTTTCAGCGTTAAGGTTCAATCAATCAATCAATCAATTTTTATTTATAAAGCCCAATATCACAAATCACAATTTGCCTCAGAGGGCTTTGCAGCATACAACACCCCTCTGTCCTTAGGACCCTCACAGCGGATAAGGAAAAACTCCCCAAAAAAAACCCTTTAACGGGGAGAAAAAAATGGTAGAAACCTCAGGAATAGCAACTGAAGGAGGGATCTCTCTTCCAGGACGGACAGACGAGCAATAGATGTTGTACAGAACAGATCAATATAATGAATTAACAGTAATCCATATGACACAATGATACATAAGGAGAAACAGATATTATATTAATAATATGATTATATATGTATGTGACAATAATGATATGTGTATAATAGTCCAGGTATGACTAATAGTAACAGCAGCAGTGGGAGGCATCAGGCAGGACCACGTCAGCAGCACAATCTCGATACAAAATCCAGGCACAGCTGCGGTACGAGTTAACCTGCGAGACAGTGGAGCACAAAGGCTCCGGAGAACAAGCCGAGTTAGTGACATGCAGTAGACCCGGATTAGAGAGATGCATTAACAGGACATGAATACTAGCAAGGGAGAGAGAGAGTGAGAAGGAGAGAAGGGGCTCGGTGTATTATAGGAGGTCCCCTGGCAGACTAGGCCTATGTCAGCCTAACTAGGGGCTAGTCCAAGACAAGCCTGAGCCAGTCCTAACTATAAGCTTCATCAAAAAGGAAAGTCTAGTCTTAAAAGTGGAGACGGTGTCTGCCTCCCGGACCGAAACAGGAAGGTGATTCCACAAAAGAGGAGCCTGATAGCTAAAGGCTCTGGCTCCTGTTCTACTTTTGGAGACTTTAGGGACCACGAGTACCCCTGCATTCTCAGAGCGCAGTGTTCTGGTGGGATAATAGGGCACTATGAGCTCTCTGAGATATGATGGAGCCTGATTATGTAGAGCTTTGTAGGTTAGGAGAAGGATTTTAAATTCAATTCTGGATTTAACAGGCAGCCAGTGCAGAGAAGCTAAAACAGGAGAAATATGATCTCGTTTCTTAGTTCCTGTCAGTACACGTGCCGCGTTCTGGATTAGCTGGAGAGTTTTCAGGGACTTATTAGAGCTACCTGATAATAGAGAATTACAGTAATCCAGCCTCGAGATAACAAATGCGTGGACCAATTTTTCAGCATCTTTTAGTGACAGGATAGGCCTAATTTTCGCAATATTATGCAGATGAAAAAATGCAGTCTGAGACGTTTGTTTTAAATGGGAGTTAAAAGACAAATCTTGATCAAATATTACGCCGAGGTTTCTTACGGTGATGCTAGAGCCCAGAGCAATGCCATCCAGAGAAACTATATCATCAGATAAAGAGTTTCTGAGCTGTTTGGGGCCAAGAACAATAACTTCAGTTTTGTCTGAATTTAACATAAGGAAATTGGTGCTCATCCAGGTTTTTATATCTTTAAGGCATTTTTTAAGTTTAGTTAATTGAGCCGTTTCTTCTGTTTTTATTGATAAATACAACTGCGTATCATCCGCATAGCAATGGAAATTTATGGAGTGATTTCTGATGATGTTACCTAAGGGGAGCATATATAGCATGAATAGAATTGGTCCGAGCACTGAACCTTGAGGTACTCCAAAACAAACTTTAGTACGTGAAGATGATTCATTATGAACGTGAACAAACTGAAAACGATCAGATAAGTACGATTTAAACCAGCTTAGTGCAGAACCTTTAAGGCCAATTGAATGTTCCAGTCTCTGTAGCAGAATTTGATGGTCAATTGTATCAAATGCGGCACTAAGATCTAGTAAAACAAGTACAGAGACGAGTCCTTGGTCTGAAGCAATCAGGAGATCATTTGTAATTTTAACTAGTGCTGTTTCGGTACTATGATTGGCCCTAAATCCTGACTGAAATTCCTCAAATAAATTATCATGGAGAAAGTCACACAGCTGGTCTGCGACTACTTTCTCAAGGATCTTTGAGAGAAAGGGAAGGTTGGATATAGGTCTGTAATTGGCGAACACCTCTGGATCCAATGTGGGCCTTTTTAACAGAGGTTTAATTACAGCTACCTTAAAAGACTGGGGTACATAGCCCATTAATAAAGACATATTGATCATGTCTAGTATGCAAGTGTTAACTAAAGGTAAGACTTCCTTAAGTAGCCTAGTTGGGATGGGGTCCAAGAGACACGTTGATGACTTGGATGAAGAAATCATTGAAGTCAATTGTTGAATAGAAATCAGGGAGAAGCAATCTAGATATGTATCAGCACTTATAGCTGTGTTTGAAGGCATATTAATACTGTTAGAGAGCAGGAGGTCATGAATTTTGTCTCTAATAGTTACGATTTTGTCATTAAAAAAGCTCGCAAAATCATTACTGCTAAGGGATAAAGAAATACAAGGCTCAATAGAGCTGTGACTCTCTGTCAGCCTGGCTACAGTGCTGAAAAGAAACCTGGGGTTGTTCTTATTTTCTTCTATTAATGATGAGTAATAGTTTGCTCTGGCATTGTGGAGGGCTCTCCTATATGTTTTTAGACTATCTAACCAGATTAAACGAGAATCTTCCAGTTTGGTTAATCGCCAATTCCTTTCAAATTTTCGCGACATTTGCTTTAATTTTCTGGTTTGGGAGTTATACCAGGGAGCAAACTTTCTTTGCGAACTTCTTTTTAAGAGGTGCTACAGAGTCGAGAATTGTTCGCAGCGAGCCTGCAGCGATATCGACGAGATGATCAGTTTGGGAGACTTTAAAGTCAGTACGGGAAACCTCACTTACAGAGGGTATTAAATATAACGCCGATGGAATCACTTCCTTAAATTTTGCTACCGCACTATTTGATAAACACCTAGTATAGTAGCTGTTACTGAGTGGCGCGTAGTCAAGTAGACAGAAATCAAAAGTTATTAAGTAATGATCTGATAGAGAGGGATTCTCTGGAAAAACCATTAAGTTATTAATCTCAATTCCATACGCCAGAACAAGATAGAGGGTGTGGTTAAAACGGTGAGTGGGCTTATGTACACTTTGACTGAAGCCAATGGAAACTAATGTTAATGCTAAGGTTAAAAAACATATATGTTATAATGATGAAATAAAGAAATTGGGACAATTTTAATTTCATTTATTTTCACCAAATATATCAAAAAGACAGGTTGATTGTATTGCAAATAACTAGTGGAACCTCACTTGTTTTTTTTTTTTAAATTGAAATGAAAACTGAAAAAATTTTCTTTCTTAATCTCCAAAGAGCTCCTGGTTAACAAATAACTTACTATTCAGTTCAGTTCAGTTCAGTTTAGTTTATTTTACAAATCAATTAAAATACAAATACAATTTACATTCAATCAAAATACAATACAATACTTTACTATACTATAAACAAAATGAAATGAAAACCTGGATTAACACATTGAGAACTGTCTGATGTTCCCTGGTGGTCACAGTGGTGCTGAATTGTGTCCTGGATGTGGTCCTGGTAGCCTGGAATTGATAGAATAAGAGTAGAAGAGAACACGAGTGCAAAACTGAGAATAGCTATTTGAAACGTAGCCATGCAACAGTATCAGAAATACTAAACAACAACTATAGCAACTGCATTAATATTTAAATAAAATTCAATTCAATTTCAATTCAATTTTTATTTATAAAGCCCAATATCACATATCACAATTTGCCTCAGAGGGCTTTACAGCATACAACATCCCTCTGTCCTTTGGACCCTCACAGTGGATAAGGAAAAACTCCCCAAAAAAAACCCTTTAATGGGGAGAAAAAAATGGTTCGACCCACTCACCCAACCCTATGCCTGTCCTCCCCCTGAAGATGGGACACTTCCTATCTCGGGGCACGAAAACTAGTCTCTCTGTTACAGGGACACTAACAGTGGAGGGGGCAGTAGGTGGGGCAGATGAAGTGGATGGAACGGCACTAGGGTCAATCTGTTCACGTCGCAAATGCTCATTGTCAGCTTTTAACTGGGCAACCAATTCCCTGAGTTCCTGCAACTCAGTCTCCATGACTACCGCAAAACTTAACAGGCTAATAAGTATGCTTGGGTATGGGGCTGACAAGTGAAGTGTGTGGAAAAGTTCTCACCAAAAACCTACGAAAAGGGCGACTGGGAACCACTGCTGCTTTGTCTCCGTAAACACCACTGCTCCAATGTGCCTACAAGAAAAACATCGTTAGGGCACAGAAGAAAAAAAAAAAAAAAATATAAAACACCAAACAAAACAAAGGAGGAACACGTGTCTCTGCCGTTAAATGAGTAGATCCTGCCGACAACGCCAGATTGTGGCGAGCGGGACGGGGAGTGATGCAATATACGAGCTTTTGGTCAGATTATACACTAACTATATTGTTGCCAACAACGCCACATGGGGAATTTCGCCCCAGGAAATAGTTTCACACCAAGTTCACCTTTAAGGCACACAAGTTCGTTTTACTCAAAAGGCGAGAAGACACGGTTCCATTCAAAAGAACATTCTTTATTTTAACAATCAATTTAAAACACGAAAACAACACCACTCACACAGGGACAAATTAACGGGGGAAACTAAATTAAAGCTGAGGCTTACCGGGGTGCGTGGACTACTGACTGATGTGGAGAAACCCCAACCAAAAAATATAAACACCCAGGCACACGTGACAGTCACACACAGCACACACTCAGTGAGGAGACCCAGAACCCAGGGAAGCACAGCACACGAGAAGGGGGGGAACCCCGCCACCAGGTCGTCACCACCACCACCACCGGACCTCAGCAACTAAAGAGGAAAACAAAAGGAATTAGCGGGGTCACAACAAAATTCAATGAACAGAAATATCCAAAACTTATACAAATCAGAAACTAAATACAACTACCAATCACAAATGAAAGAAATAAAGACAGATACTGAAAGAATAATCCTCTGCCCAAACAATATCAAAACCACAGAAATTAGATAACAAATTAAGCAAACAGGCAGAGAAACTGAATAAAGTAACTAATGAGAACAAAAACGAAAGAAATAAACAAATGTGGAGAGGGATCTAACCCCACTTTTCACAACCACCACATTAAAATAGGTGCATTAAATGCCAATTGAAACCTTGATACAAAAGCAGGAACCAAGAAAAAGCAGCACAAGGCAGCAACCAAAAGCAGAAACAAAAGCGAAAAAAAAACATAAAAGGAAACAGAGACAAAACAGCAGCGGTCCCCCGTAGCTGGTGGCTATGTGAAGTTCTAGCCACAACCCTGGTCAGCTAGTGCTGACGTCACTCACGCACCATTAGCCGACGTCACTCACGCACCATTAGCAGATGTCACTCACGCACCATTAGCTGAGGGATCTGAGGACCCGACAAATCTGTCATCAATAAGTTCGCATGTGCATACAACAATCAGGAAATGCAGGAAGCTACCTACCAGTTAGCAGGTCGACCACAGCATGACACACGCACACCAGAGAAAGAGGGAGAGGGTACCGCGCAGCTAGCAGCGTCCACCTACAGTCAGGCTATGGTTAGCCGCGGTAATTATCAGCCGTGTAACAGGCAGAGAGGGAGACACTGACCACAGCAGGCCATTAAGATGACACACACACGAGCCTGGGGAGCACCAAGTCGGCCACTCTGCAGCACAACACAAAATCATTAGCCCCCTGCTACGTGAGACAAAAGCAGCAGGTGAGCAGACAAGCCGCGTTACCTGTCCGAAGCAAAGCGTCCGGTTCGGAAATGACGTCACCCGTCAGGAGCAGCGAGAGAGAGCTGGCAGGGAGGGATCGCCCCTCTTATAGGTGGGTGCGCCTCCGGTGGTTGGCTGTGCCATTGCCAATTAGGCATGACAATCCACTGATGTCGGTACTGCCACATTCCATTATCCATGCAGAAACTGATGTATGATAGTACAGAGGAGGTGTGGAGTTCAATGTCTGGGTCTTCAAAGAGCTCCCATATGGTGTCCTCAAAACAGTCCTGCAAGGATAGTGTGGCCTCCTCAGTCCAGCATTGCACTGACATGCACTGTGGCTTAGACCTGCAGACGAGGGGCTTGCAAGCTGGTGTCAGGAACAGGGATGGTCTGAGTGTCCGAGGTGGGGGGAGTGGCGGGCTCTGTAGGCTCCAGAGATGTTGGTGTAGACCTGGTCTAGTGTTCTGCCCTTCCTTGTTTGAATGTCAACATTCTTGTAAAATCTGGGGAGCACAGTCTTTAAGTTGGTGTGATTAAAGTCTCCAGCCTCGATGAAGAAGCCCTCTGGGTGTTTGTTCTCTTGCCTGGTGATGCTGTCATACAGCCTGCTCATAGTTATGTTAGCATTAGCTCGCGGGTGGATATACACAGCAGTTACAAACACTTGGGTTATTTCCCTGGGCAAATAAAAAGGTCTGCACTTCAGCATTAGAAACTCCAGGTCTGGACAGCTGTGTTTCTCAATAACGGCAGCGTCCGTGCACCAACTGTTGTTAATATAGGTGCACACACCTCCTCCTCTCCTCTTACTGGAGTCCAATGTGCAGTCCGCCCAGAAGATTGTACGTCCTGCTAGCTCCACGGCTAGGTCCGGGATGTTTTCATGCAGCCAGATCTCTGTTATCACCATGATACAGCTGTCTATCCGGTTGTTAACGTCTCGAAGTTTCATCTCGTCCATCTTGTTAACCAGGGAGCGGACATTGGCGAGAAAGATGCTAGGAACCACTGGTTTATGCGGAGTCGCGGTCAGCCTAGCTCTGACGCCGGCTCGTTTGCCTCGTTTCCACCGTCTTTCGCAGCACCACCGTCGCCTCCTCTCTGTCCGCTCTCGCCGATGTATCCTCTCCGGAAACGAGTCGAACCTTTCTGGGAGGGTCCAGCCGGTCCAGTGTTGTTTCAGGCTTAAAAGTTCAGTTCGGGTGTAAGTCCTTCTCAGTGTGTAGCTGCTAACTGAAGAAGAGCACCGGGTCACTGCGTCTACACGCACCGCCATCTTGTGTTAAGATATATATAATACCCACTTGTCTTAAAAAAATAAATACCACTTTAATTTGCAATCCTTCCATCGGGTTGTGTGTGTGTTACTTCCCTTTTCCCTCAACGAGCTGGGTTCGTAACAATGAGGTTGAAGAGGATCTTGAAAATGAAAATGAAAAGCTGCACTGCAGTTTTCTGTAACATGGCAGGAGGGTTAAGTGACAGGTTTAAGTGTCAAACTACTAAGCTCTCACATGAAGATCTTCTGAAAGGAATGAGATGGCAATTTAGAGTTATGTCTCCTTTTTTGTCTTGAGAACTTGTCATGCTGTGAAAAAAAATGGGAATACATACATATTTATTTATTTATTTATTACACTGCACTGTAACTTCCATCCATTTTCAAACCGCTTATCCTCTTGAGGGTCGCATGGGGGCTGGAGCCTATCCCAGCTGACATTGGGCGAGAGGCAGGGTACACCCTGGACACGTCGCCATTCACACTCACATTCACACCTATAGGCAATTTAGAGTCACCAATTAACCTATCCCCAATCTGCATGCCTTTGAACTGTGGGAGGAAGCTGGAGTACCCAGAGAAAACCCAAGATGACATGGGGAGAACATGCAAACTCCGCACAGAAGGTCTCCTGCAGCCAGGACCGAACCAGGAACCCTCTTGCTGTGAGGCGACAGTGCTAACCACCACACCACCCTGCTCGTGACCATAACTTTTATTATTCAAATATTTTATATTATACCTGTCAATATACCTGTCTTAGTATATTTAACTTTTTTTCATACTTTAGCTTTGTAATGAATTGTTTTTAAATGTCCTTTTTCATTTATTCATTGTTATATCAATCTTAGAAGGCTGCTAAAACCATGTGATTACAAAACATGTACCTTAATTTTAAGCTGTCTATTCCCGTTAAAAGTAAATGACAGCTGTACCAACCTATAACAACTTATTTGTCTCAGGGGAATCTTCAGTGGCTGCTGAAGGCTGTATACTGGTCCTTTAACCAGATGTTGTTTTAAAGGCCCTTATATGCTGTTGTTGTGTTTTTTTTGGGTTTTTTTTTGACTCAGGAAAGCATTGGGGTTGATAAGCTGTACATTTTTTTTGAATTGTTAGAACATTAGGATTATAAAAACTAATCTTTCCATTTTTTATAAATCATTTTCAAAAATGGTGAATGTTCAGAACACTTTTTTTTTTTTAAAAATGTCAGACTCCAGGATATGCTGTAGTTTACATTTGGTGGCTAAACATACATTTTATTTATTCAGAAATCCACATACACTTAAAAAGATCATGGGGGCATGTCTTGCCCTTGCAGTGGACAGGGAGTGTTGGTAGCAGTCTCTGGCGTGCTACATGCACTTCCTATGCCAGTGAGCGCAATTGCTCTTCAGAGTTTCTTTTGTGCACTCTTAAATGGTAAATGGACTATATTTATGTAGGGCAAAGTACAACACAAGTCAGCATTTACACCATATTCATACACTGGTGGCCAAGCCTATCATGCAAAGAGCCACCTGTTTTTTTATTGATTTAAATGGGGACATATCAGTAGTATATGGCACATAGAAGAGGTATACATCATCTGAAAGCTGGAGCCTGAAGACTGAGATGCAGCTCAGTGTGTAAACTTGTACTCCTCTCACAAGTCTGTATAAACATTGTGTTTTTGGTTAGGCACCTATTTAAACTTTGAAAGTATAGAGGCTTAGAATATTATAATGAGAGATAACATCTTGGAAGCAATTTTTGGGTCCATACCATCACAGATTTATTGCAAAGTGTTATTCCTTTTTCCACTGAAGAATAAAAAAATAAATAAAAAGGTTAAAAAATCCTTCCAAATCACCACATTAAGACACAAAGACCGTAAGAAACACCATCGAAAGATATTAACTGTTTTTTGTATCAAAAAAAAGAAGACATTTGGAGATGTCTGTAGAACTGTATTTTTCTGTGATTGGATGGCGAGCACTTCTGTTATGGAAACCGTTGAGAACAACACCCCCCATATTGTCCATATATCTATGAAAGGCGTACATCCTTAATGAGGTTGGTTAGGTAGTGTGTGGTCAGCCAGTCTTACTCCGAAGTTGTTGATACCGGCGCAGGGGCAGTGACTTCCGGCGTCAGACACCAACGAAAAAAGCTGTCCTTTCACATCCTTTTTGTAGCATAATATGTGGCCATTATTGTTTAATGGTGCCTGGAGAAATCAGGGGGAAGCACAGCTAGACAACAACGTACGTTAAGGAGGCAAAAGTCTGAGTAGGGCAGGTGGAAGGGGTGGTGGATCGGTCCCACAACCATCGACTTTCACCTGAGAAGCCAGTGTTCACTTCCCTTAAGATTGTAAGACCAAACCCTGTTGTTTTCCTAAACCCAACCATGTGCGTGTGTTGGCTCAATGTAACCATGTGTGTTTGTTTTTGAAGAAAAAAAAAGGCAATTTGTGGTTTTGTACCAAAGTGGTGTGTTCATTTTGACTGAGGCTGTATGCAAACTGTGCATTTCCTGTGAAAACGGAAGTGTATTTTGAGAAGAAACAATGCATGTAACAGGCTGAAATTGACTCGGCATCCCACAATGTCAACAAACAACGCACTCAGGGAACCTTGCACGTGATATGTTGACTTGGAAAGTCCGTGACCAAATGTCGATAAATGACAAGGTCGGAGTGAGAATGTGTTAATGTGGTTGGGAAGTTACGTGAGGCTGTGATTATCTTAGAGGTGACAATAGGTCATTTTATTGGTGAGGTCAAGTTTCAAAAAATTGTTTCACTCCAATGAAATGTCTACTATGGTGACTAACATTCATGAGATTCTATCTGTATGTAAATGGTCCAGTTTTTTCCTGGGCTCAGGATATATGCAATTAGCCACTAAAGTCAGAAGCTAATTTGTTTTATCATGAGGGATCCAAGTTATGGGTGGTAGCCATTTTAAAAGTCCAATATGGTCACCAATGAAGACTTTGAAAAATATGGAAAGATTGGTTCTCACTTTTCAAAAATGTATAGTTTATCAACCACTCAAAGATTTTTGAAGAAAAGATGCAATCAGGACATTATGAATCTGACCTGGGATCATTCACCAACCTTCTCATGCTCTGAACACACAGAAAGTATTTTAGCAGCTGGAGGCGGCTTTTTGTGATTGTATTTTAATGAGCATTATGCTTTTTGTTTGCTGTTTTTGCATTGCTATGCACCTCACATTTCTGCACTCTAGGCACCTGGCATTTTTCCCAGAGCACTCTGAACTCCTCAAGAAGTTGAAAAACTTAAACTCATGCCCCACATCGTCTTCGCTTTATTCCCATTGTGTAATCAGATGATTTGAGAGGCGGGCACTTTGTGGGGATCATGACAAAAAGTTTACAGTTGGTTAACAATGGAGGAGAAAGTGGTGGTAGTGGTTGCTGGATACCCAGAGCTATAAACCCTTTTAGGGCCAATGTGACAATGACATCATTTTATTAGTTGGAGGCAAAACACGACTTGCCACCACAGGGCTGTAGGCTACATAGGAGTCTTATAATGTAATTTTGTTGTGTTAATAGGTACCAGAATAGAAAGAGTCATGGCTCAAAACTTAAATTTTAATACATACCAGCCGCCACTACCTGTCACCATAACAAAGACAGCTATAGTTAAACGTTGAAAGGACACCTTACAAATGTTCGCATGTGCAGCACACATTTTATATCAGGTTAGGGAAAAAGTATTTCCTGTTTTAGGGATGAATAATGTTGTGTGTATTACAGCTTATTGTGTACATCTATCCAGAAATTGGGGAAGTGTTAAGAGGAATATTGGATTTCTCTTTTTAGTGGATTAGCAATGTTAGTTTGGATAACAAAACAAAACGGAGAAATCACTCAAGTGTCGCCCTCCTTTGTAAGACTGGCATAGTAATCAACCACAAAGCCGGCCATCCCACCCTCAGCAATCCTGTCAAATCATCCATCCACTGAGAGTGAGAGCATACTGGTCAACCACTCTGGTCTTACTTATTGAAGTAACATTTGCAATTCCCAGAAAGTTCATGACCTGACATGAGGCTTTTGTAAATTCAGTCTGACGCGCTACACTAAAATGAGAGCCTTGTTGGTCAAAGAATGGTTCTCTTCTATTAACAAACGGTTAAGTTAATCACACTGCTCTGCTGTTCTGTCTCCCCAGACAGAGTGACCAGAGTGTGCTCTGCCACTCCGAGAGTGCGGTGCTCTGGATAACCAAATGGTTATTTCAACAATCTTTCTCCATTGTCAAAAACAAGCCAAAAGAACTTGCTAGCTAGCCCTGCTTAACGTCTTTGGAGTATTATTTTGCCTCCAGCTAAGCCCCATCCACCAAAAAACATCATACAGTTTACTAACAGTTAAAGAGTCCATACGACTTTACAAACCACAGTAACCACGATCTCAACAGAAAACATCAGGTGTGGAAGCATATAGGTGCAGTACTTCAAACAGCCATCATGGAAGCAAAGCTCCTGAAGCAACTGGTGATACTCCCTGTGATCCACCCTGTTTTTTAGGGTCTCATGTACCCACACAGATCTCCGTTTCCCTGTGCCCAACAAACTGTTTGCTGGCAGCCTCTCACCCTCAACAAGGGCTACAGCAAGTTTAGGAACCATTTTAGGTACTAGATACTCATTTCTGGGAAATAAATAAGATAAAAAATAATAAAAATAACTGGTAGATTGATCACAGGAGAAGGTTAGGGCAGTGGTTCCCAACTCGCGATCCAAAAGTGGGTCGTGGGCCCATTCTGAATGGACCTCAAGTGACTTGCAAGTGTGTCAAACACCCATTTTTAAGTTCAGTGAATTCCAGCCCAAAGCTTTAATAATTATTAGCAGACAGCTACTTTACAGAAACAACGAAGTAGCTTTATGACATGGCCAACCACAAGTATGACATTGATTGTATTAAACTGTGTGGACCTTGAGCTAATGACAAAGGAGAAATCTGAACCCTGTGGCTGGAGCTGTTGGAAACCACTGGGTAAAAAGGTGATGGGATGGTTGCCTGGCAACAATCAAAAGGCACAGCAAGCATCTTTTTACTAGTGGCATTCACTTTTTAAAATTTTTTTTTTTTTAAGATGGTGCAGTGTGCCTTGTGTTTTGCAACCTGCAAAACGCTCCCTGTGTGATCGGGGACCTGAGGATAATGAGTGGATAGATTAATACAGGAGGCAGTGCCAAATTCAATTCAGTTAAATTTGTATTGCCATTATGCTTGCATAGAACAACACATAGGCTTATTATTGCAACTGACTAAAAATTAAAAAATTAATAACCATACTGGTTATTAATTATTATTTTTTAAATACATAATTGTAAGTGTTATCTAAAAAAAAAATTGCTGTGGGTCTACTGCAGGCCCAGAGCTATAGCAAGTACCCTCTGCCTGTCCATTTTACAAACAAGCTTGTTACTGTGAAATAAGTAAAATAAATGCATAAATAGTGGATCAATGACACAGGACAGTTGGCAGGTGATGGCATGGTTGCCTGGTAACAATATATATATATATATATATATATATTTTTTTTTTTTTTTTACTAGTGGCATTCAGTTTGAAAAAAAAGGGCAGTGCGATGCGCCTTGCGTTTTGCACTGCAGCTGACATGGAGCTCACACTCAGTGGGGATGTTTTAATTTTGCAGAGTAGGCAAACATGTCTCCCTGTTTCTAGACACAGCATTATGCCTCTGTGTAAATTTTGAATCCTTGGTCTGTTGCAATTTCAAGAAGCGTCAGGCGGTGGCGTCAGTCTCACAGTTTAAATTAACTGTGTATAACCCTCCATATCTCAGTCTATGCAAATAGTTCCGTTTTAAGTCATCAGTGAAACGGTATGTATTTTTTTTAACTTCTAACTTTTCTCCACATGTAAATTTAATTCCTGAAAGATACTTGTCTTTTGGAGTGTTTCATTTTGTGCTACAACATTTTTTCAGTAATTCTGGACTGTCTCCTTTCCCTCTGAGGCATGTGCACTGTAAGTGTTGAGTGTAATTTTGTTCAGGTGAACACAGCAAATCTCCTGGTACAGGACTGGTTACAGACTCAGCAGCCATAAAAAATGAAAGAGTGTCTTTCCAACAGAAGCATCAGTCATCTAAGAACCATACGCAACTTCCAAATACTTCAAATTTGACATCAAAATGATCCAAGCTTCAATGAGAACACAGTCAACTTTGATAGCAAGTCTCTGTAGAACACGCACACACATCATTTACACGCACGAGCACACCGGGTGCTGCTCTTTTAAATCCACCTGTTCGCGCGCCTTCTTGCGCTCTCTGCTCGCTGCTGCTGATAGGTTTGTTTGTCAGGGAGAGGAAACACTGGTTTTTAACGCCTTGTGCACAAAGTGACACAGAGCACAGATCGGCTCCACCACGGCTCCTACTGTAGCGGCTGAATGGATTCCCTACAAATCCAACTCTCCCGGATGCTTTTGCGCGCAGCCTTCTCATATTATTAATTTCCAGTCATCTGTGGGGAGAGCGCTGCCGTTCTGTGGTTAGGCTACATGGTTATCTCACCAACGCTGTGGACACTGATCGTTGATCATGCCAAGTGCACTGATTTGAGACCAGCTTTGACTTCAGAGTCGCATCAGAGCTGCTGGGTGGACACGCAGCTTATCATCTGGAAAGGGTCTCTGCAACAATTTGTTGCAAACATTATGAGGGGCGAAGTCATGGTGCCTTTACCGCATCGGCTTCTCATGGCACCGTGAGAACTTTGTTCCTCCTGATTCCCCCCTTTTTCCCCTCTTTTTCTTTTAGATGTTTTTCATCTGGATCGTGCTTCTTTGGGAAATTATCCACCATTTTGCGTTTCAATTATGTTCACTTTTGCTGCCTTCTGCTACATGCTGTCTCTGGTCCTCTGTGTGTCCCTGATCTTCTTTGCAATATGGCACGTAAGTACCGCAGAATGAGTGTATGTAGTCTTTTTTCTTGTGTTTGATAAGCAGCGGATTGATCTGATCATCGGACATGTGTGCTTATTGTACATGCAGGTGTGATATCGGTGTGTAATAGTGCCACAGCACTGAGCATTCATTCAATTCAAACGTGTGCTTTCGTTGCTAGAA
The DNA here is from genome assembly GCA_019142605.1 of Cephalopholis sonnerati. NCBI lineage: Eukaryota > Metazoa > Chordata > Actinopteri > Perciformes > Serranidae > Cephalopholis > Cephalopholis sonnerati. Next base: position 1,315,840 of record JAGQAX010000009.1, on the reverse strand, counting down.
CACATTGCGTGATCCCTTTTCTGTCTGATATCTCCCTCAACAGGAAAGGTGCTTACCTGTATCTTCAGCTCCTGCTCCATCATTCATACATGCATCCATCATTTTCACCACTTTGTCACGTGTTATCAGTCTTTCTTCTTATGTGGCTACTTAACATATTCATGCTGACCCAATTTGATATGCGGAGAGGCTTGCAACCCTATGCAGCATCCTAGATCAATTAAACGACCTTCCTAGATCAATTAGGAAATCTTGTAGTGTTACCCCACCCCCCACTCCCATCCCCACCCCCAATCTCCCTGCTCTACTCCCTCTGCCTTTAATCAAGCCTGAGCTCAGCTATACACCAGTGCCAGTATGACTGACGGCATTATTATATTTGAATAATCTAATTATTTGCTCCCTGAGCAACATCTCCATCATGGAGGGCCTTATGTAAAGACAGATTTGGGTCAGGTCTTCCAGCCTAATGCCCAGAATCTGCCTTTTGCATGGAAACAGAAACAGACCTGATGCACTTGGGATGACTGATCCTCTGGCAATTACAACTAATAGTGGGTCTGCCTGTCTGTTAGACAGTGGGCCATGTGTCTGCTCACAGAGCAGAAATAAAAAGACCAGGACAACCAGATTGCAGATGGTAGTACAGTTAAAACCAAATTTTTATGTTAAAAAAAAAAAAAAAAAGATTAACAGACTAAAATATACAGCAGCTTTATGGAACTACTGATTACTTGCTCAGGTCTGTCTGTGATGTACATTCAGCACTGGTGGAAGGATCACAATGGAAGATATCATTCTGTAGCTTCAGCAATAATCCTCATTGCACCAGGCTTTATTTTGTATTCCGCTTAAGATGGCAGAAACACTGGAGATGCCTCCTCCACTGATTCTCGTTTATGGTGACAGATAGACATGCACTATAATAAGCTGGGGCTCCATACAGTGGGGAAACAGAATTATGAAGAGGCTGAAGTGGACATTTGTGTAGCTGTAGAAGCTGCACATTAACACCAGCCACCTGCCAAGTGCTGGCAAATCTGGGCTGTAACTCTTTCACTTCTGTCAACCACTGCAGCAGGTAGCCATTCCTCCATCAGTCCTTTCCCCCCCTGGAATATCAAGAACTCATGTGGTTTCAAAGAGCAGCTGAAAACACTGAATCCTGCTGCCACAATGGCCACTTGACCAAAGGTTAGTTTTTAATGCCCTGAGCAGCAGTGCATTGCTAAAAAAGAGCAAGTGTGCTGAGTCAAACCACCCAGGGTAAAATCAGGCTATAAATAAAGTGAGTCAGTGTAAATGAACATAAAGAGACGGAGGCTATGAAACAGGCCACAGAGAACAGACAATGGAAGACAATGAGTAATGAACTGCTCTGACTCAAACAGATGAGCAGGCCTGTCAGCAGGTAACCTTAGCGCCTGAGTCATAGAGGTCAGAGAATGACAAATGACTCACAGCACAGATAAACTTCTGTCATTAATTGGCCATAATCAATCAAACCATACATTGATAGGTTAATTTGCTCTTTATCTACTACTCCACTCATTTTCAGCTCCTGATAAATAAAGGTAAACTTCTAAAGGTTTAGAAGTAGGGAAAATGAGATCCACCTTATTCCTTGCCCCTGTTATATCTTCTTTCAACTACTTTTCTCTCTTTTTCATGTCATTGTCTGTTTTTCTCCTTCCTCCTCCACATTTCTTTTTTTTTTTTTTTTTTAACTTTTTTACTATTTGGATTTTAAGCAGTTTTATGTATGTGCAAAAAAAAAAAGAAGAAGAACTGGTGTTTTTCAGTGGTAACAGGACTGAGCGGTACACTAATCCTCTTTCCTAGGGTGACTGGGAAATAAAACATGTGAAACATGCCACCTGTATACATCAGACAGGATTACATGATCATACCTGTGGCATCTCTGACAGCAAACTCAAAACATTGGTTGTTTTCCTTTTTAAACAAAAGTCTTAGCAATTAGCTTGCTTTAGCAATAAGCTTGCCCTGCTATGTCAGCATACTGTTAATATGCTAGCTTACAGTAAACATCTACTCCTTTTAAAGACTTATTATTTATGATTTTTTACAACTCATAAACAGACATTAACACATTCAACTAACATTAAACATAATTCATAATTTCAGCTCCATGTAAAGAGAATAAACATGATTTTTCCCAGCTAATGCTCCACACTTCTGCTAACACAGTTTATGCATTATTATAAGTGCTGATTTACTAATTCGTAGTTCTACCGAGTAAAACGCGATGCTGAATTTAGCAGCAGATTTTAGTATTAGTTATATAAAGAGGCACTAAAACAAATATATAAAAATTATATGTGAAAGAAGTATGGCAAATCAGTAACACATTCTCAGCCTAGATGACCATCATTTAACACATGATTCAGGTATGCTGCTGAGTTTATTAAATAACGGGCAATTTTCTAATGTAGGTTGAGAATGCAGACACAGATATCATATGCTAACACTGAGTGACAGAACTGTCATTCTAGGTGTCATTCTCCTCCCCAAATTCTGATTTAATACTTCTCTGCACTCAAAACTCTTTTGTTTTATATCTCATGTCAAGCCAAATGTGAAAACGTAGTGTATGCATTGGACTGGGTTGTGCAAAAAAAATCCCGTCCTGTATTGATTTAGTAAGAGAGAGTGCTTTTTATTTTTCAACACTAGATGATCTGGTATTAATGTAATACAGTACAGGTGGCAACCTGTTCCTTTGTGTGGGTTAGCCATGGAAACTGTAGCCTGCTGTTGATAACAGGGACAATCCCTTTCTGTTCTGGGTGTATGTTCATGCTCTGTTGTTGAAGCCACAAATTTAATTTGGTCTGGTTGTTGGTAACATTCCAGACAAGGATAGTTTAAAGGGTGCCAGAGCTCAGGGACATTTTAGAACATGCCGATTTAATGTTAGTTAAATATCTGTTAAAAAACAAAGCAGTATTTGGGTGATTTTTTGATTTCTGCCACTTTAAGATTCTTAAAAATCAAAAATAAAATCTCATAAAACCTTCAATTCTCTGCCTAAGCTCCGTTGTCATTTTGCCAGGACCCATCATCTGTCCATGGCTGTACACATCACTTTAAGGAATTTTAAATATTTACCACTTTTTCTCAGGTGTCACAGGAAAAGGTCATTATTGCCCCATTGTCAAAAAACTGTTACTTAATGGTTAGATATATTTTAATTTGATTTAAACAATGTCTTAGGGCTTGTGAAGTGCAACCTTTTCCATATATTCCTATAGATTTACCCCAACCACAGGTCTATGACTCATGTTTTTTTTTAATTTTTTGTAAAATGTTAAGGGATGGCTCTTATATTTAAAAATACACATGTAAATGTCTGATTTAAACAACCTATTAAATGTAGTGGTAATGACACAATGTTTTGGTAATGACGTTACTTTTGTTTAGAGAGAAAAAGACACATGTAAAATATTATTAAATTCATATTTCAGAAAATAGTATTTCACTTTATCATTTCATTAACCAATCTGTAATTGGCCAAGCCTGGCAAACGTGCCTGTTAAACTTCCAAATGAAAACACACGATAGTAAAACTGACGACCTTAATGTTTTCAAACAATGTATTTTAAAAAAAAAAATCTTTGTTGTGGAGGTAATGCCAGCGATATGAAGGGACACACATATTTTGTGGAAAATAAGTCGCAAATTGCATCGTATTGTAAGTTAAATATTTAAGAGGAAATCATTGACTCAACTGGATTTTTAGTGAAATAGACTAGAAATTATTATTTTGTTAGTTTTTGCTGGAGAATTACAACACCAAACATCAAAACTCTGTGTTGGGGACAAGGTGAAAATGGTGAATTTCCAACATAAAACAGTATAAAAAACTAAATGAAAATGACATTATTTCAAGGGGAAAATTAAGCATAGAGGTGAAATAAAGCATTCTAAGCAATGATAATATAAATAGCAGGAAAAAAAAAACATTTTTTCTTTCTTAAAAAAATGGTAAATTAAAGGTGAAATACTTTAAAACCACTATTGGAGGTTAGCAGCTAAGATTAGCCACTAAGACCCATGACTAGCCATTACTCGCCATGACATGATGCAGGCATGGACGCTTCCATTCACCTCTCTAACAACTCTGCTGAATTCAGGCTCTAGTGTCTATTATGCAAGTCTTGACGGTACTTTTTGTGGTTGGCTTTGGACAGTGAAAGTGTGTAGCTGCAGGTCATCATCAGGATGAAGAAATCAACACACCAGTCTGTACTCTCCTTCTGCTGACCTCTGCTAGCTAGCTGCTTGTTAGCCAGGTACATGTTTTCAATTGTAAGCATCAGTAAACACCAAGGAAGGTGAAGAAGAATAGACACCAGCTTAACTAGCATCCTGCTTGCCATGGTACAAGCATTTGAAAATAAACAAACAACATCCATGCCACATCAATTTCCAACAGGATATCAGAAACTGTAATAGCCTTTGATTCACTGAAACTTGGCTAAATCCTGGACTGCACCAGTCAGCCAGGTGACTCTTTTTCTATATGCTGATCTGACAGAGCAGAGGACTCTTAAGCAGAGGAAGCATGTGAATAAGGGCTGGTGTGACAGTGGGAATGTGAGCTGCTTCTGGTGTGGCTCACTGCTGCCAGTGTTCAGGAAAAGCAGTCCTGTGGCTGTCTTGTTGAGATTGTAATGTGTGGACAGTTATATCATTCCACAACCAGAAACCATGGATTACCAGAACCATCCAGAAACATGGACAATTAGAAAGCAGCAGCCAACAATGTAAGAAGATGAAAAAAGGACTAATGCACAAGTTAAAGGAGCTGATTGGATCACATTTCATGTTGTACTTTGTTTTGTGTTGATCCCCACCCCTACACATCAATGCAGCGGTCTCAATCAAATTAATTAGCATGACTTTTTTTATGCCGTCACGCTGGAGATGGGAATTTCTTTAGATTTGGCACAAACATTCACTATGGACTAAATATTGAACTGATGACATTTTGGTAGTCAGTGGCCAAAGGTCAAGGTCACTGTGACCTTGAATTCTCCTCATTCTGGTGAATGAAATATCTCAAGAACAGCTTGAGATAATTTCTTCAAATTTGGCACAAACATTCACTTGGACTCAGTAATGAACTGATTAGATGTTGGTGCTCAAAGGTCAAGGTCAGTGTGACCTTGCATCCATCTCATTTTCGTGAACATGATATCTCAAGAACACCTCAAGGGATTTTCTTAGAATTTGACATAAATGTCCACTTGGACTGAAGAACAAACTTGATTGAATTTTGTGGTTGAAGGTCAAAGGTCAAGGTCAGTGTGACCTTACAAAGTATGTTTTTGGCCATAACTCAATAACTCATATGTTAATCATGACAAAACTTCTCACAAATGTCTAATAGGACAAAATAATGAAGAGATAACTTTATAAATTAAGCACAAAAAGTAAGGAAATTTGTGTTTGGTAGATCATTTCTTTGTTGTAACAATGCTTCTTGGCAATAAATGTTATACCATTGGAAAGCCTGTTTATTTCCCTTTTAAATAGTGCCACATTTGTAAGGAACATGCATATGTGGGATGAGCAGCAGAGCTATAATATGTGTGTTGCACCCATGAAAAATTTGCCAAATCTTCTCTGCCAATGCCAAACAGCTTGTTTTTGCTGTTGACTCTTGTTTGGTGTCGTTTGGTAAATTGGATGATTGAAGTCTGAAGAAGTAAGACATATTGACAATTCAACAATTTATTAATTTAACAAACAGGAGCCTCAGTAGCGTGTGGAAGAACCATACACAGCCACAACAGCCTGGCACCTCCTCATGCTGGTCACCAGCCTGGTCACACACTGCTGTGGGATGGCATTCCATTCTTCAACCAGCATTTGGTGCAAGTTAGCCAACGTGGTTGTGTTGGTCACAAACAGCATGCCCAAGCTGATACCAAAAGTGTTCAATGGGGTTGAGGTCAGGACTGCTGGCAGGCCATTCCATCCTCTCCACTCCCAAATTTTTGAGGTAGTCTCTGATAAACCCCGGTCTGTGGGGGTGAGAGTTGTCATCTTGGAGGATAGAGTTCGGTCCCAGACTATGGAGATATGGGATTGCCACCGGTTGCAGAATTTCATCTCAATATCTCTCTGTATTGAGATTGCCTCCAATGATGAGAAGCCTCATTTTTTAAGTGAGGGGGATGCTGCCCCACACCATCACACTGCCTCTACCAAAAGATGTTACTCTATCGTTGCAGCAATCAGCAAAGCGTTATCCGTGTCTTCTCCACACTTTGACCCTACAATCCAACTGCAATAGGCAGTATCTGAAATCATCGCTGAACATAACGTTCTCATGTTAAGGTTCCAGTGCATGTGTTGCTGACACCAGCGCAAATGGGCCTGACGGTGAAAGGGAGTCATGGCAGGCCTCCTGGCAGCCCTGTGAGACCAGAACAGACTGCGTACAGTCTGTTCTGGATTGTCTGGGCAGAGAGCCATCGGCCATATCGTCCTGCAAACCTTGACTGCAAATTTGTAGAAGACTGCCTATGGTTCCTAAATGCTGACAGGATGAGGAAACAGTCTTCTTGGGGTGTGGTCTTCTTGGGACGCCCACTTCACGGCCTGTCTCTGACATCCCCCGTTATATGGAACTTGGCCTTCAGTTTGCAGATGGCACTAGGGCTCACTCCAAATAATGCTGCAACTTTTCTTGGAGCAGACACCAACTGTCCACTGTAGCAGGGCCCATGCTCACAAGTGCTGATAATCAGGAGCCAATCAGGCACCTGATTGTCAGCACCTGGGGGTACCAGATGGTCAATAGCAACAGCAAAAAAAAGCTGTTTGGCACTGGCAGAGAAGATTTGGCAAATGTTTCATGGGTGCAACCCACATACTCAGCTCTGCTGCTCATCCCACAAATGCATGTTCCTTACAAATGTGGCGCAATTTAAAAGGGAAATAATATTATAAAGGATTTAATATTGCCAAGAGGCATTGTTACAACAAAGAAATAATCTACCAAACACAAATTTCCTTACTTTTTGTGCTTAGTTTATATCCAAAAGGTCAAAGGTCAGCTTCATTGTGGCATCATATTGTTCTGCATAAAACACTTTTCTGGCTATGTTTCAATGTCATAGCTCAGGAACAGAAGGGGAAATATTTGGTAATAACCAAATAAATGTGAAAGTCAGTAATCAGTCCTGTCTGTGTGTATGGGTGTATTGGAAATGTCTGTAGACAAAGCAAAGGAACAGCAGCTGAGCCAAGAGGGAAGAGGGAAAAACTACTGAAAGGTGGTAAGCTTTATATCATGAAGCACACCGGCCCAGGTGTGGCTCATGATGTTTACAACAACCCTCTGCCTTAACAGTCAACCTGTAACAAAAGGAAACAGCCAGGAAAACAGGCACACTTAGTGGTGCAGAGGGGTCGTCACAGTAACAATCAACTTGAGTGTCCACCTTGAAACAGTGCTAATTGTATAGCTCTTCTATGCTGTTGGGATAGAAGGGATGTTATCCGTGTCTTAAGCATCCATGCTTTCAAAGACATGCATGTAAACTGTAAGAGAAACTTGACTGGTGCATGAAGGCATACATCCACGGGGTGGTAATTCTAGTTTTTTCATGTAGTGCTCATGTCAATTTGAAACACTACCTTAGACTACTTTATGATTTTATTTTTTTTTTTTTTAAATATTATAGTTATGTACAGAGACGCAACATGTTTAACGCCAATGTGGCACATGCAGGCAAGGATGTTCCACGTGACATGTTTTGTATCATGGCCACTGATGGTTGCCAGGGAGGAAATCTAAAACAGAACAGAAAAGAATCCTGTCAATATCTTATATTTTACAGAGCATTTTAAAAACATATTTTTATCAGACAGGGTATAAATTGCCAGTGTTAGATGTATTTTTTCTTCTAAAGACCTCGAAAACCAATTTACTCAGCCCTAACCTAAGGGGGGTGTGGTCCTATACAAGCACAACATATCAGCCTAATTGTAGACCACTAGGCCTTTTTCATGCTTTTTGTTCATGCTTTCATTTATAAGAGAATTAATAACAACTGTCCCAACAACCTCTGTTTCCACTGTGAGACCACAACTGATTTGGGAAATCTCTATCGGAATTTTATCTAATAGGGCAAACAAACTATGGCTAATTGTATTAATAGGATCATCTGACAATTGAGTGTTGCCTGAGGCTTCGAGTCAAATCAAGGGTCTACTCTGTTCATCCCTGTACCTTTAAGTCCAAACCCATAACCAGATGAACATCATTTGTTCCTTCTGTAAGAGCTCTGTAGCACTGAGGGGAATTGAAGACAAAGCCATTTGAGCCATTGATCATATAGAAATATTGATTAGTAGAGCTTTAATGCTCTAAAGAAATACTTAGAATCTAAACCGAGATTACAAGGGTTTGTACAGAGCAGAAACTCAGGTTCCACCCTAAAATTTTAACTGAAATTAAATAGAAATCAGATGATAATGAAACAGACAAAAAAAATAAAACCTCACCACACTCTGCTTCAGGTGACAGTTGGCAGGATCTTTAAGCCTACTCTTAAGAGACAGGCACAGTCTTTACATTTATTTTATCTAAAAGAAATATTTTAGAAACACACACACAAAAAAGATTGCAACCACTACTTGTTATTCACATATGAATAGTTGAATAGGAGATGTGCCAATATATCACTTTCACTTATGAGAATATTTGTCATGGTTTATCGAGAGGTGTTCTAGAAAGCACAAAACCTGTCCGGGATCTTTGGACAGCCCTACATAATATTTTCATGTATTGTCCATCATACCCACTGCCCTAAGTTAGTGAGCAAGCAACCAATTAGCAAGAATCTGACCACAGCTTGTGAGAAAAAAAAAGAAAACTGCAACCAACAGGCTAACAACAATCAAACCATCATTAATTCTTTGCATTATTTCTGCAATTTCTCAAAAAAATATCTCCACACCTCATATTTCATCCTCTTTGATGGTGGAAATGAGCCAGGAAACTTATCCTTCTGATGGAGGAGCACCAACAGAAAAAGAAGACAAGAGTGGCTGTGTTGCTTGTAAATGTTATTTCTCATGACATTATCATAGGTGATTTAATAAACCAATAAAACACAGCATGAAATAGGGCCAGATATCAGCACTGACCTAAAAATTTAATCGATTATTAGTTGCAAAAAAACCCTGCATTCATTTAAATTAATTTTTGATTAAATGAAATTCTTGATTAAGTGAACATTAGATTGTTTCTGAAAATTATAGGCTGAATTGTAAACACATTTCAATTGTATATGTGCAAAACAGCTGAGCAAGAGAAACCTGCAACAACCTGCAAGGCTTCATCATTATGCATATTTAAAAAAATATCCGATACCCTAAGGTTATGTCCTTTCTTTTCTAGTAGCAGTAGATGGTGAAAAACTGTAATGTAAAAATATTAAATAAATAACTAAAGGATTAATAAATAAGTAATCATGTAGATAATAGCTGGAGGGAATAAGGACATTATAATAATAAATAAACAAAACACCCATATAATCACAAAGATGGTAGTTGTAGTTGTTGGTAATTATAATACTAGGCCTCATCAAGGGCACCAAAATGTTGTAAATTCACACTTATAGGCTTTGTATGGCGGCACCATTAATGTAGGGAATCTACATTAATAGGCTTCACATGGCGGCACCATAAATGTACAGAATCTACAATTTAAGTATCACATTGGCTATCAGAAATAATAATTATTAGCAATATTTATTAATTATGTTAAATAATGTGACTTAATTAACATTAAATCACCTCGTGGGGCACCATTCCCAAAACAGGAAAAATGATAGCCAGTTAATGATATCAGTCTCATAAAGTTCATTAAACTATTAATTTGGGAAATTGATTAATAATTAAATTAATAACCATAACCAAATTAATAATAAAGCCTGAAGGATTTTGGAATTCTTGACGCAGCAGAGGTTGACTATTCATTCACTGTTGTTCAACATTAAACAGACAGCAGGTACGATTCCAAAATTACATTTATTCATAAAGCAAAGCAAAGCAAAGCAAAACCAAAACACACAAATCCTAACTAACTATATACAAGCCTGTGTGTGTGTGTGTGTATACGTGTGTAGGTGTGTGTCTGTGTGTGTGTGCGAGAGAGAGAGAAAGACAAAGGCGGGTGTGGTAATCGAAGGGCCGTTTGGCCTACAAAACAAAATGGCTGACAACAGAAAACTACAAGATGGCCGGATCAAAGCTGGCTTCAGATCAGGGGAGGTGTTTGTCTGACGGTGTGGTCAGGGCAAAGACAAAAGAAAAGAAGCGGGAAGTTTGAGCTGCCTGCTTGGGTGTAGCTCTGTTGAAAGCCAATTTGTAAGTGAGTCTATGTGAATGTGATTTGTTGCAAAGGGTCTGGATTAGTGCAGAAGATGTTTAGTTACATGCAAGACAGTGTCTGTGAACAGCATTAGCAAACTAAACATGACTTTCCTTTGGTAAAACCAACTAATCAATAACCTAATTGCAGACAATCACAACAATAACTCAATAAACAGCATTAAATCACAAACAACAACTTAAACATTCTGCTTAGCCTGTACAGCTGTGATAAAGCTATGCCCGGTTGTTACATTACCAAATCCTGAATGGATTGAGGAAAGAGTTGGTTTGAGGGATGCTGTCCTTGTTAGCTGGTGAAGAAGGCTGGAAAGAGCTATGGCTCTAGAAACAGTCTTTGTTGTGTCCTTGTTCCAAAGGTGCAGATCCGAGGAAGCCGGTCGCTCGGGGTCCTTGCAGAGTTAGATGTTAGGGTGCTAACTCAACTTGATTCTCCTTATTGCTGGGAGGTTAGTTGCAAACCTTGTGTTTGCCCTTCTAACCTCTTTGGTAGAAGCTATGCACTTGCCTTGAGCGAGGGCATGAAAGTCTTAGGAGAAAAGGGAACAAAAGTCTGTAGAGCAATTGTTCCCCCCCTTTGATGGTTCGGGACGAAGAGCACCTCTGGGCTGGTCCAGGGCTCAGAAGGGAAGAGGTTTGTGCGGCTTGCCGCCCAAGAGCTAAGAGTTAGTTGTGGTGAATGGAGAAGAACTCCTACAGTGTCTGATGACATCACAGAGTCACATGGCACTGTAAAAGTACTGACCAATCAGGTTTTGAGACTTGTCTCTCAAAGAGGTGTGAGATGGGCATCCTACTGAAATGGGTGTCAGGTAACTTCTTTGTTTGAGAACAAAGAATATGAGGTCTTCCATCTCAGGGGGAAAAGCCTTCACATGTCCAGTTTAGATTTTAACAAATGACAAATCATCTGTGGTCCAGTGAATCCCAACATGGTAAATAAGACACACAAAGAATAATAATGTATAGTAAACCAACAGATAAAATAATTGCTAATAGTAGCAGTGATGGAGGTATACAGTAGTACTGTAATAATGAGAAATAAAGACAAAAAAACAACAACAGCAATGTATGTTATTCCATTAGTAATGTAGTGAGGATTGGTAGAGGTGGCTGATTTATCAAATATACTCAATGTATCGTAGTTTGTTCCACGTACAATGTATAAAATTAATATATATCGCCAGTATAAATGGTCACGTTGTTTTTCAAGCCACCAGCATGAGCCTCACTTCGGTGTTACAGTTCTCTTGCTCTCTCCCGTGGCTCTCCCTCCTCACAGATATACACACACAAAAAATGACACACAAATACGAAATGTCACACACACACTCCTGTGCCCATCAAGACCACTTTCTCTTGAACGACAGTGTGTGAGCAGGGCAAAGAGTGTATCTCCTCTGCAGTGCTCCAGAACGCTAACTATACAATACTACACTGATCAAAAAATTAAGGGAACACTTGAATCACATATCAGATCTTGATGAATAATTTACTATAGTTGAAAATCTTCACTGATGTACATTGAGTAGTCTGAGTACAAAATGACGTAACAACAGTCATTGGAAATCAAAATCAAACCACTAGGGACTGGATTCACAATCGTAACCGAAGATCAAAGTAAAAAATTGAAATCACAGGCTGATCCAACTTGTATGAATTTTATCACAGCAAACCAAAATGTGACACAGGATTGTGTATGGACCACTGGTGCCTGTATGCACTCCCGACAATGTCTGGGCATGCTGCTGATGAATTGGCGGATGGTGTCCTGGGGGATCTTCTCCCAGACCTGGATCAGGGCATCAGTGAGCTTCCTGACAGTCACATAACATCCCATAGATAGTTATGGCCAAATGAAGCCTCATGAAGCATTTTCTTTATTTTCTGAGCCCACTAGAAGGCGCTCTTGTTTAAAGAGAGAGGATCAAAGAATGGGAATTTAGTGTGTTTTCAACCTTTTGTCAAGCGCGATCTATTGGGCTCAGAAAATACAGAAAGAAAATGCTTCATGAGGCTTCATTTGGCCATCACTACCCATAGGTGCTGAATTAGATTTACGTCAGGGGAACAAGAGGATCAATGGCATCAATGTTTTTGTCATCCAGGAACTGCCTTCATACTCTGGCCACATGAGGATGGGCATTGTCCTGCACCAGGAAGAACCCAGGGCCAACTGCAGTGGTGTAAAGTCTGACAGTCGCTCTCAGGATTTCATCCCGGGACCTAACAGCAGTCAGGGTACCACTGGCTATGACATGGAGGTCTGTGCGACTCTCAAGGGATATGCCTCCCCAGACTATCACTGACCCACCACCAAACCAATATCCCTGAAGTTTAACTGACTTGGTGTTATACTGTAACAATGAAGTGTTCCCTTAATATATTTTTGGGCAGTGTAATTGGTTGCATTTTGCAACCACGCAGCTCCACAGCGACTTGCAAATATTATAAGTATAAAGACTGGAGAGGTCTTAGCGTGTTTACAGCTCACATATCATCACATTTAACGGTGCCGCACTAACAGTTTAACTTAGTGAGATTAACGATTGTGTGAGCAGATACAGCGTGTTTTTGTATGTACAGGGCTCCAGAGCATTACTATTTGGTCACATCTTGCAACCACAGAGCACCAGTGCAACTTGAAAATAATATTAATGTATAAAGTGGAGAGCTCACGGTGAATAAATCATTACATTTAAAGGCGCAGCAGCAGCAGTTTAACTTTGTGCTAACTGCTAACAACAACTGTTGATAGGAAACTTCAAAGTCACAGCAAAAACATCAACACCTGCCTGAAACAAGCCAGGTGCTTCAACTTAAAAGCACCAGTGGTTCTGCTTTGATTTATTTAATTATAACAATACTGTATTTAACTTTTTTTTTTATAACAGTCTGTTATTTAACTTTATTATGACAATTGTGTTTTTATTTGATTTTGTTGTAACTGTAGTTCATTTAGTAATTTTGTATTTTAGTAGCATACAGTGCTGTAGAGGAGATTTTAAAATACAGTGATATATATTGGTTATCACAATTTAGCCTAAAAATATTGTAATATTGTTCTGAGACCATATCGCCTAGTCCCACTCACAAGTTTTCTGGAACTGAAGTATTTAATAGTTAATAGATGAAATTAGTTTCTCCATTGTTATGTGTTCTGTAAGGACGTCTGTCCATATTGACATGCTTAGTTTTTTTTTGCTATTCCATATCTGGAGGTTTTGAAGGTCTTCTTGATGACAGTTAAGGTGATGTACTACTTTTGTGATATGGTTGGGAGGTGTGGGTAATGAAAGGTCACATAACCAGCAGAGTGATGGGGAGAGTGGAATCCTGTAGTTCAGTATGAGAGACAGTTTATCGGTTATTTCTCTCCAAAATTGTTGTACCAGTGGGCAGTGCTAGATTGCATGGATGTAATCGTCAGAGGTGTTGGTGGGGCAGGGTGGGCAGTTACCTGTTCTTGAGAGCCCATTAAATGCTTTTATTTTTCTCATTGCGATGTATATCCTATGGTTTACCTTGTACGAGTTCAAGGTTGGGTTTATCAGAGAATGTTTTAAGTTTATCTTATGTGTTATGACTTAAAATAAGTGTTGTGGTTTATTCTATACTTGCAAACTAGTTCCTTAAAGAGAATAAGGGCTGAGTTTTGAATTATGTGTTGAATCTTTGTCTTTCCATGTGGTGAGATTCAGTGAAATTTGGGTGCATCTAGCCCTTCAAGACTCTTGAGTTTTTGTGATGTGGTGAGTTTAATTTATTCATTTTTTCTCAGTAGAACTTTAGGGAATTGAACCAAGCGAGGGGTGGGTTTAGGGGGACTATTGAAAAAAGGTATTTTTTGGGTAGTATTATCATCTTGGTGATTAGCCCACTACCGATGCAGCCACAAGCCATACAGTCTGTGGTGTGGTGAAATTGAGCGGGGGGCATTTTACAGCGTGCTGAGATGCCACCAAAAATAATTTTAACACTTTGAAAATGTATTCTTGTAAAAATAATTTGGATGGAGAGGAGTGGTGGTGGCATTTTAAGCAACTGAATGCTTCCATTTACAAGATGAGAATCAAATGAAGAAGAAAAAAGGCATCAAACAACGGCAAACTTTATTTTTTTGTCATTCTGTGTCCCCTCTAAACTACCCAGTGCAGGCGGAGCTCTGCATTAGTTCTTATTTTCCTCAGCAGCAGTTTACAGCTTGTGGGGTGGATAATTGGTCTGTTGAGCCGTTCAGAGCCAATCAGTTCAGATTGTTGGCTGAGAGGAGCAGCAGCTGGAGTAATTGCAAACCAGTAGACCCGGCAGAATGAACAGTGAAGTTTCACTTTCAATGCACCTGATATCTTTGCCCAGAGTACACTCTGCGCTTAGAGAGTGTGGTGCAGTGAATAACTGAACGGTATATACATTTCAATAGTGCTCCTTATGAACAGATAAACAAATAGAAAATGTGTTTGTGGCGGCAGATGTTTTGACGATGGCTAACACATTCTCACTCCAGTCTCATCAAAAAAAGGACAGGTTTTGGCCCACCCGCCCAACTTGGGCCTCTGCCACCTAACTTCGAGAGACTAGTCGTTTTCCTGCCATATTTCCCCCTAGCATGCCAACGTCAGCTTTTTCGTCAGTGTCTGACGCTGGAAGTCACTGACCAAGCGCCGGTTTTTCGATGAGAGACCAGATTGTCATGGCAGCTCATCACAAATAAATTAGTGTGTGTAAAACCCTGCTTTGCCTCACAATAACCCATCTGCTTCCAGCTGGCTATATGAGACTAGTGCTTCGTACACATTGAAATCATGACTGTAAAAGAGAGTCATTTTCTCTCAGTGAAAAACGTAGTTCCCTTTAGCCTTATCCCTGCTTGTCTTGGCTGCTAGCGATGGAGAAGAAAATGAAAATAAAGCTGTCCGTTTCATTACTTTATTTTCATGTAATAAATATACAGATGTCTGTTAGATGGTAATTTGCATTAGAAATCAAGAAAAAGAAAAAGAAAAAAATCTGTTCTAATGATCATCAGCTTATCATGATCAATTTGACCCTGACAGACATCAACACTGTAAGAGATTACCATTGTGATATTTTCCTTATTAATTATACATTATTCTACCCACATGCAACCATGTATGTGTTAAAAGCAGTAAGCCTGTTGTGAACCTGCCAGTGTAGTCGTGTCATAATATCTTAATAATGCACCCTTTAAAAAGCAAGAAAATACTGTGTTTTACTTTAGACCAGATTTTTGTTGTTCAATGGCCCAGTCGCTTTCTGTTGCCTCCTTACAGCAATGCACCAACAATGCGCCTGACCACACCTCATTTTAAGACTTACATGCTCACAGGCACACAGATGGGTGCAAGAACAGCATGGGTGCTAGCTGTGAAAATGACAACTGTGTCAGTCTGAAACTGGTAATGACAATTGCGCTGCGCTGTGCGCCACTTTGTGTGGGGTCACATAGGTGCTTTATGTGATTACCAGTACAAGACGTATTTGTCCATCAGGAATAATAAATGCAATACTGATGATTGGTATGTCAGAGCATTCTCACTACTGAATACTTTGACAGTACATTTTAAACCAGATGCAGCAATAGACCTTTTTCACAGCAGAAATTTTGACTTGTCATAGTAGGAGAAGCTCATGTGTATTCAGTAACATTAACAATGACTGCATTCCACTTAGGAGAGGTCCTAGTATTGTGCTTGCTGGCTCCTTGGAAAAGCATCATTTACACTCCCTGCTGGGGTTGACATTATATCGTGGCAGTGGTATTTAGTGCGTGAAAGGCATGGTGAGGTATGAAATCATGTTTCATATGGATGAAGCAACAAGTAAGGCTTGATCACCAACTGGGAAAAGTGGGCTACTAACCCAGTACCCCAGACCACCAGGACTTACAGAAAGGTCTGGTTTGTAGTAATTTGACTTATTTAATTATATTACTTTTTCATAAAGCACCATTTATAGTGCAGCTTCACTTTATTATTGGGTTACTACAGCTTTATATCTTAGATCAGGTAGAAACCAATAATAACCAACTTTGGGGTTGTTGAGGAATGAACATTACCTTTGGTTGCTGTTTATCCTAAACCACACTTGCCTGTCTCTTGCTCTTTATCTGATAGGTAAGACCCCTCCATTGGCATATTGACAACAATATTTACAACTGCAGGCTTAAAGCCTTTAATAAAGTGATAAACACAAATGAGCATTAATACATTAATCAACAACATTTAAAACTGTATAGGATATAGGATAAAGGATAAACTCCAGCTGAAGGGTGTCACACTGGGGACAGCCCATTGTTACAGTGGCCCATAATTCCAAATAAGCCATAAACCCCAATAATAATAATAATAATAAATGTTAAATTGAGCTGAAATATGGGCTGAGTTAGTCCCAGGTCCTGTGTCTAAAAAAAGTACACTCTGTAGTACAAAGATTCATGGTTGGCAGTCAGTCAGCCCTTTCCCCATATCTTGCCATTGATTAGGCTAACAATTCATTCAGATGTGCTGGAGATAAAAAAATGAATAAATAAAATGAAAAAAAGGGAAATGTCCTAAGCAAATAAATAAATACATTACGTCTTCTATCTTTAGAACCTTATCATATGTAACAAGTTGACAAACTGGACTGAAATGAATCTCTTACCAGTTCTCAATCTGAAGCATGCTAGTCTGTTAGACCTCAGGGCTCCGTGGTTGGATATTAAATCTAACAATCCTTCCTCCCTGGTGGCATTATGTAGTGTTCTATGCAGCAGTGGTATTATGATGGTTGTAGAAGTGGGGGTGGGGGGATTTATTCTTAGGTGCACTGCAATGCAGATATGGACCATGCAGTATCAGTTCACAAATGTCAATAATGGATTATCTAAATGTTTATTAATAATGTGATGTTGATGGAATGGCAGAAGTGAAACTCAACTGCAAGGGCAGTGTAGCACCTGGACAGTCTGCAGCACAGATTATGTTTTAATTTAGAGTTAGCCTATCTTGTATATCTTGTAATTTGAATTCACAAAAGGCAGTGGTTGCACGCATGTTTTAATTTAATGTCTCAATAATAACATTTGTAAGACAAAAACATTAAGTATATTAAGAAAACTTTCTATGCCATCACCTAGACAGTAACCTTAACGGAGTCTGGAGACTGCTGGAGATGCAGTGGAGCACTTCACCCCCCCCCTCATTTTGTTATCCTTGTATAAGCAAGAGACTGTAGGTGCTCTCAAATGAATTCATATATATATGTATATATAGTGCAGTCCACCTATGTGGAAGCATGTATTTGTCAAGGTTCTTTCTTCATTTTTTAATCTAAATTTTCCTTTAACCTTTCACCAGTATGCGTGTGTGTATATATGTTAGGGCTGTACCCGACTCAGAATTAGGTCATGGACTGAATTATGATGGATGACAATTTTTAGGGATGTCTAATTTCCCTTTCTTACACTGGGGGAATTTGTCCCCCAGTCGCCTGTGTTGCCCCCTGTGGATTTGGAGGGGAGCAGCTCAGATAGCATCACCCTTGGCCACGCTTCCTTGCTGAGTGTGACTCTACATCAGACTGTGATTTTGACAAGTACAGGACATTCACAGGTTTAACAGAGGTGCTATGTGAATAATCATTCACAGTGAACAACCATAATGCTCATCTGTTACTGTCTCTGTGGTGATGTGGTGATGAAGCATAGGTCGCTATGTGCAGGAAAGAGAGAGTTATGCAACAGCAAGGGTCAGGCACAGTCAAGAGAGAATTTGAGGAAATGCATTAATGAAAATGACAAAATATGGAGGATTAGATTTTCAGATGACAGAAGTTTGATTTAGCTTTAGATACAGACATAAACATTTGGAAGAAAGATTGAAACTGGGGGCCAAGCATTCTTTATGCTACTTCACATTGCTTGCTGCAAGCCTGAGCTTGTTCCTGTGACTTGTAATGTCCTAGACATCTACTGTTAGGATCTGCTGGGGATGGACTGGTCAAGCCCCAGAGAAACAGGACAAAGTCACAGGAATATAAATGAAAAGGGGATGAGGCAGTGTGTGCTGAAGGAGAGCATAATGACAGGGGCTGCAGGACAGATAGGATGATGGAGAAGAAAATGGGAGAAGGCCAGAGAGACTATAGGAATTTTGCTTATTGGGGGTTCAGGCCAGGGCAGGTTGGACTGATAGAGAGACGACTGAGGCAGAATACAAAATGATGATCAGATATGAAAAGGAAGGAAAAGGCAGATGCAAAATTGTGACTTGGCATCAATACAGAATGGGAGAGATCAAAGGAAGACAGGAGTGATAAATAATAAAATCAAAGTTCTGTGTGAAGAAGCTGAAATTTTCTGGTAGGGTAAGGGAAAAAGTCCTGAGATGGAACAAGCTTGTCTAGTAGACAAGGTTGACAGCATGGGATACAAAGGCAGGAATAGATAAAGAGAACAAGAGTGAAATAATTAACTTAAGACAGCAGAACACACCACTCAAAGCAAGTAATTCTTTGCTTTGTGGAGAGGGCGCTCAAAGTTCATACTGTCTTCAGCTGGATTATTCATGTCTTAATAACAGAAATGAAATAAAGATGAAGTACATTCCACATTCCTCTTAATGTTCTTGTTACAGCTGTTTCCAGCTGTCTGAAATAATTCACTTATTCAAAATTTACTTAACACTATATATACTATATAAACCAACACATTCTCACTCCAACCCTGTCACAATTGGTCGTAGACTTCCCATTTCGACATATGACATATGATGTGCAAGGTACCCTGGGTGCATTAGTTGTTCTGGGACGCCGTGTCAAATTATGCCTATTACATGCATTGTGTTTACACAGTTTGCATACAGTCTCTTTTAAAATACAAATTGACAAAAATAAAAATTGATGTTTTTTTTTCCTTCAACAACAACAAATTTTCACATATTTTCAACTAATTAGGGCCCGAGCACGTCCGTGCGAGGACCCTATTGAAATTGCAGGAATTATTATTATTATTACGACAAAAGTAAATCGCTTATTTGGAGGCCTGAACATATTCCAAAACACGCCAATTTTGGCATGCGCATCAGTCGCGGTGTAAATTTAGGTATTTTAGGGTTCGTGGAGGTGGGCGGGTCAAAATGGCTAGGCCACGCCCCTTAAAGAGCACCCTACTCGGCAGGTTTCACGGATCTGCACGAAAATCGGTACGCATGTAGATCATGCTGAGACGCACAAAAAAGGTCACAGGGACACATAGGCTAAACCCAACAGGAAGTGAGATATTTGGCGTTGAACGGCCATTTTTGGCGTTTTCCACGTGTTGTATTTTAACGAACTCCTCCTACAGGAATAATCAGAACGGCTTCAAAATTGCTGTGCACCAACTAGACTAGTTTGTGATCAAAAGTTATTAACGGATTACGTAAACTCCAAACAACCTGACCTGGGCGTGGCGGCGAAGTTTGATGTCTCGCCATGAAAAATGAGATTGCTATAACTTTGGCATTAATAGTCCGAACGGTACCAAACTCCCCAGGATTCATAATAGTCCCGCCCTGAAGACGTCTACATGCAGAAATATTGAAATTTGCATAGCGCCCCCTGCTGGTGACAGAAAAAGTGATGTTTTAGACTTTGAGGTCCAGCTCTGAGCACGTTCAGCAAATCCAGCTCAAATTTGGTCAGAAAGGCCTCAACATGTTGGTAATGCTCCATGATGAAGAATTTTGACTGTCGTCAAACGGCGTTCCATCCGGAGGGCGGCGAAGTCGACCCTTCGCTAAAATGCATAAAAATGGCCTTAACTTTGGTGTTTTTGATGATATCCACCTGAAACTTCATATGTGTGTCAACAGTCCAGCCCTGAATATGTGATATGAATTTCGTCAATGGGCGTGGCCATATGACTTGGCCACGCCCATTCATATGAATTACTTCCATAGGACGTCTCACCGATATGCACAAAAATTGGTACACATCTCCATCACCCCCAGACAAACAAAAAAGTCTCTTGGACCTCTAGGCTAAATTCAACAGGAAGTCGGCCATTTTGAATGTCATGGTCATTTTTGGTGTCGCGCACGCATCGTATTTTAACGAACTCCTCCTACAGAATTCATCAGAACGGCTTCAAAATTACCGATTACCATCTAGAACACTTCCTGATCAAAAGTTATTAAAAGGTCTCGCAGAATCTAAAGGGCACGCCAGTTGTGGGAGGTTGAATTTTGACGTCTCGCCATGAAACAGGAAGTGGCAATAACTTCACTGTACTTGGTCAGATCTGTGTGAAACTTCACAGGTATATTGACAGTCCAACCCAGAACATATGTTATGAATTTCGTTAATAGGCGTGGCTAAATGGATTGGCCACGCCCATTCACACAAATAACCACCATAGGACGTCTCACTGATATGCACGAAACTTGGTAGACACATGTATAACATCCACACGCACAAAAAAGCCTCTTGCACGGATAGGTCACACCCAACAGGAAGTCCTCCGTTTTGAATGTAATGGTCATTTTTGGCGTTTTCCACGTGTTGTATTTTAATGAACTCCACCTACAGGATGCATCAGAACAACTTCAAAATCATTGTGTGCCATCTAGACAAAGGTGTAATCAAAACTTATAAGCAGATTTTTGCATCGTGAAACAGTTTGGCCGTCAGGTGGCGGCGAAGTTTGATGTCTCGCCATAAAACACGAAATTAGTATAACTTTGGCATACATTGTCCATTCTTCACCAAACTTCACATGTTTGTTAACTGTCCAGACCTGAATGTATAGTATGAGTTTCATCAATAAGCGTGGCCGTATGGCTTGACCACGCCCCTTAAAGTGCAGCGTCCCCCATAACAACTTTCATCGACGTGCACGAAAATCAGTATGCACATGTATCGTGTCCAGACGCACAAAAAAGCCTCTTGCACATATAGGCCACACCCGACAGGAAGTCGGCCATTGAAATTTACAGTCATTTTTGGCGTTTTCCACGTGTTGTATTTTAATGATCTCCTCCTCCAGAAATGAATCAATTAACTCCAAAACTGGTGTGTACCATCTACACAAGTGTGTGATCAAAACATATTAAGAGAATTGCTCAGCATGGAACGGTGTGGCTGTGACATGGCGTCGACACTTGAGGTCTCACCATGAAACACGATATTGCTATAACATGGGATCTAATGGTCGAATCTGCTCCAAACTTCACATGTATGATAATAGTCCTGGCATGAACACACCCACATGACGCTCAGGAGTCAGAGTCATAGCGCCACCCAGTGGAGACGGGAAGTCGCAACGCATTGGTTCCTACACTGTCCGATGGAGGCGAACATTCAGCGCCTCGTCTGCCAGTCGACCTCTGGCGACACGGTGGCGGCCGCGCCAGGCCCCGAGTTGCGTGGGGTGCGAGGGCCCGTTCAACGCTGCTTGCAGCTTTAATTTTGCTTATTTTTGTAGCTGTCTGCAAGATGGTACCTAGCTTTGACTAAGGGACCATCAATTGCAGTTTCTCCAATGCACTTGTGGGATAATTTGAGTTCACTTTATGGAGTGTAACTGTTGTTTATTGAAACCACAGTTTGTTATATAGTCTTAGACATTATTAGTAATGGTTAGGTAATATTTTATACTGTATTCATCAAAGGAATTTTCCAGATTTGGGTACACAGTAACAATGTATCAACCCAGTCTCACTCCGAGTTGTCGAAAACTGGGGTTTGGATGGTGTCAAGGGTAAACGCAGTGGGACTATAATGAAAGTTAAGGGGGCAGAAATCCAAGTAGGGTAGGTGGGAGTGGTGGTGGTTAGTTCCAACAACCGCTGACTTTCACCCAGGATGCCAGTGTTTGCCTCCTGTATGATTGTAAAGCCAAACCCTCTTCTTTTTTCCTAAACCCAGCCAGGTGCTTTTGTTCCCTAAACCCAACCATGTGTGTTTGTTGGCTAGATTTAACCACTTGCGTCTGTTGTTAAGGGAAAAGAAAACATCAATTCAAGGTGTTGTATCGATGTAGTGTGTTTATTTTGAAAGAGATGCAAACTGTACATTTCCTGTAAAAATTTCCTGCGAAAAAGTGTATTTTGAAAACAGAAAATGCATGTAACAGGCTGAAGTTCACACAGTGTCCCAGAACATCAACAGCCAACGCAACCAGGGTACCTTGCAGGTCATGTCTTAATGAGGAAAGTCCATGACCAAACGTCAATACGTGACAAGGTCAGAGTGAGAATGTGGTGGTTCCAGACCTCATGTCACTCACACCTCTGATTGGTTCAGAGAGATGTGGTGTTGTGCACTGAGCCAATCAGAGCTTTGCAGGCAAGATTAAAATGTCATCTTCCTGTGTTGCATGCCAGCTATTTGCTAGCTAAATCCATGGAAACTAGGGACAGAAAAATGGTAGCAAGAGTGGATGAGATTGGCTCAGCTGTACTGCTGCCGCTGTTATCTTGTGTTTTTTTCTTTTAGTCAGACAAGGGTATTTTAATTCATACCTGACATGTTTCATCACACTAACATCGGGTGACACCTCTGAGGAAGACGGAAGGCTCCATCGAAACATGTCAGGTATGAATTAAAATACCCTTGTCTGACTAAAAGAAAAAAGCACAAGATATCATTCATAGAGACATAATGAACCTTGTTGGAATCTGCCGCTGTTGTTGTGAGCCACTTTAAAGAATAACTCTCAAGCTCTAAATGTGTTCATTGAGAAAATCATTGTGAACTGATTGTACCAACCCAGGGTGTGCGTATCCGGATATGTAAAGATACATAACCTGCTACTGATTAGGGACGGACAAGAAATTTGCTAAGATGAATATAAAGTCAGAGTGAATTAATTAAATTCAAAAAGTGGCTATTCAGTCTCATGGTGAAGTCAAATTGGGGTAAGAAAGATGAGCAGTCAAGATGTTCAGGTTGTAAACAAGCCAGCCAGTCCACCTCATTCAATAATCCCTGACTGCAGAAGGAAACTGTGTGTGCATAAGTTTAACATGTACAACAGGTCAAAGTTTAAAGGTGCAGATACTACCACTCGCACATGCCAAGTTCTACAAGACTTGTGTTACAAGTCCTTACCAATTCAACAACAGAGAGTTGTACAAGCAGCTGCGAGCATCGCACATATCCCAACATCAGGATGGACGAGAGAAACTTATATGGTACGATTACTGGGATACTTTGTCAATAAAGACAGAACATCTTTCTCTTCTTCTGCACCACCTCCAGCTTTTCTATAACAACAGCTGTCAATTAAGGTATAAGGAGGTCTGTGTAGGTGTGACCATGCTGAAGTGACCAGTCATAAGAGGTTCAATGCCTCCCTTGGTTTACACCCCAATTTGTCAAAAGTCAGATTGATTCATGCAAGCAGAACTCAACTCTGAGGACAGTGTGAACCTGTGAGAGTGTGTGTGCCCTTCAGCGCTCCTCCAGCAGACACACTTTTGTGCTTGGTGGCTACTCTGTGCACTTGCTGCTTAGCTGTAAACACAAAGTTGCCATTCTTTGTTTTGTCTTTTGTTCACTGTGGCCTCTGCAACTCTCGGTTGTTGAATAGGTGTGCAGGGACTTGTAACATATGAGTGGCAGTTAATATCTGCATGTGTGAAATAATATAATGTGCTTGTGAGCATTTTTTATCACTCAAATCTGTATGAACCTGTATGACTGTCTAAATGTTTGTTTCTTGCCACATTGGACTACAATGTCAGATCACAGCAGTGAGTGCAATGTTATTATAAAAATACTACCAAAATAACACCCAAGTTTCATTATACCTGAATTTGCCATTAGATTAAGGTGTAGCCAACTTCTACCATCCATACCACAGCTTTAGACAAAGCATCTCTGTTGCTTTAAAAATAATATGATGTCTAAATGCTTTTAGACATCTAATCTAAATGCTATATACATAGGCGGACTGCATTAGCCTAATAGGAGAAAGGGATAATGCCTTAGGGAAAAGGCCAAAAGCTTGACGTATAGTGTTTGTCTTATAGGACAAACAGAATATAAATAGCAAGTGTTGTGCTAAAAGGTGGAGATATGTCTACCATTTTTTTCTCCCCGTTAAAGGGGTTTTTTTTGGGAGTTTTTCCTTAGCCGCTGTGAGGGTCCTAAGGACAGAGGGATGTTGTATGCTGTAAAGCCCTCTGAGGCAAATTGTGATTTGTGATATTGGGCTTTATAAATAAAATTGATTGATTGATTGATTGATATGTCTATTAATGAAAATGAAGTGAATTCAGGTCCTCTGGGTTTCACCTAGCATTTAGCTTGCAGAGCCTCAGTGATTTTGAGTGACCAGATGCCCCTCTTTATTGGGGACCACACAGCATTTTTATCCCTTGTTCCCCATCCTACATATTGAGACAGTGTCCCACATTTTGATTGGCCCTAGTTTTTAAAAGTCAAACCACTGCAGGACAGAAGCTGTCTTAAATTACTGGATTTCCTAAAATCATAGAGTTTCACCAGGATGGGTGTGGTTTTGCAGGATGTAGCAGTGTATGCTTCGGTGAGCTCCATGACCGTCTATGCCCCACTCAGCCCCAAGCCCTGAATGCATGTTGGTGAGTTTTCCACGATGACGAATTTTCACCATCCAGTCATGCTGACATTAGAATGTCATAACATGTGCCCTGTATCATGAAAATATTGGATGAAATTTGCTGTCTAACTAATGTCATCTAACTGATAACAAGCTAACATAACACTAGCAGGTTTAGATTGTGTCTCCACAAGAGTCTGTAGCTATAACATTAAATTGGTTAATCCTGACGTTAAATGGTATAACTCTAATGTCAGTTTGTCAACTGAGATTTAAAGTGAATCTCACCAATATAGACAGTGCAGGCAGGGTGGTTGCACTGGGGCCCATTGGGTGAGGGGTCCAGAGTGGGTCCTTCAACAAAATGAAGGACAGAAAACTGGGTCTTGTTAGAAATTCAGTTTGCCACTTAACCCTAACCCTAACCCTGTGTTCAGAGAAAAACTCTCTTTAAATAAAAGAAGGTGCCACTTGCTGTATACATATGCCTTTGAAAAGGCAAACCCCTCCCCATCATGGTTTTCTTTTGTCATTTTGCAAAATAGTCAGTTACAATCTACAACAAATATGTTTTAAAATATGTGCTCTTTGTACACAATCTATAGATAAGCTATGAAAAACTATTCAACTAAATGATTCATAATTCCTTTTTTCCTTGACATTTTTGTCACGTTCATATAAGTGATGATGATTGCTGGATAATATGTATGTTGGTGTTATCCAATATCAAGTCTGTGTTTAAGACATTAAGATTAGATATCACTGAATCAGCACGTGAGTGTATGAGAGTTGAAAGTCATTCATACATGTTTATGACTCGGCTTGGAATATTTTGCTAGTCAATAATAAATATTTGTGAAAACCAGGGGAGAAGGCCTAGCATAGCCAAAGAAGCCAAAGAAAGTGAATCTGACCCTGTCCAAACTGTGCCCAAGTCTAAGTAAAATAGAACATACACTGGTACTGTAAAGTCTGGAGTAGATTGTTGTGTTGCTAAATCATTGCATTAGAAAAAGACAGAATGCCTTTTCAAGAATGTGAATTCACCTTCAATGTATTTTATTTTTGTTTTATCTCTCAGATACAGCATGACAGACATGCAACACACAATGACTTCAATTGTTCTGTTATTATAATAATAATGACAAAATATTCCTGTAATTGTTGTTTTTGATCTGTGTACATGGAGACAATTCTTGTGTGTACCTTGTAAGCTTGTATGGGCTGAGCATCTTGATATAAGATAGGGGTCTTAGTTATTTTAATGACATGTTTTGACTATCACTAATATATCCAAATTATGAAACCCAAAGAGTAGCAGCATCACATGTCTTTGGTGACTGTACCAACTGAAACCCAGTTTAGTGAGGATATCCCACAACATGCTAAGGACCCTCATATAGTAGTTTGTACACTCCCCCTTTGGACCAGTAAAGCCTTATTGATATCTGAAGCTAGGAAAAGCAGGGTGGAGGGAATGCACACCCAAAAAACTTTTACAGGTGCTGGATCAAATAATCAAACTAAAGCAAGAACCAGACAGGAGATCCATACATTGTACTAAAAACTCCCAGTAATTGTATTTGTGCTATGTTGCAGTGTAGTTGAGATTTTCATTTTCGACATTTTGAAATCTCAATTTCAAAATGCCTGATGAAGATTGTATCTATCTGCAGTTGCACACACTAATCTTTTGTGGTAAATGTATTCCGACGTAGAGTTCAGTGATTGCACTGTAAATAATATAAAATTACTATGTACTATTGAATACTAAATTGTCCACTGCCTTTTTCTTTTAAAAAGTTCATTGAATTAATGAATTAATTTGTTATACTCTTATAGCCTCTTGCCGGTATGACGATAACGAAATGATGGGGAGGCAGAGAGCATGCCGTGTTGTGCATGTTATGTCTCCAGCAGTGGAAAGCAGCCTCTTTGCTGCACATGTTCTTAGTTATATGCATTTGAGGACGTTTTATTTAGAAAAAGGTTCTATCTCCAAAATCAAACTGTAACTTGGTCCTATAAGGTTACATCTGTGAGCCAATCAGCACTGAGAAAGCACACAAGACAACCAGTCATGTTCTGCTACTTTGTTATGTGTTAGTGCTAATATAAATCAAAGCTCTAGGAGGATAGGAGATGGGAGATAGCAAACAGAGCGGCCCATTTAGCAATTACCGCTAGTAATGCCATCCTGACCCAACAGCGTTGCTGTAGAAACATCAGTGCCACCCCGTTCTCTCCCAGGGAGTAAGCCACTTCATTTTCATACACACGACATCTATTGCATGTCTGTCTGTCCTGGAAGAGGGATCCCTCCTCAGTTGCTCCTCCTGAGGTTTCTACCTTTTTTTCCCCTTTGAAGGGTTTTTTTGGGGAGTTTTTCCTTATCCAGTGTGAGGGTCCAAGGACAGAGGGATGTTGCATGCTGTAAAGCCCTCTGAGGCAAATTGTGATTTCTGATATTGGGCTTTTTAAATAAAATTGAATTGAACTGAATTTTCAGCAGTAAACCCCCTTTAGCTTTAACTACTGTTAGCTTTGTTAGCACCATTAACAGTGCAGCACAGCTAGTGGTGCTAACATTTAATAAATGCTTAAGAGGTTTTGCAGCTCAGAATTAGCTGCTTACTCAACTGGTAGACCTGGGGGGAAACCGGGAGTGGCCATGGTGTTTCCACAGCTAAGTCGTCCCG
The DNA here is from genome assembly GCA_019142605.1 of Cephalopholis sonnerati. Classification (NCBI taxonomy): domain Eukaryota; kingdom Metazoa; phylum Chordata; class Actinopteri; order Perciformes; family Serranidae; genus Cephalopholis; species Cephalopholis sonnerati. Next base: position 1,288,138 of record JAGQAX010000009.1, on the reverse strand, counting down.
CCACCAGGGAGCCACTTCTAAATGGATAGAGCTTTGAAAAAAGGTACCAAAGCTCACTGAGTCAATGGAGCACAAGATCAAAAGGAAAGGCCTCTTTTGTTTCATGCCATGTTTTGTATTTTTATTTTCTTTTTTTCCCCGAAAAATTAACAAAATTAACTGAAACTAATTAATTAACAAACTAAAATCTAAAACATCCTTATACTTTACCTGTCCCACTGTCTGTGCAGTACAGTCCTGGTTAGATGTGTTACAGTCGCTGTATGATGTCTAACCCAAAGAAAACCTGAGAGGAATAATGTGTTAACTAACCATATTCCTACCTTAAATTGACATTGAACAAAATATTTATCACCGACCTTTACTTATCCTGCAATGCTTTTTGAGTAAGAAAAATAGGATTTGTTTTACAACAAGAAATACATGTCTTTGAAACATCACAGAGAATATTAAATTAAACTTTCTCATACACAATAATTAATTTTATGTTTCAAAACAAATTATAAGTAAACTGCTTGTATTCCTTGAAAATCATTGTGTCTTTTCATGTTTTCAAAATGGAACCTTATAATTGCAAGCAGAAAGTGAGTTCTTGGGATTAGAAGGTTCTATCTACATTTGATCCCTCTCTAAAGACCCCATTTACGAAACTGACAGAATTTTGATATTTTACATTTAGAATAACCTAAGGGTGTCAGTAATTTTTTTGTGTATGAAAGAGACTTGTTCCACATATAATTTTTGCTATTTGGAATGCAAAAACTTTGAAGCTCAATATCTCAAAACTACTCAGAACACAGATAGAACCATATAATTCTAAGGTGGCACTGTGTCCTGAGTTTTATTGTCCAATATGCTGGTTTAAGAGTTCATATTGAAAATATAGAGAAATACTTTTAGTTTTGTGTTTACAAAATGTGCTTGTATACAAACTGTATGCCAGGTGTGTGCCAAGAATAGATTGGAATCGAACCCAAGCAGCTACTAGATGAGCTATTTACATTTTTACATTTTCCCACACAAACATACTCTTTGACATTTGGTTTGCTGGGATCTGTTCACCCCACAGTGATTTTCCACTATGCTCCCATGAACTGTACAAACTAGAAAGTATCTCGAGCTCAAGGTGCCCTAGTAAGACATCAGGCGGAAGAAATGCATTGTTGATACAATTGATTTTAATCTCAATGAAGCAAACAGTCAACAGGGCTTTCTGGCACCAGGCAGTGGAGGCTATAATAGAGGTGGCGTTCAGTGTATAGCTGGGTTGGCTTTGCATCGATTCACGTGTTCATTAACCCCTGCTGGCTCCTCATCCATCATTCTGTCTCCACTGTCTCTATTGTTCCACTGCCTAGTGAATACACTGTAGGATTATCTGAACAGTCTCTGTTATCCCTCTATTGTCCTTCTTCCTATTTCAACTGTGACCTCACTGCCTCTTCACATTTAAATAATGACAGATATTTGCCAATGTTTGGATTGAAAAGTATACAGTTTTTGTTCCTTTTTTATTCTTAATCATAAGCTTTGTCATAAATGATGTCATGAGAGACTGATGACAATTTTACAGAAACCCCTGTATCAGTCTAATCACATTTTGAATTCCATTAAGACCAGGCTTGATTAAAGATGAAACAGTTTCCAAAGCCTACACTGTTCCCTTTAACCAGCCCTATCATAGACGCATCGCTTTCAACTTCAGACAAATGACTATTTCAGCTTTTCCTTGGGAGTATGTTTATTTTCTGGATCAAGTGATCGCAATTGACAAGTGAAGACTGTGAGCAGTCATGGAATTTAGAATCAACTGGATTTGCATTGATTTTTGTTCCATGTGAGGACAATCAGAAAGTTCAGTCATCTTTCACATAACAGTCATAACTTACAGTGGGAGCAAAGAATAGCAGCATTGATGATAGGTAGGCAGGTGTAAATAAACAGGTATTTATAGATTTCATTGTAAGGCTATTAAATTAGTACTGAGAAACATAACCTTGAATGTGCGTACTCTAGTTAGGACAGCCGGGTAAGATTAGTAATGTAAAGGTTGCATTGTTTTCTCTTTCTACACATGTAGGAACTTGCATTTTTAATAGGTTTAAAGGATAATTCACATGCACACACTTAATGATCATCAAGATTAAAAACTTTGAGACCATTAATAAATAATTGGAGACAACTAGATTTACTATTTCTACCCAGATTCAATATAAACTCTGACTTATCAGTCTCACTGATACACAGAAAAATAATTTCATTCCAGCCTGAATTCTTTCTAAATCTGTAGCACATCAGTCTGAAGGTTTAAACTCATATCCTTACAGAGTTGGTGATTAAAACTAGAGTTTCAGCTGTCAAAGAAAATTGTTGGAGTTCAGATTGTTTACATCAGCACAGCTACGCTCACAGATAACTGAGCCTCCTACCTGCCAGACAAACAGCAATCAAACCATAAACCCTCACAAGACAGTCCGCTTTTTTACTGTGGCATTACAGCTCGAAACTCCCACTAAAGGCTAACGCTGCTCCAGGGTGGGGGTTTTGCAAGCTAGCAAAGCCTCCTGGCATTTAATGGCATTATCCCTCTTTTTCCCTGTTCTTCTCATTTCAACTGCGACCTCACTGGCTCTTTACGTTGAAATGATGACAGATTGAAAATGTTTGGTTTGAAATGTACATGCAGTTTCCGCTCCTTTTTTAAAAATCCTTAATCACATGCTTTGTTACTGGTAATGTTACAAGAGACTAATTTAACTAATTTACAGAAACCCCAGTCCAGGTCTTATCACATTTTGAATGTCTTCAAGGACAGGCTTGATTAAAGATGATCAATTTTCAATTCACCTGCTTTTTACTGGTGTTAACCAACCTGTCGGTGCTTCGATCTCATGCTACTCATATGATTCAGTAGCCCACCACTAACATTTAAGTCCTGTTTCATCAACAAAGACAAAACATGCATTTTGTCATAGTTTTTATTATCAGACCAACTTGACCATCTCCAATTATTTCTATGTTCTGTTTTAAGCGCCCATTTCCACTACAAAGCAAGGAAAATATCATTTAGTTAATAAACACTACATAGATGCCTCTGCAGTTGAAAAATAATATTTGTCTGAAAATTCAGTCTCAAAAACAGTCTCCTTCTTGGCATCAGGGTGAGTTGTCCTCGCCTGAGGATGGCTCCTCAGTGCTGTAGTCTTGGAGGGCTGGTCAGGATAATGGCAATGAAACCTTATACAAGAAAAGCCTTGTAGATGGCTTTGTGAGTCAATCTCCTATGCCTACAGCCAGGCAGACAGGGATCCCCCCACTTTGGTCGACGAACACTCCACACGGAGTGGCAGTGTTGGCAGCCTTGTTCAGCGGGGTGAGTGTTGAGGACATATGCACAGCATCGTTGTGGTCTACCCCCTGCCTGTCCATACAGTTCTATTTCCTGTACATGTTGGAGTCCTTTTCAGGGTCTGTGATTGCTGGTGCAACTCAGGTCTGGTAAAAATTATTGGGTGTTTGTCAGCTGTGTTGCACCTGACTCCCCCCTGGGCATCATACACCAACATGTTTCCATACTCCTTCATGACCTGGGAAATGTGGTGTGCAAGGTGTCTATTGCTTGTCTTTTGACCCCTGCAAGGTTGAACCATGGCTCCACCCAGTTTGGTTGCTCACTACCTGGGTTGGCTAGGGGCCTCTTCTTCTCTGTTGCAGCAGCCTAAGTTATAAAGAAGTAGGCAGGCATCTAACCTTTAGCTGGTCAGGATCAGTGTGGCTGGGTCAGTGTTATGCCACTACAGGGGTGTTCATTCACTGGGCTCTATCCACTGCACCCTTAGAGTCCAGTAGAGGGTGAAGCCTGTGTGAGATAGAACGAACGTTACAATATTGTAACCCTAGGTCTATTAGCACAGGCAGAGCCCTTTACTTAGGGGCCCTGTTGCTCCTATGCTTCTCACTGAAGAGGGTGTAAGATGGCAGATGCCATAATATGGCTTATATACAGTGTGGTCTCTGCATGTATACACATAGGTACATCCTGATTGGTGGGCTATTTTTATACAGATTTCATTGGGTAAATGTCTGCTGATGATGAGAGGAGATTATTACCCATAGGGTCCAGTACAGGGCTTTGCCTGTGCTAGTGGAACTAGGGTTACAATATCGTAACCTTCATTATGCTTACTGACTGCCTATGGTGACCTCTACTTTGTCAGTATGAAAAAAAGATGAACCCTCACAACATTGTCTCACTAACAGCCTGTAAGGTTGAAATCAATGTTTACATGGTAATGTAAAACCTGTCACTGATTATACACTGCATGCACAATTATTCGGCAAGTTGTATTCCTGGGAATTTATTTTATTTTCGAACAAAGACAGTGATCAAAATGTTAATTTTCCTCAAAATTGAATATTTAACAAAGGAAAAGTGGGTTTTGACTTTCTCAGGAGAATATCTATATATGCGTAATTATTAGGCAACTATTAGTGTGCAGAATTATTATGCAACTAAATGAAAAACTAAAATTGTCCCATCTCACTTGTTTATTTTCATCTATTAGAATAAGAATAACAAATAAACAACTCAAAATTTACAAATAAACACCTCTGACATTTCAACAAATATTTAGTGACCAATATAGCCACCCTTCTTTTCCCTTCTGTCATGAGCCTTCCATCCATGGAGTCTGTTAGTTTCTTGATCTGTTGATGATCAACTTTTCGTGCAACAGCAACCACAGCCTCCCAAATGCTGTTCAAAGAGGTGTATTGTCCTCCCTATTGTAAGGGCCCACAAGTTCTCAATAGGGTTTAGGTCGGGTGAGGAAGGGGGCCATGTCATTATTCTGTCATCTTTAGGGCCTTTGCTGGCTAGCTACGCAGTTAAGTACTTAGATGCATGTGATGGAGCATTGTCCTCTAAGTAGTCTGCAGAAGAGGGTATAATGCTGTTACAAATCCTAGATGGATAAAAAAATATAAAAAAACAGAGATAGAGAAGCCAAATAAACTCAACAACAATGGAGCAACAATAGAAATGGTAAACTGTTCCCAGAAATGGAGATTTCCTGCTACTTTTAAAAGATAACATCAGTAAATGAAGTACACAATACCCCCCTGAGCAAAACGCTTTGTGTATGGATTTGTTTGTAAGGCCTTCTTGAATGATGTAGACTTTTTCCTGTACCACAGCTTGAAGAAAGTGTCTTCTGAAAACTGGCAGTAGGTTTGGGAGTTGATTTTAAGTCCATCTTCCACCAGAAAAGGTCCAACTAGCTCATCCTTAATAACAGAGACCTGGCTGCAAGAAAACATCCCGGACCTAGCCGTGGAGCTAGCAGGACGTACAATCTTCCAGGCGGATCGCACATCGGACTCCGGTAAGAGGAGGGGAGGAGGTGTGTGCGTCTACATTAACAACAGTTGGTGCACGGACACTGCCGTCATTGAGAGACACTGCTGTCCAGACCTGGAGTTTCTAATGTTGAAGTGCAGACCTTTTTATTTGCCCAGGGAAATAACCCAAGTGTTTGTAACTGCTGTGTATATCCACCCGCGAGCTAATGCTAACGTAGCTATGAGCAGGCTGCATGATAGCATCACCAGGCAACAAAACAAACACCCAGAGGGCTTCTTCATCGTGGCTGGAGACTTTAATCACACCAACTTAAAGGCTGTGCTCCCCAGATTTTACAAGAATGTTGACATTCAAACAAGGAAGGGCAGAACACTAGACCAGGTCTACACCAACATCTTGGAGCCTACAGAGCCCGCCACTCCGCCCACCTCGGACACTCAGACCATCTTTCCCTGTTCCTGACACCAGCTTACAAGCCCCTCATCTGCAGGTCTAAGCCACAGTACAAGTCAGTGCAGAGCTGGACTGAGGAGGCCACACTATCCTTGCAGGACTGTTTTGAGGACACCATATGGGAGCTCTTTGAAGACCCAGACATTGAACTCCACACCTCCTCTGTACTATCATACATCAGTTTCTGCATGGATAATGTAACATCAAGGAAACAGGTGAAAACATTTCCCAACCAAAAACCCTGGTTTAACGCCAGTATCAGAGCACTACTCCAGGCCAGGGATTCAGCACTGAGGTCAAGGGACAGGGAAGCCTACAGGAGGGCTGGAGCGGACCTGAACAGAGGCATCAAGGCTGCTAAAACAAAGTACAGAGAGCAGATAGAGGCCAACTTCAGGGAGAACAACCCCCGCTTCATGTGGAAAGGCATACAGAATATAACTGACTACAAACAATGCCACAACACCCTCCCCTCCACCGACACTTCTCTCCCAGACCAGCTTAACACCTTTTTCTCCCACTTTGAAGAGGACAACAGACAGGCAGAGGACACACAGCTGACATTATCAGAGCACGACCAGCCCCCCACCATCCAACAACAGGTACTGCGAGTCCTGCGTGGCATCGACACCAAGAAAGCACCAGGACCGGATGGAGTACCAGGGGGAGTGCTGAAATTATGTGCTCACCAGCTTGCTGCAGTATTCACTAACATCTTCAACCATTCACTGCAGCAAGCCACAGTCCCCACCTGCCTGAAAACTGCCACCATAATCCCTGTGCCCAAATCCTCTGCCATCACAGGGTTGAATGATTACCGGCCTGTGGCCCTGACACCGGTGATCATGAAATGTATGGAGAGACTGGTGTTACAGCATGTCAAGGCCCACATCCCACCTGGCTTTGATCAACATCAGTTCGCCTACAGGTCCAACAGATCCACAGACGACGCCATCTCCATCGCCCTCCACACCGCTCTCAGCCACATTGAAAGCCCCAACACATATATCAGGATGCTGTTTGTTGACTTCAGCTCGGCATTTAACTCCATCAGCCCCAGCAGACTCATCAACAAACTGCAGACACTACAACTTGGAACCTCCCTCTGTCTGTGGATCAAGGACTTCCTGACTAACAGACCCCAATGTGTCAGAATGGGTCCCTGCACATCCTCCACCATCGTCCTCAATACTGGTGTTCCTCAGGGCTGTGTGCTGAGTCCAGTCTTGTACACACTGTACACTTATGACTGTGTCGCTACTCACGGCTCCAACACCCTCATCAAATTTGTTGATGATACAACCGTTGTGGTGCTCATCAACAACGGTTATGAGACACCATACAGGGAGGAGGTCCAAGCACTGGTGGCCTGGTGCAGTGACAACCACCTCAACCTCAACACCAAGAAGACAAAAGAAGTCATTGTTGACTTCCGGAAGTCGAGGACCACACTGCACTCAGGCCTGAGCATCAATGGGGAGGAAGTGGAACGGGTCACCAGCTTTAAGTTTCTTGGCCTGCACATCTCGGAGGACCTGGGCTGGACTGTGAACACCACCCACATCATCAAAAAGGCCCAGCAGCGTCTCTTCTTTCTGAGAACACTGAGGAGGAACAAACTCCCTCCACCTCTGCTGAAAAACTTCTACCACTGCACAATAGAGAGTGTCCTCACCTATGGCTGTACGGTGTGGTACGCCAGCTGCACTGCATCTGAAAAGAAACAACTGCAGCGGGTCATCAAGACGGCTGAGTGGATCATCGGCTCCCCACTTCCACGCCTAGAGGAGATCTATTCCAGCCGTCTCCTCCGACGGGCCACAAAGATTCGGAATGACCCCGCCCACCCAGGACACTCTCTATTCACCAGCCTTCCCTGTGACAGACTCACAAGAGGGACCCAAGAGCGAGACCGTGGTTGAGTGTAAGAATTAATTTATTGTAGGGAAGGGGAAAAAGAGGGGTCCGGTTGGGCAGAGGTGGCTGCTGGCACAGGGAATGGCTGGCGTGGGAAGGTGAGGAAGATGGAGGGCTGAGTGGAAGGCAGAGGTGGCTTGGAGCTGGAGGATGGCTGGGAGAGCAGAGCGTTTGGGAGCTGGCAAATGATAATGATCCACGGAGGTTTGACAACAATCTGGCGAGGAGTGGTGGAAAAGCCAGTGTAGATATACTGCAGTGGAGACGAGCTGATGGATGGCAGGTGTGGAGACTGAGGGAGCTGATGAGCTGATGGCAGGCAGGTGTGGAGAAATCCAGGAGCTGAGAGTGAGTGACAGGAGATGACCACACCCACGCCAGCACACAAAACAAAACACAGGGAGAGACAAAAGGAAACACAAGAGGGGGAAAACACAGGGAAACACAGGGGAGGAGGGAGGTACAGCCACGGCTGTAACATTCCCTCTGGCAGACTCAGAGTCATGAGAGCCCGCACCAACAGACTGAGACACAGCTTCTTCCCCATGGCTGTGAAGAGACTGCTACAGGAACCATGACCCCCCCCTCCAGTTTATTTTATGACAAGGACATTGTAGCTGCTATAAGAGAGCACCATACGAAATTTCACTGTATTTATTACAGTGACAATAAAGCTTCTTCTTCTTCTTCTTCTTCTTCTTCTTCTTCTTCTTCTTCTTAATAATAGCAGCTCATACCAGTACCCCACCTCCACCTTGCTGGCGTCTGACTCAAAGTGGAGCTCCGTGCCCATTAGTGTTCCAGCCAGGGGCCCATTCATCTGGTCTGTTAAGAGTCACTCTCATTTCATCTGTCCATAAAACCTTTGAAAAATCTGTTTTCAGATATTTATTGGCCCAGTCTTGACGTTTCAACTTATGAATCTTATGCAGTGGTGGTCATGTTTCAGCCTTCCTTACCTGGGCTATGTCTCTGAGCACTGAACACCTTATACTTCTGGACACTCCAGGTAGGTTACATTTCTGGAATATGGTGGCACTGGAAGTTATTGGGTTCCTGGTAGCTTCACGTTAAATTCTTCTCAAAACTTTAGCATTTGCGTCTTTTTTTCTCACTCGTCTCTTATTACCCTGTTGACTATTTGCAACAAAACATTTGATTGTTCAGTGATCAGCTTAGCCACCTTAAGAGTGCTGCATCCCTCTGAAAGGCATTTTACAATTTTTTGACTTTTCAGAGTCTGTTAAATCTCTTTTTTGGCCCATTTTGACTGAGGTAAAGAAGCTGCCTAATAATTATGCACACCTTGATATACTGCATTGATCACTTTAGGCCACACCCTCCCTCATTACACAAATACACATCACCTGATAATGCTTAAACCCAGTTAGCCTTTAAGTTTATATAGCTGGAGTTGGAAAATATGCATAAAAATGACGATAAGGTCAAAGCACTCACTTGCCTAATAATTGTGCACGCAGTGTAGAACAAACATAAATATTGCCCTGCAGTGATTTCACTGCAGCATCATTTCTGATGGGCCTTATGTGTTGAATATACTCAGCTGATGTTCTGTCTAATAACCATCTCTGTAGCTGTGTATGTGCTACTCATTTGGATTTGGTGCCTTGCAGAAAGTCCTGACAGTGGAATCATGCAAACATAATTTTCTGGAAGGAAGAGATTTGTTTCATCTGATCTTGTCAAAGTGAAGGAAGGGGCTAACTGTGCCAGCAGTGTTTATTAGGAAGGATCAGGGAAACTGCCTTCTCCAGCTGTCTCCCCCTGCCAAGGTGTTCAGCACTGATAGAGGACAACACTGACAGGAGCATGTTAGCGATTATAACACATCGTCTCCCAGCACATGGACAGCCAGTGACCTCTAAGTAGTCTGCAGAAGAGGGTATATTTTAATGCTGTTACAAATCCTAGATGGATAAAAAAATATAAAAAAAACAGAGATAGAGAAGCCAAATAAACTCAGTGTTGTTTTGCAGGTTTAAAATAAAAATGGAGCAACAATAGAAATGGTAAACTGTTCTCAGAAATGGAGATTTCCTGCTACTTTTAAAAGATAACATCAGTATATGAAGTACACAATACCCCCCTGAGCAAAACGCTTTGTGTATGGATTTGTTTGTAAGGCATCTAAACACAAAATCACAATGAATAAATACCAAACAAGCTTACTCAGACCAGACCTTTTCCCATCCTTGGTCAGCTAGGCACTTCATTTTACTCTTGCTAAAGATAAGATTAAAATTGAATACTCCTCATTGGAAAATTGGGCAGTGTGTTGTAAAATGTGCATCGTGTCTGTTGTTTAATGCAAAGAAAAAGACAGATTGCATGAATTGAAGTCCTGCACCAAATTTCAGTTGGTTGCATGCATATTAGACCAAGGCACTGGCTTCACTGGGTTCTAAATTGCATATTAAGAGGTTGGTGAGGAATGGCTGTTCAGAGAGTTAACCCATATTGAATGGATTTTTTAAATCCCAATGAATAATTAAGACAAGACTCTAAATAATTAAAGTAGACCTTGTAGTCTTTCACATTCGAGTGGTGGATCCTCTGATTGCTGTTGTTGTTTTTTAATCTTATTTCCATATGAATGCCTTGAGGGCTGCATATAGGGACAGCATGTTTTTGGTTGGTCATAGCTTCAACTGACTGAAAGACAACGAAAATAAGCACACATTTACATCCACATTCTTAAACACAATTAATTAGGCTGCATCTGTCTCTCTGTTCCCCTCTCTCTTTCCCTTACAGCAACACACACAGCAAGGTGTCAGTCATCTAGCAACCACAGTCTGCATCAAAACACACTGTTTATGCAATATTCTTCATGCCAAGAGAGGAGCAGAGGGGGGCAGTTCGTTTGCTGTTACTGCCAGCCAACCTTGACTTCAAAGCAGTCTGTTAAAGCGAACTTCCACATCAAAATAGAACTGGATTTGCAAAAACAGAACCCACAGTCATTGCCAGCGGGTCTTCAGCAGGAATTGAGCATGTCACAGATTTGAGTTTTGAGTCCTCTGGTCTGCAGCTCTTGGGCAAATGTTGCTTCTAATCATGACTAACTGAACAATCTGAGATCAAGGTGAAGACATTTTGTTTTAGGGTGGATTTTCCTTTACAGGGTAACAACAGTGTTTTATGACATAATATGACTAATTTTGTTTAACTACCCTAAACTGAATGAGAATATCTGTAAACATGCAAAATAAAGTGCATGGATATAAAATAATACACATAAGTAAGTGGACAATTACATATAAATATCTTCTGTGCCACATTGGCAAGCAAATATGTAGGGTGAAATAACTTCACAATTTTCAATTTCAATTTTAATTTTAATTTCAATTACTTTTAATTGTCATTGTAAATTAATACAACAGAATTTAATGCACAAAATAAAACAGAACTCATTTAAAATTAATGAATAAATAATAAAGGTTAAAGGATAAGATATCACACATGCATACTCTAAACACTCACACGCACGCACACACATACAAGCAGTGCCAACATATGCTGTGAACATCAAATTAATTACAATTATATGAACATAGAATGAATAGTTACTATTTTATAACAGTTTATCAGTGTAGGCTATCATCATGTGTTTGTTGTAATATTACAATTACCTCTACACAAAAATAGGATACTATTTATTACCCTATGTTGTAGTTGGTGTTTCACCACTCAATGTCACTGTTGTTCTGCACTAAGATTAAGGTTGTATAGTTATCACTTAATCATAATGCTTTATGTACCGTTTTGTTGTTGTTTGGCAATTAATGTTAGCTATTTTTAGCTGTTAGACAGAATAGAGCTTTTCACTAATTGGCCCCAGAAAGTGAAAATGTCACATTCTTCAACAATATTTTGGACTTTGCGTTAGAGTGGTTAAGAGAATCCTATGATTGTGTGGTGCAACTGAACATCAGTGCAGCTTTATGATCAAACCAACAAGTTACAGTTTAGTTATAGTTTAGTGTGGACACCCTGTCTTAATAAGAGAGAACTTATATGTAGTCGGTGCAAAGGGCTGCTGGTTTCCCTGATCTGAGCCATGGCTTTCTTCTGAAGTTGCTACTCCAGAAAGGTACTTGAATCATTCTCATTCTGACCCCTTCCCTGGGGCCAATTTGCTTTGGTACAAATTCTCTTCCCCGACCTAGCTTCAGGTGAAGCCACTGAAGCAAGGTTGTTTATAGAAACCAATAGGGGTTCAGGAATTACTCTTGCTCTGACTCTTTGCCTGGGACTCTACCAGAAGCCACTGCCCCTGACAATACAGTGTCACAGGATACACAAACTTCTTTCAAATGATGATGGAGAATCTTCGAATAGTGACTTTGAGGTGAAACTCTCGATTTATCCTTCAATCAACACACTGATGCCCACCTATGTCCAGCGGCTTTAGGTAGTGACCGAAATAATGAGAACAAGTTGTCAAAAAGAGCAAGTTGATGTGATGCAGACGTGTGATTAGGATACCTCCTGGAGATACTCTGGGCACGTCCGACTGTTAGAGGAACCTGGAGCAGATGCAGAAAACTAAGCCATCAAGTACCACCTCTGGCCCAGAAATGCCTCAGGATGCCCCAGGAAAAGCTTGAGGATGTGGCTAGGGAGAAGGGCATCAAGGTTATCTTGCTTAATCTGCAGCCACTTTGATCTGGACCGAAAAAAGAGGCAGAACAACCTGTCTTATTATCAAACCATCATTGTTCCTTACTTCATCAGTTTATTTTAGTCATGCTGTCATAATAAATTATTACATATTTATTCCTAAATAATCCGTGCAATAACTGACTACATTGTTCAGTCTGTATATAAGGTTCCTGTATATATTGTAAATTATGCGGTGTGGTCTCTACATATATATTTTGTAAATTATCTTCTTATATTTCTTATATTTTTACTTCTGTTTGCACTGTATCTTCTTTCTACACTTGTTTGCACTATATCTTCTTCTTTTACACTTGTAAGGAGCACCTGTAACAAAAACAATTTCCCCTGGGGATCAATAAAGTATTTCTGATTCTGATTCTGATTCTTCCATATCTCAGCAATTACTTGAATGTTACCATAAGTGATAGAACTAACTGTGCAAAAGAAAAAACATTTAGCCTGATATCAATTTAGAGCATCCAGTCTATAAGTTTCCTCTCATGGTGCACATAAGGAAGTATAGGCGAGGTATTTCTGTAACCTTTTTATATCTACGTCTCTGTGGAACAGTGTGTTTTTGTGCATGAACACCTACAGTGCTTCACTGTATACTTGTATTATGCACCCATGATGACTGTGTGGTGTGTGTGTGTGTGTGTGTGCTCCCATCGCCAATGAGAAAACACCCCGAGGGAAGCTAACTCACTGTAACAGAGAGAGGCAATGAGCCAGGATCACTGCGGGGATCCACAGGGAAATAACATGTAAAGAGCTGCCTGTCAGTGTGGGGGCGAGCCCAGGGAAATAACCCAGGATTGGTGCAAACTTCTGCCATCTCTCTGATATTAATTCTCCATACTGGGCTAACACACGCATTCACATGTACAAACACATTTGCCACTGGCTCCTTTGTTTCTTCTTCATATAGCATATATTGAATGGATATTGGGTAACACATACACTTCCCTCCTGAGGCTCCAACTAGTTGAGCAATGACATATATCTTTGAAGTGCAATTGCCTCCATTGCAATGCATACAACATCAGTGGAATTGTTGTGTATTTTATCTGCTGTTCATCATTACTTGGCATTGTTATTACATAGAGCTGTCCCACAGTGCGGCAGTTGGGGGGGTGGCAGGATCAAATGACATCAATTCAAAGGGTTCTGATTTCTGAGTCTCTTGCATGCAAATTTAGTGGCTCTGGGCAGATTTGATCCAACATTTTAGTCGAAGCAGATCATGTTAATTTTGACAAGGATGAAGAGCTGACTCAGAAATGGTGAGGATAAATGATGCCTCCTTGTGAAAGCAACTTGGAGAAAGCTCCAGCTATGCCCATGTTTTTGCCCAGTTTTTGCCTGGCAATGCATTAGGTGAATTGCAGACATGTTTAGCCAGCTAATGTTGCCAGAAAGCTGTCTAGTAATTCAGGTAATTGCTCTCTTTAATGGCGTGTAATATTAGCATGCACAGCCTAGCCAGCTAAGATTATGGATCTGATATACTGGACAGCTTTGTGTCAGCATTAAGGCGGATTTATACTTGAACTTGTATGTCAGCTCTATGCAGAGCCTACACTATAGCCTACGCACATGGCCTATGCTATTGTGAGCATCTATACTTGTGCACAAATACACAAATCGGCTTCATTATAACTCACAGGATTCACAGACAAAACACTTGTCTTGTGCTGGACACATTTTCCCCACAAATACAACATGCTAGTGTTATTAGCACAAGCCTATGGCATTTTACATTGTATAAATTAGCCTAGCAACTTGCTGAGATTTCATCTACTCATACACTGAACAAAAATATAAATGCAACAGTTTTGATTTTGCTCCCATTTTTCATGAGCTGAACTCAAAGATCTAAAACATTTTTTATATACACTAAAGACCATTTCTCTCAAATATTGTTCACAAATCTGTCTAAATCTATGTTAGTGAGCACTTCTCCTTTGCCGAGATAATCCATCCCACCTCACAGGTGTGGCATATCAAGATGCTGATTAGACAGCATAAATATTGCACAGGTGTGCCTTAGGCTGGGCACAATAAAAGGCCACTCTGAAATGTGCAGTTTTGCTTTATTGGGGGGGTCTGGGGGGGTCAGAAAACCAGTCAGTATCTGGTGTGACCACCATTTGCCTCACGCAGTGCAACACATCTCCTTTGCATAGAGTTGATCAGGTTGTTGATTGTGGCCTGTGGAATGTTGGTCCACTCCTCTTCAATGGCTGTGTGAAGTTGCTGGATATTGGCAGGAACTGGAACATGCTGTTGTATACGCCGATCCAGAGCATCCCAAACATGCTCAATGGGTGACCCCTTACCAAAAAGTAGTATACTCAAGTATACTTATAAGTATACCTTTTATGAACTAAGTATACATTCTGTGAACTAATACTTAGGTAAGTATACTTTTCAGATTACTTTGAATGTACTATCAGGAATATACTTAACAAAAGTATACTTAGTTTATACTGACGAGTACAAAGACAAAGTTTAAGTATACTCTAAGTATAATATACTTGATATACTTTAAGTTTAAGTATATTAGCCTATATCCAATAGTAGTTAAAACTTAGTACAAGTATATAAAAATGTTGTACCTGCTTGCATGCAACATGGAGTGTTATTTTACTGTATTATAGCTGCCTTGTTGTATAGCTATTTCTCACATTGGTTGCTTTGAGGTAGTTGCCATAATACATACACTGTGGGGCGTGGCTTGGCCGCAATGGAGTGAGTTGTGTTTAACGCGATCATGTCAGGTGAGTATGCTGGCCATGCAAGAACTGGGATGTTTTCAGCTTCCAGGAATTGTGTACAGATCCTTGCAACATGGGGCCGCGCATTATCATGCTGCAACATGAGGTGATGGTCACGGATGAATGGCACAACAATGGGCCTCAGGATCTCGTCACGGTATGTCTGCTGGATGTGGAGGTCCTGGGCTGGTGTGGTTACACGTGGTCTGCGGTTGTGAGGCCAGTTGGATATACTGCCAAATTGTCTGAAACGCCTGTGGAGACGGCTTATGGTAGAGAAATGAACATTCAATTCACGGGCAACAGCTCTGGTGGACATTCCTGCAGTCAGCATGCCAATTGCACACTCCCTCAAAACTTGCGACATCTGTGGCATTGTGCTGTGTGATAAAACTGAACATTTTAGAGTGGCCTTTTATTGTGGCCAGCCTAAGGCACGCCTGTGCAATAATGATGCTGTCTAATCAGCATCTTGATATGCCACACCTGTGAGGTGGGATGGATTATCTCGGCAAAGGAGAAGTGCTCACTAACACAGATTTAGACAGATTTGTGAACAATATTTGAGAGAAATGGTCTTTTGTGTATATAAAACAAATGTTTTAGATCTTTGAGTTCAGCTCATGAAAAATGGGTGCAAAAACAAAAGTGTTGCGTTTATATTTTTGTTCAGTGTATGTAGTGTGCAGGGCGGCACGGTGGTGTGGTGGTTAGCACTGTCGCCTCACAGCAAGAGGGTTCCTGGTTCGATCCCGGGTGCGGGAGCCCATCTGTGCGGAGTTTGCATGTTCTCCCCGTGTCAGCGTGGGTTCTCTCTGGGTACTCCGGCTTCCTCCCATAGTCCAAAGACATGCAGGTTGGGGACAGGTTAATTGATTACTCTAAATTGCCCATAGGTGTGAATGTGAGCGTGAATGGTTGTCTGTCTCTACATGTCTGCCCTGTGATACTCTGGCGACCTGTCCAGGGTGTACCCTGCCTCTCGCCCAATGTCAGCTGGGATAGGCTCCAGCCCCCCCCCCGCAACCCTCAAGAGGATAAGCGGTTAGAAAATGGATGGATGTAGTGTGCATGCGCCAACTGTGCGTGCAGTTGCAGGCTTGTTTTTCTTAATTTCTTACTTTTTTTGCTTTATACCTTATTACTTGTTTTTGTATTTTACGACCAATATTCTGAAGCTGTGCCCTCTTTAAACATGCTGATTGAGAGAGTTCTGGTCTATTTCTTTACTCTTAATTTACTACTTTCATTCAGACCTACTTTCATTGTTCCAGCAGAACAATATGAGGGAGGTCTGGAGTGGAATTAGGATCATCACTGGCTTCAGGACCAACAACAATAGAGGAGTTGAAGGCAGCGTGGACAGGGCCAATGAACTGAATCTGTATTTTAACAGATTTGACACTGCTGGTCCCGCCCACCCCCCCACTGACTCTTCTGCTGTCTGTCTTGTGCAACCAACAGCCACTCCACCTTCCCCCACTCCTCCTGCTTACACCCCCCTACCCTCCAGTGTGAGCCCCCTTCACACCTCCTCCCCCAGTAGCCAGACTGACCACACTCTTCGTGAGGACTACACCCCTCCTCCACCTGACACCTCCACAATGTGCTTCATCACCGATCATGTGAGGAGACAGCTGATGAGACTCCACTCAAGCAAGGCTGCAGGCCCTGATGGTGTCAGCCCCAGGGTGCTCAAAGACTGTGCCCCCCAGCTATGTGGAGTACTTCAGCATGTCTTCAACATGAGCCTGAGTCTCCGGAGGGTCCCCATGCTGTGGAAGACATCCTGCCTCGTTCCTGTGCCAAAGACGTTGCGTCCCAGTAGCTCCAAGGACTACAGACCCGTGGCATTGACCTCACACATGATGAAGACCCTGGAGAGACTTGTCCTGGAGCAGCTCCAGCCCATGGTCAAGCCACTCTTGGACCCCCTCCAGTTTGCCTACCAGCCCCGACTTGGAGTGGAGGACACCATCATCTACCTGCTCAACCGCGTCTACACCCAACTGGACAAGCCGGCGAGCACTGTGAGAGTCATGTTTTTTGACTTCTCCAGTGTGTTCAACACCATCCGTCCAGCTCTACTGGGTGACAAGCTGACAGCTATGCAGGTGGATGCCTCTCTGGTGTCCTGGATTGTGGACTACTTGACTGGTAGACCACAGTACGTGCGCTTGCAACACTGTGTGTCAGACAGAGTGGTCAGCAATACCGGGGCCCCGCAGGGGACTGTCCTCTCTCCCTTCCTCTTCACCCTCTACACCACGGACTTCAGCTATTGCACTGAGACCTGCCATCTTTAGAAGTTTTCTGATGACTCTGCCATAGTTGGGTGTATCAGCAAGGGTGATGAGGATGAGTACAGGGCTGCTGTGGATAACTTTGTCACATGGTGTGAGCAGAACCATCTGCAGCTTAACGTGGCAAAGACAAAGGAACTGGTGGTGGATTTGAAGAGAACCAAGACACTGGTGACCCCGATTTCCATCCATGGGGATTCTCCTCGGAGAATCGCCACCTTAACGTGGTGGAGGAGTTTGCGTGTCCCCGTGAACCTGGGAGCTGTGTTGTCTGGGGCTAAAAGCCCCTGGTAGGGTCTCGCAAGGCAAAGTGGTCCCGGGGGAGGGACCAGACTAAGAGCGATTCAAAGACCCTGATGATGCGGCCTCTTCGGAATAAGAGCACCTCGCCCGGTATGGGGACACCGGGGCCCCTCCTGGAGCCAGACCCGGGGGGGGCAGCTCACCAGCGAGCATCTGGTGGCCGGGCCTTAGGCCATGGGGCCCGGTCGGGCTCAGCCCGAAGAGGATACATGGAGCCGTTGCCTTGTGGGCTCACCACTCGCAGGGACAGACATCAGGGTCGGGTGCTTTGTGTGCCGGGCGGCAGGCAGGGGCGGGGCCCCGGGCATGCTGATCTCTGGCGACGCGGACTGGCTTTAGGGACGTGGAATGTCACCTCTCTGGTGGGAAAGGAGCCGGAGCGGGTGCGAGAGGTGGAGCGGTACCGACTAGATATAGTTGGGCTCACCTCCACGCACAGCACTGGAGAGGGGCTGGACTCTCGCTTTTTCCAGAGTTGCCCAGGGTGAGAGGTGCCGGGCGGGTGTGGGGATACTCACAAGCCCCCGGCTGAGTACCACCGTGTTGGAGTTCTCCCCGGAGAACGAAAGGGTCGCCTCTATGCGACTGCGGGTTGCAGGGAGTAGGTCTCTGACTGTTGTTTATGCTTACGCACCGAACAGCAGTACGGAGCACCCGGCCTTTTTGGAGTCTCTTGGCGGTGTCCTGAAAGGGGTGCCAGCTGGGGACTCCTTGGTTCTCCTGGGGGACTTCAACGCTCATGTGGGCAATGACGGAGAAACCTGGAGGGGAGTGATTGGGAGGAACGGCCTGCCCGATCTGAACCCGAGTGGTGTTTTGTTATTGGACTTCTGTGCTAGTCATGGACTGGCTATAACAAACACCATGTTTGAGCACAGGGAGGTACATAAGTGTACGTGGTACCAGAACACCCTAGGCCAAAGATCAATGATCGACTTTGTGGTTGTATCATCAGATCTGCGGCCGTGTGTCTTGGACACTCGGGTGAAGAGAGGAGCAGAGCTGTCCACTGATCACCACCTGGTGGTGAGTTGGATCAGATGGCGGGGGAGGCTGCCGGACAGATCTGGGAAACCCAAACGTGTAGTGAGGGTGAACTGGGAACGTCTGGCTGAGGCCCCTGTCCGTAGGGTCTTCAACTCGCACCTCCGGAAGAATTTCTCGCGCATCCCGGGGGAGGCTGGGGACATGGAGTCGGAGTGGGCCATGTTCAAAGCTTCTATTGTGGAGGCGGCTGCTAGGAGCTGTGGTCAGAAGGTCGTCGGTGCTTGTCGTGGCGGCAACCTGAGAACCCGCTGGTGGACACCAGCGGTGAAGGAGGCTGTCAGGCTGAAGAAGGAGGCCTTTCGGGTCTGGCTGGCCCGAGGGTCTCCTGAAGCAGCGGACAGGTACCGGTTGGCCAGAAGGGCTGCAGCTGTGGCGGTCGCTGAGACAAAAACCCGGGTGTGGGAGGAGTTCGGGGAGGCTATGGAGAAGGACTTTCGGTTGGCCTCAAGGAAGTTCTGGAAGACCGTTAGACGTATCAGGAAAGGAAAGCAGGGCTTGTCTCAGGCTGTGCTCAGCAGAGACGGAGAACTGCTGACCCGAACTGGGAACATCATTGAGCGGTGGAAGGAGCACTTTGAGGACCTCCTGAACCCGGCCATCACGTCCACTGTGAACGAGGCAGAGCCTGAAGACTCTGGGGAATTCTCGCCCATTTCCCTGGCAGAGGTCGCTGAGGTAGTTAAAAAGCTCCCCAGCGGCAAGGCGCCGGGTGTGGATGAGATTCGCCCGGAGATGCTGAAGGCTCTGGACATTGTTGGGCTGTCTTGGTTGACACGCCTTTTCAGTGTCGCGTGGAGGTCGGGTACGGTGCCTGTAGAGTGGCAGACTGGGGTGGTGGTCCCCATCTTCAAAAAAGGGGACCGGAGGGTGTGCTCCAATTATCGGGGTATCACACTGCTCAGCCTCCCGGGTAAAGTTTACTCAAGGGTGCTGGAAAGGAGGCTCCGACCGATTGTCGAACCTTTGATTCAGGAGGAGCAATGCGAATTCCGTCCTGGCCGTGGAACAGTGGACCAGCTCTTTGCCCTTGCGAGGCTGCTGGAGGGGTCGTGGGAGTTTGCCCATCCAGTCTACATGTGCTTTGTGGACTTGGAGAAGGCTTACGACTGCGTTCCTCGGGGGGTCTTGTGGGGGGTACTGCGGGAGTATGGGGTACCGGGCTCGCTGCTACGAGCCATCCGGTCCCTGTATGACCAAAGTGAGAGCTGTGTCCGCATACTTGGTGTAAAATCCAGCACGTTCTCGGTGGGTGTGGGCCTCCGCCAAGGCTGTCCCTTGTCACCGATCCTGTTTGTGACTTTCATGGACAGGATCTCGAGGCGCAGTCGGGCGGGGGGGTCCGGTTTGGTGACCTCAGAATTGCATCTCTGCTTTTCGCAGATGATGTGGTTCTGTTGGCTTCATCACACTGTGACCTCCAGCACGCACTGGAGCGGTTTGCGGCCGAGTGTGAAGCGGTCGGGATGAGAGTCAGCACCTCCAAATCTGAGGCCATGGTTCTCTGCCGGAAGCAGGTGGATTTTCCCCTCCGGGTTGGGGGAGAGTTACTGCCCCAAGCGAGGGAGTTCAAGTATCTCGGGGTCTTGTTCACGAGTGAGGGTAGAATGGAGCGTGAGATGGATCGGCGGTTTGGGGCGGCTTCTGCAGTGATGCAGGCGCTGCGCTGGGCTGTCGTGGTGAAGAAGGAGCTGAGCCGGAAGGCGAAGCTCTCGATTTACTGGTCCATCTACGTCCCAACCCTCACCTATGGCCACGAGCTCTGGGTAGTGACCGAAAGAATGAGATCGCGAATACAAGCGGCCGAAATGAGTTTTCTCCGTGTGGTGGCTGGGCTCAGCCTTAGAGATAGGGTAAGGAGCTTGGACATCCGGAGGGAGCTCGGAGTAGAGCCGCTGCTCCTTCGCATCGAAAGGGGTCAGTTGAGGTGGTTCGGGCATCTGATCAGGATGCCTCCTGGGCGCCTCCCGCGGGAGGTGTTCCAGGCACGTCCCACTGGTAGGAGGCCCCGGAGCAGACCCAGAACACGCTGCAGGGATTACATATCTCATCTGGCCTGGGAACGCCTTGGGGTCCCCCAGGAGGAGCTGGAAAGCGTTGCCGGGGAGAGGGATGTCTAGGGTGCTTTGCTCGGCCTGCTGCCCCCGCGACCCGGCCCCGGATAAGCGGATGAAAATGGATGGATGGATGGATGGATGGATGGGGTCAGTGTGGACATTGTGGAGGACTATAAGTACCTGGGGGTCTACATTGACAATAAACTGGACTGGTCTAAGAACACTGACGCTCTCTACAGGAAGGGCCAGAGCTGTCTCTATTTTCTGAGGCGACTGAGGTCCTTCAACATCTGCCGGACTATGCTCAGGATTTTTTATGAGTCTGTGGTGGCCAGTGCTATCCTCTATGCTGTTGTGTGCTGGGGCAGCAGACTGAGGGTGGCGGACACCAACAGACTTAACAAACTGATCCGCAAGGCCAGTGACGTTGTGGGAATGGCGTGTGACTCTCTGATGGTGGTGTCAGAGAGGAGGATGCTGTCTAAGCTGCGAACTATCTTGGACAATGTCTCACACCCACTCCACCATGTGCTGGTCGGGCACAAGAGTACTTTCAGTGGGAGACTCAGCCCACCAAAATGCACCACTGAGGGCCACAGGAAATCATTCCTGCCTGTGGCCATCAAACTGTACAACTCCTTCCTCTGAGTTGCCCTTGGACTGTTTCACCTCTGTCACCAACTCATAATAAATTATTACATATTTATTTTTAAAAAATCTGTGCAATAACTGACTGTATTGTTCAGTCTGTAACCAAGGTTCCTGTATATATTGTAAATTATGTGTACGGTCTCTACATATATATTTTTTAAATTATCTTCTTATATTTTTACTTCTGTTTGCACTATATCTTCTTTCTACACTTGTTTGCACTATATCTTCTTCTTTTTACACTTGTAAGGAGCACCTGTAACGAAAACAATTTCCCCTTGGGGATCAATAAAGCATTTCTGATTCTGATTCTGAAGCCAGGAAAAATCACACACAAGACTTAAAATGCTACTTTTTGGGGGCTTGTCTTCAAAATTTATTGTTTTTCAACTGTGAAGTCAAAGTAAATTAAAACTGCAAGCAGCATTGAACGGGCCCTCGCACCTTCACGCAACTCGAGGGCGCTGGCAGGACGCCAACTCACGCCACCGTTCATTCCTGTCAAAGGCAGACCCCTCAGGCAGGACTTACATGTCATATCCCTCAAATCATACGAAGACATGTAATTTTGCCAGTAGGTGGCGCCGTACTAATAACTAAGTATTGGTGTATAGATTTGTTCAGGGCAGGAGTGTCATCAATCCTGTGAAGTTTGGGGAACATTGGAACATGTATGGTGAAGTTGCAAACCAGTTACAAGCAAATTCAAAATGGCGGACCTCCTGTTGGGTTTGGCACATGGCTGCAAGAGGCTTTTTTATACGTCTTTCAGTGATGCACATGCGTACCAAGTTTCATAGATGTAGGTCAAACCAGCTTCGGGGGCTGCATCGTAGAAAATTTGTAGGGGGCGCTGTTGAGCCATGTAGGCACATCAGAGCAGAAAAATCACATCAGACAACACTAATTGGATCCTGCCATATGTGTGCCAAGTTTCATGACTTTACAAGCATCCCTTACCCCTCAAAAACAACTTCGTCTTTTATGGCGAATAAGGCGTGGCCACGGTGACCAAACATCACTAAGCTTTACAGCTGGCCTCGGGAGTGACTCCACATCACATTCGCCCAATTTCATGCGAATCGACCAATTTTCATGTTACTTGATTTTTCTCTGTTTATAGCGCCCCCTATTTGCCAATTTCTGCCAAATTTGGCACAGAGCCTCAGGTGCACCTCTGAAACAAGTGAACAGAGTTTGATGTTGATAGCTTTTAGTTTGACAAAAATACGCAACAGTATGTGTTTTTTAGCTAGCAGAAAAAAACTATTTATTTTTAGCTAGCGCATTTTTTGGAATAGCAAAATTCTTTTGATAACTTTTGGTCAGGCAAGTCTGGAGATTGTATGTGCAAAGTTTTGTGTGGATGGAGTTGAAACGCCAGGAGGAGTTCGAAAAAGTAGGTTTTTGATGTATAGTGACTTACAAAGAGAAATATACAGTGGGAGTGGGCGTGGCCGATGTCACAAGATGCGACTCTATTTAGGGAACACGTGCATATAAACTTTATGAAGATGTGATTTAAAATGTGGAAGTTACAGGCCAAAATGCGTTTGCATCCCTTATAGCGCCATCTAGTGGAATAGACACACAATTGTTTCTATGGGTGGTGTGTGTGCTATTCTATATACACCCTGTGATTTTCACAGCCCTCAGCATAATGCTTGAGGTGAAATAAATGTTTGTTTTTTATCTTGTAATAAGCCACGCCCACTTTGACCAGTCGTGATTAACTTGAAGATATGGCCTCAGGAGTGGCCCAGCATCATACCCACCAAATTTCGCAAAAATCGGTGCAGCCATTTACGAGATATTAATTTTCCGTATTTTCAGCGCCCCCTAGTGGCCAAAATTAGCTAAATTTGGATCACCCAATCTCAGGCCCATGCCAAGCAAGGATCTTAGATTTGGTGTTGTTAGCATGTATTTTGACCGACATATGCCACAGTTCGCCTTTTTATAGCTAGCTACAAAATTTTATTCGTTAATTATTTGCGCATATTTTGACTGATCAAAATTCCTTTGATAACTTTAGATCACTCCGAGCTGAAGACTATACGTGCCAAGTTTCACGCTGAACGGACAAAACTGTAAGGAGGAGTTCGAAAAAGTAGGTTTTTGAGTTTTCGCGATTTTGCGAAAAAAAAAATAAGGTGTCCAGGTGATTCAGCGTTATTCAGGGAATCTGGGGATATGAGGTTTTTGAAAGTGTGACACATGGTCTGAGAGTTATAGCCTAAAATTCGTTGAAAATGACTAGGGGGCGCTACTGAGCCATTTTTGTGCAAGTTGTCATGAAACCCCTACCATATGTAAATTTTCACCACTTCTGACGAGTCTGTGAAGTTTCATGAGTTTTTGAGTATGTTACGGCCCCCAAAAAGGCAGTTGATTTCGGATAAGAAGAAGAATTAAAGCTGCAAGCAGCGATGAACGGGCCCTCGCACCTTCACGCAACTCGAGGGCGCTGGTAGGACGCCGGCTCACGCCGCCGTTCATTCCTGTCGACGGCAGAACCCTCACGCAGGAGTTACACGTCAAATCCCTCAAATCATACGAAGATATGTAATTTTGCCAGTAGGTGGCGCCGTACTAATAACCAAGTATTGGCGTATAGATGTGTTCAGGGCAGGACTGTCATCAATCCTGTGAATTTTGGGGAAGATAGGAACGTGTATGGTGAAGTTGTGAACCAGTTACAAGCAAATTCAAAATGGCGGACTTCCTGTTGGGTTTGGCACATGGCTGCAACAGGCTTTTTTATACGTCTTTCAGTGATGCACATGCGTACCAAGTTTCATAGATGTAGGTCAAACCAGCTTCGGGGGCTGCTTCGTTGAAAATTTCTAGGGGGCGGTGTTGAGCCATGTTGGCACATCAGAGCAGAGAAATCACATCAGACAACACAAATCGGATACTGTCATATGTGTGCCAAGTTTCATGACTTTACAAGCATCCCTTATCCCTCAAAAACAACTCCGTATTTTATGGCGAATAAGGCGTTGCCACGGTGACCAAACATCACTAAGCTTGACAGGTGGTCTCAGGAGTGACTCCACATCACGCTCGCCAAATTTTGTGCGAATCGATCAATTGTCATGTCACTTGATTTTTCTCTGTTTATAGCGCCCCCTATCGGCCAATTTGCGCCAAATTTTGCACAGAGCCTCTGGTTGACGTCTGAAACAAGTAAATTTAGTTTGATGTTGATCGCTTTTACTTTGACAAAAATATGCAACGTGATGTTTTTTTTAGCTAGCAGTAAAAAAATGTTTATTTTTAGCTAGCGCAATTTTTGGAGTAGCAAAATTCTTTTGATAACTTTTGGTCAGACAAGTCTCGAGATTGTATGTGCAAAGTGTCGTGAAGATGGAGCTTAAACGCTAGGAGGAGTTCAAAAAAGTAGGTTTTCCAGTTTTCGCGATGTTGCGAAAAACATTATAGGCAGAAATGGGCGTGGCCCAGCCCAGGTGATTCAGCGCTATTCATGGAATCTGTGGATATGAGGTTTTTGAATGTGGGACATATGGTCTGAGAGTTATAACCCAAAACATGTTGAAAATGGGTAGGGGGCGCTGTTGAGCCATCTTGGCACATCAAAACACAAAAAGCATATCAGACAACACAATTTGGGCCTTGTGATGGGTGTGCCAAGTTTCGTGAGTTTTCAAGTATCCCTTGCCCCTCAAAAAGAACCTCGTGTTTTATGGCGAATGAGGTGGCGCCACGGTGACAGCGTTGTACGAAACCTCAAAAGGTTCTGGTTTGATCATCACCAAGGTCTTGGGACTATGTATCCGCAAAATTAAGGTGGGTCGGGTGAACCTGGTAGAAGAGGGACATGAAAGAATGAAAAAAGTAACTTTCTGCCGCCAGTAGGTGGCGCTATGACGCTGATTCAAATTTCCTCTGTAGATGTTTTCAGGGCTGGACTGTTATCATATGTGTGAAGTTTTGGAAAGATATGTCCACGTAGAGTCAAGTTACAGCAACTTTTGTCATCATGGCGAAACATCAAAGTTCCCCGCCACGCCAAGGTCATGCCCTTTGACGAAAACTCACAGTATTCAATAGAAAGCATCATCAATGCCTTTTGGATAATTTCCCCAAGTTTGACGTTGATGTGTTCAACTTTGGAGGAGATGTGCTTCAAAGTGTAAAACATGACATTTTATACTACCAGTAGGGGGCGCTATATCAATCACAAATTATTGACATGTAGATGTCTTCAGAGCGGGACTGTCATCAATCCTGTGAAGTTTGGGGAAGATTGGACAATGTATGCTGGAGTTATAAACTACTTCCTGTGTTATAATACTACTTCCTGTTTGTAGCGAAGTTTGAGGTCCCACAACGGCCACACGGTGTGACGAAAACTCAAGCTTTTGATAACTTTTTGTCTTCAACTTATGTAGGTGGGACAGACCAAGTTTGAAGTCGATCGGACAAAATCTCTAGGAGGAGATCGTTCATTTACGACCCAAAAATGCATGAAAATTGCACATTCAATTCAAAATGGCCGACTTCCTGTTGGGTTTAGGGCATGGGCCCAAGAGGCTTTTTTGTACGTCTCGGCGTGCTACATATGTGTACCAAAATTCGTACGCTTCGGACAAAGTTAAAGCAGGGGGCTTTGATTTTGAAAACTGTTAGGGGGCGCCGTTGAGCCATTTTGTCACGCCCCTTTGTAATGACCATAAAATATCGAATTTTTCACCAGACGTGACGAGTGTGCAAAATTCTGGGACTTTTTGAGTACGTTCAGGCCCTCAAAAATGCGATCATAGGATAAAAAAAAAAATAATAATAATAATAATAATAAGAATAAGAATTCCTTCGGTTTCAACAGGGCTCTCGCACGGTACGTGCTCGGGCCCTAATAATAATAATTAAAGCTGCAAGCAGCGTTGAACGGGCCCTCGCACCCCACGCAACTCGGAGCCTGGCGCGGCCGCCACCATGTCACCAGAGGTCGACCGGCAGACGAGGCGCTGAATGTTCGCCTCCTTCGGACAGTGTAGGAACCAATGCGTTGCGACTTCCCGTCTCCACTGGGTGGCGCTATGACTCTGACTCCTGAGCGTCATGTGGGTGTGTTCATGCCAGGACTATTATCATACATGTGAAGTTTGGAGCAGATTCGACCATTAGATCCCATGTTATAGCAATATCGTGTTTCATGGTGAGACATCAAGTGTCGACGCCATGTCACAGCCACACCGTTCCATGCTGAGCAATTCTCTTAATATGTTTTGATCACACACTTGTGTAGATGGTACACACCAGTTTTGGAGTTAATTGATTCATTTCTGGAGGAGGAGATCATTAAAATACAACACGTGGAAAACGCCAAAAATGACTGTAAATTTCAAAATGGCCGACTTCCTGTCGGGTGTGGCCTATATGTGCAAGAGGCTTTTTTGTGCGTCTGGACACGATACATGTGCATACTGATTTTCGTGCACGTCGGTGAAAGTTGTTGTGGGGGACGCTGCACTTTAAGGGGCGTGGTCAAGCCATACGGCCACGCTTATTGATGAAAGTCATACTATACATTCAGGTCTGGACTGTTAACAAACATGTGAAGTTTGGTGAAGAATGGACAATGTATGCCAAAGTTATACTAATTTCGTGTTTTATGGCGGGACATCAAACTTCGCCGCCACCTGACGGCCAAACCGTTTCACGATGCAAAAATCTGCTTCTAAGTTTTGATTACACCTTTGTCTAGATGGCACACAATGATTTTGAAGTTGTTCTGATGCATCCTGTAGGTGGAGTTCATTAAAATACAACACGTGGAAAACGCCAAAAATGACCATTAAATTCAAAATGGAGGACTTCCTGTTGGGTTTGGCCAATGGGTCCAAGAGACTTTTTTGTGCGTCTGGATGTGATACATATGTGTACCAATTTTCATGCATGTCAGTGAAACGTGCCGCAGGGGCTGATGTTTAAAGGGTGTGGCCAAGCCATTTGGCCACGCCCATCAACGAAATTCATATCACATGTTCAGGGCTGGACTGTTAACACACATGTAAAGTTTCAGGCAGATATGACCAAGGACACTGAAGTTAAGGCCACTTAACTGCGTTTTGGCGAATCGTTGACTTTGCCGCCCTGTGGGCGGAACGCCGTTCGGCGATACGTCACAAATCTTCATCATGTAGCATTACCCACGTGTTGAGGCCTTTCTGACCAATTTTGAGTTGGATATACTGAACGTGCTGAGAGTACCACCTCAAAGTCTAAAACATCGCTTTTCCTGTCGCCAGCAGGGGGCGCTTTGAGAACGGGGGAATTTTTTGATGTTGGCATGATGAAGGCCGGACTATGATCATACCCAGCAAGTTTTGTGCCGATCGGACTTATCATGCCCAAGTAATAGCACTTTTGTTTTTTGGGTTTTTTTTGGCGAGACGTCAAACTTCGCCGCCACCTGACAGCCAAACCGTTTAACATAGGGAAAATCGTATGATAACTTTTGATCATCAAGTGGTCTAGTTGATGCACGCCAAATTTGAAGCCGATCCGATGAATCCTGTAGGAGGAGATAGAAAAAGTAAGAGGAGTGCGAATCGCCCAATCTGGCGTCAAATTCAAAATGGCTGACTTCCTGTTGGGTTTGGCCTATGTGTTCAAGAGACTTTTTAGTGCGTCTGCGGATGATACATGTGCACACCTATTTTCGTGCATATCGGCAAAACTTGCTATGGGGGATGCTGCACTTTAAGGGTTGTGGCCAAGCCATACGACCACACTCATCCACGAAACTCATACCATATGTTCAGGCCTGGACTGTTAACAACCATGTGAAGTTTCAGTCAGATTGGACCAAGTATAATAAAGTTAATGCCAATCAAAGTTTAAAATATGTCATTTCCTGTCGCCACTAGGGGGCGTTATGACTATCACAGAACTTTGTCATGTAGACGTGTTCAGTGTGGGACTATTATGAATCATGTGAAGTTTGGTGAAGATTGGACAATGTGTCCCAAAATTATAGCAATTTCGTGTTTCATGGCAAGACATCAAACTTCGCCGCCACCTGACGGCCAAACCGTTTAACTGTGGAAAAATCTTTTAATAACTTTTGATCACAACCTTGTCTAGATCACACACAGTGATTTTGAAGTCATTCTGATTAATCCTGTAGGAGGAGTTCGTTAAAGTACAACATGTGGAAAACGCCAAAAATAGCATCAAAATTCAAAATGGCCGACTTCCTGTTGGGTATGGCCAGTGGGTCCAAGAGACTTTTTTGTGCGTCTCGGTGTGATACATGCGTGTACCAATTTTCGTGCATGTCGGTGACACGTGCGGCAGGGGCTGATGTTTAAAGGGCGTGGTCAAGTCATTTGGCCACGCCCATCAACGAAACTCATATCACATGTTCAAGCCTGGACTGTTAACACACGTGAAGTTTCAGGCAGGTATGACCAAGGACACAGAAGTTAATGTCATTAAAGCCATTTTCAACGCGTTTTGGCGAATTTTCGACTTCGCCGCCCTCTGGGCGGAACACCGTTTGACGCCTAGTCACAATCTTCATAATGTAGCATTACCAACGTCTTGAGGTCTGTCTGACCAAATTTGAGTTGCATATGGTGAACGTGGTCAGAGCTGCACGTCAAAGTCTAAAAACATCGCTTGTCCTGTCGCCAGCAGGGGGCGCTAGGGTAATTACAAAATTTCTGCATGTAGACGTGTTCAGGGCGGGAATATTATGAATCATGTGAAGTTTGGTGCAGATCGGACGATTAATGCCAAAGTTATAGCAATTTCGTTTTTCATGGCGAGACAAACTTCAAACTTCAAACTTCGCCGCCAAAAAGCCGATTCCGTGTTCGACGGGTAGCGGATCTTTGAATAACTTTTGATCACAAACTTATCTAGTTGGTACACGGCGATTTTGAAGCCGTTTTGATTAATCGTGTAGGAGGAGTTCGTCAAAATATGACACGTGGTAAAACGCCAAAAATGGCCGCTAAATTCAAAATAGCCAACTTCCTGTTGGGCGTGGCCTATGGCTCCAAGAGACTTTTTTGTGCGGCTCGGCATGATCTACATGTGTACCGATTTTCGTGCAGATCCGTGAAAACTGATGAGGAGGGCGCTGTTTATAAGGAGATTGCTCTTTAATGGGCGTGGCCTAGCCATTTTGACCCGTCCATTGCCGCGAACCCTAAAATACGTAAATTTACACCGCGACTGATGCGACCGCCAAATTTCAGGAGTTTTTGAGCATGTTAAAACCTCCAAATAAGCGATTTACTTTTGTCGTAATAATAATAATAATTCCTTCAATTTCAATAGGGTCCTCGCACGGTACGTGCTCGGGCCCTAATTAAAGCTGCAAGCAGCGTTGAACGGGCCCTCGCACCCCACGCAACTCGGGGCCTGGCGCGGCCGCCACCGTGTCGCCAGAGGTCGACCGGCAGACGAGTCGCTGAATGTTCGCCTCCGTCGGACAGTGTAAGAACCAATGCGTTGCGACTTCCCGTCTCCACTGGGTGGCGCTATGACTCTGACTCCTGAGCGTCATGTGGGTGTGTTCATGCCAGGACTATTATCATACATGTGAAGTTTGGAGCAGATTCGACCATTAGATCCCATGTTATAGCAATATCGTGTTTCATGGTGAGACATCAAGTGTCGACGCCATGTCACAGCCACACCGTTCCATGCTGAGCAATTCTCTTAATATGTTTTGATCACACACTTGTGTAGATGGTACACACCAGTTTTGGAGTTAATTGATTCATTTCTGGAGGAGGAGATCATTAAAATACAACACGTGGAAAACGCCAAAAATGACTGTAAATTTCAAAATGGCCGACTTCCTGTCGGGTGTGGCCTATATGTGCAAGAGGCTTTTTTGTGCGTCTGGACACGATACATGTGCATACTGATTTTCGTGCACGTCGGTGAAAGTTGTTATGGGGGACGCTGCACTTTAAGGGGCGTGGCCAAGCCATACGGCCACGCTTATTGATGAAAGTCATACTATACATTCAGGTCTGGACTGTTAACAAACATGTGAAGTTTGGTGAAGAATGGACAATGTATGCCAAAGTTATACTAATTTCGTGTTTTATGACGAGACATCAAACTTCGCCGCCACCTGACAGCCAAAGCGTTTAACATAGGGAAAATCGTATGATAACTTTTGATCATCAAGTGGTCTAGTTGATGCACGCCAAATTTGAAGCCGATCCGATGAATCATGTAGGAGGAGATAGAAAAAGTATGAGGAGTGCAAATCGCCCAATCTGGCGTCAAATTCAAAATGGCTGACTTCCTGTTGGGTGTAGCCAATGGGTCCAAGAGCCTTTTTTGTGCGTCTGGATGTGATACATATGTGTACCAATTTTCATGCATGTCGGTGAAACGTGCCGCAGGGGCTGAGGTTTAAAGGGTGTGGCCAAGCCATTTGGCCACGCCCATCAACGAAATTCACATGACATTGTCAGGGCTGGACTCTTAAAACACATGTGAAGTTTCAGGCAGATATGCCCAAGGACACTGAAGTTAAGGCCACTTTCCTACGTTTTGGCGAAGCATCGACTTCGCCGCCCTCTGGGCGCAACGCCGTTTGACGATACGTCACAATCTTCATCATGTAGCATTAACAACGTGTTGAGGCCTTTCTGACCAAATTTGAGTTGGATATGCTGAACGTGCTCAGAGCTGCACCTCAAAGTGTAAAAAATCACTTTTCCTGTCGCCAGCAAGGGGCGCTTTGAGAACAGGGGAATTTTTTGATGTAGACGTGTTCAGGGCGGGACTACGATCATACCCAGCAAGTTTTGTGCCGATTGGACCTTTCACGCCCAAGTAATAGCAATTCTGGGTTTTTGGGGTTTTTTTTTTGAGACATCAAACTTCGCCGCCACCTGACGGCCAAACCGTTTAACGAGGGAAAGATCTTTTAATAACTTTTGATCATCATGTGGTCTAGTTGCAGCACGGCAAATTTGAAGCCGATCCAATGAACCGTCTAGGAGGAGATAGCTCTGAGAGAATTCTTGGAAATCGCCAAAATCGGTAAAAAAATGAATATTCAAATCAAAATAGCCGGCTTCCTGTTGGTTTTAGAAAAAAGTCCAACTGCGCATTTTCGTGCGTCTTGGGATGATACACGACCTCCCCGAATTTCGTGGAATTTGGTCAAACGGGCTGCCGGTGGGAGCCGATTGAAATTTTCTAGGGGGCGCCATTTCGCCATTTTGCAATGGGCATCGTTTAAATTTTGCGTACACATAAATGTCCCCTAGACGAATGTGCACGTCAAATTTGGAGAGTTTTTGAATATGTTAAAGCCCCCAAAAATGCGATCAAGCGAAAAAAAATAATAATAATTAAAGCTGCAAGCAGCGTTGAACGGGCCCTCGCACCCCACGCAACTCGGGGCCTGGCGCAGCCGCCACCGTGTCGCCAGAGGTCGACCTGCAGACGAGTCGCTGAATGTTCGCCTCCTTCGGACAGTGTAAGAACCAATGCGTTGCGACTTCCCGTCTCCACTGGGTGGCGCTATGACTCTGACTCCTGAGCGTCATGTGGGTGTGTTCATGCCAGGACTATTATCATACATGTGAAGTTTGGAGCAGATTCGACCATTAGATCCCATGTTATAGCAATATCGTGTTTCATGGTGAGACATCAAGTGTCGACGCCATGTCACAGCCACACCGTTCCATGCTGAGCAATTCTCTTAATATGTTTTGATCACACACTTGTGTAGATGGTACACACCAGTTTTGGAGTTAATTGATTCATTTCTGGAGGAGGAGATCATTAAAATACAACACGTGGAAAACGCCAAAAATGACTGTAAATTTCAAAATGGCCATCTTCCTGTCGGGTGCGGCCTATATGTGCAAGAGGCTTTTTTGTGCATCTGGACACGATACATGTGCATACTGATTTTCGTGTACGTTGGTGAAAGTTGTTATGGGGGACGCTGCACTTTAAGGGGCGTGGCCAAGCCATACGGCCACGCTTATTGATGAAACTCATACTATACATTCAGGTCTGGACTGTTAACAAACATGTGAAGTTTGGTGAAGAATGGACAATGTATGCCAAAGTTATACTAATTTCGTGTTTTATGGCGAGACATCAAACTTCGCCGCCACCTGACGGCCAAACCGTTTCACGATGCAAAAATCTGCTGATAAGTTTTGATTACACCTTTGTCTAGATGGCACACAATGATTTTGAAGTTGTTCTGATGCATCCTGTAGGTGGAGTTCATTAAAATACAACACGTGGAAAACGCCAAAAATGACCATTAAATTCAAAATGGCTGACTTCCTGTTGGGTTTGGCCAATGGGTCCAAGAGACTTTTTGTGCGTCTGGATGTGATACATATGTGTACCAATTTTCAGGCATGTCAGTGAAACGTGCCGCAGGGGCTGATGTTTAAAGGGTGTGGTCAAGCCATTTGGCCACGCCCATCAACGAAATTCATATCACATGTTCAGGGCTGGACTGTTAACACACATGTAAAGTTTCAGGCAGATATGACCAAGGACACTGAAGTTAAGGCCACTTAACTGCATTTTGGCGAACTGTTGACTTCGCCGCCCTGTGGGCGGAACGCCGTTCGGCGATACGTCACAAATCTTCATCATGTAGCATTACCAACGTGTTGAGGCCTTTCTGACCAATTTTGAGTTGGATATACTGAACGTGCTGAGAGTAGCACCTCAAAGTCTAAAACATCGCTTTTCCTGTCGCCAGCAGGGGGCGCTTTGAGAACGGGGGAATTTTTTGATGTTGGCGTGATAGAGGCCAGACTACGATCATACCCAGCAAGTTTTGTGCCGATCGGACTTATCATGCCCAAGTAATAGCACTTTTGTTTTTTCGGCGAGACGTCAAACTTCGCCGCCACCTGACAGCCAAACCGTTTAACATAGGGAAAATCGTATGATAACTTTTGATCATCAAGTGGTCTAGTTGATGCACGCCAAATTTGAAGCCGATCCGATGAATCATGTAGGAGGAGATAGAAAAAGTACGAGGAGTGCGAATCGCCCAATCTGGCGTCAAATTCAAAATGGCTGACTTCCTGTTGGGTGTAGCCAATGGGTCCAAGAGGCTTTTTTGTGCGTCTGGATGTGATACATATGTGTACCAATTTTCATGCATGTCAGTGAACCGTGCCGTAGGGGCTGATGTTTAAAGGGTGTGGCCAAGCCATTTGGCCACGCCCATCAACGAAATTCATATCACATGTTCAGGGCTGGACTGTTAACACACATGTGAAGTTTCAGGCAGATATGACCAAGGACACTGAAGTTAAGGCCACTTAACTGCATTTTGGCGAACTGTTGACTTCGCCGCCCTGTGGGCGGAACGCCGTTCGGCGATACGTCACAAATCTTCATCATGTAGCATTACCAACGTGTTGAGGCCTTTCTGACCAATTTTGAGTTGGATATACTGAACGTGCTGAGAGTAGCACCTCAAAGTCTAAAACATCGCTTTTCCTGTCGCCAGCAGGGGGCGCTTTGAGAACGGGGGAATTTTTTGATGTTGGCGTGATAGAGGCCAGACTACGATCATACCCAGCAAGTTTTGTGCCGATCGGACTTATCATGCCCAAGTAATAGCACTTTTGTTTTTTCGGCGAGACGTCAAACTTCGCCGCCACCTGACAGCCAAACCGTTTAACATAGGGAAAATCGTATGATAACTTTTGATCATCAAGTGGTCTAGTTGATGCACGCCAAATTTGAAGCCGATCCGATGAATCATGTAGGAGGAGATAGAAAAAGTACGAGGAGTGCGAATCGCCCAATCTGGCGTCAAATTCAAAATGGCTGACTTCCTGTTGGGTGTAGCCAATGGGTCCAAGAGGCTTTTTTGTGCGTCTGGATGTGATACATATGTGTACCAATTTTCATGCATGTCAGTGAAACGTGCCGTAGGGGCTGATGTTTAAAGGGTGTGGCCAAGCCATTTGGCCACGCCCATCAACGAAATTCATATCACATGTTCAGGGCTGGACTGTTAACACACATGTGAAGTTTCAGGCAGATATGACCAAGGACACTGAAGTTAAGGCCACTTAACTGCGTTTTGGCGAAGCGTTGACTTCGCCGCCCTGTGGGCGGAACGCCGTTCGGCGATACGTCACAAATCTTCATCATGTAGCATTACCAACGTGTTGAGGCCTTTCTGACCAATTTTGAGTTGGATATACTGAACGTGCTGAGAGTAGCACCTCAAAGTCTAAAACATCGCTTTTCCTGTCGCCAGCAGGGGGCGCTTTGAGAACGGGGGAATTTTTTGATGTTGGCGTGATAGAGGCCAGACTACGATCATACCCAGCAAGTTTTGTGCCGATCGGACTTATCATGCCCAAGTAATAGCACTTTTGTTTTTTCGGCGAGACGTCAAACTTCGCCGCCACCTGACAGCCAAACCGTTTAACATAGGGAAAATCGTATGATAACTTTTGATCATCAAGTGGTCTAGTTGATGCACGCCAAATTTGAAGCCGATCCGATGAATCATGTAGGAGGAGATAGAAAAAGTACGAGGAGTGCGAATCGCCCAATCTGGCGTCAAATTCAAAATGGCTGACTTCCTGTTGGGTGTAGCCAATGGGTCCAAGAGGCTTTTTTGTGCGTCTGGATGTGATACATATGTGTACCAATTTTCATGCATGTCAGTGAACCGTGCCGTAGGGGCTGATGTTTAAAGGGTGTGGCCAAGCCATTTGGCCACGCCCATCAACGAAATTCATATCACATGTTCAGGGCTGGACTGTTAACACACATGTGAAGTTTCAGGCAGATATGACCAAGGACACTGAAGTTAAGGCCACTTAACTGCGTTTTGGCGAAGCGTTGACTTCGCCGCCCTGTGGGCGGAACGCCGTTCGGCGATACGTCACAAATCTTCATCATGTAGCATTACCAACGTGTTGAGGCCTTTCTGACCAATTTTGAGTTGGATATACTGAACGTGCTGAGAGTAGCACCTCAAAGTCTAAAACATCGCTTTTCCTGTCGCCAGCAGGGGGCGCTTTGGGAACGGGGGAATTTTTTGATGTTGGCGTGATGAAGGCCGGACTACGATCATACCCAGCAAGTTTTGTGCCGATCGGACTTATCATGCCCAAGTAATAGCACTTTTGTTTTTTGGGGTTTTTTTTGGCGAGACGTCAAACTTCGCCGCCACCTGACGGCCAAACCGTTTAACGTAGGGAAAATCATATGATAAGTTTTGATCATCAAGTGGTCTAGTTCCAGCACGCCAAATTTGAAGCCGATCCAATGAACCGTGTAGGAGAAGATAGCTCTGAGAGAAATCTTGGAAATCGCCAAAATCGGTAAAAAAATGAATATTCAAATCAAAATAGCCGGCTTCCTGTTGGTTTTAGAAAGAAGTCCAACTGCGCATTTTCGCGCGTCTTGGGATGATACACGACCTCCCCGAATTTCGTGGAATTTGGTCAAACGGGCTGCCGGTGGGAGCCGATTGAAATTTTCTAGGGGGCGCCATTTCGCCATTTTGCAACGCGCATCGTTTAAATTTTGCGTACACATAAATTTTCACCAAGACGAATGTGCATGCCAAATTTGGTGAGTTTTCGAATATGTTAAAGCCCCCAAAAATGCGTTTAAAGTCGCGGAAAAAAAAAAAAAAAAAAAAAATAATAATAATTAAAGCTGCAAGCAGCGTTGAACGGGCCCTCGCACCCCACGCAACTCGGGTCCTGGCGCGGCCGCCACCGTCTCGCCAGAGGTCGACCGGCAGACGAGGTGCTGAATGTTCGCCTCCTTCGGACAGTGTAGGAACCAATGCGTTGCGACTTCCCGTCTCCACTGGGTGGCGCTATGACTCTGACTCCTGAGCGTCATGTGGGTGTGTTCATGCCAGGACTATTATCATACATGTGAAGTTTGGAGCAGATTAGACCATTAGATCCCATGTTATAGCAATATCGTGTTTCATGGTGAGACATCAAGTGTCGACGCCATGTCACAGCCACACCGTTCCATGCTGAGCAATTCTCTTAATATGTTTTGATCACACACTTGTGTAGATGGTACACACCAGTTTTGGAGTTAATTGATTCATTTCTGGAGGAGGAGATCATTAAAATACAACACGTGGAAAACGCCAAAAATGACTGTAAATTTCAAAATCGCCGACTTCCTGTCGGGTGTGGCCTATATGTGCAAGAGGCTTTTTTGTGCGTCTGGACACGATACATGTGCATACTGATTTTCGTGTACGTCGGTGAAAGTTGTTATGGGGGACGCTGCACTTTAAGGGGCGTGGCCAAGCCATACGGCCACGCTTATTGATGAACCTCATACTATACATTCAGGTCTGGACTGTTAACAAACATGTGAAGTTTGGTGAAGAATGGACAATGTATGCCAAAGTTATACTAATTTCGTGTTTTATGGCGAGACATCAAACTTCGCCGCCACCTGACGGCCAAACCGTTTCACGATGCAAAAATCTGCTTCTAAGTTTTGATTACACCTTTGTCTAGATGGCACACAATGATTTTGAAGTTGTTCTGATGCATCCTGTAGGTGGAGTTCATTAAAATACAACACGTGGAAAACAACAAAAATTACCATTAAATTCAAAATGGCCGACTTCCTGTTGGGTTTGGCCAATGGGTCCAAGAGACTTTTTTGTGCGTCTGGATGTGACACATATGTGTACCAATTTTCATGCATGTCAGTGAAACGTGTGGGTGTGGCCAAGCCATTTGGCCACGCCCATCATATCACATGTTCAGGGCTGGACTGTTAACACACATGTAAAGTTTCAGGCAGATATGACCAAGGACACTGAAGTTAAGGCCACTTAACTGCGTTTTGGCGAACCGTTGACTTCGCCGCCCTGTGGGCGGAACGCCGTTCGGCGATACGTCACAAATCTTCATCATGTAGCATTACAAACGTGTTGAGGCCTTTCTGACCAATTTTGAGTTGGATATACTGAACGTGCTGAGAGTAGCACCTCAAAGTCTAAAACATCGCTTTTCCTGTCGCCAGCAGTGGGCACTTTGAGAACGGGGGAATTTTTTGATGTTGGCGTGATGAAGGCCGGACTACGATCATACCCAGCAAGTTTTGTGCCGATCGGACTTATCATGCCCAAGTAATAGCACTTTTGTTTTTTCGGCGAGACGTCAAACTTCGCCGCCACCTGACAGCCAAACCGTTTAACATAGGGAAAATCGTATGATAACTTTTGATCATCAAGTGGTCTAGTTGATGCACGCCAAATTTGAAGCCGATCCGATGAATCATGTAGGAGGAGATAGAAAAAGTACGAGGAGTGCGAATCGCCCAATCTGGCGTCAAATTCAAAATGGCTGACTTCCTGTTGGGTGTAGCCAATGGGTCCAAGAGGCTTTTTTGTGCGTCTGGATGTGATACATATGTGTACCAATTTTCATGCATGTCGGTGAAACGTGCCGTAGGGGCTGATGTTTAAAGGGTGTGGCCAAGCCATTTGGCCACGCCCATCAACGAAATTCATATCACATGTTCAGGGCTGGACTGTTAACACACATGTGAAGTTTCAGGCAGATATGACCAAGGACACAGAAGTTAAGGCCACTTAACTGCGTTTTGGCGAACCGTTGACTTCGCCGCCCTGTAGGCGGAACGCCGTTCGGCGAAACTTCACAAATCTTCATCATGTAGCATTACCAACGTGTTGAGGCCTTTCTGACCAATTTTGAGTTGGATATACTGAACGTGCTGAGAGTAGCACCTCAAAGTCTAAAACATCGCTTTTCCTGTCGCCAGCAGGGGGCGCTTTGAGAACGGGGGAATTTTTTGATGTTGCCGTGATGAAGGCTGGACCACGATCATACCCAGCAAGTTTTGTGCCGATCGGACTTTTCATGCCCAAGTAATAGCACTTTTGTTTTTTGGGGGTTTTTTTTGGCGAGACGTCAAACTTCGCCGCCACCTGACGGCCAAACCGTTTAACGTAGGGAAAATCGTATGATAAGTTTTGATCATCAAGTGGTCTAGTTCCAGCACGCCAAATT
This sequence comes from Cephalopholis sonnerati, assembly GCA_019142605.1. NCBI lineage: Eukaryota > Metazoa > Chordata > Actinopteri > Perciformes > Serranidae > Cephalopholis > Cephalopholis sonnerati. The sequence continues at coordinate 1,249,537 of JAGQAX010000009.1, read as the reverse complement.
TGAAGCCGATCCAATGAACCGTGTAGGAGGAGATAGCTCTGAGAGATTTCTTGGAAATCGCCAAAATCGGTAAAAAAATGAATATTCAAATCAAAATAGCCGGCTTCCTGTTGGTTTTAGAAAAAAGTCCAACTGCGCATTTTCGTGCGTCTTGGGATGATACACGACCTCCCCGAATTTCGTGGAATTTGGTCAAACGGGCTGCCGGTGGGAGCCGATTGAAATTTTCTAGGGGGCGCCATTTCGCCATTTTGCAACGGGCATCTTTTAAATTTTGCGTACACATAAATTTTCGCCAAGACGAATGTGCATGCCAAATTTGGTGAGTTTTTGAATATGTTAAAGCCCCCAAAAATGCGTTTAAAGTCGCGGAAAAAAAAAAAAAAAAAAAAAAAAAAAAAAAATAATAATAATAATAATAATAATAATCCTAAGGAAAACAATAGGGTCCTCGCACGGTACGTGCTCGGGCCCTAATTAAAGCTGCAAGCAGCGTTGAACGGGCCCTCGCACCCCACGCAACTCGGGGCCTGGCGCGGCCGCCACCGTGTCGCCAGAGGTCGACCGGCAGACGAGGCGCTGAATGTTCGCCTCCTTCGGACAGTGTAGGAACCAATGCGTTGCGACTTCCCGTCTCCACTGGGTGGCGCTATGACTCTGACTCCTGAGCGTCATGTGGGTGTGTTCATGCCAGGACTATTATCATACATGTGAAGTTTGGAGCAGATTCGACCATTAGATCCCATGTTATAGCAATATCGTGTTTCATGGTGAGACATCAAGTGTCGACGCCATGTCACAGCCACACCGTTCCATGCTGAGCAATTCTCTTAATGTGTTTTGATCACACACTTGTGTAGATGGTACACACCAGTTTTGGAGTTAATTGATTCATTTCTGGAGGAGGAGATCATTAAAATACAACACGTGGAAAACGCCAAAAATGACTGTAAATTTCAAAATGGCCGACTTCCTGTCGGGTGTGGCCTATCCGTGCAAGAGGCTTTTTTGTGCGTGTGGATGTTATACATGTGTCTACCAAGTTTCGTGCATATCAGTGAGACGTCCTATGGTGGTTATTTGTGTGAATGGGCGTGGCCAATCCATTTAGCCACGCCTATTAACGAAATTCATAACATATGTTCTGGGTTGGACTGTCAATATACCTGTGAAGTTTCACACAGATCTGACCAAGTACAGTGAAGTTATTGCCACTTCCTGTTTCATGGCGAGACGTCAAAATTCAACCTCCCACAACTGGCGTGCCCTTTAGATTCTGCGAGACCTTTTAATAACTTTTGATCAGGAAGTGTTCTAGATGGTAATCGGTAATTTTGAAGCCGTTCTGATGAATTCTGTAGGAGGAGTTCGTTAAAATACGATGCGTGCGCGACACCAAAAATGACCATGACATTCAAAATGGCCGACTTCCTGTTGAATTTAGCCTAGAGGTCCAAGAGACTTTTTTGTTTGTCTGGGGGTGATGGAGATGTGTACCAATTTTTGTGCATATCGGTGAGACGTCCTATGGAAGTAATTCATATGAATGGGCGTGGCCAAGCCATATGGCCACGCCCATTGACGAAATTCATATCACATATTCAGGGCTGGACTGTTGACACACATATGAAGTTTCAGGTGGATATCATCAAAAACACCAAAGTTAAGGCCATTTTTATGCATTTTGGCGAAGGGTCGACTTCGCCGCCCTCCGGATGGAACGCCGTTTGACGACAGTCAAAATTCTTCATCATGGAGCATTACCAACATGTTAAGGCCTTTCTGACCAAATTTGAGTTGAATATGGTAAATGTGGTCAGAGCAGCACCTCAAAGTGTAAAACATGGTATTTCCTGTTGCCAGCAGGGGGCGCTATGACAATTACTGAATTTTTTGATGTAGATGTGTTCAGGGCGGGACTATTATCCATCATGTGAAGTTTGGTGCAGATAGGATCATCTACACCAAAGTTGTAGTAGTTGTAGTATAATTTCGTGTTTTTTGGTGAGATATCCAAATTGACCCTTCCGCAGCGACCGCGCCCTTCGACGTGACGAAGATCTTTTAATAATAAATTGATCCCACTGTAGTCGAGCACGCACAGGCAAATTTTTAAGTCAATCCGATAAAATCTGTAGGACGAGTTCGCTCAAGTACAACGTGTGGAAATGGCCAAAAATGACCTTATTTTGAAAAAACAATTCAAAATGGCCGACTTCCTGTTTGGTTTAGGGTGTCGCTCCAAGAGGCTTTTTTGTGCGTCCCGGGATGATACATATGTGTACCAAATTTCATACGCCTAGGGCAAAGTTAAAGCAGGGGGCTTCGATTTTGAAAACTGTTAGGGGGCGCCATTGAGCCATTTTGCCACGCCCCTTTGTAACGACCATAAAATATCGAAATTTTCACCAGACGTGACGAGTGTGCAAATTTTCCTGACTTTTTGGGCATGTTCAGGCCCTCAAAAATGCGATCAAAGGTTTAAAAGAAAAATAATAAGAATAATTTTTATGATTTCAATAGGGCTCTCGCACGGTTCGTGCTCGGGCCCTAATTAAAGCTGCAAGCAGCGTTGAACGGGCCCTCGCACCCCACGCAACTCGGGGCCTGGCGCGGCCACCACCGTCTCGCCAGAGGTCGACCGTCAGACGAGGCGCTGAATGTTCGCCTCCTTCGGACAGTGTAGGAACCAATGCGTTGCGACTTCCCCTCTCCACTGGGTGGCGCTATGACTCTGACTCCTGAGCGTCATGTGGGTGTGTTCATGCCAGGACTATTATCATACATGTGAAGTTTGGAGCAGATTCGACCATTAGATCCCATGTTATAGCAATATTGTGTTTCATGGTGAGACATCAAGTGTCGACGCCATGTCACAGCCACACCGTTCCATGCTGAGCAATTCTCGTAATATGTTTTGATCACACACTTGTGTAGATGGTACACACTAGTTTTGGAGTTAATTGATTCATTTCTGGAGGAGGAGATCATTAAAATACAACACGTGGAAAACGCCAAAAATGACTGTAAATTTCAAATTGGCCGACTTCCTGTCGCGTGTGGCCTACATGTGCAATAGGCTTTTTTGTGCATCTGGACACGATACATGTGCATACTGATTTTCGTGTACGTCTGTGAAAGTTGTTATGGGGGACGCTGCACTTTAAGGGGCGTGGCCAAGCCATACGGCCACGCTTATTGATGAACCTCATACTATACATTCAGGTCTGGACTGTTAACAAACATGTGAAGTTTGGTGAAGAATGGACAATGTATGCCAAAGTTATACTAATTTCGTGTTTTATGGCGAGACATCAAACTTCGCCGCCACCTGACGGCCAAACCGTTTCACGATGCAAAAATCTGCTGATAAGTTTTGATTACACCTTTGTCTAGATGGCACACAATGATTTTGAAGTTGTTCTGATGCATCCTGTAGGTGGACTTCATTAAAATACAACACGTGGAAAACGCCAAAAATGACCATTAAATTCAAAATGGCCGACTTCCTGTTGGGTTTGGCCAATGGGTCCAAGAGGGTTTTTTGTGCGTCTGGATGTGATACATATGTGTACCAATTTTCATGCATGTCGGTGAAACGTGCCGCAGGGGCTGATGTTTAAAGGGTGTGGCCAAGCCATTTGGCCACGCCCATCAACGAAATTCACATGACATTGTCAGGGCTGGACTCTTAAAACACATGTGAAGTTTCAGGCAGATATGCCCAAGGACACTGAAGTTAAGGCCACTTTCCTACGTTTTGGCGAAGCATCGAATTCGCCGCCCTGTGGGCGCAACGCCGTTTGACGATACGTGACAATCTTCATCATGTAGCATTAACCACGTGTTGAGGCCTTTCTGACCAAATTTGAGTTGGATATGCTGAACGTGCTCAGAGCTGCACCTCAAAGTGTAAAAAATCACTTTTCCTGTCGCCAGCAGGGGGCGCTTTGAGAACAGGGGAATTTTTTGATGTAGACGTGTTCAGGGCGGGACTACGATCATACCCAGCAAGTTTTGTGCCGATTGGACCTTTCACGCCCAAGTAATAGCAATTCTGGGTTTTTGGGGGTTTTTTTTTGAGACATCAAACTTCGCCGCCACCTGACGGCCAAACCGTTTAACGAGGGAAAGATCTTTTAATAACTTTTGATCATCATGTGGTCTAGTTGCAGCACGGCAAATTTGAAGCCGATCCAATGAACCGTCTAGGAGGAGATAGCTCTGAGAGAATTCTTGGAAATCGCCAAAATCGGTAAAAAAATGAATATTCAAATCAAAATAGCCGGCTTCCTGTTGGTTTTAGAAAAAAGTCCAACTGCGCATTTTCGTGCGTCTTGGGATGATACACGACCTCCCCGAATGTCGTGGAATTTGGTCAAACGGGCTGCCGGTGGGAGCCGATTGAAATTTTCTAGGGGGCGCCATTTCGCCATTTTGCAATGGGCATCGTTTAAATTTTGCGTACACATAAATGTCCCCTAGACGAATGTGCACGTCAAATTTGGTGAGTTTTTGAATATGTTAAAGCCCCCAAAAATGCGATCAAGCGAAAAAAAAAAAAATAATAATAATAATTAAAGCTGCAAGCAGCGTTGAACGGGCCCTCGCACCTCATGCAACTCGGGGCCTGGCGCGGCCGCCACCGTGTCGCCAGAGGTCGACCGGCAGAGGAGGCGCTGAATGTTCGCCTCCATCGGACAGTGTAGGAACCAATGTGTTGCGACTTCCCGTCTCCACTGGGTGGCGCTATAATTCTGACTCCTGAGCGTCATGTGGGTGTGTTCATGCCAGGACTATTATCATACATGTGACGTTTGGAGCAGATTCGACCATTAGATCCCATGTTATAGCAATATCGTGTTTCATGGTGAGACGTCAAGTGTCGACGCCATGTCACAGCCACACCGTTCCATGCTGAGCAATCCTCTTAATATGTTTTGATCATACACTTGTGTAGATGGTACACACCAGTTTTGGAGTTAATTAATACATTTCTGGAGGAGGAGATCATTAAAATACAACACGTGGAAAACGCCAAAAATGACTGTACATTTCAAAATGGCCGACTTCCTGTTTGGTGTGGCCTATATCTGCAAGAGGCTTTTTTGTGCGTCTGGACACGATACATGTGCATACTGATTTTCGTGCACGTCGGTGAAAGTTGTTATGGGGGACGCAGCACTTTAAGGGGCGTGGCCAAGCCATACGGCCACGCTTATTGATGAAACTCATACTATACATTCAGGTCTGGACTGTTAACAAACATGTGAAGTTTGGTGAAGAATGGACAATGTATGCCAAAGTTATACTAATTTCGTGTTTTATGGCGAGACATCAAACTTCGCCGCCACCTGACGGCCAAACCGTTTAACTGTGGAAAAATCTTTTAATAACTTTTGATCACAACCTTGTCTAGATCACACACAGTGATTTTGAAGTCATTCTGATTAATCCTGTAGGAGGAGTTCGTTAAAATACAACACGTGGAAAACGCCAAAAATGACTGTAAATTTCAAAATGGCCGACTTCCTGTTGGGTGTGGCTTATTCGTGCAAGAGGCTTTTTTGTGCGTGTGGATGTTATACATGTGTCTACCAAGTTTCGTGCATATCAGTGAGACGTGCTATGGTGGTTATTTGTGTGAATGGGCGTGGCCAATCCATTTAGCCACGCCTATTAACGAAATTCATAACATATGTTCTGGGTTGGACTGTCAATATACCTGTGAAGTTTCACACAGATCTGACCAAGTACAGTGAAGTTATTGCCACTTCCTGTTTCATGGCGAGACGTCAAAATTCAACCTCCCACAACTGGCGTGCCCTTTAGATTCTGCGAGACCTTTTAATAACTTTTGATCAGGAAGTGTTCTAGATGGTAAAAAATCGGTAATTTTGAAGCCGTTCTGATGAATTCTGTAGGAGGAGTTCGTTAAAATACGATGCGTGCGCGACACCAAAAATGACCATGACATTCAAAATGGCCGACTTCCTGTTGAATTTAGCCTAGAGGTCCAAGAGACTTTTTTGTTTGTCTGGGGGTGATGGAGATGTGTACCAATTTTTGTGCATATCGGTGAGACGTCCTATGGAAGTAATTCATATGAATGGGCGTGGCCAAGCCATATGGCCACGCCCATTGACGAAATTCATATCACATATTCAGAGCTGGACTGTTATCATATGTGTGAAGTTTTGGAAAGATATGTCCACGTAGAGTCAAGTTACAGCAACTTTTGTCATCATGGCGAAACATCAAAGTTCGCCGCCACGGCATGGCTACGCCCTTTGACGAAAACTCACAGTTTTCCTTAGAAAGCATCATCCAGGCCTTTTGGATAATTTCCCCAAGTTTGAGGTTGATGTGGTCAACTTTGGAGGAGTTATGCTTCAAAGTGTAAAACATGGCATTTTCTACTACCAGTAGGGGGCGCTATATTAATCACAAATTATTGACATGTAGATCTCTTCAGAGCAGGACTGTCATCAATCCTGTGAAGTTTGGGGAAGATTGGACAATGTATGCTGGAGTTATAAACTACTTCCTGTGTTATAATACTACTTCCTGTTTGTAGCGAAGTTTGAGGTCCCACAACGGCCACACGGTGTGACGAAAACTCAAGCTTTTGATAACTTTTTGTCTTCAACTTATGTAGGTGGGACAGACCAAGTTTGAAGTCGATCGGACAAAATCTCTAGGAGGAGATCGTTCATTTACGACCCCTGCAAATGGCCAAAAATGCATAAAATTGCACATTCAATTCAAAATGGCCGACTTCCTGTTGGGTTTAGGGCATGGGCCCAAGAGGCTTTTTTGTGCGTCCCGGGATGATACATATGTGTACCAAATTTCATACGCCTAGGGCCAAAGTTAAAGCAGGGGGCTTCGATTTTGAAAACTGTTAGGGGGCGCCATTGAGCCATTTTGCCACGCCCCTTTGTAACGACCATAAAATATCGAAATTTTCACCAGACGTGACGAGTGTGCAAATTTTCCTGACTTTTTGGGCATGTTCAGGCCCTCAAAAATGCGATCAAAGGTTTAAAAGAAAAATAATAAGAATAATTTTTATGATTTCAATAGGGCTCTCGCACGGTTCGTGCTCGGGCCCTAATTAAAGCTGCAAGCAGCGATGAACGGGCCCTCGCACCTTCACGCAACTCGAGGGTGCTGGCAGGACGCCGGCCGATGCGGCCGTTCATTCCTGTCGAAGGCAGACCCCTCACGTTAGAGTTACACGTCATATCCCTCAAATCATACGAGGACATGTTATTTTGCCAGTAGGTGGCGCCGTACTAATAACCAAGTATTGGCGTATAGATGTGTTCAGGGCAGGACTGTCATCAATCCTGTGAAGTTTGGGGAAGATTGGAACATGTATGGTGAAGTTGTGAACCACTTACAAGCAAATTCAAAATGGCGGACTTCCTGTTGGGTTTGGCACATGGTTGCAAGAGCCTTTTTTGTACGTCTTTCAGTGATGCATGTACGTACCAAGTTTCATAGATATAGGTCAAACCAGCGTCGGGGGCTGCTTTTTTGAAAAATTGTAGGGGGCGCTGTTGAGCCATGTTGGCACATCAAAGCAGATAAATCACATCACACAACACACATCGGAACTTCTTGTATGTGTACCAAGTTTCGTGACATTACAAGCATCCCTTACCCCTCAAAAACAACTTTGTGTTTTATGGCGAATAAGGCGTTGCCACAGTGACAGTGTTTGACAAAAACTCAAAAGCTTCTGGTGTGATCATCATCAAGGTCTGGGACTATGTCTCAGCAAAATTGAGGTGGTTGTGGTTAACTTGGTAGAAGACAGACATGAAAGAATGAAAGCAGTAACTTACAGACGCCACTAGGTGGCGCTATGAGGCTGATTAAAAATTTCTCTGTAGATGTTTTCAGGGCTGGACTTTTATCATATGTGTGAAGTTTTGGACAGATATGTCCACGTAGAGTCAAGCTACACAACTTTTGTTATCATGGCGAAACATCAAAGTTTGCCGCTACGTCATGGCCACGCCCTTTGATGCAAACTTACAGTGTTCACAATAAAACATCTTCTACATGTGACGGATAGACTGACCAAGATTGAGGTGGATCTGGCCAAGTCTTGGGAGTTATACTTCAAAATATAAAACATGAAATTTTCTCTTACCAGTAGGGGACGCTATATTTATCACAAATTATTCACATGGAGATCTCTTCAGAGCAGGACTGTCATCAATCCTGTGAAGTTTGGGGAAGATTGGACCATGGATGATGGAGTGATACACAACTTCCTGTTTTGTGGCGAGTCCCCAAAGTTTGAGGCCCTGCCACGGTCACATGGTGTGACAACAAGTCCAGTTTTTGATAACGTTTCTTCATCAATGTCTGGAGGTGGGACAGACCAAGTAAGAAGTTGATGGGATAAAATCTGTAGGAGTAGTTACAATTTCGTGATTTATGGCGAAGAAGGCGGGGCCACGGAGACAGCGTTTGACGAAAACCCGAAACTTTTGATAACTCTTCGACTTCACGGTCTTGGAGTGGGACAGACCGAGTTTGAAGTGGATTGGATAAAAACTCTAGGACAAGTTCGTTCATTTACGTCTACTGGAAATCACCCAAAATGGCACAAGTAAATTCAAAATGGCGGACTTCCGGTTGGGTTTGGAGCATAACTCCAAGAGGCTTTTTTGTACGTCTTGGAGTGTTACATATGCCTACCAAGTTTCATACATGTAGGTGAAACCAGCTTCGGGGGCTGCTTCATTGAAAAATTGTAGGGGGCGCTGTTGAGGAATCTTGGCACATCAAAACACAAAAAGCATATCAGACAACACAATTTGGGTCTTGTGATGGGTGTGCCAAGTTTCGTGAGTTTTCAAGTATGCCTTGCCCCTCAAAAACAACCTCGTGTTTTATGGCGAATGAGGCGGCGCCACGGTGACAGCGTTTGACGAAACCTCAAAGGCTTCTACTTTGATCATCATCAAGGTCTTGGGAGTATGTATTCGCAAAATTGAGTTGGTTCGGGGGAACCTGGTAGAAGAGGGACGTGAAAGAATGAAAAAAGTAACTTTGTGCCGCCAGTAGGTGGCGCTGTGATGCTGATTCAAAATTTCTCTGTAGATGTTTTCAGTGCTGGACTGTTATCATATATGTGCAGTTTTGGAAAGATATGTCCACATAGAGTCAAGTTACAGCAACTTTTGTCATCATGGCGAAACATCAAAGTTGGCCGCCACGCCAAGGTCACGCCCTTTGACGAAAATTCACATTTTTCCATAGAAAGCATGATCAAGGCCTTATGGATAATTTCACCAAGTATGAGGTTGATGTGTTCAACTTTGGAGGAGATGTGCTTCAAGGTAGAAAACATGACATTTTCTATTACCAGTAGGAGGCGCTACATCAATCATAAACTATTGACATGTAGATCTCTTCAGAGCTTGACTTTGATCAATCCTGTGAAGGTTGGAGAAGATTGGACCATGTATGCTGGAGTTATAAACTACTTCCTGTTTGATAATACTACTTCCTGTTTGTTGCGAAGTGTAAGGACCCGCTACGGTCAAACGAAGTCCCGTTTACAAAAACCTCTGATAACTTTTTGTCTTCAACTTATGTAGGTGGGACAGACCAAGTTTGAAGTCGATGGGACAAAATCTCTAGGAGGAGTTCGTTCATTTACGACCCCTGCAAATGGCCAAAAATCCATCAAAATTTCACATGCAATTCAAAATGGCCGACTTCCTGTTTGGTTTAGGGTGTCGCTCCAAGAGGCTTTTTTGTGCGTCCCGGGATGATACATATGTGTACCAAATTTCATACACCTAGGGCAAAGTTAAAGCAGGGGGCTTCGATTTTGAAAACTGTTAGGGGGCGCCATTGAGCCATTTTGCCACGCCCCTTTGTAACGACCATAAAATATCGAAATTTTCACCAGACGTGACGAGTGTGCAAATTTTCCTGACTTTTTGGGCATGTTCAGGCCCTCAAAAATGCGATCAAAGGTTTAAAAGAAAAATAATAAGAATAATTTTTATGATTTCAATAGGGCTCTCGCACGGTTCGTGCTCGGGCCCTAATAATCCTAAGGAAAACAATAGGGTCCTCGCACGGTTCGTGCTCGGGCCCTAATTAAAGCTGCAAGCAGCGTTGAACGGGCCCTCGCACCCCACGCAACTCGGGGTCTGGCGCGGCCGCCACCGTGTCGCCAGAGGTCGACCGGCAGACGAGGCGCTGAATGTTCGCCTCCTTCGGACAGTGTAGGAACCAATGCGTTGCGACTTCCCGTCTCCACTGGGTGGCGCTATGACTCTGACTCCTGAGCGTCATGTGGGTGTGTTCATGCCAGGACTATTATCATACATGTGAAGTTTGGAGCAGATTCGACCATTAGATCCCATGTTATAGCAATATCGTGTTTCATGGTGAGACATCAAGTGTCGACGCCATGTCACAGCCACACCGTTCCATGCTGAGCAATTCTCTTAATATGTTTTGATCACACACTTGTGTAGATGGTACACACCAGTTTTGGAGTTAATTGATTCATTTCTGGAGGAAGAGATCATTAAAATACAACACGTGGAAAACGCCAAAAATGACTGTACATTTCAAAATGGCCGACTTCCTGTCGGGTGTGGCCTATCTGTGCAAGAGGCTTTTTTGTGCGTCTGGACACGATACATGTGCATACTGATTTTCGTGCACGTCGATGAAAGTTGTTATGGGGGACGCTGCACTTTAAGGGGCGTGGCCAAGCCATACGGCCACGCTTATTGATGAACCTCATACTATACATTCAGGTCTGGACTGTTAACAAACATGTGAAGTTTGGTGAAGAATGGACAATGTATGCCAAAGTTATACTAATTTCGTGTTTTATGGCGAGACATCAAACTTCGCCGCCACCTGACGGCCAAACCGTTTCATGATGCAAAAATCTGCTCAGAAGTTTTGATTACACCTTTGTCTAGATGGCACACAATGATTTTGAAGTTGTTCTGATGCATCCTGTAGGTGGAGTTCATTAAAACACAACACGTGGAAAACGCCAAAAATGACCATTAAATTCAAAATGGCTGACTTCCTGTTGGGTGTGGCCTATGGGTCCAAGATGCTTTTTTGTGCGTCTGGGTGTGATACATGTGTGTACCAATTTTCATGCATGTCGGTGAAACGTGCTACGGGGGCTGGTGTTTAAAGGGCGTGGCCATGTCATTTAGCCACGCCCCTTATGAAATTAATATCATATGCTCAGGGCGAGACCAGTGACGTACATGTGAAGTTTCAGGCAGATCCGACCAAGTACACCAAAGTTAGAGCCACTTCATGGGTTTCGGCGAAACGTCAACCTTCGCCACTCCGTCACGGCGAAACCGTTTGACGAGACATTATGATCTTCACAATATAGCATGGCCAACATGTTAAGGCCTATCTGACCAAATTTGAGTTGAATATGGTAAATGTGGTCAGAGCAGCACCTCAAAGTGTAAAACATGGTATTTCCTGTTGCCAGCAGGGGGCGCTATGACAATTACTGAATTTTTTGATGTAGACGTGTTCAGGGCGGGACTGTTATCCATCATGTGAAGTTTGGTGCAGATAGGATCATCTACACCAAAGTTGTAGTAGTTGTAGTATAATTTCGTGTTTTTTGGCGAGATATCCAAATTGACCCTTCCGCAGCGACCGCGCCCTTCGACGTGACGAAGATCTTTTAATAACTTTTGATCCCACTGTAGTCGAGCACGCACAGGTAAATTTTTAAGTCAATCCGATAAAATCTGTAGGAGGAGTTCGCTCAAGTACAACGTGTGGAAATGGCCAAAAATGACCTTATTTTGAAAAAACAATTCAAAATGGCCGACTTCCTGTTTGGTTTAGGGTGTCGCTCCAAGAGGCTTTTTTGTGCGTCCCGGGATGATACATATGTGTACCAAATTTCATACGCCTAGGGCAAAGTTAAAGCAGGGGGCTTCGATTTTGAAAACTGTTAGGGGGCGCCATTGAGCCATTTTGCCACGCCCCTTTGTAACGACCATAAAATATCGAAATTTTCACCAGACGTGACGAGTGTGCAAATTTTCCTGACTTTTTGGGCATGTTCAGGCCCTCAAAAATGCGATCAAAGGTTTAAAAGAAAAATAATAAGAATAATTTTTATGATTTCAATAGGGCTCTCGCACGGTTCGTGCTCGGGCCCTAATAATCCTAAGGAAAACAATAGGGTCCTCGCACGGTTCGTGCTCGGGCCCTAATTAAAGCTGCAAGCAGCGTTGAACGGACCCTCGCACCCCACGCAACTCGGGGCCTGGCGCGGCCGCCACCGTCTCGCCAGAGGTCGACCAGCAGACGAGGCGCTGAATGTTCGCCTCCTTCGGTCAGTGTAGGAACCAATGCGTTGCGACTTCCCGTCTCCACTGGGTGGCGCTATGACTCTGACTCCTGAGCGTCATGTGGGTGTGTTCATGCCAGGACTATTATCATACGTGTGAAGTTTGGAGCAGATTCGACCATTAGATCCCATGTTAGCAATATCGTGTTTCATGGTGAGACATCAAGTGTCGACGCCATGTCAAAGCCACACCGTTCCATGCTGAGCAATTCTCTTAATATGTTTTGATCACACACTTGTGTAGATGGTACACACCAGTTTTGGAGTTAATTGATTCATTTCTGGAGGAGGAGATCATTAAAATACAACACGTGGAAAACGCCAAAAATGACTGTAAATTTCAAAATGGCCGACTTCCTGTCGGGTGTGGCCTATATGTGCAAGAGGCTTTTTTGTGCATCTGGACACGATACATGTGCATACTGATTTTCGTGCACGTCGATGAAAGTTGTTATGGGGGACGCTGCACTTTAAGGGGCGTGGCCAAGCCATACGGCCACGCTTATTGATGAAAGTCATACTATACATTCAGGTCTGGACTGTTAACAAACATGTGAAGTTTGGTGAAGAATGGACAATGTATGCCAAAGTTATACTAATTTCGTGTTTTATGGCGAGACATCAAACTTCGCCACCACCTGACGGCCAAACCGTTTCACGATGCAAAAATCTGCTTCTAAGTTTTGATTACACCTTTGTCTAGATGGCACACAATGATTTTGAAGTTGTTCTGATGCATCCTGTAGGTGGAGTTCATTAAAATACAACACGTGGAAAACGCCAAAAATGACCATTAAATTCAAAATGGCCGACTTCCTGTTGGGTTTGGCCAATGGGTCCAAGAGACTTTTTTGTGCGTCTGGATGTGATACATATGTGTACCAATTTTCGTGCATGTCAGTGAAACGTGCCGCAGGGGCTGATGTTTAAAGGGCGTGGCCAAGCCATTTGACCACGCCCATCAACGAAATTCACATGACATTGTCAGGGCTGGACTCTTAACACACATGTGAAGTTTCAGGCAGATATGCCCAAGGACACTGAAGTTAAGGCCACTTTCCTACGTTTTGGCGAAGCATCGACTTCGCCGCCCTCTGGGCGCAACGCCGTTTGACGATACGTCACAATCTTCATCATGTAGCATTAACAACGTGTTGAGGCCTTTCTGACCAAATTTGAGTTGGATATGCTGAACGTGCTCAGAGCTGCACCTCAAAGTGTAAAAAATCACTTTTCCTGTCGCCAGCAGGGGGCGCTTTGAGAACAGGGGAATTTTTTGATGTAGACGTGTTCAGGGCGGGACTACGATCATACCCAGCAAGTTTTGTGCCGATTGGACCTTTCACGCCCAAATAATAGCACTTTTGTTTTTTGGGGGTTTTTTTGGCGAGACGTCAAACTTAGCCGCCACCTGACGGCCAAACCGTTTAACGTAGGGAAAATCGTATGATAACTTTTGATCATCAAGTGGTCTAGTTCCAGCACGCCAAATTTGAAGCCGATCCAATGAACCCTGTAGGAGGAGATAGCTCTGAGAGATTTCTTGGAAATCGCCAAAATCGGTAAAAAAATGAATATTCAAATCAAAATAGCCGGCTTCCTGTTGGTTTTAGAAAAAAGTCCAAGTGCGCATTTTCGTGCGTCTTGGGATGATACACGACCTCCCCGAGTTTCGTGGAATTTGGTCAAACGGGCTGCCGGTGGGAGCCGATTGAAATTTTCTAGGGGGCGCTATTTCGCCATTTTGCAACGGGCATCTTTTAAATTTTGCGTACACATAAATTTTCGCCAAGACGAATGTGCATGCCAAATTTGGTGAGTTTTTGAATATGTTAAGGCCCCCAAAAATGCGTTTAAAGTCGCGGAAAAAAAAAAAAAAAAAATAATAATAATAATAATAATAATAATAATAATAATCCTAAGGAAAACAATAGGGTCCTCGCACGGTACGTGCTCGGGCCCTAATTAAAGCTGCAAGCAGCGTTGAGCGGGCCCTCGCACCGCACGCAACTCGGGGCCTGGCGCGGCCGCCATCGTGTCGCCAGAGGTCGACCGGCAGACGAGGCGCTGAATGTTCGCCTCCTTCGGACAGTGTAGGAACCAATGCGTTGCGACTTCCCGTCTCCACTGGGTGGCGCTATGACTCTGACTCCTGAGCGTCATGTGGGTGTGTTCATGCCAGGACTATTATCATACATGTGAAGTTTGGAGCAGATTCGACCATTAGATCCCATGTTATAGCAATATCGTGTTTCATGGTGAGACATCAAGTGTAGACGCCATGTCACAGCCACACCGTTCCATGCTGAGCAATTCTCTTAATATGTTTTGATCACACACTTGTGTAGATGGTACACACCAGTTTTGGAGTTAATTGATTCATTTCTGGAGGAGGAGATCATTAAAATACAACACGTGGAAAACGCCAAAAATGACTGTAAATTTCAAAATGGCCGACTTCCTGTCGCGTGTGGCCTATATGTGCAAGAGGCTTTTTTGTGCGTCTGGACACGATACATGTGCATACTGATTTTCGTGCACGTCGGTGAAAGTTGTTATGGGGGACGCTGCACTTTAAGGGGCTTGGCCAAGCCATACGGCCACGCTTATTGATGAAAGTCATACTATACATTCAGGTCTGGACTGTTAACAAACATGTGAAGTTTGGTGAAGAATGGACAATGTATGCCAAAGTTATACTAATTTCGTGTTTTATGGCGAGACATCAAATTCGCCGCCACCTGACGGCCAAGCCGTTTCACGATGAAAAAATTTGCTTATAAGTTTTGATTACACCTTTGTCTAGATGGCACACATTGATTTTGAAGTTGTTGTGATGCATCCTGTAGGTGGAGTTCATTAAAATACAACACGTGGAAAACGCCAAAAATGACCATTAAATTCAAAATGGAGGACTTCCTGTTGGGTTTGGCCAATGGGTCCATGAGACTTTTTTGTGCGTCTGGATGTGATACATATGTGTACCATGCATGTCAGTGAAACGTGCCGCAGGGGCTGATGTTTAAAGGGTGTGGCCAAGCCATTTGGCCACGCCCATCAACGAAATTCATATCACATGTTCAGGGCTCGACTGTTAACACACATGTAAAGTTTCAGGTAGATATGACCAAGGACACTTAAGTTAAGGCCACTTAACTGCGTTTTGGAGAACCGTTGACTTTGCCGCCCTGTGGGCGGCGGCGATACGTCACAAATCTTCATCGTGTAGCATTACCAATGTGTTGAGGCCTTTCTGACCAATTTTGAGTTGGATATACTGAACGTGCTGAGAGTAGCACCTCAAAGTCTAAAACATCGCTTTTCCTGTCGCCAGCAGGGGGCACTTTGAGAACGGGGGAATTTTTTGATGTTGGCGTGATGAAGGCCGGACTACGATCATACCCAGCAAGTTTTGTGCCGATCGGACTTATCATGCCCAAGTAATAGCACTTTTGTTTTTTGGGGTTTTTTTGGCGAGACGTCAAACTTCGCCGCCACCTGACAGCCAAACCGTTTAACATAGGGAAAATCGTATGATAACTTTTGATCATCAAGTGGTCTAGTTGATGCACGCCAAATTTGAAGCCGATCCGATGAATCATGTAGGAGGAGATAGAAAAAGTACGAGGAGTGCGAATCGCCCAATCTGGCGTCAAATTCAAAATGGCTGACTTCCTGTTGGGTGTAGCCAATGGGTCCAAGAGGCTTTTTTGTGCGTCTGGATGTGATACATATGTGTACCAATTTTCATGCATGTCGGTGAAACGTGCCGTAGGGGCTGATGTTTAAAGGGTGTGGCCAAGCCATTTGGCCACGCCCATCAACGAAATTCATATCACATGTTCAGGGCTGGACTGTTAACACACATGTGAAGTTTCAGGCAGATATGACCAAGGACACTGAAGTTAAGGCCACTTAACTGCGTTTTGGCGAACCGTTGACTTCGCCGCCCTGTGGGCGGAACGCCGTTCGGCGAAACGTCACAAATCTTCATCATGTAGCATTACCAATGTGTTGAGGCCTTTCTGACCAATTTTGAGTTGGATATACTGAACGTGCTGAGAGTAGCACCTCAAAATCTAAAACATCGCTTTTCCTGTCGCCAGCAGGGGGCGCTTTGAGAACGGGGGAATTTTTTGATGTTGGCGTGATGAAGGCCGGACTACGATCATACCCAGCAAGTTTTGTGCCGATCGGACTTTTCATGCCCAAGTAATAGCACTTTTGTTTTTTGGGTTTTTTTTTGGCGAGACGTCAAACTTCGCCGCCACCTGACGGCCAAACCGTTTAACGTAGGGAAAATCGTATGATAACTTTTGATCATCAAGTGGTCTAGTTCCAGCACGCCAAATTTGAAGCCGATCCAATGAACCGTCTAGGAGGAGATAGCTCTGAGAGATTTCTTGGAAATCGCCAAAATCGGTAAAAAAATGAATATTCAAATCAAAATAGCCGGCTTCCTGTTGGTTTTAGAAAAAAGTCCAAGTGCGCATTTTGGTGCGTCTTGGGATGATACACGACCTCCCCGAATTTCGTGGAATTTGGTCAAACGGGCTGCCGGTGGGAGCCGATTGAAATTTTCTAGGGGGCGCCATTTCGCCATTTTGCAACGGGCATCTTTTAAATTTTGCGTACACATAAATTTTCGCCAAGACGAATGTGCATGCCAAATTTGGTGAGTTTTTGAATATGTTAAAGCCCCCAAAAATGCGTTTAAAGTCGCGGAAAAAAATAATAATAATAATAATAATAATAATCCTAAGGAAAACAATAGGGTCCTCGCACGGTACGTGCTCGGGCCCTAATTAAAGCTGCAAGCAGCGATGAACGGGCCCTCGCCCCCCTTGCGCGTCGGAGGTACGGGCGGCCGCAGCGCAGCTGACCTCTGACCTGAACGCAGACCGCACGCTGTAAATTTTATGTCAATATGTGGTTTTCATGAACAATGGACGTTGCATGTAGGAGATAGGGACCGCTTTCTGTGTCCTCTATGTGGCGCTAGAGAATACCCAGCAGTTATACATAATATGGCTGTATATCACGTGTGGAACACACCGTGTAAATTTCATGTCAATGGGATGAAATTTGTCACATAAGGCTGACTTCCTGTTGTCAGTCGGTGGCGCTGTGCTTCTGATTCAATATGCATGGCGATCAGGGGCGGAGTGTCATCACACACGTGAAGTTTGGAGAAAACTGGGCAATGCACCGAGGAGTTATGACAAGTTGACGGTTCGCCCACCAGGGGGCCCTCAAAGTGTAACCAGACGTGGGCTGATACATTCAGGGTCGGACCCTTATCACACTATTGAAGTTTCATGCAAATCGGATAAAGCATGAAGGAGTTATCATGACTTGATGTTCAATGGCGAGACATCGAAAGTCTGCAACATGACATCAAATGTGTGTCACTGTGGAGTTTCATCAACTTGATGGTCACATGGCTCCAAAATAGAACTGATTAGGTCAGGAGTCTGGAGTTGGTGTTTGTCAATGTAAAGTATGGCACTTCCTGTTTCCACAAGGGGACGCCATGAGCGAGACTGTCGTCAAGAATATGGCAGCGCTGAGGGCAGGGCTCTTATCATCTACAGACATTTTGAACCAGTTTGGATGAATAACATGCGAGAGAGAGCTGCTGGAATGTGCATGGTGGTGCATCCAATATGACAGCGCGTAGCAGCCATGCCCCTTGACCACTAACCTCTAAACCAAACGCAGACCACACACTGTAAATTTCATGTTAATATGTACATTTTCATGAATATTGAACTTTGCATTTAGGAGATAGGGACCACTTCCTGTGTCCACTATGTGGCACTAGAGAATACCCAGTAGTTACGCATAATACGGCTGTATATCATGTGTAGACCACACCGTGTAAATTTCATGTCAATCGGATGAAATTTGTCACATAAGGCTGACTTCCTGTTGTCAGTAGGTGGCGCTGTGCTTCTGACTCAATAAGCATGCGATCAGGGGCGAAGTGTCATCACACACGTGAAGTTTGGAGAAAATCGGACAACGCACCGAGGATTTATGACAAGTTGATGGTTCGCCCACCAGGGGGTGCTCAAAGTGTAACCAGACGTGGGCTGATACATGCAAGGGTTGAGCCATATCACACTATTCAAGTTTCATGCAAATCAAATAATGCGTGATGGAGTTATCATGACTTGATGTTAAACGGCGAAACATCGAAAGTCGCCGCCGCCGCCACGGACAGTCCGCAACATGACATGACATATGTGTCACTGTGGAGATTCATCAACTTGATTGTCACATGGCTCCAAAATAGAACCGATTAGGTCAGGAGTCTGGAGTTGGTGTTTGTCAATGTAAAGTATGGCACTTCCTGTTTCCACAAGGGGACGCCGTGAGCCAGACTGTCTTCAAGCATATGGCAGCGCTGAGAGCAGGGCTCTTATCATCTATAGACATTTTGAAGCAGTTTGGATGAATAACGTGTGAGAGAAAGCTGCTCGAATGTGCATGGCGGTGCATTTAGCCCCGCCCATGGGCGGCGCCCCTATCAGATCAAAGAGCTTGCCACCCTTGACCTGTGTATCAATTTTCATGAAGATATGAGGTCATTAAAGCCATCAAAGAACCAAACCTATTTTGGCGAGTGATGGATAGTCGCCGCGTCGCCAGACGGACGCCATTTGTTGTAACCTCACAGCATTCATAATATATCTTCACCAACTTGTTAGGCATGTTGTAGAAGTGGAATGAAGTTGATGGAGTCAACCATGTGTCATCAGTACATGTTAAAGTAAAAACAAATCACTTCCTGTTACCACCGGGGGGCGCCATGAGTCAAGTGGGAAGTTAATATATCTGCGCGTTCAGGGCGCAGCCATCGTCATGCCCAGCAAGTTTGAAGCTGATAGGATCAAGTATGTGGGCGTGACAGTCGGTCAAAGTTAGACGGCGAGCTCCAACACAGTTGGCAAAGTTCATGGAGCCCTATCAGCCACGCCCTATGACCTACATACCTGCAGAGCACAACTTTAGATCACCATGTTGTCTTGATGAGCTGTGAAAAATTTCAAGCCGATTGGTTGAATCCCCTAGGACGAGTTCGTTCAAATACGAGGTGTGGAAATGGCCAAAATCACACTTTTCTCGAAAGTTCAAATCAAAATGGCCGACTTCCTGTTGGGATTTTACCATGACATTTAGAGACTTTTTTGTGCGTCTGGGCATGATGAATGTGTGTACCAAATTTCTTGTGCCGACGACAAACTAACCCCTATGGGGAGGGTATTTTGAAAATTTCAAGGGGGCGCTATAGAGACATTTAGCCCCGCAAATGGGCGTCGCCCCTATCAGATCAAAGAGCTTGCCACCCTTGACCTGTGCACCAATTTTCATGATGATATGAGGTCATTAAAGCCATCAAAAAGCCAAACGTATTTTCTTGGCGAGTGATCGATAGTCGCCGCATCGCCAGATGGACGCCATTGGTTGTAACCTCACAGCGTTGATAGACTAGTTTCACCAACTTGTTAGGTATGTTTTAGAAGTGGAATGAAGTTGATGGAGTCAACCATGTGTCATCAGTACATGTTAAAGTAAAAACAAATCACTTCCTGTTACCACCGGGGGGCGCCATGACTAAAGTGGGAAGTTAATATATCGGGACGTTCAGGGCGGAGACATTGTCATGCCCAGCAAGTTTGAAGCTGATAGGATCAAGTATGTGGGCGTGACAGTCGGTCAAAGTTAGAGGGCGAGCGAAAAAATAGTCGCCGAAGTTCATGGAGCCCTATCAGCCACGACCTATGACCTACACACCTGCAGAGCACAACTTTAGATCACCATGTTGTCTTGATGAGCTGTGAAAAATTTGAAGCCGATTGGTTGAATCCCCTAGGACGAGTTCGTTCAAATACGAGGTGTGGAAATGGCCAAAATCGCCCTTTTAGCCAAAGTTCAAATCAAAATGGCCGCCTTCCTGTTGGGATTTGACCATGACTGCAATTCATTTTTTTGTGCGTCTGGGCATGATGAATGGGTGTACCAAATTTCGTGTGGCTACGACAAACTAACCCCAATGGCCAGGGGGGGTTTGAAAGTTTCTAGGGGGCGCTATTTCGCAATTTGGCCGTGTCCATGTGCGGCGCCCCCAAAATATCGAATTTCGGATCCGGCCGCAGGGATGTGCAAAAATTGACAACTTTTCCAATTGGGGAAATGGGCGAAATTGGGGCACGAAAAGCGGAAAGAATAATAACGAACAATAATAAACAGCAAGAAAACAATAGGGCCTTCGCAGGCGACGCTGTCGCCGCTGCTCGGGCCCTAATTAAAGCTGCAAGCAGCATTGAACGGGCCCTCGCACCTTCACGCAACTCGAGGGTGCTGGCAGGACGCCGGCTCATGCCGCCCTTCATTCCTGTCCACGGCAGATCCCTTACGCAGGACGTCATATCCCTCAAATCATATGAAGACATGTAATTTTGCCAGTAGGTGGCGCTGTACTAATAACCAAGTATTGGCATATAGATGTATTCAGGGCAGGATTGTCATCAATCCTGTGAAGTTTGCGGAAGATTGGAACATGTATGGTGAAGTTGCAAACCAGTTACAAGCAAATTCAAATTGGCCGACTTCCTGTTGGGTTTGGCACATGGCTGCAAGAGGCTTTTTTATACGTCTTTCAGTGATGCATGTGCGTACCAAGTTTCATAGATGTAGGTCAAACCAGCTTCGGGGGCTGTTTCGCAGAAAATTTGTAGGGGGCGCTGTTGAGCCATGTTGGCATATCAGAGCCGAAAAATCACATCAGAAAATGCATATTGGATCCTGTCATATGTGTGTCAAGTTTCATGACATTACAAGCATCCCTTACCCGTCAAAAACAACTTCGTGTTTTATGGCGAATAAGGCGTTGCCACGGTGACCAAACATCACCAAGCTTTACAGCTGGCCTCAGGAGTGACTCCACATCATGCTCGCCAAATTTCATGCGAATCGATGAATTTTATGTCACTTGATTTTTCTCTGATTATAGCGCCCCCTATTGGCTAATTTCTGCCAAATTGGGCTAGGATCGTCTGGATGACGTCTGAAAGAAGTGAATTGAGTTTGACATTGATATCTTTTACTTTGACAAAAATATGCAAAGGTATGTGTTTTTTAGCTAGCAGAAAAAAACTGTTTATTTTTAGCTAGCCTAATTTTTGGAGTAGCAAAATTCTTTTGATAACTTTTGGTCAGGCCAGTCTGGAGATTGCATGTGCAAAGTTTTGTGAAGATGGAGATTAAACGCTAGGAGGAGTTCGAAAAAGTAGGTTTTTGATGTATAGTAAATTACAAAGAGAAATTTGCAGTGGGAGTGGGCGTGGCCTATGTCAGAAGATGCGACACTATTTAGGGAACACGTGGATATAAAATTTATGAAGATGTGATTTAAAATGTGGAAGTTACAGGCCAAAATGCGTTTGTATCTCTTATAGCGCCACCTAGTGGAGAAGACGCACAATTTTTGCTATGGTTGGTCTGTATGCTATTCTCTATATACCCTGTGAATTTCACAGCCCTCAGCATAATACTTGGGCTGAAATAAATGTTTGTTTTTTATCTTGTAATAAGCCACGCCCACTTTTACCAGTCGTGACTACCTTCAAGATATGGCGTCAGGACAGGCCCAGCATAATACTCACCAAATTTCATAAATATCGGTGCAGCCATTTACCAGATATAAATTTCCCATATTTGCAGCGCCCCCTAGTGGCCAAAATTAGCTAAATTTGGTTCCTTCTCTCACAGGCACATATCAAGCAAGGATCTCAGATTTGGTGTTGTTAGCATTTATTTTGACCGAAATATGCCACCGTTCGCCTTTTTATAGCTAGCTAGAAAAATTTATTCATTAATAATTTGAGCATATTATGACCAATCAAAATTCCTTTGATAACTTTAGATCAGGTCCAGCCGAAGACTGTACTTGCCAAGTTTCACGCTGAACGGACAAAACCCTAAGGAGGAGTTCGAAAAAGTAGGTTGTCCAGTTTTTGCGATGTTGTGAAAAACATGATAGGCAGAAATGGGAGTGGCCCTGCCCAGGTGATTCAGCACTATTCAGGGAATCTGTGGATATGAGGTTTTTGAATGTGTGACATATGGTCTGGGAGTTATAGCCCAAAACACGTTGAAAATGAGTAGGGGGCGCTGTTGAGCCATCTTGGCACATGAAAACACAAAAATCACATCAGACAACACAATTTGGGATGTCTGATGTGTGTGCCAAGTTGCGTGAGTTTTCGAGTGTCCCTTGCCCCTCAAAAACAACCTCGTGTTTTATGGCGAATAAGGTGGCGCCACAGTGACAGCGTTGGACGAAACCTCAAAGGCTTCTGGTTTGACCATCAACAAGGTCTTGGGAGTATGTATTTGCAAAATTGAGGTGGTTCGGGGGAACCTGGTAGAAGAGGGACATGAAAGAATGAAAAAAGTAACCTTCTGCCGCCAGTAGGTGGCGCTATGATGCTGATTCAAAATTTCTGTATAGATGTTTTCAGGGCTGGACAGTTATCATATGTGTGAAGTTTTGGAAAGATATGTCCACGTAGAGTCAAGTTACAGCTACTTTGGTCATCATGGCGAAACATCAAAGTTGGCCGCCACGCCAAGGTCACGCCCTTTGACGAAAATTCACAGTTTTCCATAGAAAGCATCATCAAGGCCTTATGGATAATTTCACCAAGTATGAGGTTGATGTGTTCAACTTTGGAGGAGATGTGCTTCAAAGTGTAAAACATGACATTTTCTACTGCCAGTAGGGGGCGCTATATTAATCACAAATTATTGACATGTAGATCTCTTCAGAGCAGGACTGTCATCAATCCTGTGAAGTTTGGGGAAGATTGGAGCATGTATGTTGGAGTAATAAACTACTTCCTGCGTTATAATACTACTTCCTGTTTGTAACGAAGTTTGAGGTCCCGGCACGGTCACACGGTGTGACGAAAACACAAGCTTTTGATAACTTTTCGTCTTCAGTTTATGTTGGTGGGACAGACCGAGTTTGAAGGCGATCGGACAAAATCTCTAGGAGGAGTTCTTTCATTTATGACCCCTGCAAATGGCCAAAAATACATGAAACTTCCACATTCAATTCAAAATGGCCGACTTCCTGTTGAGTTTAGGGCATGGGCCCAAGAGGCTTTTTTGTCCGTCTCGGCGTGCTACATATGTGTACCAAAATTCGTACGCTTCGGACAAAGTTAAAGCAGGGGGCTTTGATTTTGAAAACTGTTAGGGGGCGCCGTTGAGCCATTTTGTCACGCCCCTTTGTAATGACCATAAAATATCGAATTTTTCACCAGACGTGACGAGTGTGCAAAATTCTGGGACTTTTTGAGTACGTTCAGGCCCTCAAAAATGCGATCATAGGATAAAAAAAAAAATAATAATAATAATAATTAAAGCTGCAAGCAGCGTTGAACGGGCCCTCGCACCCCATGCAACTCGGGGCCTGGCGCGGCCGCCACCGTCTCGCCAGAGGTCGACCGGCAGACGAGGCGCTGAATGTTTGCCTCCTTCGGACAGTGTAGGAACCAATGCGTTGCGACTTCCCGTCTCCACTGGGTGGCGCTATGACTCTGACTCCTGAGCGTCATGTGGGTGTGTTCATGCCAGGACTATTATCATACATGTGAAGTTTGGAGCAGATTCGACCATTAGATCCCATGTTATAGCAATATCGTGTTTCATGGTGAGACATCAAGTGTCGACGCCATGTCACAGCCACACCGTTCCATGCTAAGCAATTCTCTTAATATGTTTTGATCACACACTTGTGTAGATGGTACACACCAGTTTTGGAGTTAATTGATTCATTTCTGGAGGAGGAGATCATTAAAATACAACACGTGGAAAACGCCAAAAATGACTGTAAATTTCAAAATGGCCGACTTCCTGTTGGGTGTGGCCTATCCGTGCAAGAGGGTTTTTTGTGCGTGTGGATGTTATACATGTGTCTACCAAGTTTCGTGCATATCAGTGAGACGTCCTATGGTGGTTATTTGTGTGAATGGGCGTGGCCAATCCATTTAGCCACGCCTATTGACGAAATTCATAACATATGTTCTGGGTTGGACAGTCAATATACCTGTGAAGTTTCACACAGATCTGACCAAGTACAGTGAAGTTATTGCCACTTCCTGTTTCATGGCGAGACGTCAAAATTCAACCTCCCACAACTGGCGTGCCCTTTAGATTCTGCGAGACCTTCTAATAACTTTTGATCAGGAAGTGTTCTAGATGGTAATCGGTAATTTTGAAGCCGTTCTGATGAATTCTGTAGGAGGAGTTCGTTAAAATACGATGCGTGCGCGACACCAAAAATGACCATGACATTCAAAATGGCCGACTTCCTGTTGAATTTAGCCTAGAGGTCCAAGAGACTTTTTTGTTTGTCTGGGGGTGATGGAGATGTGTACCAATTTTTGTGCATATCGGTGAGACGTCCTATGGAAGTAATTCATATGAATGGGCGTGGCCAAGCCATATGGCCACGCCCATTGACGAAATTCATATCACATATTCAGGGCTGGACTGTTGACACACATATGAAGTTTCAGGTGGATATCATCAAAAACACC
This sequence comes from Cephalopholis sonnerati, assembly GCA_019142605.1. NCBI lineage: Eukaryota > Metazoa > Chordata > Actinopteri > Perciformes > Serranidae > Cephalopholis > Cephalopholis sonnerati. The sequence goes on along the minus strand of JAGQAX010000009.1, from coordinate 1,224,526 downwards.
AAAGTTAAGGCCATTTTTATGCATTTTGGCGAAGGGTCGACTTCGCCGCCCTCCGGATGGAACGCCGTTTGACGACAGTCAAAATTCTTCATCATGGAGCATTACCAACATGTTGAGGCCTTTCTGACCAAATTTGAGCTGGATTTGCTGAACGTGCTCAGAGCTGGACCTCAAAGTCTAAAACATCGCTTTTTCTGTCACCAGCAGGGGGCTCTATGCAAATTTCAATATTTCTGCATGTAGACGTCTTCAGGGCGGGACTATTATGAATCCTGGGGAGTTTGGTACCGTTCGGACTATTAATGCCAAAGTTATAGCAATCTCATTTTTCATGGCGAGACATCAAACTTCGCCGCCACGCCCAGGTCAGGTTGTTTGGAGTTTACGTAATCCGTTAATAACTTTTGATCACAAACTAGTCTAGTTGGTGCACAGCAATTTTGAAGCCGTTCTGATTATTCCTGTAGGAGGAGTTCGTTAAAATACAACACGTGGAAAACGCCAAAAATGGCCGTTCAACGCCAAATATCTCACTTCCTGTTGGGTTTAGCCTATGTGTCCCTGTGACCTTTTTTGTGCGTCTCAGCATGATCTACATGCGTACCGATTTTCGTGCAGATCCGTGAAACCTGCCGAGTAGGGTGCTCTTTAAGGGGCGTGGCCTAGCCATTTTGACCCGCCCACCTCCACGAACCCTAAAATACCTAAATTTACACCGCGACTGATGCGCATGCCAAAATTGGCGTGTTTTGGAATATGTTCAGGCCTCCAAATAAGCGATTTACTTTTGTCGTAATAATAATAATAATTCCTGCAATTTCAATAGGGTCCTCGCACGGACGTGCTCGGGCCCTAATAATAAGAATAAGAATTCCTTCGGTTTCAATAGGGCTCTCGCACGGTACGTGCTCGGGCCCTAATAATAATAATCCTAAGGAAAACAATAGGGTCCTCGCACGGTTCGTGCTCGGGCCCTAATTAAAGCTGCAAGCAGCGTTGAACGGGCCCTCGCACCCCACGCAACTCGGGGCCTGGCGCGGCCGCCACCGTCTCGCCAGAGGTCGACCGTCAGACGAGGCGCTGAATGTTCGCCTCCTTCGGACAGTGTAGGAACCAATGCGTTGCGACTTCCCGTCTCCACTGGGTGGCACTATGACTCTGACTCCTGAGCGTCATGTGGGTGTGTTCATGCCAGGACTATTATCATACATGTGAAGTTTGGAGCAGATTCGACCATTAGATCCCATGTTATAGCAATATCGCGTTTCATGGTGAGACATCAAGTGTCGACGCCATGTCACAGCCACACCGTTCCATGCTGAGCAATTCTCTTAATATGTTTTGATCACACACTTGTGTAGATGGTACACACTAGTTTTGGAGTTAATTGATTCATTTCTGGAGGAGGAGATCATTAAAATACAACACGTGGAAAACGCCAAAAATGACTGTAAATTTAAAAATCGCCGACTTCCTGTTGGGTGTGGCCTATGGGTCCAAGATGCTTTTTTGTGCGTCTGGGTGTGATACATGTGTGTACCAATTTTCATGCATGTCGGTGAAACGTGCTACGGGGGGTGGTGTTTAAAGGGCGTGGCCATGTCATTTAGCCACGCCCCTTATGAAATTAATATCATATGCTCAGGGCGAGACCAGTGACGTACATGTGAAGTTTCAGGCAGATCCGACCAAGTACACCAAAGTTAGAGCCACTTCATGGGTTTCGGCGAAACGTCAACCTTCGCCACTCCGTCACGGCGAAACCGTTTGACGAGACATTATGATCTTCACAATATAGCATGGCCAACATGTTAAGGCCTTTCTGACCAAATTTGAGTTGAATATGGTAAATGTGGTCAGAGCAGCACCTCAAAGTGTAAAACATGGTATTTCCTGTTGCCAGCAGGGGGCGCTATGACAATTACTGAATTTTTTGATGTAGACGTGTTCAGGGCGGGACTATTATCCATCATGTGAAGTTTGGTGCAGATAGGATCATCTACACCAAAGTTGTAGTAGTTGTAGTATAATTTCGTGTTTTTTGGCGAGATATCCAAATTGACCCTTCCGCAGCGACCGCGCCCTTCGACGTGACGAAGATCTTTTAATAACTTTTGATCCCACTGTAGTCGAGCACGCACAGGTAAATTTTTAAGTCAATCCGATAAAATCTGTAGGAGGAGTTCGCTCAAGTACAACGTGTGGAAATGGCCAAAAATGACCTTATTTTGAAAAAACAATTCAAAATGGCCGACTTCCTGTTTGGTTTAGGGTGTCGCTCCAAGAGGCTTTTTTGTGCGTCCCGGGATGATACATATGTGTACCAAATTTCATACGCCTAGGGCAAAGTTAAAGCAGGGGGCTTCGATTTTGAAAACTGTTAGGGGGCGCCATTGAGCCATTTTGCCACGCCCCTTTGTAACGACCATAAAATATCGAAATTTTCACCAGACGTGACGAGTGTGCAAATTTTCCTGACTTTTTGGGCATGTTCAGGCCCTCAAAAATGCGATCAAAGGTTTAAAAGAAAAATAATAAGAATAATTTTTATGATTTCAATAGGGCTCTCGCACGGTTCGTGCTCGGGCCCTAATAATAATAATTCCTGCAATTTCAATAGGGTCCTCGCACGGACGTGCTCGGGCCCTAATAATCCTAAGGAAAACATTAGGGTCCTCGCACGGTACGTGCTCGGGCCCTAATTAAAGCTGCAAGCAGCATTGAACGGGCCCTCGCACCCTCACGCAACTCGAGGGCGCTGGCAGGACGCCGGCTCATGCTGCCGGCTCATGCCGCCCTTCATTCCTGTCGAAGGCAGACCCCTCACGCAGGACTTACATTTCATGTCCCTCAAATCATACGAAGACGTGTCATTTTGCCAGTAGGTGGCGCCGTACTAATAACCATGTATTGGCGTATAGATGTGTTCAGGGCAGGACTGTGTCTATAAGTGTTTTATGGCGAATAAGGCGTTGCCACAGTGACAGCGTTTGACGAAACCTCAAAAAACGTCTGGTGTCATCATCATCAAATTGTTGGGACTATGTCTCCGTAAAAATGAGGTGGTTGTGGTTCATCTGGTAGAGGAGAAACATGAAAGAATGAAATCAGTAACTTTCTGCCACCAGTAGGTGACGCTATATCGCTGATGACAAATTACTCTGTAGATGTTTTCAGGGCTGCACTGTTGTCATATGTGTGAAGTTTTGGAGAGATAAGTCCACGTACAGTGAAGTTACACAACTTTTGTAATCATGGCGAAACCTCAAAGTTCGCCGCCATGTCATGGCCACGTTCTTTGACGAAAAGTCACAGTGTTCACAATAAGACATCTTCTACATGTGTTGGATAGATTGACAAAGTTTGAGGTGGATCTGTCCAAGTTGTTGAAGTTATACTTCAAAATATACACCATGTCATTTCCTGTTACCAGTAGGGGGCGCTATATTTATCACAAATTATTGACATGTAGATGTTTTCAGAGCGGGACTGTTATCAATCCTTGGAAGTTTGAGGAAGATTGGACCATGTATGCTGGAATTATACACTACTTCCTGTTTTGTGGCGAGACCCTGAAGTTTGAGATCCTGCCACGGTCACACGGTGTGACAACAAGTCCAGCTTTTGATAACTTTTTATTCTTCAATGTCTGGAGGTGGGACAGACCAAGTAAGAAGTCGATGGGATAAAATCTGTAGGAGTAGTTACAAGTTCGTCTTTTATGGCGAAGAAGGCGGAGCCACGGTGACAACTTTTGACAAAACCTCAAGCTTGTGAAAACTTTTTCTTCTTCAATGTCTTGGGGTGAGACAGACTAAGTTAGAAGTGGATTGGCTAAAATCTCTAGGACAAGTTCGTTCATTTACGTCTCCTGGAAATCGCCCAAAATGCAGAAAAGTGGCAGAAGTAAATTCAAAATGGCGGACTTCCGGTTGGGTTTGGAGCATAACTCCATGAGCCTTTTTTGTACGTCTTGGAGTGTTACATACGCCTACCAAGTTTCATACATGTAGGTCAAACCAGCTTCGAGGGCTGCTTCATTGAAAAATTGTAGGGGGCGCTGTTGAGGCATCTTGGCACATCAAAACACAAAAATCATATCAGACAACACAATTTGGGCCTTGTGATGGGTGTGCCAAGTTTCGTGAGTTTTCAAGTATGCCTTGCCCCTCAAAAACAACCTCGTGTTTTATGGCGAATGAGGCGGCGCCACGGTGACAGCGTATGACGAAACCTCAAAGGCTTCTGCTTTGATCATCATCAAGGTCTTGGGAGTATGTATTTGCAAAATTGAGGTGGTTCGGGGGAACCTGGTAGAAGAGGGACGTGAAAGAATGAAAAAAGTAACTTTCTGCCGCCAGTAGGTGGCGCTATGACGCTGATTCAAAATTTCTGTATAGATGTTTTCAGGGCTGGACAGTTATCATATGTGTGAAGTTTTGGAAAGATATGTCCACGTAGAGTCAAGTTACAGCTACTTTTGTCATCATGGCGAAACATCAAAGTTGGCCGCCACGCCAAGGTCACGCCCTTTGACGAAAACTCACAGTTTTCCATAGAAAGCATCATCAAGGCCTCATGGATAATTTCACCAAGTATGAGGTTGATGTGTTCAACTTTGGAGGAGATGTGCTTCAAAGTGTAAAACATGACAATTTCTACTACCAGTAGGGGCGCTATATTAATCACAAATTATTGACATATAGATCTCTTCAGAGCGGGACTGTCATCAATCCTGTGAAGTTTGGGGAAGATTGGAGCATGTATGTTGGAGTAATAAACTACTTCCTGCGTTATAATACTACTTCCTGTTTGTAACGAAGTTTGAGGTCCCGGCACGGTCACACGGTGTGACGAAAACACAAGCTTTTGATAACTTTTCGTCGTCAATTTATGTAGGTGGGACAGACCAAGTTTGAAGGTGATCGGATAAAATCTCTAGGAGGAGTTCGTTCATTTACGACCCCTGCAAATGGCCAAAAATGCATGAAACTTGCACATTCAATTCAAAATGGCCGACTTCCTGTTGAGTTAAGGGCATGGGCCCAGGAGGCTTTTTTGTACATCTTGGTGTGTTACATATGCCTACCAAGTTTCATACATGTAGGTTAAACCAACCTTGGGGGCTGTTTCGTTGAAAATGAGTAGGGGGCGCTGTTGAGCCATTTTTTTGCACAATATCACGAAACCCCAAAAATATCAAATTTTTCACCACTTCTGATGAGTCTGTGAAGTTTGGTGAGTTTTTGAATATGATAAAGCCCTCAAAAAGCCAATTCATTAGGCAGAAAAATAATAATTAAAGCTGCAAGCAGCGTTGAACGGGCCCTCGCACCCCACGCAACTCGGGGCCTGGCGCGGCCGCCACCGTCTCGCCAGAGGTCGACTGGCAGACGAGGTGCTGATTGTTCGCCTCCTTCGGACAGTGTAGGAACCAATGCGTTGCGACTTCCCGTCTCCACTGGGTGGCGCTATGACTCTGACTCCTGAGCGTCATGTGGGTGTGTTCATGCCAGGACTATTATCATACATGTGAAGTTTGGAGCAGATTCGACCATTAGATCCCATGTTATAGCAATATCGTGTTTCATGGTGAGACATCAAGTGTCGACGCCATGTCACAGCCACACCGTTCCATGCTGAGCAATTCTCTTAATATGTTTTGATCACACACTTGTGTAGATGGTACACACCAGTTTTAGAGTTAATTGATTCATTTCTGGAGGAGGAGATCATTAAAATACAACACGTGGAAAACGCCAAAAATGACTGTAAATTTAAAAATCGCCGACTTCCTGTCGGATGTGGCCTATATGTGCAAGAGGCTTTTTTGTGCGTCTGGACACGATACATGTGCATACTGATTTTCGTGTACGTCGGTGAAAGTTGTTATGGGGGACGCTGCACTTTAAGGGGCGTGGCCAAGCCATACGGCCACGCTTATTGATGAAAGTCATACTATACATTCAGGTCTGGACTGTTAACAAACATGTGAAGTTTGGTGAAGAATGGACAATGTATGCCAAAGTTATACTAATTTCGTGTTTTATGGCGAGACATCAAACTTCGCCGCCACCTGACGGCCAAACCGTTTCACGATGCAAAAATCTGCTTATAAGTTTTGATTACACCTTTGTCTAGATGGCACACAATGATTTTGAAGTTGTTCTGATGCATCCTGTAGGTGGAGTTCATTAAAATACAACACGTGGAAAACGCCAAAAATGACCATTAAATTCAAAATGGCCGACTTCCTGTTGGGTTTGGCCAATGGGTCCAAGAGCCTTTTTTGTGCGTCTGGATGTGATACATATGTGTACCAATTTTCATGCATGTCAGTGAAACGTGCCGCAGGGGCTGATGTTTAAAGGGCGTGGCCATGTCATTTAGCCACGCCCCTTATGAAATTAATATCATATGCTCAGGGCGAGACCAGTGACGTACATGTGAAGTTTCAGGCAGATTCGACCAAGTACACCAAAGTTAGAGCCACTTCATGGGTTTCGGCGAAACGTCAACCTTCGCCACTCCGTCACGGCGAAACCGTTTGACGAGACATTATGATCTTCACAATATAGCATGGCCAACATGTTAAGGCCTTTCTGACCAAATTTGAGTTGAATATGGTAAATGTGGTCAGAGCAGCACCTCAAAGTGTAAAACATGGTATTTCCTGTTGCCAGCAGGGGGCGCTATGACAATTACTGAATTTTTTGATGTAGACGTGTTCAGGGCGGGACTATTATCCATCATGTGAAGTTTGGTGCAGATAGGATCATCTACACCAAAGTTGTAGTAGTTGTAGTATAATTTCGTGTTTTTTGGCGAGATATCCAAATTGACCCTTCCGCAGCGACTGCGCCCTTTGACGTGACGAAGATCTTTTAATAACTTTTGATCCCACTGTAGTCGAGCACGCACAGGTAAATTTTTAAGTCAATCCGATAAAATCTGTAGGAGGAGTTCGCTCAAGTACAACGTGTGGAAATGGCCAAAAATGACCTTATTTTGAAAAAACAATTCAAAATGGCCGACTTCCTGTTTGGTTTAGGGTGTCGCTCCAAGAGGCTTTTTTGTGCGTCCCGGGATGATACATATGTGTACCAAATTTCATACGCCTAGGGCAAAGTTAAAGCAGGGGGCTTCGATTTTGAAAACTGTTAGGGGGCGCCATTGAGCCATTTTGCCACGCCCCTTTGTAACGACCATAAAATATCGAAATTTTCACCAGACGTGACGAGTGTGCAAATTTTCCTGACTTTTTGGGCATGTTCAGGCCCTCAAAAATGCGATCAAAGGTTTAAAAGAAAAATAATAAGAATAATTTTTATGATTTCAATAGGGCTCTCGCACGGTTCGTGCTCGGGCCCTAATTAAAGCTGCAAGCAGCGTTGAACGGGCCCTCGCACCCCACGCAACTCGGGGCCTGGCGCGGCCGCCACCGTCTCGCCAGAGGTCGACCAGCAGACGAGGCGCTGAATGTTCGCCTCCTTCGGTCAGTGTAGGAACCAATGCGTTGCGACTTCCCGTCTCCACTGGGTGGCGCTATGACTCTGACTCCTGAGCGTCATGTGGGTGTGTTCATGCTAGGACTATTATCATACATGTGAAGTTTGGAGTAGATTCGACCATTAGATCCCATGTTATAGCAATATCGTGTTTCATGGTGAGACATCAAGTGTCGACGCCATGTCACAGCCACACCGTTCCATGCTGAGCAATTCTCTTAATATGTTTTGATCACACACTTGTGTAGATGGTACACACCAGTTTTGGAGTTAATTGATTCATTTCTGGAGGAGGAGATCATTAAAATACAACACGTGGAAAACGCCAAAAATGACTGTAAATTTCAAAATGGCCAACTTCCTGTTGGGTGTGGCCTATCCGTGCAAGAGGCTTTTTTGTGCGTGTGGATGTTATACATGTGTCTACCAAGTTTCGTGCATATCAGTGAGACGTCCTATGGTGGTTATTTGTGTGAATGGGCGTGGCCAATCCATTTAGCCACGCCTATTAACGAAATTCATAACATATGTTCTGGGTTGGACTGTCAATATACCTGTGAAGTTTCACACAGATCTGACCAAGTACAGTGAAGTTATTGCCACTTCCTGTTTCATGGCGAGACGTCAAAATTCAACCTCCCACAACTGGTGTGCCCTTTAGATTCTGCGAGACCTTTTAATAACTTTTGATCAGGAAGTGTTCTAGATGGTAATCGGTAATTTTGAAGCCGTTCTGATGAATTCTGTAGGAGGAGTTCGTTAAAATACGATGCGTGCGCGACACCAAAAATGACCATGACATTCAAAATGGCCGACTTCCTATTGAATTTAGCCTAGAGGTCCAAGAGACTTTTTTGTTTGTCTGGGGGTGATGGAGATGTGTACCAATTTTTGTGCATATCGGTGAGACGTCCTATGGAGGTAATTCATATGAATGGGCGTGGCCAAGCCATATGGTTAATAACTTTTGATCACAAACTAGTCTAGTTGGTGCACAACAATTTTGAAGCCGTTCTGATTATTCCTGTAGGAGGAGTTCGTTAAAATACAACACGTGGAAAACGCCAAAAATGGCCGTTCAACGCCAAATATCTCACTTCCTGTTGGGTTTAGCCTATGTGTCCCTGTGACCTTTTTTGTGCGTCTCAGCATGATCTACATGCGTACCGATTTTTCGTGCAGATCCGTGAAACCTGCCGAGTAGGGTGCTCTTTAAGGGGCGTGGCCTAGCCATTTTGACCCGCCCACCTCCACGAACCCTAAAATACCTAAATTTACACCACGACTGATGCGCATGCCAAAATTGGCGTGTTTTGGAATATGTTCAGGCCTCCAAATAAGCGATTTACTTTTGTCGTAATAATAATAATTCCTGCAATTTCAATAGGGTCCTCGCACGGACGTGCTCGGGCCCTAATAACTCCTTCAGTTTCAATAGGGTCCTCGCACCGCTAGGTGCTCGGGCCCTAATTAAAGCTTCCTTTCCACTGAGGGATATGGTTTCAGCTTACAAACATAGACAGGAGGTTTGTGTCGCCATGACGTGTGGAGAGGTGCATGTCAGGCTAACTTTATAGAAAAAGATGTCTCAAATTTTCACTTTTAATAAAAATGATTACTTTGTGAAGATTAATTATGATTCATTTGTTAGCTGTCATTACTTACCTGAAATTAAATGTGTATCGAAAATAGTATCGTCTAATCCCGGTGTCCGCTTCTTTCTTGTCACAGCTGTTATCCACCTATGTCTTGTTAACGATACTGACTGGTTTCAAACAGCATCTTTGTCGGTGCTGCTTGTGTTTTGCCTTATAGTGTGGGTTGATCACTCTTCTGCTGATAAGTTAATTATTAAATTTTTCTGTCATGAATGGTAAAGTTAGCTAAGAAGATTGTTTTTTGTACCAGGCTGTAAACATGTTTATTTCTGCTGTAAAGGTAGGCATGTTAACATGGGGGTCTAAAGCGACTGACTTACTCTGGAGCCAGCTTCAAGTAGGCATTAGAGGAACTGCAGTTTTTGGCACTTCCTGTTGGCATCATTTTTCAGCCTCGAAGGTTGCCGCTTGGTGCTAATTAGCAGATGTGGTCATGGTTACATGGTGAATTAAGATGGTTAATGTCATGAGTGCAGCAAAGATGTTTTCCCCCCAAAAAGTGGGCACTATCATTTTTAGTATTCACTACTAAAGTACTAAAGTATGATAAGGACTATTTTCAGCCTTGGACAAATACATATTTTGTCATTGTAAAGAAGAAACGTGACATATTTCTTTATTATATGTGGCTCATTGATGTGTTTTTTGTTTGTTCTTGGACAACAATGGTGTGCTAATAGTGATCCTTTTGGTGGTGGTTGTGGTTTTCTTATAGGATTTGTTCACAGTCATAAACAAACGAACAAACAAACAAACAAACAAACAAAATATCACTAACCTTTAAATGTGACATGGTATTAAATGTTTAGAACATACAGGTAGAGATAATTTATGGTAATACATACAGCCCAGCTTGCATTCTGAGTCGTGCATTGCTGGTTTGGAGACACAGGAGGCTTTTAGAAATGATAATGTGTTTTCAGAGTGCGATATTTCATTCTATATTGCCCCTTTATTTTACTGACTATATAATCCTGACTCCTTTTCCTCTCATCCTCACAGATAACAGCTTTTGATGAGCTTCAGGCTGACTTCAAGGTTCCAATCGATCAGGGCAATCCACTCCATGCGGTAGGTTTGCTCTCCCGACTCATTTTCACTCATCAGAAACATTTTCATTCTATTATTCTCTTATTTGTCATGTGAGTTGTAGTTGTTGGCACATATGGAAAAGCTTTAAATCAATTTGCTAAGTGACACAGAGGATTTTCTGTCTCCTTTTCTACTCTGTCTTTGTCGTTTCTCCAATCATTTTGAATCAAGAAGGTAGCAACATAGTTTTGTGCCCCCTGCTCCCCTCCCTTCCTGGCTCAAAAGCAGACTCCTAAAACAGGACAAATCAGGCCAAAGCATCAAGTGTAAAGGATCATGGTTTAGGGGCAATTCTTGAATCCAAATGTAGTTAATAAAATAAAAGCAATGAGCCAAGACCAAAGATAAACATGCAATTGACAGTTGGTTACCAGGCCTGTGTCTAACTTTCTATTAAAACCCCATAGTTCAAGCTAGGATTTTGATATAGTCTAGTCTAGTCTCAGTTCAGGACAAAATGCCCATAGAACTGCCAACTTTCTGGCCAACTATTTGCACAGTCAGGGATGTTCACCAACATACCCATGCACAGACATTTTGGGGGGTCATGTCTGCAAGCAAAAAAAGGGACACTTCTCTCATAATTATTTTAAAAATAAAGTTATATACAGTCAAACATTTTGCTTAGTTACATATTTATTTTGCTACCCATATAGTGATGTAGAGAGTCATTTTGTTTAAACATTGCAAAGGACACATATGAAGTAGGGGGAGTCTGGGGAATCTTTGAGCCTCACACCAGCCAAACACCTTATTTTCTGCATTCTGCTGCATTATTCTGCATCAATTTATGCTGGAAATTCAGGTGGCAGGTGACAAATCCAAATAAAAACAAAATAGAATATAATGCAGTAAGACTCTCAGGCATTCTGTACTGATATTTATTCTCCTATAGATCAACCTGTCCTATTTCATGTTGTCTTCTGAGTGAACACTTTTATTTTACTGTGTATAAATGAGGGACTGTGTTCTGTAGTGAGGTTTAAATGGTTCTGGATGTACAGAGTAGAAGCTGCTCTGACACACCCACATACTGAGTTCTTCAAAATGAAGTTAACAGAGTGCTGAAGAGAAAAGAGTCTTTTTTATTGGGGTAGTTTGATTAATTTACATCAAATTAAGCTTTTTACAAACATTTTTTTTTAACCTGCGATCCAGCTAAATTCTTTATTTCCTGTTGGTTCAGAAATAGAATTAAAGTCATGTTTTTTAAATTAAATACACCCAATACACAATACAAGAATTTGTAAACAATGAAGTTTGTGTCTATGAGAAAGCAACTGTGATTTCATTTAATAGTCATGTACTAAAACTTAAAATTATCCTCTAAATAAGCTTTAAATATTCATAAAGAATCTCAGAGAACAGACGCCTGCAGCACAAGGCACGTGCAGCACCAAATCGCAATTGAGATTTATTTAAATGAATTATCGGAGCAAAGGCCTGGGAGATCTAAACATTATTTCGGGTTTGTTTTTTAAAGACATGCAGTAGTGAGAAAGCAATTTGGCATCTGTCTCTGCTCGCACTAGGCAGTTGGTGAATCCGAATCAGCCAGAGAGTTGGAGGGAGACAGTGTGATCATACAGCAGACTAGCTTACTTGTTGTTAAGCTTAATAATGGGTTATTGCCTATGTTAGGCTAGCTGTATTGAGATGTAGTTTAATCTCACAACAGCTACAAACAATATCGAGGCTGAGGGCAAACACTATCATTACCTGGCTGTCCATGAAGGCAAGTCACGGAGACATGATGCTGATCTGCAGGGCACTCAGTTGAAGTGCGTTAACTGTGGTGACTGTGACAAGGGAAGTTGATCTGGGAGGGGCAGGGGCTCTTGCTATCTGGCAGGACTAAAACTCAAATGCGGCTGTCAGGTGTTACAACATGCTTTTAATGGAGAATTGATGCCATGGGCCAAATTTAAAAACTAACATATTACCTTGTAAAAGCAATGTCTTGCAAAAAAGGGCACTTATCTAGACAGAGGGCAAAAGGGCACGTGCTTGGGCACCACCTGGGGTCCATCTGTGCACGTGCCTGCTCACCAAGCTACAGAACTTATTTTATCAAGAACCCATATTAAGATTGAACCCGAAATCTGTCAAGGGAAGCATGGGTTCAGTCAGTTTTCCAGTAAGCCTACAAAAATATGTCATTGTTAGACTTTATTATGGATGTACCAGCCTCAGAATTATGTTAATCAAATTAGATCTGGCTGTTAAATACAGATATTTAACAATTATTCTTTTTCATATTAAAGTTTGAACAGACTTTTGAACAGTGTGACAGTGACATTGATGTAATACAGTAAACAAGCTGCACTGACGACGGATTTCAAGTGTGCGACAGCATTTTCTGTTGACACTAGATATCAAACAAAAGCCAGAGACTGTGTCGTATTATGTATCTGTGAACTGTAAATTCACCACTTCTAAGAGAGAAGATGATGTTATTTCAGAGCCTTATGGGGCAAAGGCATTCCTCGTCTGTGCAGCTGCATCACGTCCACAGCTTCTTGTAAGAAAGAGTAGTGAGATTCAAAAGCAAAGTCACTCTGCAGCAAAGTCTGGGGATCAGAATGTTCTCAGAAGTACACTGCACAGCATACTGACCAAAAAAAACAAAAAAAGCAACTGCTCGAAATGAAGCATTCTCAGTCAACTTAGTCTAAGTCTCCAACTGAGAGCTGCTCTAAGGCTTTAATACACTGTGTGATAGTATTTTGCAGGTTCACACTAGGGCTGAGCAATACATTGATTATACTTGATGTATTGCAACTTTGACTTTTCCCATGTTGGAAGTAAAAATGTTAATACAGACTCAAGTAAAAAAACAGAATAAAAGGGACTCATTGTATGGAGAATGAAATGGAGGTAGGCAGGGATGGTAGGCTGAGGCAGAAGGCAGAGTGTTGGGTAAGGCAAGGGTTGGCATGTGGTAGGTGAGTGGCAGGGGGAATTGCAGACGGAGAGCAGGCGGGCAATTGAAGAGGCAGACTGGTGAGATTGATCCTGGAGCAGAGCAGAACAGGACTAAGCAGGGCAAAAAAAAAAACAACACTCAAGGAGAATGCGCACAAAAAAACTTGAATACAAATAGCTGTCTTGTGTAACTGCCACTATGGCTGAATGAACAATCTGGCAATGAGTGAATGAAAGACCTAGGGTAAGATATACTGGAGCATAATGAGCTTGATGAGAGGCATGTGTAAATGATCAACAGTAATCAGGCGCCAGGAGAGAGCAGAGGAGCACCATGCCCACAGACATCGGCTGTGTTTAGTTGTCCAACACGCCCTTGTTGACTCCCCCGAGGGCAATCCCCTCTGCCATCACAAGTGTCATTGTCTGAAAAACTAAAGTGACCTTAGTGAGAACGACCCTTGGAAGGCTGAGGGTAAGAGTGACCGATGGGCACTCCAGAGCATTGTATTACCCACAGTGCATTGCAGTTATGCAATGGCAAATACATCCATAGTTATGCGGCAGTAATGTATGTAAAACTTTGGTTGCACCACTGAAGAAAGAGAGGATGAATAAATAAAACAAAAATATACCCACAAGCGGCGACTCCAGGGATCAAGCCAGCATGGATTCTTGAAACTTGAAAGATGAGTTGGATCAAGACTTTTGACCGGTAGGTTTGGGCAAGTTACTCTCGAAATGTAATCTAGTACATACATATATTACCTTTATTTGAAAGCAATGTTACTTTACAATATTACGTACTTATTACACTACTTTTGCATTACTTTGACCAAAATGAGTTCAGAGGAACTAATTTTCATTTTAAATGGATGAGGTCATGTTGTTTCACAGCAGGTAATCAAAGCACAGAAGCTCCAGTTTATTACAGTTCATTTCAAATGCAGTGCTACACAGTTCTGACCCATTCATGCATTCACGTTGTTGAGAGAAAGTGTCTTTTATTTTCTTCACACAGATTATGATGTACAGAGCTCTGGGTCCGTTCTTCCTTGCCTTAACCAACAACAACAGCGAGTCAGGGCACGAAGTCTGACAACCTGTCTCTCCCTGACCCAGTCTTTTAAGCGTTACAGTTCAGTTAAATGTGCACGCAATGAAGAATAGCAGACTTTCCGCTGCGGTTAGACTTCCTCTTCTATCTTTCCACTTCACCTTACACCTACATCTGCAAGACAGAGTTCAAACAGGGACACACTTGCCACAAAGTGTGACGTCAGTAGGTCAGCTGTCGGTGATCATGCAAAACAATCTGTCATTCTCAGCATATTCTCAATATAGTAATTTCTAATCTACTTTTTCAGACACAGTAAATTTCCAGTCTACAATAGCCTCATATCTTCTGCTTTTCATCTGCTTAGAAGATAGGTACAACGATCAATATATAACCTTTTTATAATAATCCAACAACGTGTAGTGGTTACCACTCTGTATTGAAATTTAAAAAAAAAAAAGATGAACAATTAAATAGGCAAGACCTTGTTAAATAAATGAATAGCCTCAGACACATGGAGGGTCAGGCAGACGATCAAAGTCTAATAAATATGAGGTATGGATAAATATTTCTGGGCCTATTATATGAAACACAATAAATGAGGTTAGCACAACAAACACAATGGTGTGCAAGTCAGTTACTATGAATATATCGGAGCTGGAAGACATATCTGCGGGTTCCTTGTGTGCTGATCAGCCACAGCAGCACCGGAGAGAGTTATGCAAAAGAATGAGTCTTGACCAGAGCGCCTCTCTCAAAATTTCTCACAGTGAAGAGCAGTGGCGGCTGCTGGTCTTTCAAAGAGGGGAAGCTCATTGTCAGCTTACATCATAAAATTTGTCAATTTATTTATACGTAAATTCTGCCCTCCGTTCAATCAGTCATACTGTTTAACAGTATGACTGATTGAACGATCTAACGAAATTATATTAAACTCCAACAAGGAAATGTTGAAACTATGTTAAACTGAAACAAGGAAATACTATGAGTGTGTTTTATTTACAGTGTAAGAAATGAACAAGTAATTTCGCCATGCATATACCAACAAATGGGTTTCAGTTTGTCTTTCGACTTCACCTGCAAAATCCGCGATGGGACTGAGCTGAGCTGTCAAGTGACGGTGTATATCTCAAAATAGCTGTAAATCAAAACGGGATTCAGCCTTTCGACTGATCCTCTAATCATCATGCGGAAGCTCAGCGTCCAGTCCAGCCAAGGCCCGCCCACAGCTCCATTCACCCCCAGAGACGCTGAGCGTCCGGGGGCGGGACAAAATCGTGGCATTTATCCAATGACCGTCGAGTTTCGAGGCAATGAAAAAAACTGTTCCATGCAGTCCCATTTAAGTGCATGGACGCTCAGCTTCTACGGGGAAATGCATTGACTGTAGTCAATGAAATGTTAACACAACCGTACATATTTGACCATTTAATTTTTGACATTTTAGGGGCAGCTGAGCTTCCCTTGCATTCTTAGAGAAATCGCCTCTGGTGAAGAGGCAGGCAAATATGTTCTACTTTATCATTCAAACTCAAACTTGCCACAGCAGCAATCAGGAGACGCTGTGAATAAAAAAGTACATTAGCGTTGCCCAGCATGGAAGAGCTGCCCCTGGTGAAGTTGTTTTAGGATTTGTTCCAGCCCTCTAAATCCCTTTCCCTTGAGTCTTTTTGGCTTTTACTAACACAGCTGGCTCTCAATAATGCTTGATAGTACAGTACAGCACAAGCAATCAGTTTGGAGGTGACTTTGACTCAAGAGCCCTGGACTGTATAACTTCTTTTGATTATTGACTTTCACAGATGAAAGAAGCGGGGAAAGTTGGAGAAGGAGAGATTGATTAAAAAACTGCAAACTGGGTGAAAGAGGAGAGTAAGGGACTGAGACAGACTAACAGAGGGAGAGATGGTTTAATGAGGATTCCTTCAAAAAAAGAATCTTGAAAGAAATTTTCAAGATTCTGAAAACAGTGCATCAGACCAGCTTTCCCCACTCAGTACCGCTCTCATATATTATGTCTTATTTGCATATCATTATACAAACCCATCCCTCTTCTTTGCATCCTGCTTCTTACATAAAATGTGTCACTGCTTGATGATTCCAATTGAAAATGTGGCCCTAAACTGCAAAATTTCTTTTTCAAGAGATTACTCAAATACAGTGCTCTCAGTGTTGGAGCAGCTCTTTACATTTTTATGACAGGTTGAAGTTATTGTCTTAGTTTTCTGCTGGGTTCCCTAAAAACACCACATTTTATGGATTTAAAAAAAAAGATAATCATTGATAGAATGTTTTTATGCCTTAGTAACTGAACTTGACATGAGACATGAATCAACCACACATTTACAGGAATAGTTCAACAATTAACATGCTAATTTCTTCCTATCCTAAAGTAATATGAGAAAATCAATATCAGTATGTTGTCTGTGCATTACATATGGTGCTAGACCATGCAGGGCATTAAGCTGAACTTGGCATGAAGGCTAGCAGGAGGCAGAGGCTGCAATTGACTCAACCTAAACAATCATTTTTATGTCTGTTTGTGTGTAGATTAAACACCAAGATACATGTCAGTAGCTGTAGAGGTGTTTTTATTTTCATTTTTGGTGTAGGGCATGACAAGCTTGTAAGGCTAAGCATGTCCTGACTGCAGCTCTGTACTAAATACTTACTCATGACATTTATGTCAATCTCCATCATCTAACTCTCTAAAAACACATCAACACATCCTAAAACACATCAGGTTTTTATTGTTCAGCTGTCTGTGAGAGAGATCTAATGCGTAGTTTTCCTGTAAACAAACAAAATTCATGTTTACATTCAGTGTTACTCAGAAAACAAATGTAGTTTTATGGATGAAAGTGATGGGACATATATATACATATATATGGGACAGGCCTTTAATTCCTTGCACACAAAACTGTTGCTCATCAGAAATTGGGAAATACAATCAAATTGTTTATTTAAATCAGTATGATTATTACTAGTTTAAAAATTAGGCTTCAAGTAATATATCAATTATGAATCATTCATTTGATCTAGCTCTGATAGAAAGTCATCAGAAAGAGAGAGAATTATGGCACTTGAAGATTACGGCACCCGGCATACTGACACAGCACCACTTTATCCTGTTGAAACAATACTCACAACTTGAAATCATTTTTATGAAAAACCCTTTGGATTCTTTTCAACTAAGGACCCCTATGGACTAAAGGAATATGAATAACTTACAGGGTAATGAGGAATGCTCACATGATTTGAGGTAGCCAGCAACCCTGTTTTATACATCCAAAGAACTCCTATAATAATATTGGCAACTGTTTGGCAACCTGACCAATGGAGACAGGTGTGTATAGCCACACTGGACTAGTAAAAGTGGTTGGGTGTTTAATTAGGACTAGGCTCTTAATTGATGTTTTAGGGTATGTTAATTTTTTAGTTTTTGAGATATGCAAATTTTTATGAGCAGAGTGCAAAGCCATTTTGATGGTTTCATCTGTAGTAGAAATATTTCCCTGGTGCCAATATTGGTATGTTTTGGTATTTCATATCCCTAAAATCTGTATAACCTAAAAGCTAAAAGATTTTGTAAGTCAATAAATCATAATTATTGATAATCATAAATCATCATTAAAAAAAATACAACAGAGGTTCCTATCAACCTGCTTCTCTGTGGTGTCACCCCATGTTTCCGCTTGTAGGGTAACGTAATGATGTCATTGTGGTGGACAACATGGCTGCAGGTGGAAGTCTTAGCACTGTGTTACAAAAAGAATGAATGCTTAAGCTCTTGTAATTTTTTTTTTTTTTTTCTTTCAGATCAATTTTAATCACCATCATGAAAACCTTTTTTTTGGTTTGTTTTTTGTTTTTAATTAATTATTATTCACTGATCAACAAACATCAAATTTGGTGTATCAGGTTGAGGCTAATTGACAGCTAATTCCTGGGTTGCTTTTTGTTGCCTGTCCACCCCTGCGGATATAAAAGGATGCAAACAGAGCACTCACACAACAAACACACAGTATGCGCACAAACACTTGCATGGAACTTCTGTTAAGGCCAAAACACACCCGTGCCACAGCCGTGCAGTGCGTCATGTTATGCGTGTCAAGTGCCGCCCCTAGTACACACAGGATGTGTTGCATTGCAGCTCATCAACAGACGACCATGCAAAGTTATCACTACTTTTACTGAAAGATCTGTACTTCTTTAAATTCCAGGGGTGGTGAGGCTGGAAATAGGATAGTGGCGTAATGTGCCACTGTGTCCAGGAGTGCCAGCGCTCATCTTGTTGTCGCTAGTGTGGGGTTGTACACTGAACATGATAGGGGCGTATTTTTTTAAGCGCAGCTTTAGCCGCAGGTGTTTTCGGTTTTGAAAGGTCACCACCCTTGCACCGTATGTCAGATTGACTTGAAACTCGACACACATGGTCTCATTTGTACCAAACTTTCTGTAGATCATCATGGGATGAAGCTTTTCAAAAGTAAATACTTTTTGATATGTCATTGCCTTTTGATGATATTGACCAATGAACTTTAGAGGTGGCATGGGTGGCTCAGCGCATTAATGGAGTTTACTCCTTAACTGTTGAGCCAATCTTCACAAAACTTCTAGGAAATGTCAACAGAAGTAATTGAATCATACCCTGAAAGTTTGGCTCAAATCGACCAATAGGGGGCTGTTAAGGTTTATACTGGAGTGCACAGTCCTCTACTGCGTACGGAGGATAAGCAGAACATACTCGGATCATCTTTAGCCTCTTGGCATATTTATTTAACGATAAAGTGCAAACTGGCATGGATGGTTATGGATGCTCACTGGGAGCATGGTGACGTCATGTCCTGTACGTACCGTAAATCTTATACAATACAGCAGTGCAGTACATCAGTCTACCATAATACAGGGAGTAAGGGCGCCTTCAAATTACAACACTTAACACGCCCACTCGCTCTTAGCTCTCTGGGTTATCTGAAAATAAAATACAAAACATAATAACATGGTTTCCCTTTAGCCATGTAAACAAAAACACTCTGCATATCTAAGTGCCAAACAAATCCTGAGCAAATTTCTTTAGTTTTAGCTTGGTGGCTGGCTTTGTCATCACATCAGCAATCATTTGCCCTATAAATTACCCTTCCACTGTTTACAGTTTCTCTTATGAAATGGTACTTAATGTCAATGTGCTTGCACCTTTGCCTGTTTACTGGGTTTTTGGCTAGTGCTAGAGTACCTTGATTGTCTTCGTACATCTTTGTTTGTGCATGTTGATATGTGTCTATACCCTTGAGTAGTTGCTCTAAGTACATACATTCCTGTATAGCTGATGCTAAGGATATGTATTCTGCCTCGCAAGTAGACAGTGCTACTGTTGCTTGTTTTCTTGTCTTCCATGAGATCAGAGAACTTCCCTTACTCAGACTGGCACAATATCCTGATGTACTACGCCTGTCTGTTGCGTCTGATGCCCAGTCAGCATCACTATAAACTTTGAGGCCTAGTTTCTCTGTCTCACTCCTTTTGAAGCATAACTCCTGTTCTGCTGTACCTCTGAGGTATCTGAGAACATGTTTTACTGTGTTCCAGTGTTCTTCTGAAGGTTCAGCAAAGTGCTGAGATAGTTTACTGACCACAAAAGTGATATCTGGTCTAGTGCATATGGATAAGTAAATTAAACTTCCCACTGCCTCTCTGTACTTTCTTGGCTCTTTCATCTTTTCAGCATCTTCTATGTACTCTAGGTTTGGCTCACATGGAGTCTCTCTGGACCTGCAATCCTGCATTCCAAATCTCACATATTTCTTCTGTAACATTTTAACTTGACCATTTGTTTGGTTAAAATCTATCCCCAGAAAATGCTTCAATTTTCCCAGATATTCCATTTTAAACCTTTCAGTGAGCATCATCTTTACACTGTTGAGTGCACCCTCGTTGCTAGCTGCAATGATAAGATCTTCAACCCATACAAGTAATATCACCTTTTCGTAATGTTTTTCCTTTGTATACACAAAGTGATCTGCAGGATTCTGTACAAAACCATTCTCAGTTAGATATGTATGTAACATAGCATTCCAATTTCTGCCTGACTGCTTTAGGCCATAGAGAGACTTTTGCAACTTGCATACTAGCTTTTCATCTGTTTCTGACTTTTTCTCATAACCTTCTGGTTGCTCTATATAGAGCTCACAGTCAATTGTGCTGACGTCTCATGTCTAATCCTATTCTTGGTCAACAGTGCCTGGAAGTTTTGGCCTGTAAACTCAGTGCCATTATCTGAGCGAGTACACTTGACCTCTCCGTAAGCTGCTATGTCTGCTAAGAACCTTTCGGTAGCCTGCACAGCATCACTTTTTGACTTTAGAAAATACACCAACATGGTACCCGAGTAGTCATCTGTAAAAGACTGTGCGTATTTGTGTCCTTCTATGCTTGTTGTTAGCATGTGACCAGCGAAATCAGTGTGAACCAATTCTAAGGGTTCCTTAGCCTTTGTGTCTGGCTCCCTGTTTCACGTCTGGGTGAATTTTCCCACACTTCACACAACTGATTTGGCCTGGCTGCACTTCCTTTTATCTCCATGCCTTTCACTACACCTTGTAACTTTTGCACATCTTCATAATTACAATGACCCAAAATCTCATGCCAAATTTGCATGTCATGACATTGTTTACATTGGTCGACATTCAACTGAACAGTTGGCAAGTAATACAAATTTCCACTCTCATGGATGTCAAACCTGCTACCATCCTTGGTAACCATGCGACTGTCTCCTTTTTTGAAGGTGATTGTCACTCCTCCATTTGTTGCTCTTGCCACTGAAAAGATGTCATGTGGGTATGAAGGCATGTACAGTGCATCCCGTTGCTGTGCTCTGTGCTGTCGTCCAGCGCTGTCTAGTAGATTTATCATCACCGTTCCCCTTTGCTGTGCCATTCCACTGCATTGGGTGCCGTCAGCTAACTCCACTGAATGGGTCTCCGGCTGGAAAGTGTCATCAAAGCTGTTAAGCATTGTAATTTGATGGCGCCCTTACTCCCTGTATTATGGTAGACTGATATACTGCACTGCTGTATATCATTGTACAAGATTTACGGTACGTACAGGACATAACGTCACCACACTCCCAGTGAGCGCCAGCTGTTCTGTGTTAGCCTCGGTGATGAGATGACACCATAACAATCCATACCAGTTTGCACTTTATTCTTAAATAAATATGCTAAGAGGCTAAAGATGATTTTCCTATGTCATTCACGATGTGGGATGTTGCTCCTCCATCCACCATGGTGCCTTTCATTGTTACGTTGTCTGGTGGTCTCTCATTCTTTGTGTGTTTGGCCTTGAAGAGATGATCTTGGTTGCCCTTTTCTTCCTCTACAACCTTTCTGGCGCCATCTTGTCCTCCCTTTTTCTTGCACAGGGATTCTTGGTGTGTATTATTTTTGCAGTAACTGCACCACACTTTTCTGTAACACTTTCTTGCCTTGTGACTTTTTATTCCACACCTGTAGCATGTCACATTGGCATCTTCATCTTTTCTGTTGCCAGCATGTGCTTTGGTGGGACCTCTGCCTTGTCTCACGTGTCTTCACATTATCTGTAGACTCTGCCTTATTCATTTTCTCTGCCTCTTCATAGACTTGCAGTCTTCTTTTGAAGTCTGCCAACGTAACATTATCTTCGTTTTGCGTTGCATGGACAGCTAGAGGTTTGAAAGATTCTGGGAGCCCACCAAATATCATGGCAACAGTTAGTCCATCACTCATGGCTTTGCTTGCATCTCTCATAGCCATAATGATGTTCTCTGCCCTTATGAGGTAGTCAGTAACACTCTCATTGTCTGCCATGTGTAGCTTGGTCAGCAACTTGTACAGGTTTATTATCCTTGGCTTACTTTTTCCAGAATAATGTTCTTTCAGTATTTGCAGGGCTTTTCTGCCATCATCAGCTGCTTCATACCTTATCAGTGACAAGCTTTTATCATCTATCAGTCTGATTAGCTCAGCATAGCAGTCTGCATTTTTCTTTCTAGCTTCAGCTTGCTGTTGTTCATTACCGCCACTTGGCTCATTTAGATTAGTGTCTTTCAGCTTCAGAATATGTAAGTGGCCAAGGAACCTTGTTTCCAAGAGGTCATACTTATCTTCATATCCGTCGAAGAGAAGCTGGGGTGCCAGGGCTCCTATTGCTCTGCTTGCCATTCTGTCCTTTATTGTGGCCTTTGTCTTTGCTAAACTAGCATGTTAGCTTCACTGACTTTCGCGTTATACGTCACGCAAAACTTCTTCCGAGATTTTATTGTTCACTTATCTTCAAGCTGGTTCACTCACAAAGTCCATAGAGGCTCTGTGTAATACTTCACGTTATACTCACTGCATGAAAAGTGGGATTTTCATCCCCGTAAATGCCCAGAAATCTCACTAATTTTCGGCAGTTAACGACAATTTACAGCCTGTGAACGTCGCATTCGCCTGTGTCACAAATTGTCGAAAATGAACCATGGCGTATGTGGAGAGCCCCCGCGAGGTGCTAAGAGCTCGAATTAGCATATGAATAGCAGCGAAACCACGTCTGGCTTGAATTTCCTCACTCCAGTATTGGATGAAACCACTACTTTTAAACAAGAGAGATCACTCGTGATTGGTTAGTAGATCTGTCGCTATTGGTCACCCTGGGTCATTATAAAGGTAAACCCCTCTCTTCCAATAATAAAATAAAATTATAAAAAAATTAAATACATAATAATAAAATTATTATAAAATTATTATTATTATTATTATTATTATTATTATTATTGTTGTTATTATTATTATGTTATGCTATTATGTTGTATATTCATGTCATTGTTATCCTATGGGCTACACTATTATTACCATCAAGGACATGGATGAATTTATTGAGGAAAGGAAAATTTGCGAGGAACATTCAAAAAAAGAGCTTTATTGATACGCAAACACACAACAATGTACAAAAAAGAAGGAGCTGCCAACAACAAATCAAAATCCTACAGCGCCGTCAAGTGTCTATTTGCCGCCTCGGCAAGAGAGGGAAGGAGGGTTGATATCTCATAATCAGCCAGAGACATTTGTGCGAAACTTGGCTTGCATCATCTAGGGTCATGTCTCAGTTGATGCACAAAATTTGAAAATGATTGCTTAAAGCTGGGGTTGGTAATGTTGGAAAGCTAGCAAGAGAGCTAGTAAGATTTGAAAATAGCACCTCCTCCTGCCTCCTCTAAATTCCATCCCCCTCCTCCCCCTCCCGTCAGTGTGCCCCTCGAAGCCACGCCCCCACACACTGGCACGCGCACAGTACGAAATGAGAATCGTCAGAGAGGAGAAGAGAACCAGCGAGCTAACCTGTGAGCCAGCTATTTCGGATTATTTTGGAAACAACCAAACAGACTCATTTATCTGTAAGTAAACAATGTTATTACTATTATTATTATTATTATTATGTCTTTGTTTGTTTTATAGCATAGCAGTCTGTGTAGACCCAGGTCTGAATCTGCTGAATGTCCCTAAAGATCCGCCTGGATTCAGAAGCATCAGCTAAAATACATTGTAATAATTGTTACGTGTTTTTCCTGACAAACGTGTATTTTGTGTTTTTATTAGTCACATAGCATATCTGCCTACCGTTAACTCAGTTTTGCACTGACAGTTATGCAGATTTGGCTATAAAAATTAGTTTGCCAGCTATGCTGTTAGGCTAACAATATCTCTGTTGTTTGCTTGTTTACACGATGAGAGCACTGGCTCAGACCCGAGCCACAGTCCAGACCCGAGCTACAGTCCGCAACCGAGCACGTCTTCAGCTCCAAGGGGACGCGGTCGTGCTAGAGCCAGGGGAGGCCGTGCTAGGGGGAGTGCAAGGGGCAGAGGCCGAGGAACTCGAGGTCAAGGACGTGGAGCAAGCCGGACTGCGACTGGAGAGCTTTTACAAGATGAGGATATCTGCAAGCTCAAAGAATTGCAGATGAGCATGTAGGTTTTCTGAAATATCATTTTTTTTCTGATCTCAACATTATCAAGAATTGTAAACAATGACCTGCCATTTACTGTGAACACAACATTTAGAGTTTGTCATTCATTTTTTACAGGCTAGAATTGAACGACTGAGCTTGGAAGAATCCCATCAGTTGCTTCAGATCTGCCTGACAAGGGACCCAAGCCTCATGTTTGATATCCTGCAGATGTCAGTATCAGGAGATGCTCCTCCACCAGGCCCCCCAGCTCCAGGTTTCCTTACTTGGTGTGTGTGCAGGAAGTGCCGTGAGATGCCCACAGATCTGGAAAAAAAGTGCTGTGGGCAACAACCTGCTTCCTGCATTTCCATGCTGCCTCACCTGGAACTCTACATGCTATAGGAAGGGGTCTTGCGACTGGCTCGCAGGATATGGAATGATGTCCGGGCTGAGGAAGATCTTCCAGACCCCAGGGAGAGCAACAAACAGTTCCGCCATGCAGCATACTGTCAATATGTTGTGTGGCAATATGGGGCACTGGGTGCTGGGCACAGAGTAGTAATCCCTAGTTGCTGTGTCTGGAAAATAAGAGACCGCTATCCAGATCCCCATGGACAGTATAAAGGTTTTGTCCCCAGTAGAGTCTAACACAGCATAAGATCTACACTGAAGCCCTGCCATTTATACTGTATTGTACTTTACCAATTCCTTTTTAAAATCTGCACTAAGGTTTACATTATATAAATAACAAAGTTGTTTATATTTTTACTTTTATTTATATTTGCTTGTTTGATTTTCTATATTTTGTGATTTTTCATTAAAAATTTGAAAATAATGAATGCCTTTCATTTCACTATTTCTGAAAAACAAGAAATACATTTTCTCACCACCACATTAAAAATATGTGATTACAGCAGAATAACTACAACACACTTTGTACAACCCTTTTATTGTTGCATAAATATGTACATTGTCAATATGAGTCCACATATGGGAAAAGGTGCTTTCATGTAAAAGGTGTTTCAAGGGAAGGCAGACGGGTCAGGCGATGATATGAGGAGGATCAGTCATCTTTGGTGTTTGTCAGCTGTGGTGATCTGCTCCTTTGGTAGTGATTTGCTTTTAGGAAGAATATCACAGTTACACATCTGACAATAATCAATAATTTTTTTTGAGACAATCAATGAATAAGAATACTTAGAGCTTTTCCCATTTTTTGGGTACATAACTATGATGGAACTTCTTCATCAAACTACAATATTGTAAGAAAACTCACCCAGGCCTCTGCTTAGTTGAGTCTGTAAAAGCTCCTGTGTGGATGTGTTATCCACAAAAAGAATACAATTATCAAGTAAAAATATATCTTCACTTGACGCAGAAACTTACGTGGAGTTCAATCATATCATTGAATTCATCCGCATCAACAACAATGTTTAGGTCCAGTGACGGCATGCTAAAAAAGAAAAACACACAAAAAACAGAGTAAATATTGCACCATCATATGTTGCTGAAATAATGCACAGACTATGAATTGGACCTTGTGTGCTTCTTCCTCCCTTGTCACAAACTGGGCCCCGTGGCCGTGACAAAGGAGGGAGATGCACACAGGGTCCGAAACGCAAAAATAACAACCTAAACTAAGCATGGTGAGTGTCATCTGTAAGATCAGTAATGTAAGTGGGTGCATGGGTGGAAGAGTGTGTGTGTGGGGTGTTGGAGAGTCTAAAACGTGTCACAATCACATACCTTGCATCCAATTGCTGCAGAACTGTCTCCTCTGGGCAGCTAACATCCAAATCCTGAACCCCAGCTACTGAGAAGTCATCATCTCTGTGAAGATTACAAAATCAGAGAATACAGTCAGTGCAACATCAACATCCATTCTTTACCCTTCTTTCGTAGAGAACGAAACACAGATCTGTTTATATGTTGAAATACAAGTCTTGTGTTTTGACCTCCTAAAGTAAAGGACAGTTCTTATCCTCAGGCCATCATATTTCTCAAAAGATCCAACATTTACTCAATGTCTGTATAATGATATGGCAGACATCACTGATAACACATATTGTTGTACAATAATGTTTTTTTTTTCTGAAGGACCTCAAGTAGCACTGTGAGGCACATAAAACAGAAAAAGCTAGATATGAAAGACAGATATTTATAGCCCACCAAAGACAACGTTGGTCAAATTCATATTTGCAGCAGCAAGTTGAACTCACCGGTCGGACAGAGACTCAGAAACAATAGTTCAAACTGGCGGGGGAGGAGGTCTCATCATTCCGTGTTTAGACGGCGTCGAGGTTGATGGATCCTTCTCATAGCTATGAAAACATAAATAAGCTACATCAGCACTGCAGTTGTAATATAACAGCAAATATATGTACGTCTTTTTTAATCACAATAACAATGCAGACACTGACGACTACGATAGAGTAATATCTTACAAATGTAATGTACTATAATCTATTCAATACTAGCGTCACGGATCCGTTTTAAAACTCATAGAGATAATAGGCTAATACAAGCTACCAAAGTGGCTACGTTAGCAAAAGTTACATATTTCATGAAAATAACAAATCGTCCCCGAAGCAAAACAAATAATTACCTGTCCAACAGAAAGAGAGCGACCTCGGCATCACTTTTCAGCCCCTTCAGATCCCTCAGTTGTCTCCACCGCTGAAAAGCTACACCAATGTTTACTCATGTTTGCCCTCTGGCTTTATCCAAAGCTTTTTTATTTGCAGCCTTCTCATCCTCCGGCTTTCTCTTCCTTGGCTTTTTCTGTGGAGCAGCCGTTACAAGTAACCGTGGAATCGGTACTTTGGGCTGTATTTGCTCCGCCATTGCTCAAAAATGAACCTTCTTCTGTAACTCGGTAGATCCGCAGCAAGAAGTGTGCTGAGTTTTCCGGCAACAGCGGCACATGAGGACGAGAGCACCGTGAACGCGCGCAGTGGGTAGGGGAGGGGGGGCGGGTGCAGAACTAGACCTGAAGGAATCTGATTGGATTTTGCCCTTCGGACCGAGGTGCACTGATTGGTCGAAGTTTTCTCAGTCCTGCAGCTGCTACAGCGGTCAGATTTTTTCCGCTCCTTTTTCTAAAGACATAGTGTATTGATTCCTTTGACAATATAAGGACCATTTCACCCAGTATAACAGAACGTGCTTCTGAACAAGATTACCAACCCCAGCTTTAAAGGGGGACGTGACTTACTAAAATAAACTGAAATTTCAAGACATTTCACATTCCATACTTCAAATATCACAATAAAACACCAGTGTGCCCCACACAGCTGATATTTTTTTCAGCACATCTATTGAATTGTGACAAAACGATTCAGAAGTTTAACGGTTATCTCACAGTGATATTCATTATTTTGTTGTAATTTGTACCAATGAAGGAACAACTGGAACAAATGTGGAAGGTGATGTCCAAAGTGGTAATAGTAGCACAAGGGGCTGTGACCCCCAAATTGGCCGGAGACGGTGGAGAGTGTGGTAGTTGGAGCAGGGGTCTCTACATCATTCATCTGGAGCCCCTGGTCACTCTCATGGCAGCAAAGCATCACTTTGAAACATCTGGAGTGATCCCACCGCTGCTGGTGTCTAAACTTGGGCAGCGCCAGGCAGGCTTTGCAGTCTGGTGGCAGTTGAACACTGCTCTCTGCGTGGTCTGTGACGAGGCACTGATGATATTCTTGAGCCAGCGACTCCATACACAGAGAAAACTGTTTAGTGGGCTGTTGCTTAAGAGAAAAGGGATGGTGGACAGTCTTGTGTACTGCCTTATACACTTACGGTTAACACATATTTTGGGTAGGCACGTCGTGAGTCACCAGTTACATTTAAGTAAATCTTAGTAGGCAAATGCATGCTTGTGATTGAAGGAATATGACCCATAGAGTCCAGTGGAGGGTTCAGTCTTATTGCCTCTACACACACACACACACACACACACACCCCCACACACACACACATATATAAATGCACACATACATTCTTTTTCCCTTGCAGTCTCTCACTTTCTCTTACACACACACACACACACACACACATGCTGTAATTCCAAATATTTTTCTATATACTTTATCATTCCTGTGGAACCTCTGTTGTGGATGTTTGTAGCCAGTTTATGAGAAGCAGAGACAAAGTGAAATTGACTGTGACAAGCACAAAAAGCGTGACCATCAGATGAATATATGATTTATAAGCAGCCAGAGTTATGCATGGGGAACCCAGTCCAGATTGCATCTCTATAGGAATTACTTAATATTTGATGATGATGTTAAAAGCTTTGGTGAAATGGTGGCTGTTAGAGTCAGCATTGTGGTGGTTGCTGATTTAAGCATTTTACAGCTTATTACAAGACCTGAAAACACTCAAATATTAAAATATGGTAACTTATATAAACACAGTGACAAATATAGCCCTAAGCAGTGTTGGGAATTATAATAGTAGGCCTCATCAAGGGCACCAAAATGTTGTAAATTCACACTTATAGGCTTTGTACGGCGGCATCATTAATGTAGGGAATCTACATTAATAGGCTTCACACAGCAGCACCATAAATGTACAGAATCTACAATTTAAGTATCAAATTGGCTATCAGAAATAATTAATAATTATTAGTAATAATTATTCATTATGTTAGATAACATGACTTAATTAACATTAAATCACCTCGTGGGGCACCATTCCTGAAAAGGGAAAAATGATAGCCAGTTAATGATATCAGTCTCATAAAGTTCACTAAACTATTAATTTGGGAAAGTGATTAATAATTAAATTAATAACCCTAACCAAATTAATAATAAAGCCTGCGGGATTTTGGAATTCTTGACGTAGCAGAGGTTGACTTGAACGAGGGCATGAGTCGTAGGAGAAAAGGGAACAAAAGTCTGTAGAGCAATTGCCCCCCCCCCCCCCCCCCCCCCTTCGTCCCCTTGATGGTTCGGGACGAAGAGCACCTCTGGCCTGGTCCAGGGCCCAGAAGGGAAGAGGTGTGAGTGGCTTGCCGCCCAAGACCTAAGA
The DNA here is from genome assembly GCA_019142605.1 of Cephalopholis sonnerati. Classification (NCBI taxonomy): domain Eukaryota; kingdom Metazoa; phylum Chordata; class Actinopteri; order Perciformes; family Serranidae; genus Cephalopholis; species Cephalopholis sonnerati. The sequence goes on along the minus strand of JAGQAX010000009.1, from coordinate 1,195,288 downwards.
GAGAGATTGTTGTGAATGGAATACAACTCCTACAGTGTCTGATGACATCACAGAGTCACATGGTACTGTAACAGTACTGACCAATCACTTTTGAGACTTATCTCTCAAAGAGGTGTGAGGTTGGCCTCCTGCTGAGATGGGCGTCAGGTAACTTCTTTGTTTGAGAACAAAGAACATGAGGTCTTCCACCTCAGGAGGAAAAGCCTTCACATGTCCAGTTTAGATTTTAACGAATGACAAATCATCTGTGGTCCAGTGAATCCCAACAGCAGCAATTGCAGGTTCAAGCCCTTTCTCAGCCAACAGAGGGAAGCCGCTCAATTACCCAAAATTAAAGCCACAATCAACAGCAGGGGGATATCAGGCTTCACAAAGCTGAGCAAAGTCACTTCAGCTTGGTTTAATTTTGTTCAGGACTTAGTGCAGGATGTCATCACTGAGTTTAATCAAGATTGCTCAAACATAAGTTAATTTGTGGCCCATTTCCTGCTAAGCTCTGTCCTTTCCCAATTACTGCAGCCATGTTTTTTGTCTAGTCTTGCTCATTTTAAAGAGAGTTATGTGGATTTTCCCACAACACTGCATTGGTATTGATACAGTCAAAATTAATAATGCAGATGTGACATCACTGGATTTCACATTCGGCAAATAATACAAAAATCCATCATAGTGATCTTAAATGTCTAAGAGTTTTTTTTTAGTTGAAGACATTGAAATGTAAATGTGTTTCCAATTTTAAGTCAATCACATTCACACTATGAGGGGCATGGACTGTCAAAGCTTTAATCTTTTTGGTTGTCATCATAGTGTCACTATCAAGCCAACTGGAATCAATTGAAGCGTTGTAGCTCATTCCAGCTCAGGGTAAATTGGGCAAAGGTATAATGTACCATATAATGCTATCTAGGCCACGCTCACAATCCAATGATTATGACGATTCAGGTCTTGGTACTTGCCCCCAAAACATGTGCACCAAAATTAGTGAAATTCTGTCCACCTAGTTTTGAGGTACACATCCTTGGCATTTGTGGCTTAAAATGTGTTGGTACACTTATTTCCCAACACGTACTAAAGATGTCAAACAAGATATGTGAAAACTGGACAAATTATTGAGGAGTTATGGCCTATTTTGTGTAAGCCTTACCTTCTTTGAAGAATTTGTGATTGATGTCAGCCATGTCTTTTGACAGACCATTTTTAATAGAAATGAAATCCACGTGTAGTGTTAATAGAGTCAACACTTTAAAAAGTCTTTTCATTTTACTATTTTTATCAGGCCACTTGGGATCAAATTTGATGTGAAACATTAGGACATCATCCTCACCATTGGTGCCCAGTTGCCTATCTCTAGCTCACTCAGCTCATGGTTAACCCTAACTAACCAGCACAAACTCAATAGGGTTGTGCAACTTTGGGGCTTGAACCATAATCACAGTGAGAAACAGTGGGGAAAAGCTCTCTTAACATTCTTTCTTCATAAATTCTTTATGAGTCAATTTCTTGCTGCCACACAACACTACTAATGCAGAGACATTCCAAAGATTGATTAGATCTTAAAATGGACCAGAAAGGTATTCTCTGGTCCAGAGTGTAAGAATAGAAGTCCGACTTATACAATACATTTTCAGAAGCTTGAGGACTTTCAGACCTTATCACTTTAGACCAGAGGATAATTAGGCAGGAACAGCGTACATGGAATCCCATAATCAATTGGCTGCCATAGTGTATAGGAACATCTGCACTGAGTATGGGCTGGAAGGTCACAATTGAAGACACCTCCTAACGTGGTGAAGAATGACCGAGCTAAGATCCTGTGGGACTTCCAGATCCAGACTGACAAACTTGTGATGGCTAACCAACCGGACATCACGTTGATGGACAAACAACAGAAGATGGCAGTGGTGATAAATGTAGCAATTCGGAGCGACAGCAACATGAGGAAGAAGGAACATGAGAATCTTGAAAAATACCAAAAGAGGAGCTAGAAAAGATGTGGAGAGTGAAGGCAACAGTGGTACAATAGTAATTGAAGCACTTGGGGCTGAGACCCCCAAACTGAGAGTGGCTCCAGCAGATTCCAAGTACAACATCGGAGGTCTCGGTCCAAAAGAGCGCAGTCCTAGGAACAGCTAAGATACTGCGCAGAACCCTCAAACTCCCAGGCCTCTGGTAGAGGACCCAAGCTTGAGGAAGACGCACCACCACCCCCACATTACACAGCTTTTTGTGGGTTACCAATCAGTGCAGGACTCTGCACCAGCTATTGCACATTATGCTTTGGAGTATGGACACATTTTTGAAGTTCAAGCACTAAACAATAGTATTTATTTATGTATTATTTTTTTAATGGTGTGATCCCACCAAATTTGCTTCCCATTCATGTCTATGAAGAATGAAGTGAAACACATTTGGGTTCTAGCCCTAAACTGACCCCTCCTCTTTTTCTTTAAGTTCACTTTGATTGAAATTTTACACACAATCTATAAAGTCCAGCTGGTTTGAGAGAGGAGGTGGAATTGACCTCTCAAACATTAAATATTACTTGTTTATATTGTTGAATGCTGACTGGTTGCAGAGGGTGTAAGAGCAGTGATTAATAAGTGATGAAAAGTGTTTAATATTAAGTTTTATGGTTTACAACTTTATAGAACGGTGTTGTTAGCCAGACTGACCGCACCTTAATGAGTAAAACACACATCTATCAAAGTTTGGGCAAAGTCTGCATTTTGGACATGAAGTCCGAAGTTGAGTCCCAGACTTTTTGTTTAGTTAAGTTAAGTCTACAGTCATCAGATTCATGAATTGAGTCTGATTTGAGTCACATGACTTGGCCTCCAAACCTCTGACATACTATTAAAATTAAGTCCGAGATGTATTCATGTGTGGTGGGCTGTATTTGTCTCTGTAGCTTCCTCTGGAATATATTTGGGAATATGAACAGCTTACTGGAAATGTATTTTCATCCATTTCAGTACAAGTACAAGGGAAACTTGCACTTCCATTCTCTTTCATCTTTTACCAGATGTCAGCATACTCAATTGAGCTGACTGAGTCATCAATATGAAAATGTTATATGAATCCTAGAAATTTCAAAACTGATCTTTTCCTTGTGTGTCTCCTTACAGAGGGAGAGACTGCGGAACATTGAGAGAATCTGTAACTTGCTGAGGAAGGTAAGCTGAGAGTGACACCTTGTTTGTATCGTTCAGGTTCTGAATGTGATTGGTAACTGGCATGTAATTACTTTTGGTGGAAGAATATGTACTACAACAGGAAAGTACCTAAAATGTAGTGGGAAAAAAAAAAAATGTCTTTCCATAAAAAGTTGTTTGCAGACAACACCGTGCTTTCACCTGTTATCTGATACTTTTAAAAGTATCAAGCATGTTTTGGCTTCATATATTGGTCATATATACAACCCAAATTGCATATATTTATATCTGCTAAATATTGTAGTCATACCCCTGGCAGCATTTTTCCTCACCGCTTTTTAGAAATGACAATTTAGTATTTGATTGTTGAGTTATGTGTGATTCGAGAACTGCATTTTAGTATTCTACAGGTGTAGTTTTAGTAGTTTCATTTTTTATTGCATTTTGGATTTGCACAGTGATGCTTCCTTCGTCATCTTGCCTAATGTTGCACGGACATCAAAGGGGAGACAGAGATTTAGAGTTTTTGTGCTGTGTTCTGCAGAGCCATGCTGTCTGTTTACGTGTGTGTGTGTGTGCAGACAGTTTGCCTTAAGGACTCAGTGTGGGGATGAAAAGAACCTCCTCCTAGCTTCAATGTGACATCTGTTTCTCCCTCTACCTCTCTGAAACACACACTGTGCCTGGACGTCTCAAGTGTGCATGCCAATGTGTGCGTGTGTGTGTGTGTGCATGTGTGCTTGTGTGTTTGTGTGTGTCTTTTTATGCTGGAGGTTCATTGGTTGAACAGCTGATCTTGGTTATCAGTGTTGTCAACTCGAGCCCTCGGGCCCTCTGCTGGCCCCTGGGGAGGACATTCTCCCTACAGTGCTTGTGGAGAGAGAAATACACACATGCATGAACACACAAACACTGACAAACCAACACATAGGACATGCACACACGCACACACATGCACAGACATCCAGAAGCACTGTCCTTGCAGCTGTGACCTACTGTGGACGGATTTTTGGAAGTAGCTGCACATGTGCTACCACAATGTCACCGAGCAGCTGCTTGAAGTATAGAACCACCCAGTTTATGTTAAGTTAAAAGCATTCCAATTAATGTATGTGTTTTTGTTTTTTTTAATGAAAAAACATCTTCCAAAACCAGAGATCACAGATTTTCTAGCCCTGTGAGAAAATCAATGCAATGCTGGGTGGAGAAAATCAAATACAATAATATCACAAATAATATCACATAATACCACAATATTTTTGACCAAATACCTCGATAGTGGTCACAACAATATTGTAGAGTTGAATATTGATGCTTTCAAAAAATATTAACATAATGAGAGTTTTGATAAATACTTATCAGTGCTGTGGATGTAATGATTCAGTGGGTAAAGGAAATCAGAACAGCAACAACAGCCTGGTAAGTTAAGAAAGTTACATCACTTTACTTTAATGCAGTCTTTAAAATTAGAAAAAGACAACACTTACACGCACGCACCCACACAGAATATCCAAAAGTTAAGACCATAGCTAGTCTCTTATCACAACATCGACCAGACCTATTGTCACAGGCTACATTTCGAGCCAAAATGGTATGATGAAAAGCGGGTATTTTAAGCTAAAACATGATCTTTTCTTACCCATAATCAACTAGCTTTTGTGCCTAAACCTAACCACACATTACAGTGGCATGCAAAAGTTTGGGCACCCCCAGTCAAAATTTCATTTACTGTCAATAGTAACTTATTGGAGTATTATTTTTGTGTTGCTTTTTGCAGTCAAAATCTAAAGTTTTTCACAAGCCATAACTTAGTTGCCTTGATAGCACCTGAGCGAGACATGAGCAAGATTTAAAGTTAGTAACATTGCATACAGTTGACAAACAATGCAATAAATCTGGCAGTATGTTTAACAACAAGTCAACAAGTCAAAATCTATCAGCCATATCATTGTCCTCAAAATTAATATCAAGATTTTTATGAACAAATACACCATATGTAATGTTAGTGTTGGCCACTGCCTTAAGTAGTGAGTTGAATATCGAGTACAATATAAATGATTGCTCAAGTTCACAGAAGCTGTGTAGTTAGAGGTGGAGCGGGTCGTCCACCAATCGGAAGATCAGCAGTTCAATCCCCGGCTCCTCCAGTCCACATGTCGAAGTATCCTTGAGCAAGATACTGAACCCCAAATTGCTCCTGATGATGCTTCTGATGGAAGCATCATCGGGAGCATCAGGAACACACTCATCATCGTGAGTGTGTTAAAAAAACTGAGCAGCAGGTGGCACCTTGTACGGTAGCCTTGGCCACTAGTGTGTGAATGGGTGAATGTGACTCATAGTGTAAAAGCCACTTCAAATTTCCTTTTGGTCCGTGGTGGAGCCGTGACGGATCCGTGACAGGTCTTTGCCCCAGCCGGGCTCGTAGATCCCCCACGATGACGTAGAGAATACGAGGCCGGCTGGTAACACCCCTAAGTTTCATTTGTAGAAACCAGTTGCAATGATCTGTCTATCCACCAGGAGGAGCAGTGAGTGTGGAAGCTGAAGCGGTTTACTTCCCACACAGAGCATATTGAATGATTATCAGGCTACCATATCACAGGTCGTGAATAATATGCTTCAGCGTATTGTTATTCAAAAGAATTTCACGAAAATTAAAGTGATATGGCTGGGAACCGAGCGATAGTACAGTGAGAACAAAACTGCATTTGAAGGGGCTGAGTTTATCTGCAGTGTTAATGATAACAATGTCATATAGTAATACATATATATATACATACATACATACATATATATATATATGTGTATATATATATATATATATATATTATTGTGCTAGTGCTGTTAGATTGCTGTTAGACCACCCCACTCCGTGTACACAATGTGCGAAAGACGAGGATTTTTTTTTTTTTTTTACCTCGGTGAAAATGTTGCTTTTCAAAGACTACATGTCAGCAAATATGAACTGAAACAGAATCTTTCGTTAGGTATAAACAGCCTGTGAATATTGGAAATGATGACATAGATCTTTTCTTTTTTAATTATTATTTTGATGTTGGAACTGTACAGCGCTCTGCACACAGCACACAGCACAGCTTCACCTCAGCGATCTGCCGCTGTTTGTCTAAACACATTCATGGAAATGATATTTCATAATTCTTTATATTAAAATCTAACAGAATTCATTAAAGCAAGTCATTTGGTGCTTGCAAAGTCATGATATCAAGCTGAGACAGATGTGTTTTTCACAATACTCAAGAAAGTCACTGATCACTCAAAGATAAACTGAACAAGATGTCTTGTAATGGCCGTTTCCAAACAATCTCCTATGGCGTTCAAGTAGAGTGTCGCCCATTCAGCTGTTTTGCATAGTGTGAAAATGACTCCTCAGCTCAAACACATCATTAGCATTACGATGGACCTTTTCATTCCCTCTGAAGAGAATTCCCAGCCCCCACTTTTGTTGCAAACATTCAACAGCACATCTTCACTTTCGATGTCTGAACTACCTCACAATAGTGACGTTTTACAGTTCTTCGTATATATTGATATGTATATTGATACACGTTGTGCAATTCCGAGTGTTGTAATTTTCTCATGTTTTTTTTTTGTAGCCTTTTCTAAACAACGTGAACAGAGATACTCACGTTAAAGTCCCTACAAACATAAATATTCAGATTCCCATTCAAATAACTATTTTTGATCCTGCTCGAAAACAATGTATAAAACATGCATCCTCTCATTTCTCTGCTTCATTTGAAGCCTGTGGCTTGTGAGGGTGTGCCTGAGGGATTTCCTTCCCGATAACGTCATGTTTACCATATTTGTAAATTCTTAATATTAATTATGAATTTGTCACAGTCAGCTTTCACAAAGTTGATAAAGTTTCCCGCACCTTACTAACTCAAAGGGAGCGCACGTGAAATAAAGTGATCTTGTGGAGGTAGCCTCCACACATCATTAGCACTACCATGGACCTTTTTGTTCTTACTGAATGTGTGAATGTGAGATCTAAACAGCTTTCCACCCCCCCCCCCCACTGCCACACACATCATCACACTAAGTGAGTCTCTTATTGAACAACTTTTTCAAAATGGTTTAAGTAATTATTTTCAGGCACCAAGTTATTTTAAGAACATGTCTCATTATTCTGAGTGACTACCTAAGTATTTTCAGATAGGGGAGACCAGGGCCAATTGTATCAAAATTTTAGGTTTTCCTTAATAACTAATGTGTTTATAACAGCAATGCTGCAGCAGATAAAGGTGGTCATTTTAATAACTTAAATACTGCTGGGTGGCTTATTGTAACCTATAATAATATAACCTAGCAACAAATTTATATTATTGTACCAAAGTACTGTAACTTGTAGGCCAAACTAAATCTTTAAAATAAAAATAGAGCAATAAAAGTGTAATATTTGCATTTGAGAGAGTGGAGTAGATTAGTAATGTAGCATAGAAAGGAAATACTAACAGGGAAAGTACTAGCACCTCTTAATCTTTAGTTTTTGTGTTTCTGTGAGGGAAGCGCCATCTAATGGTGACACCTTGTAACTGAATAAATGGGCATGTTACAGTGGAATCCAGGCAGAACCCCAGAAAGGTGGGGGGGTTGGGGGGTGGGGGTGGGGGGTGGGAGTGTGGTATTTGGCTGGTAACTGGCTGGCTTCCGGCTGGCCTTTGGATGGCCTGGGAAATTTGAAGTGGCTGCATCTGTATATATCCATCCATCCATTTTCATCTGCTTATCCGAGGCCAGGTTGCACGGGCAGCAGGCTGAGCAAAGCACCCCAGACATCACTCTCTCCAGAAACACTTCTCAGCTCCTCCTGGGGGACCCCAGGGAAATCCTAGGCCAGATGAGACATGTAATTCCCCCAGCGTGTTCTGGGTCTGCCCCAGGGCCTCCTATCAGTGGGACGTGCCCAGACCACCTCAACTGACCCCTTTCAAAGTGAAGGAGCAGCAGCTCTACTTTGAGCTCCCTCCAGATGTCCAAGCTCCTCACCCTATCTCCAAGGCTGAGCCCAGCCACCCCATGGAGGTAACTCATTTCAGCCACTTGTATTCCGCAATCTCACTCTTTTGGTCACTACCCAGAGCCCATGACCATAGGTGAGGGTTGGGATGTTGATGGATCAATAAATCCAACGCTTCGCCTTTCAGCTCATCTCCCTCTTCACCACAACGGACCAGTGCAGCGCCCGCCTCACTGCAGAAGCCGCACCAAACCACCACTCTATCTCAAGCTCCATTCTACCCTCACTCGTGAATAAGACCCCGAGATACTTGAACTCCCTCACTTGAGGCAGTGACCCTCCCCCAACCCAGAGAGGGCAGTCCACCTGTTTCCAGCAGAAAACCATGGCCTTAGATTTGGAGGTGCTGACTCTCGTCCCGACTACCTCACACTGTGCTGCAAACTGCCCCAGTGCATGCTGGAGGTCATGGTGTGATGAAGCCAACAGAACCACATCATCTGCGAAAAGCAGTGATGCAGTTCTGAGGTCTCCAAACCAGACCCCTTCCTCCCCCAGCTGCGCCTCAAGATCCTGTCCTTGAAAATCACCAACAGGATGGATGACAAGGGACAACCCTGGCAGAGGCCAACACCTACCGAGAATGTGTTTGACTTTATGCAGATTATGCGGACACAGCTCTCACTTTGATCATGCAGGGACCAGATAGCTCGTAGCAGCGAGCCAGTACCCCCCACAAGACCCCCCCTGAGGGACGCAGTCATAAGCCTTCTCCAAGTCCACAAAGCACATGTAGAGTAGATGGGCAAACTACCATGACCCCTCCAGCAGCCTCACAAGGGTAAAGAGCTGGTCCACTGTTCCACTGCTCCTCCTGAATCCAAGGTTCGACATTTAGTCAGAACCTCCTTTCCAGCACCCTGGAGTAAGCTTTACCTGGGAGGCTGGGCAGTGTGATACTCCAATAGTTGGAGCACACCCTCTGGTCCCCTTTTTTGAAAATGGGAATCACCACCCCAGTCTGCCACTCCGCAGGCACCATACCCGACCTCCATGCAAGACTGAAAAGGTGTGTCAGTCAAGACAGCCCAACAGTCTCCAGAGCCTTCAGCATCTCTGGGCAAATCTCATCCGTACCTGGTGCCTTGCCGCCGGGAAGCTTTTCAACTACTGTAGCAACCTCTGCCAGGGATATGGGCAAGAGTTCCCCCGAGTCTTCAGGCTCTGCCTCCTCCACGGTGGACGTGACACCCGGGGTCAGGAGGTCCTCAAAGTTCTCCTTCTACCGCCTGACGATGTCCCCAGTTTGGTGTCCCCAGTTCTCCTTCTCTGCTGAGACAAGCCCTGCTTTCCCTTCCTGAGGTGTCTAACAGTCTGCCAGAACTTCCTTGAGGCCAACCGAAAGTCCTTCTCCATAGCCTCCATAGCCTCCCTGACCTCCTCCCACACCCGGCATTTTGCTTCAGCAATTGCCACAGCTGCAGTCCTTCTGGCCAATCGGTACTTGTCTGCTGCTTCAAGAGAACCCTGGGCCAGCCATACCTGAAATGCCTCCTTTTTCAGCCTGATGGCCTCCCTCTCTGCTGGTGTCCACCAGCAGGTTCTCAGGTTGCCACCATGACAAGCACCGTCAACCTTCTGACCACAGCTCCTAACAGCCGCCTCCACAATGGAGACTTTGAACATGGTCCACTCAGATTCCATGTCCCCAACCTCCCCCTGGGATGCACGAGAAATTCCTCCAGAGGTGGGAATTGGAGACTTTACGGACAGCCAGACCTTCCCAGGTTCACCCCCACTACACATTTGGGTGTACCAGGTCTGTCCAGCAGCCTCCTCTGCCATCTTATCCATCTGATCAGTTGACAGCTCTGCTCCTCTCTTCACCGAGTGTCCAAGACACATGGCCGCAGATTTGATGATACAACCATAATCATCGATCTTTGGCCTAGGGTGTTCTGGTACCAAGTACACTTATGAACCTCCTTGTGCTCGAACATGTTGTTTGTTATGGCCAGTCCATGACTCGCACAGAAGTCCAATAACAAAACACTTCCATCATTGCCCACCTGAGCGGTGAAATCCCCAGAAGAACCATGGAGTCCCCCCAGGCACCCCTTCCAGGACACCGCCAAGGGACTCCAAGAAGGCCGGGTACTCCATACTGCTGTTCCACGCATACACACAAACAACAGTCAGAGACCCTCTGTTTGCGACCTGCAGTCACATCAAGATGAGCCTCTCGTTCCCCAACACTGCGGCGCTCAGAGAGGTAACGTTCCACATACCCAGGACCAGTTTATGCTGCCGGGCACACAAAGCACCTAACCCCGATGCCTGTCCCTGCAGGTGGTGGGCCCACAGGGTGGCGGCCCCATGTAACTCATTCAGGCTGAGCCCAATCAGGCCACATGGCCCAAGGCCCAACCAACAGACACTCACCCCCCAGGTCTGGCTCCAGAGGGGGGCCCCGATGTCCCCATACTGGGTGAATTACTCTTTCCCCAAATGTGCTGTGTCATCAAGGTCTGTTTGAACCACTCTTGGCCTGGCCCCTCTCCTGGGACCACTTTGCCTTGGGAGACCCTACCAGGGGCTATCAGCCCCGGACAGCACAGCTCCCAGGATCACGGGGACACGCAAACCCCTCCAACCTGTTAAAGTGGCGATTCTTAGAGTCCCAGTTACGTAAGACAAGTGGAAAAAGAGGACATCCCTTTTTATTTTATCCCTTTCTATTCTTTTTTATACATCTAGTTAAGCTCATTATCTTTTTATAGTTTATGAACTTAATGCACACAATTATGAGCTATATTTAGACTCTGTTGCACACTGTGCCTGTCAGTGTGAATGCCTGAGGTCCTGACGCAGGAGAATCTGCTGCATTGTGAGGGATTTTTCCTCCTTTATCAAGCGCTGTTCTTTCCTCTGCTCAAACTATTCAGCTTATTCCAACTGGCACAGTCACAGCATGGTGGTCCTGATAGAATTGGTTAAAAGCTTTGGCTGCATTTCTTTATGCTGGCATACCTATTTGATAGCTTTCACTACAGACACACATACACATGCAGACATATGGGCATGCGCCATTTTGATTCTCAATAGAGTGTGTTGTGTTCTGATGAGTTTTGGATGCCTGCAAACCCATGCAGATGACAATAGCTTGAGGGGGTATTTACTTGTGTGTGTTCTTTACTCTCAACTGTGTGTGTGTATGTGTGAATGTTATTCATTAGATATGCAGTCTTGTGGCTTGAAGCAATGAGCCAGCGCGTTGTCACAGCAACTGAGCAAACCTGAGTGTACTCATTAGCGCTCTTCCTGGGTTTATTTTTGGACCTGTCTTGCCCCTTTTCCTCACTCTCCTTCTCAATTTCAGCATCTTTCTACCTCCCTCTCTAGCCATCCCTCCCTCCACTGTTTGGGGAGCTACTTTGAAAGCATAGCTATGTAAGCTACCAATTACATTGCACCGGAAGAAGTTAACCTACAGCAAAAGTACCCAAGGGAGAAATATAGTTCAGTTAACTAAAGCTACGCAGAAAAAGTTGTTTAAACTACTTATTGCAAAAAGGGCCCACATGGTAACAGGTCGTCCATGAATAAATAAATAAATAAATAAAAAATACCCCGCTTTTCATTAGGGGTGTAATGATCCATTGATCTGGAGAGATATATCAATTCAATGATCAGCGATCCAATATCATCAATGCAAAGTAAAAAAAAAAAAAAAACATTGATCATATCATCATCTTTAGGTTATGCTTTTATTTTGAAATTCTGTGTCACTGTCAAACAGCAGCAGGTAGATAATGGCAACCGTCATGAGAAAGACGATGATGATAATGTTATTTACTTGGGGAAAAAATCAGCAGTGTAGAAATATTTTGGCTTTTGAAGAAAATATAGGTCAACAGATATGTATGTAAATAAAGCCATAAATGAGATAAAATAGGACATACTGCCTAGATGGGCATCTCACTCGGCTAACTTCTCTCTACAGCAACATTAGGTGCTCTGTTTTAACAATTTTGGCTGTAAAAAATACATTCAGGCTAAAATTCAACCGAGCCAATGGTGTGTAAGAAGAAGTATAAATAAAACATATGACTTGTTAAACTGTGAGTAGAGGGAAAACTCCACTAGCTGCTAGTCTAATTTATGCAATGTAAACATGCTTAAGCTAATAATGAGTGACTTGCAAAAAACAATAGTTAAGTTTAGTTCAATAGTCTGTGAACCCTGACAGTTATTATTGAGTGTAGTTTTATGCCTTTGTTAAATGATGTTGCTATTTATCTATGTTTTATGGTTGTTGGGGGAAGTTTGCCCTCAGGTTTTCTGAAAAAGATAATGGTTTGGGTTAAAATGAAAGATTTCTTCCAGAAAAGGCTCTCTGACAGAAAGCCCTGAAGGTTAATTTATCTTGTGTGCTGTTTTACAGTGACATGCAGAATTTAGGTCACCCCTGGTCAAAATTGATTTTACTGTGAATATTTGAGTAATCAGAAGATAAACTGATCTCCAAAAGTTATAAAGTTGAAGATGAAACATGCTTTTCAACATTTTAAGCAAGACTACAGTGTTATTTTTGTTTTGTTTAATTTTAGAGTGAAAACAAGGAAAGGAGCACCACGCATAAGTTTGGGCATCCCAGAACATTTGAGCTCTCAGACAGCAGCCATAGGCTCCTCTAAACAGCTGCCTAGCACTCCGACTACTTAAATAACTGATGCTCACAAAGCAGGAGAAGGGTATAAAAAGATAGGAAAGAGTTTTTAGGTAGTTGTTCCTCACTTGCTCCTAGGATTCTTAGAATGGAAAATCAAAACCCCTGGGTGACTGCAAAAGACCTGCAGGAAGATTTAGCAGACTCTGGTGTTGTGGTGCACTGTTCTACTGTGCAGTTACACCTGTACAAATATGACCTTCATGGAAGAGTCATCAGAAGAAAAACTTTCCTGTGTCCTCACCACAAAATTCAGCATCAGAGGTTTGCAAAGGAACACCTAAACAAGCCGGATGCTTTTTGGAAACAAGTCCTGTGAACTAATGAAGTTAAAATATAACTTTTTGGACACAATGAGCAAAGGTATGTTTGGAGAAAAAAGGGCGCCGAATTTCATGAAAAGAACACCTGTCTGACTGTTAAACACGGGGGTGGATCGATCATGTTTTGTTGCAGCCAGTGAAAGTTTAAAGTCTTAGCTCGTTACAAAAAGTGTTTAGAAGCTACTTGCCAAAGGGGGCGCTACCAAGTACTGACCATGCAGGGTGGCTTAACTTTTGTTTCCGGCTGTTTTTCTTTTTGTTGTTTTGATACTGTAAAAGATTGAAATTAAAATTTAATCTAGCATAAAATGAAAAATGTGTCAACCTTAACATTCTTCCTTTTGGAGATCAGTTTACTTTTTACCTACCAAGCTATTCACAGTAAACAAAATTTTAACCGGGGGTGCAACTATATGGCCCCGTTTACACCTTGCATTAGCATGCGTTTTTTGCAATCGGATAGCAATCGGATAGCAATCGGATAGCGTATGACCACATACATTTATACCTGGTATTAATATGCGTCTCTGGTGTCCCATCCAGATCCGTTTGCTATCCGATAACGCTCCGTCCCGCTGACGTTACATCCTAGTGGCACACTACAATGTCATATCATGTGCACCACAATAACAACAACAACAAAATGTTAGCCACCCATGAAGTTGCGTTCTTGTGTGGACACTTTTGTCAGACCAAATGGAGAGCAGACACTTCTTCTTACCGTGGCTCCGTCCTCTGCATTTCTTTACCGTGGTGAAGATAGTTTGATGTTGGATATTCAACAGATATTCACATATTCTTTTTGGGTTCAACACTGATTTCCACCTCCATATCATAGGCAGAAAACAATGCGCAACACAGGGTAGGGCTATTACCCCCCGCCCACACACACACATACACTCACAAAAACACACTTTTTATTTTATAAGAATTTTTTAAACAAACTTCAGCAAACCATTTTACATTTGTGTGTGGTGTCTGGGTCCAGTTATGTGAAAGCTATTGGGTTAATAGCCCTACCCTGTGTTTTGCATTGTTTTCTGCCTATGACATGGAGGTGGAAATCAGTGTTGAACCCAAAATGAAAATGTGAATATCTGTGAATATCCAACGTCAAACTATCTTCACCACGGTGTTTTCTTTTCTCTGCAGTCGCTACCTGGTGAGTGTTGTTGTTATCTTCTTCCTCTTTCTTCCTGTGTCCAGCTGGCGCACCTCACATACTTGTTTTCATCCACGGAGTTGTTGCATGTGGATTGGAGACGCATTTGCATTTACACTTGTGTTAGATGTGGTCAAGATGCATCCCTGACCACCTTCAGAAGTGGTTTGGCTGATCGGATAACAATACGTCCTCAATGCGTTTCGAGTGTATTTACACCTGTACTTTCATGTGGTCACGAGCAATCGGATTGTTATCCGATCGCAAAAAACGCATGTTGATGCAAGGTGTAAAGGGGGCCTATGTGTGTCAGTGGAGAAATTTTGAGATAAACTTTACTGCACTTAAGTTGTTCAGTTATTAACCATTACTTATGCGTTGTTTTCATGTTAAATAGCCAAAAGCTAAGAAGAAAGGGATACCAGCTTCTTCTGTAACAGATTGTGTGAAATGGGCTGATGGTATTATCCCATATTGATCGCAGGCCCCTAAATTATATTAAATCATTCAACATTTGTTGATTGATAGCAACAATGAATACTTCAGACTAATTGTGGTCAAAGGGGGTTCAATTCCTGTAGAGAAGCAATGGTAAGATAAAAAATAAAAAATCATTCCTATCCTTATATGGTCCAAAATTGGTTGTAGTGTCAGTAGTTAACTAGGGGTGTACATCACCAGTTGTTTTATGATATGATATGATATTATATTTATTCTTTGGACAACGATATGATACTTGCAGATATCACATAGTCTGCCATGATATGGTTTCCATTCCATGCCATTCAGGGGCCTGAGATCTACATGAGATGATATCATCTGCCCATATAACACGGGCTGTTACAGGAGAAGCTGCCACCCCTTTCTTTTTAGTTTTAGAACATATAAATAGTGTAAATAACTGTAACTGCTTAAGTGCAGTAAAGTTTACTTTATACTGACTCCACTAACACACATAAAATAGCACATGGGATAAGTTACCTTCAGAGCTTTCTGTCAGGATGACCTTTTGGGAAGAAATCTTCTCATTTGAATCCAAATCATCATCATTGTTGGTTATCTGGCTTAAAGACCTGAAGCCAAACTTTTCCCAACAGCCATAAAACAACACGATCATTTCACAACAGTATCAAATTTAACTCAGTTATAACTGTCAAGGGTCATGGACAAAACAATTGTTTTTGCTAGTCATTCAGTATCAGCTTAAGCGTGTTTACTTTGCATACATTTGGCTAGTGGCTGGCGAATTTCCTTTCCGTTCCTTTGCTCATAACTAGTGATGGCCAAATGAAGCCTCATGAAGCATTTTCTTTATTTTCTGAGCCCACTAGATGGCGCTCTTGGTTTAAAGAGAGAGGCTCAAAGAATGGCAATTCAGTGAGCTTTCAACCTTTTGTTGCATCATCTAGTGGGCCTAGAAAATTTAAAAAAATGCTTCATGAGGCTTCATTTGGCCATCACTACTCATTACTTAGGAGTAATTACTTGTATTATTTATGCTTTTCTTACTCACCATTGGTTTAATTCACTGCATCTCCTGACAGAACAGCTTGGCTGAACTTCAGCCTGCATGCACGTTTTTTTTGTTTTGTTTTGTTTTTAGCTGAACATTGTTGAAACAGAGCAGCTAATTTTGCTGCAGTGAGAAGTTAGTGTGATGAAGAGTGAGATGCCTGTTTTTTTATCTCATAATGGCATTGTTTTTGTACGACATGCGCTCTGTATGTTGACCTGTATTTTCTCCATAATCCAAAATATTTTCACACTGCTGATTTATTCCCAGGTAAATAACACTATCCTCATCGTCTTTCTCTTGGTGACACAGAATTTCAAAATAAAAGCATATCCTAAAGATGATGTTATGTATCAATGTTTTTAATTTGCATCGATGATATTGGATCGCTGATCACTGAATCAATATATTAATCCAGATCAATTGTTGCACACCTACAGTTAACTAAAGAAAAAAATAAAAATAATAATAAATGAATTACTTGAATCCTATTCGAACCACCATGCAAATAGGAATGTACCTGAACTGCTAGCAAGCTACTGAAAATGGAGTTAAACTACTAGTTAAACTAGTTTGGCTTAAAATATCAATTTAATGTGTCCCTTACCTACCTTTAAGGAAAACTCAATCTGCTGTGCGTGCTAAGGCTTTAAATTATCACCTGCTCAATCTAAAGCAACCCAGTACAACACTATTAATAAAGTGGCCAGTGAATATTTGTGTTGACTTCATAGATAAGAAGATATAATCATCCCATGAACCTTATAGCATAGACAACCTGTTTCATTCGCTATAGTGATGTCAAATGATTGCTATTTAATGTTTGGTATGAATCTCTAATTTCTAAAATCTTTGTTTCCAAGATACAAAATGAAAGTGCATCAGTCCCCAGATCTCTGCTTCTCTTAGGTGTGTGTGTTTGTGTACACACACGCATGCCTGTCTATTGGTGCAGCACATTCTCAGTGCAATTGTGTTTGTGGTGTGTGTGCATGCACACTGTAGGTCCAAGTGAGTAAACAACAAACTGGATCTTTCTTTCTTTTTTTTGGAGTATTATCTGGATTGTCTGATGATGGTTACCTTGGCAACAACTAACCACGGACTGCAGTAAATGCCATTCATATTGACTGCACGCTAGACCTGCTACCTCCATAGAATTGCTACCAGTCTCCTTACAGTGGTGCACTACAGGAGTAGTTTAGAGAGCAACTGATACAACACAATAATCAGATAGTGGACAAGAGAAAAGTCAAATGGTAAATGGACCTGCATTTGTATAGCACCTTTCTAGTCATCCGACCATTCAAAGCGCTTTTTAAACTACGAGTCACATTCACCCATTCACACACACATTCATACACTGGTGGCCGAGACCGATGTGCCACCTGCTACTGAGTTTCTTTCAAACACACTCACACACCGATGGAAGCATTATCAGGAGCAATTTGGGGTTCAGTGTTTTGCTCATTGGTGGACGACCCGCTCTACCTCTGAGCCACAGTCCCGTACATAAAAAGAAAAAAACAGTGGGGTGTGGATGCTATTTACAAAATGTACAGCTGAGAAAAGGCAGCCTCACTATTAATCCCAAAAAAAGCAAAAAAAACAAACAAAAACAAAACAAAACAAGCAAAAAAGTTAGTCTTATATTGGCTGATCCAGGAAAAAATAGAACAATGTATTTGCTTTTTACTATCATTCTTATATTACTCCTGTTGTTTTACCTTAACCTATTTTATTAGTGTTAACTGTAAGTTGGTAAATGTAAGTTAGAGGGATCATTTGGATTTAGTGAAGTGGGGCTATATGAGGTACTAATCTATAGTCAGTTTATTACCTACAGTAAATGTCAGTTGGCATGTGTTTGGAAAAGCAGACAGAATACCACCACAGAAGCTCAGCAATGTACTGCTGTGGATGGGGGTCAGCAGCAAAACATTTTTTAGCCTCTTATGCAAAGGTTAAAACAAATCAATATCAGTCTAAGTATATTTTTACCACTTTACCTTCCTGTCAGGCAGCCCTTTCCTTTGGCATACGCATAACTCTGCTGCACAATGTATTATGCTGCAGGTCAGCAGTTCGTAAAGAAAGTGCTTTTGTGTGATCAGACAGTCTCCTTCTGCAACAGTTCTTCTGTGCACTCTGGTTCATCAAGGTTTCTTTTTGTCTTCACAGTGATCGGCATTTCACTGCTGCTGTCATAATCACTCCAGTTTATTATGCCTTCAGTGCCGGCGATAGGGCCCTGGGGCTGGAGAGCACACTACCAATGATACAGATGCATTTTGTCAATAAAAATGGTTCCTGTGCCTCTGAGCAGGACACAGTGTACAGTAGAAATACAGAAAAGCAGATTATTATTCATGTGCAGGTGTTTGTTAAACAGAGAGAAAACAGTGCTGCTGTGTCACTGATACTGTGGAGCTTTATCAGTATTAGGACAGTCTGCATGTGTGTGGGAACACACTATCAAAAGTCTGTACAGCTGTTAAAGCTGACTGACAGCTGATCCAGCTGTGATCAGCTGCCGCCATCATCAGATACTGACATTGCTTCATATGACACTTCACTTCAACATGGTCCTCTCTCTTTACATGGTTTCCTTGCGCCCCTCCACGCATCCCTGGTGGGAGGGATTAAGACACAAAGACATGATGCAAGTGTGGGAAATGTGGATGTGAAATTTGCAGTAGGTAATAGGATGAACCTCCAACCTCCCGTGGCCTACATGTGCTTTCTTTTCCTACTTCCTGTCTACAAAGGAAGTTATGTCGAAGGGCTGCACAGTTAAACAGCAATGTTGTAGAGGATGCCAGACACCACACTATATAGAAATGCCTGGAGGGGAGAACCAGGAGTGACTGTGGCAGTGTCCCCTTATCATGACGTAACATGTGTACTGCTTATGTCAAAAACTGTCGCCCCTTATGCATATAAAGTACATTTCATAAGGTCTCTTGTCACACTCATCACACTCTAAAATTGTTCAAGCTTGGCATTGTTTAATAATTGCTAGCAAGTTGTCTGCACAGCACAAAAGCTCTAGTTGGTTTAATGCATCAGTGTCCTTGTTTTAGGATCCACAAGCTACATGTTCTTATGAGCATCTTCTGGATTTGATGCCAGAGGCAGCTGACCATAAGAATCAATCAGTCAGCGGAGTAACAGAGTAGTGATGGCACTTTTAACTGCAGTGTGCTGGGATGTTGAAGAGGAGTCCTGTCCTGGGATCCTGTCTGTCAGAGCTCAGCTCCTCAGGCTGCTGCACATAAAGCCTTGTTAACTCGTTAAGAAAACTGAGCTTAAGAAATTATGATTGAATTGACTGCACTCAAATATGAACTTGTTTTGGATTAAAACACACTTTATTTGATAAAAGCAGTAGCACAATGTGATAAAAGTGGGCTTTATTAGGTTAACATCTGAATGCTTAATTAACTCATGTTGCTTTGTATCATTCAGAGGCAGAGCTTTGTGCTTTATGACTCAACTATTTCACCAAATGAGGGTTAGGTGTATACTCATGCTGCATCAGTAATCCTAACTAACAAGTACAACCAACAAAACCACACATTTTTGAACAACCCTACTCATGTGTCCTTCCTGCCAAACACCCTGCCTCTCAGCAGACTCTTTCTGTCCTATGTCAGTACGTTTACATCAATGTCAATTTTGTTGACAAAAACTATGACGAAGATTTTTTGTCAGCAACCTTATTTCCATGACAAAAACAAGACAATTACGAGCTAAAAATAGATCTTGATAATAAAAAGTATGACGAAATGTATATTTCATTTTTGTTAACAAGACAAGACATGACAAAAATGTTAGTGGTGGACTATTGGTTATTGAAAGCCGCAACAGCCGTGCTTTATCCTTAAATGCCACATGAGTAACAGGCCAGTAAACTCCAGTAAACAGTCTGCACCAGGATGTTTCGCTAGCCAACAAAAACACTCACACTGGAGCAGCGTCTGCTGTTGGTGCGAGTTGTGAGCTGTAATTCAGCAGTAAATAATCAGTTGTGTGTGTCTGACTGTGGATGATGGAGCTGTGGAATGGATTTGTGGAGTTTGTTAGTTACGGTGGTGACTGTTAGCAGCTCAGCTAGTTAGCCGTTGAATGACAGCGGAGCAAGCAGCCACAGACTGCCATCGGCCGCATTTGGGTGCAAGACTGTACTACTCACCACTCTTGTGCCTAGTCTGTGCCGGCTTTCAAGGGTGCGAAGGCAGGGTGCAGAGGCAGGTTACGTCAAAGGTTGCTCGACGACCATAACCAGCACCGTTTCAGAGCCTACTTACCTGAAATCCTGAGTGCAGAGCTTATCTTCTTCTAGGCGCTGTTTTGTAAGGGTTTTCTAGGCCAAAAACATTGTCGTGCATGCCACGATGGCATCGCCCTGGCATCTGTTTGCTGAAGCCACTCACATCCTCTGGGCAACTCATACATAATGTTAAGTTTGCTTGTCTGTTGCTCCATCATTAGCTGCTATAAAACTCCATCTTGGTGGCTTTGCACCTGCAGAGGAAGTTCCTCATGTCCAAAACATTTTATTCGCCTATAAAGGAGCTCCAAAACTGCCCAACAATGTTCAGATCTTTTTCAGCCTTTCCGAGCTATTGGTTAGCTCCGGCTATTGCAAATCTTTTCCCAAGTTTAACTGTTCCATGAGCTGACCCTGACCCTTGCACCTTGACCTGACCTGATGACATTGTCATGTTAGATCAGGGGGAATTTATTCACTTTATATGGTATAACCATCTTTTTTTCATATACTTTCTTACAGTCCTCTTACCACATGTTGTTTAAAATGAAAAACAAATGTTTAGATAATACATGAGTTATGGCAAAATAGCCAACTATTTACAGGCTGTGTTGTTCTACCCCTTATCAATAAGGGGTGCTGCAGCACCCACCTTTCTGCAGCCTTGCTATATATTGTAATATTTGTTCAAGTATATTTCTTAAAATAAAATCAAATTTATTGCAAGTTCTCATCAAAGGACAAATCTAATATGAAGGTTAGGATTTAAAAAAGAAAAGTGTTTTTTTTTTGGAAATGTTCACATTTTGTCACCAACACCTCTTCAGTAAAGTAAGTCTGTGGTATTTAATGTTGTTCAGAGCCAATATACTGTAATCAGCCTTTAGCAGCTTAAGCTTATTGTTGGGGACAAATTAATGTGACAAAACTTCGTCATGATTTCACATTTACTTACACAAATTCAGTTAGTGCTGAATAAAGTGCACAATAATCTCCACTCACTAAACCCTTTCTCTCCAAATAGAAAAATTATGATAATGAAAAACACATATATCCATAGTATCTGCAGCTTAGCTAATTACTAAGTGAATTTATTATGAATACATACAACATTCAATACACAGAGAAACACATATGCATGTGCATCAGATCATGAAAGGAAAGTGATGCAACTGCCAGAAATTAAGTAAACCAAAACAACAACAATGCTACTGCTGAGAAAAGAAATACTGTGTGTGTGTGTGTGTGTGTGTGTGTGTGTGTGTGTGTGTGTGTGTGTGTGTGTGTGTGTGTGTGTGTGTGCGTGATTTCCTCTGTGCAATCCCTCATGCAAGAACAATGTAAATTCTGTCAGTCAGAATAATGAGTTTATATGCAAACTACAGTGCCTCCTTGATACCACACACTGTTACCAGGAAAGAAGACCTGAGAGGTGGAGAGAAACGTGGAGACAGCAATGGGGAGGAGAGGAGAGATAAGGGGGGAGGGCGTGGAGGGATTAAGAGAGAGAATCAGGAGTAGGAGGATAGAAAGAGTGGAAGAAGAGAGGGGGGATGGGAAGCTCCGCTTTGACAAGAAAATAGCAACCACTGTTAGGCTCAGCAGGAAATGAATATTAATAGTGCTGAATGACTTACACTGGGAACAACCTAGATTTCCATGGTTGGAGTCATACAGAATGTACCGGATTTTGTTTTATTCTCTAAAGGATTTGTTTCAAAAGGAAAACTGTTATATCATTACGGTGGTGCTTAGAACGGAAAGTTGATTTAGGCTAAAAGGAAATGTTTTGGTAAAAACTATCAAACTAAACTGAAAAGGCATTTTGGTATTTTTTTGACACTGCCATTGTTTGTTTGTGACAGGGTTGTGCTTGAGTCATTGTATTTAGATTTTAAATATTGTGTGTGTAAATAGTGAGAAAACAATTAGAAACAACTCTACTTTTATTGGATTGGATTTGCGCCCCTCGCTGCCCCTCCTGTGGATGAGGAGCCCTTGGCCTCTCGTCTGCCAGCTGTGCCTGCCCGGGGGTCCCACGGCCCACCTTCACCTCCATTTTCCCCTGCTCCCGTACCTGAGCGCTGCTCACGCTCAGCGGCGCGGACCCGCCGCTCCATACCGCTGTTTACACCGGCTCCGTCCGGCGCTGCTGCCCGCCGCTCTGTCCATCCCTCTCCAGCCACTCTGTCTCTGGAGAAGTCTCTCCCTCCGTCCTGTCCCAGTCCCGACACTCTCCCAGGTGAGCGGAAACAGCAGCCAACATCTCCCCGTCCACTCTTCTCTCCAACTACACTAATAGTTGGAGACTCAATAATCCGTAAGGTCCGCTTCTTTAACGCGGCCACACACTGTTTCCCTGGGTCCACTGTCCGTGTCCTGCTGGGAAAACTCCCGGCGCTACTTCACTCGCTTCCGCCCTCCGTAAAGTGAATCGTAGTCCATGTGGGAACATGCGACACTTCTCATAGACAGTCTGAACTTACGAAAAATGATTTCAAGGACCTTTTTAATTCTTTAGCCAGCTGTGGAAAGTCAGTCTTTATCTCTGGGCCGATTCCTACCATGGCCCGCGGGGTTGAAGGTTTCAGTAGAATCCTCAGTCTCAATACGTGGCTACGATCCACCTGCTCCACTCTCAAGATGCAATTCATTGACAACTTTAATCTGTTTTGGAACCGCTCCCCCCTCTACAGACCTGACGGCGTCCATCCTAACCGGCATGGTAGCCGTATACTAGCAGCTAACCTTCAACACGCCGTCCAGACTGCTACACGTGCGTGACTGTTGACATGCCACACCCCCGCCAGTGCCACTGACTCATTTCACTCTTCTTCTCCTCCCACAGCCCCACTATCACCTCACAGCCCATCCCGGCCCTCCAGCTCCCCCCCTCGGCCCCACCAGTCACTACAGCCTTCTGTGAATCACTCTCCCTATAGACCCCTTCTGTCATTACACCCTCCTCTACAAATTGAGACCATTGTGACTGTTAGACCTCTCCGGCCTCATGCCACTTTGAAAGCAGCAAATAAAAATAACCCTGTCAATCACTATGTACTGTCCCTCCTGCTTAAAGCAGCTGCATATACACCACTCACCTGCCTCGAACTCTGCCTGCTCAACATCAGATCTCTCACCAATAAGGTCCTACTCATCTATGACCTAACCACTGACAAACACCTGGACATTGTATGCCTTACTGAGACATGGCAACAGCCGAATGACTACTCCCAACTGAATGCAGCTACTTCACCTGGTTTTTCGTTTTTTAGTAAACCCCGTGCTACCGGGAGGGGGGGGGGGTCTGGCCATCTTTTACCGTAACAACATCAAAGTCACTGCTGTCACTGTCCCCCATCACTCCTCTTTTGAATGCCTAGCTGTCAGACTCTCAGGACCCAAACCCACTATCATTGTTACCATCTACAGACCACCTAAACCCTCTGCTGTTTTCCTCACTGAATTTTCCTCACTATTAACATCTGTATGTGCAATGTCCCCTACTGTTATCCTCCTCGGCGACTTCAACATCCACATTGGCGACCCATCCTGTACATTTGCAAATGACTTCACATCACTCCTGGACTGTCTTGGTATCACACAACACGTCAACCTCCCCACACATAACAAAGGTCACATACTGGACTTAATCTGCTGCACTGACATCACTCCCGCTAACCTTGCTGTCATCGACTTCCCCATCTCAGACCACAAAGCTGTATTCTTTGACATTCACACCCAACTACACAAAATCAAGGAACAACGGACCATCTCCTTTAGAAACATCAAACATATCAACCCCACAGATCTCTCCACCCTGATCAGCTCATACCCCAGCCCCCCCCCCATCCGCCTCACCTGCTGACCTGGTGAACCACTACAACAACTGTCTCTCCTCTTCTCTCACTGCCCTGGCCCCTCTGAAAACCCGATCCGTCTCATTTACACACACTGCTCCCTGGTTCACCCCTGACCTCCGCCAGCTCAAAGCCACAGGCCGTCGACTCGAGCGACTTTACAAAAAGACCGGACTCAATGTACACAGCCAAATGTACTCAGATCACCTTCTCTGCTATAAGAACGCCATTAATGCTGCCAAATCCTCCTATTATTCCAACCTCATCAATTCTTGCACAGATAACAACAGAGTCCTCTTCTCTACAATCAACCACCTACTTCAGCCTCCTAAAACCCTCCCTCCAGACCCTCTCCACTGATCAGTGCACCGCCTTCCTGGATTTCTTCACCTCCAAAATCAACACCATTCACCAACAACTGGCCTCATCATGCACTCCCACAAATGACCCTCCCTGGATACTCATCACTAACCAACCTCTCATCAGCTCTCTCACCAACTTCACCCCGGTATCCGAACACACTGTCTTAAATCTCATCCGTAAAGCAAAAACCTCCAGCTGTCAGCTTGATGCCCTCCCCACCACCCTCGTCAAAGCCTGCTTGCCATCCATTGCCCCCATGATCACAGAGATAATCAACTCCTCCCTCACCACTGGAACTGTTCCCTCCGCTCTCAAACTAGCTGCCATCACACCCATCCTAAAGAAACCCGGTGCTGACCCATCTGATCTGTCTCTCTTCAGGCCCATCTCCAACCTTCCCTTCACTGCTAAAATACTTGAAAAGGTGGTTGCCACACAACTGCAGTACCACCTCGATTTAAATGAACTCCACGAACCCTTCCAATCCGATTTCCGCCCTAATCACAGCACTGAAACAGCCCTGGTTAAAATCACAGATGATCTCCTCCGTGCAGCCGACTCTGGACTACTCACCATCCTCATCCTCCTGGACCTCAGCGCAGCATTTGATACTATTTCTCACCCATTACTCCTTGACCGCTTGGCTAGCATAGGGATCACTGGTGTTGCACTCTCCTGGTTTTCATCATACCTCACTGACCATCAACAGTTTGTCCAACTAAGGAACCACAAGTCTGGGTGCACGGGTGTCACACTGGGTGTCCCCCAGGGGTCAGTCTTGGGTCCGCTTCTTTTCACAATCTACCTCCTCCCCCTGGGCTCAATCCTCCGTCACCATGGGATCCACTTCCACTGCTACGCTGATGACACACAGGTCTACATCTCCTCCAAACCCTCCACTGCCATTCCTCCCACTTCCCTCACCACCTGCCTGGAAGACATCAGGACCTGGATGAGCAAGAACTTTCTCAAGCTGAATGGCAACAAAACCGAGGCCCTTCTCATTGGCTCCAAATCCACCCTCACCAAGTCACAACTCACTCCTGCTCCTCCCATTATCATCGACGGTTTCCCGGTACCCTTCTCCTCCCATGTCAATAGCCTCAGCCTAATCCTGGACAGCACCCTCTCATTTGCACCTCACATTCACAACATCACCCGGACTGCTTTCTTCCACCTCCGCAATATCTCCAGACTCCGCCCATCACTAACCCAATCCACCACTGAAATCCTGGTCCACTCATTTGTCACATCTCGTATTGACTACTGCAACGCCCTCCTTTCTGGTCTTCCCTCTAAACTCATCAACAAATTGCAGATCATTCATAACTCGGCCGCCTGGATCATCACCCGCACCAGATCATCTGACCACATCACCCCTGTTCTCATCCAACTTCACTGGCTCCCTGTACCATATCGCATCCAGTACAAAAACCTCCTCCTCACCTACAAAGCTCTCCACAACCTAGCCCCCACCTACCTCTGCGAATTCCTTCAGGAACACACTCCCTCCCGCACCCTCCGCTCATCCAATGCTGGACTCCTCACTATCCCTACCTCACGCCTCAGCACCATGGGTGCCCGAGCCTTCAGCTGCTCGGCACCCAGACTCTGGAACTCCCTCCCCCCACACATAAGACAGGCAGAATCAATCACAGCATTCAAAACCCTACTTAAAACCCATCTGTTCAAATTTGCTTACTCACTCTGACTGGACTCCCTGCACCTCACATTGTTTATCTGGTTTTGTTCTATTGTTGTTTTATTGATGTCTTAACTGTATTTTAATGCTTTTTATGTAAGGTGACCTTGGGTGACCTGAAAGGCGCCTCCAAATAAAATGAATTATTATTATTATTATTATTTTAACAAAGTCCAGTACAACACAACATTTAACTATAATCTTAAATACAAACATAATTGAATTATCATCAGACCCAAGTTATCATTGAATTAGGGCTGCATCATGGTGCAGCAGTTAGAATTGTCACCTCACAGTAAGAAAGTTCCTGCTTTGCATTGAGCTTGCATGTTCTCCCTGTGTCTGCTTGAGTTTACTCCAGGTCCTCCAGCCTTCTCCCACAGTCCAAAGACATGTAGGTTAGGTTAATTGATGACTCTAAATTGATTGTGAGAGTGAATGTTTGACTGTCTCTATGTGTCAGCCCCGTGATAGTCTGGGGAGCTGTCCAGGGTGTCCCCCGCCTCTCGCCCAACGTCAGCTGGGATAGGTTTCAGCCCCACTACGACCCCTAACAGTATAAGCAGTTACGGAAAATGAATGAATGAATAAATAATTGAATTACCACATTTTGACAACGTCACCAAGAACGGAACATTATAATGTCTGCAAAGGTAGATGTTATGGCAGGGCTATATTACCATAGATTGTGCAAGTGTATCTAATGAATTGGCCACTGAGTAGATATAACACAGAATATACAGTATTTACACTCCTCCAAGGAAGAAAACTGAAGCCAATGCAGAAGTGCCAAAAACTGCAGTTTACAAAATACGGACACTAAAATGGTCCCCCAAAAATGTTAAATAGGTGGTTACTACCCTGGTTTATCTTGTGTGGTTATGTTTAGAAAAAAAGAAGTTTGTCTTAAAATACTCAAATATTCATAATGGGATCAGCATACAAAATCCTGTATTGAAGAGCCACAGTTTATATTCGTAGTACTGTGTGACATACTCTACTGTACATGTTCAGTGACTGATTGTTCTCAAACAACAACTAAGTCAGCACAATAATGTCAGATCTCAGTTGCTGTCTTGGGGTCACTGCAACATACTATCCATCCATCCATCCATCCATCCATTTTCATCCGCTTATCCGGGGCAGGGTCGCGGGGGCAGCAGGCCGAGCAAAGCACCCCAGACATCCCTCTCCCCGGCAACGCTTTCCAGCTCCTTCTGGGGGACTCCAAGGCGTTCCCAGGCCAGATGAGATATATAATCCCTCCAGCGTGTTCTGGGTCTGCCCCGGGGCCTCCTACCAGTGGGACGTGCCTGGAACACCTCCCGCGGGAGGCGCCCAGGTGGCATCCTGATCAGATGCCCGAACCACCTCAACTGACCATTTTCGATGCGAAGGAGCAGCGGCTCTACTCCGAGCTCCCTCCGGATGTCCGAGCTCCTTACCCTATCTCTAAGGCTGAGCCCAGACACCCCACGGAGAAAACTCATTTTGGCCGCTTGTATCCGCGATCTCATTCTTTCGGTCACAACCCAGAGCTCGTGGCCATAGGTGAGGGTTGGGACGTAGATGGACCAGTAAATCGAGAGCTTCGCCTTCCGGCTCAGCTCCTTCTTCACCACGACAGCCCGGCGCAGCGCCCGCATCACTGCAGAAGCCGCCCCAAACCGCCGATCCATCTCACGCTCCAATCTACCGTCACTCGTGAACAAGACCCCGAGATACTTGAACTCCCTCGCTTGGGGCAGTAACTCTCCCCCAACCTGGAGGGGACAATCCACCTGTTTCCGGCAGAGAACCATGGCCTCAGATTTGGAGGTGCTGACTCTCATCCCGACCGCTTCACACTCGGCCGCAAACCGCTCCAGTGCGTGCTGGACAGAACCACATCATCTGCGAAAAGTGTCCCCGTGAACCTGGGAGCTGTGTTGTCCGGGGCTAAAAGCCCCTGGTAGGGTCTCCCAAGGCAAAGTGGTCCCGGGGGAGGGACCAGACTAAGAGCGATTCAAAGACCCTGATGATGCGGCCTCTTCGGAATAAGAGCACCTCGCCCGGTATGGGGACACCGGGGCCCCCTCCTGGAGCCAGACCCGGGGGGGGAGCTCGCCAGGGAGCGTCTGGTGGCCGGGTTTTAGGCCATGGGGCCCGGTCTGGCTCAGCCCGAAGAGGATACATGGAGCCGTTGCCCTGTGGGCTCACCACTCGCAGGGACAGACATCAGGGTCGGGTGCTTTGTGTGCCGGGTGGCAGGCAGGGGCGGGGCCCCGGGCATGCTGATCTCTGGCGACGCGGACTGGCTGTAGGGACGTGGAATGTCACCTCTCTGGTGGGAAAGGAGCCGGAGCTGGTGCGAGAGGTGGAGCGGTACCGACTAGATATAGTTGGGCTCACCTCCACGCACAGCACTGGTTCTGGAACCAAACTCCTGGAGAGGGGCTGGACTCTCGCTTTTTCCAGAGTTGCCCAGGGTGAGAGGCGCCGGGCGGGTGTGGGGATACTCACAAGCCCCCGGCTGAGTACCACTGTGTTGGAGTTCTCCCCGGAGAACGAAAGGGTCGCCTCTGTGCGACTGCGGGTTGCAGGGAGTAGGTCTCTGACTGTTGTTTGTGCTTACGCACCGAACAGCAATACAGAGTACCCGGCCTTTTTGGAGTCTCTTGGCGGTGTCCTGAAAGGGGTGCCGGCTGGGGACTCCTTGGTTCTCCTGGGGGACTTCAACGCTCACGTGGGCAATGACGGAGAAACCTGGAGGGGAGTGACTGGGAGGAACGGCCTGCCTGATCTGAACCCGAGTGGTGTTTTGTTATTGGACTTCTGTGCTAGTCATGGACTGGCCATAACAAACACCATGTTTGAGCACAGGGAGGTACATAAGTGTACCTGGTACCAGAACACCTTAGGCCAAAGATCGATGATCGACTTTGTGGTTGTATCATCAGATCTGTGGCCGTGTGTCTTGGACACTCGGGTGAAAAGAGGAGCAGAGCTGTCCACTGATCACCACCTGGTGGTGAGTTGGATCAGATGGCGGGGGAGGCTGCCGGACAGACCTGGGAAACCCAAACGTGTAGTGAGGGTGAACTGGGAACGTCTGGCTGAGGCCCCTGTCCGTAGGGTCTTCAACTTGCACCTCCGGAAGAATTTCTCGCGCATCCCGGGGGAGGCTGGGGACATGGAGTCGGAGTGGGCCATGTTCAAAGCTTCCATTGTGGAGGCGGCTGTTAGGAGCTGTGGTCAGAAGGTCATCTGTGCTTGTCGTGGCGGCAACCTGAGAACCCGCTGGTGGACACCAGCGGTGAAGGAGGCTGTCAGGCTGAAGAAGGAGGCTTTTCGGATCTGGCTGGCCCGAGGGTCTCCTGAAGCAGCAGACAGGTACCGGTTGGCCAGAAGGGCTGCAGCTGTGGCGGTCGCTGAGGCAAAAACCCGGGTGTGGGAGGAGTTCGGGGAGGCTATGGAGAAGGACTTTCGGTTGGCCTCAAGGAAGTTCTGGCAGACCGTTAGACGTATCAGGAAAGGAAAGCAGGGCCTGTCTCAGGCTGTGCTCAGCAGAGATGCAGAACTGCTGACCCGAACTGGGAACATCGTTGAGCGGTGGAAGGAGCACTTTGAGGACCTCCTGAACCCGGCCATCACGTCCACTGTGAACGAGGCAGAGCCTGAAGACTCTGGGGAATTCTCGCCCATTTCCCTGGCAGAGGTTGCTGAGGTAGTTAAAAAGCTCCCCAGCGGCAAGGCGCCGGGTGTGGATGAGATTTGCCCGGAGATGCTGAAGGCTCTGGACATTGTTGGGCTGTCTTGGTTGACACGCCTTTTCAGTGTCGCGTGGAGGTCGGGTACGGTGCCTGTAGAGTGGCAGACCGGGGTGGTGGTCCCCATCTTCAAAAAAGGGGACCGGAGGGTGTGCTCCAATTATCGGGGTATCACACTGCTCAGCCTCCCGGGTAAAGTTTACTCAAGGGTGCTGGAAAGGAGGCTCCGACCGTTTGTCGAACCTTTGATTCAGGAGGAGCAATGCAGATTCCGTCCTGGCCGTGGAACAGTGGACCAGCTCTTTACCCTTGCGAGGCTGCTGGAGGGGTCGTGGGAGTTTGCCCATCCAGTCTACATGTGTTTTGTGGACTTGGAGAAGGCTTACGACCGCGTTCCTCGGGGGGTCTTGTGGGGGGTACTGCGGGAGTATGGGGTACCAGGCTCGCTGCTACGAGCCATCCGGTCCCTGTATGACCAAAGTGGGAGCTGTGTCCGCATACTTGGTGTAAAATCCAGCACGTTCTCGGTGGGTGTGGGCCTCCGCCAAGGCTGTCCCTTGTCACCGATCCTGTTTGTGACTTTCATGGACAGGATCTCGAGGCGCAGTCGGGGGGGGGGGGGTCCAGTTTGGTGACCTCAGAATTGCAACATACTAGTACTGTCATAATTTGGCACAAAGGCACAAAGTTAGTCTTCATCATCACTTGCATCAGACAGATCTTCATTTTCAGAGTTACAGTCATGTAAATCTACAGTATCACAGCAGGTGCCTCTCTGCAGTGAATCTAACACACCAGTGGCCTACAAAGCAGGCTTCATATTTTTTGGGTTGTCTGTCCATCTGTCCATTCGTCCCTCCTATTATTGTGAATGCGATGTCTCAATCATACCATAAGAAAAATTTATTCAAATTTGGCACAAATATCCTGTTGGACTCAACGATGACCTGACTACATTTTGTCGTCAAAGGTCAAAGGTCACTGTAACGTAGCGTCTGTCACACTCTAGTGAACATTTTATCTTAAGAACAATTTTTTTTTCAATTTTGGCATGAATGCTTACTTGGACTCATCAAGGAACTAATTAGATTTGGTGGTCGAAGATCAAAGGTCACTGTGACTTTGAATCCATCTCACTTTTGTAAATGCCAAGGCATACAATCACACTGTGTTAGTTCTAGTTTAGTACTACAAAGCTGTTATTTTTACTACTTAAATCAGTGTGGTGATTTATACTGAACAGCTAACCTGCTTGTTAGCTTGAGAGTATCCGATCACATCCTGTCAACGCCCTGACCGCTAACCAGTCACATTACTGAAAAAAACAAAGTATCCCAACATGGTCAAAAGTCTGAAGTGTTTACAACACTGAACACACAATGCTGATTTTAGCTGCATTTTAACTGTTTAAAGTGTATTTTTTCACTGCAGTGATATCTGACAGTGTGTCTGATTATACACTCTGATTCCATCACTGCAGCTCAGAATAACATGACACCTGTGTGATGACAGCCACAAATAAATAATCCACACAGTGTTAAGTGGCTCCTGTGATTTCAAATGCAACCTTTTCAACAGTCAGATAGACTTCATTAGTCATTAACTATTTTTGCACTCTGAATTTAAATAGAAGCAGCCTAGCTTAACTTTAGCATAACAAAAATACTTACTTTATATTTAAGCCATATATTATAATACCTACATGTATTTTAATTTTTATATCTGGAAATTCCTTGTAGTGTTTCTGCATCTTCCTATTCTATTGTTAGATTACAGGCTATGGTTTACATTTTGCTCAGATGAATATTACTTTTTGCTGGTCCATAAACAGAGCATTACCACAGGTAATTAGTGCTACTTATAATGTACATCATGCACGGTCTTGACGATGTCGCTTGCAGTTAATAACCTCACCTGGCTGGACTGGAAAACCCAGAGTTGACTGAGCTAGTTGATAACCAGTGTTGTGATAGTGGTTATCCAGATGGTTGATAGCCGATTGTACTGCAAGCCTCAGGTCTGAGCCTTTTTGTTACTGTGACAGTGGGCAAATATAAACTTCATTCCAATTTTACTGTTACCTACTACTTGCACACTAGCAACAAATACACTCTTACTCCCGTGTCTAAAAATCCTATCAACCTCTTGAAGAAAAACATATGTTTTTTTGCAATTTTCACATTTTGACACCAGCAAATTGTAACAAGAAATACATTGTGGAAAGGCAGAGATTGACGGATTAAATGAATAAAATTAGTGAATTGGATAGGGTATAAGATGTCCCAAGTCTCTGAACAGTGTACTTGGAAAATGTAGCGAGCTAAGTTACCAGTTACTCCACATCAAAATAAAGTTTCACAATATTAAAGCTATCCCCAGAGAAATGAAGCAAGCTCAGCAATGAGAAAATGGCAAAAGTAGCTGCTACTTGCAGCTTTATGTCAAAACAGTGTTTTCTCAGTGAGGAGAAAAACTGTCAGCCAAACAAAAAAAAGAGGGGAAAAAAGTGCAATTAAACTGTTTATTATAAAATAACAGACTTCAATCAAAACTTCTTTTTTTTTTCTTAAGATTTTGTGACATTTAAACATGTCCCCCAATAACATGACATCATCAGTCGGCCTGTGCTATCTCTTTTTCTCTCTCTCCTCTTCCTACTTAATGCATTTCTCTGTCTTGGCCTCTTTAAGTATTAAAGTATTAAGTTTATCTGGCTCTGTCAGTGATGCAAACCTGAATTCTAAAATAGCTTTTTAAGTCAGTAAAACCATAACAAATAAAAGACAGTAATATAAACAATAAAAAAATAACAGACCTAAATGGAAACCTTTCTGTTTTTCGGACATTAGAACATGAACATGTCCTGCAAATAACACATGAAATCAATCGATCAATCAATCAATCAATCAATTTTTATTTATAAAGCCCAATATCACAAATCACAATTTGCCTCAGGGGGCTTTACAGCATACAACATCCCCCTGTCCTTAGGACCCTCACAGCGGCTAAGGAAAAACTCCCCAAAAAAAACCCTTTAACGGGGAGAAAAAAATGATAGAAACCTCAGGAAGAGCAACTGAAGGAGGGATCCCTCTTCCAGGACGGACAGACGAGCAATACATGTTGTGCAGAACAGATCAATATAATGAATTAACAGTAATCCATATGACACAATGAGACATAAAGAGAGACGGATATTATATTAATAATATGATTATATATGTATGTGACAATAATGATATGTGTATAATAGTCCAGGTATGACTAATAGTAACAGCAGCAGTGGGAGGCATCAGGCAGGACCACGGCAGCAGCACAACCACGACACACCATCCAGGCACAGTGTTAACCTGCGAGACAGTGGAGCACCAAGGCTCCGGAGAACAAGCCGAGTTAGTGACATGCAGTAGGCCCGGGTTAGAGAGATGCATTAACAGGACATGAATACTAGCAAGGGAGAGAGAGAGTGAGAAGGAGAGAAGGGGCTCGGTGTATTATAGGAGGTCCCCCGGCAGACTAGGCCTATGTCAGCCTAACTAGGGGCAGGTCCAAGACAAGCCTGAGCCAGCCCTAACTATAAGCTTTATCAAATAGGAAAGTCTTAAGTCTAGTCTTAAAAGTGGAGACGGTGTCTGCCTCCTAGACCGAAACAGGAAGGTGATTCCACAGAAGATGAGCCTGATAGCTGAAGGCTCTGGCTCCTGTTCTACTTTTGGAGACTTTAGGGACCACGAGTAACCCTGCATTCTCAGAGCGCAGTGTTCTGGTGGGATAATAGGGCACTATGAGCTCTCTGAGATATGATGGAGCCTGATTATGTAGAGCTTTGTAGGTTAGGAGAAGGATTTTAAATTCAATTCTGGATTTTACAGGGAGCCAGTGCAGAGAAGCTAAAACAGGAGAAATATGATCTTGTTTCTTTGTACCTGTCAGTACACATGCTGCCACGTTCTGGATTAGCTGGAGAGTTTTCAGGCACTTATTAGAGCTACCTGATAATAGAGAATTACAGTAATCCAGCCTCGAGATAACAAACGCATGGACCAATTTTTCAGCATCTTTTAGTGACAGGATAGGCCTAATTTTCGCAATATTATGCAGATGAAAAAATGCAGTCCGAGACGTTTGTTTTAAATGGGAGTTTAAAGACAAATCTTGATCAAATATTACGCCGAGGTTTCTTCAGAGCAATGCCATCCAGAGAAACTATATCATCAGATAAAGAGTGTCTGAGCTGTTTGGGGCCAAGAACAATAACTTCAGTTTTGTCTGAATTTAACATCAGGAAATTGGTGCTCATCCAGGTTTTTATATCTTTAAGGCATTTCTGAAGTTTAGTTAATTGATCCGTTTCTTCTGGTTTTATCGATAAATACAACTGTGTATCATCCGCATAGCAATGGAAATTTATAGAGTGATTTCTAATGATGTTACCTAAGGGAAGCATATATAGCGTGAATAGAATTGGTCCGAGTACTGAACCTTGAGGTACTCCAAAACAAACTTTAGTACGTAAAGATGATTCATTATGAATGTGAACAAACTGAAAACGATCGGATAAGTACGATTTAAACCAGCTTAGTACAGAACCTTTAAGGCCAATTGAATGTTCCAGTCTCTGTAGCAGAATTTGATGGTCAATTGTGTCAAATGCGGCACTAAGATCTAGTAAAACAAGTACAGAGACGAGTCCTTGGTCTGAAGCAATCAGGAGATCATTTGTAATTTTAACTAGTGCTGTCTCGGTACTATGATGGGCCCTAAATCCTGACTGAAATTCCTCAAATAAATTATTATCATCGAGACATCAGTATGTCACTCTCGCTCTCCTCTCTTCCTTCTTTTCTTGGTCCTTGTTGCATCTATTTCTCTAGTGTCAACTGCAAATCCACAAACTATATACAGTCTATAGGCAAAACATCTAAAAGATGCGTGAATAAGTGCATTGTAGCCAATCAGAGGCAGAGTAGGGCGGGTCTTGCCAAGAAAAGCCAATAGCAAAGCAGTAAGCAGAGTAAACTGCAGGATTAGACATATGTCATATGTCACAATGTCCAATCTGCTAACATGGGTAGGGGGGTGATTATGACCTATTTTATTTTCTATTGATTTAACCTTTATTTGACATGATGTTTTGTTTTGGCCTTACTTTTAGGGAGCTGTCATTGGTCTCTATGTCAAGGATGTTCTCACTCATTACAGTTGCACCATGAGCGATAAGCTCGCCTCCCAGCTTTAGGGGTTCCAGCAAACCTTTGGTGCTATTAGAGACGCTGAGTCCAGTTTTATCTTTAGACTGAAAAAACTCCAAAAACCTCTATCTCACCATATTGTCAGGCAACATGTATCGCGGCACAACCACCAAATGTAACCCACAAGAGACAAAAGCTGTCACGTCTTCCTGTACTTGACCTATTACGTCACAGACCAAACAATCAATAAACAAGTTAGTTATGGTTAGCCAGCAGTAAACTGGTATCATGGTGGACAAAATTGCAGCTCTGTACATTTCGTCTGTCCAAAAGTGCATGGCTCTGTAGATTTCACCATGTTGTTATTAACTTCCAAGTCAGAGCCCGGGTCAGAAACTGTGAAGCATGCGCAGAGCGCCTTGACCAGTTTGGGTCTGATTGACTGTATATATGCAGGAGTATTTGATTCCCAGTCACATTATCTAGGTGTGTTAGTCCGACTTAGAGAAATTCAATTTAGTACAATTTCAGTCGGACTAGCATGTTAACATCAAAAGTTTGGTTTTAATTTGACTAACACAATAAATTGAGTTTCTCTAACTGGAAACACTCCAAAAAACTCTATCTCACTGTATTGTCAGGCAACATGTATCTCGGCACAACCATCAAATGTAATTTACAAGAGGCAAAAGTTGTCTTCATGTCCTCCTGTACAGCCACAAATGATGTCTTGTCTACTTGCTTGGCTGTCTCCTCCCTGTACACTTCATACATAAAGTCTAACAGTTTGTTTTGCACAGTGCTGGATATCCTTTTGAAGATGGACTGTCATAGTGCCTGTGAAACCTTGAATTACCCTCACACATACAGTACAGGCCAAAAGTTTGGACACACCTTCTCATTCAATGCCTTTTCTTTATTTTTATGACTATTTACATTGTAGATTCTCACTGAAGGCATCAAAACTATGAATGAACACATGTGGAGTTATGCACTTAACAAAAAAAGGTGAAATAACTGAAAACATGTTTTATATTCTAGTTTCTTCAAAATAGCCACCCTTTGTTCTGATTACTGCTTTGCACACTCTTGGCATTCTCTCGATGAGCTTCAAGAGGTAGTCACCTGAAATGGTTTTCACTTCACAGGTGTGCCTTATCAGGGTGAATAAGTAGAATTTCTTGCTTTATCAATGGGGTTGGGACCATCAGTTGTGTTGTGCAGAAGTCAGGTTAATACACAGCCGACAGCCCTATTGGACAACTGTTAAAATTCATATTATGGCAAGAACCAATCAGCTAACTAAAGAAAAACGAGTGGCCATCATTACTTTAAGAAATGAAGGTCAGTCAGTCCGGAAAATTGTAAAGACTTTAAATGTGTCCCCAAGTGGAGTCACAAAACCATCAAACGCTACAACGAAACTGGCACACATGAGGACCGACCCAGGAAAGGAAGACCAAGAGTCACCTCTGCTTCTGAGGATAAGTTAATCCGAGTTACCAGCCTCAGAAATCGCAAGTTAACAGCAGCTCAGATCAGAGACCAGATGAATGCCACACAGAGTTCTAGCAGCAGACCCATCTCTAGAACAACTGTTAAGAGGAGACTGCGCGAATCAGGCCTTCATGGTCAAATAGCTGCTAGGAAACCACTGCTAAGGAGAGGCAACAAGCAGAAGAGATTTGTTTGGGCCAAGAAACACAAGGAATGGACATTAGACCAGTCGAAATCTGTGCTTTGGTCTGATGAGTCCAAATTTGAGATCTTTGGTTCCAACCGCCGTGTCTTTGTGAGACGCAGAAAAGGTGAACGGATGGATTCCACATGCCTGGTTCCCACTGTGAAGCATGGAGGAGGAGGTGTGATGGTGTGGGGGTGTTTTGCTGGTGACACTGTTGGGGATTTATTCAAAATTGAAGGCACATTGAACCAGCATGGCTACCACAGCATCCTGCAGCGACATGCCATCCCATCCGGTTTGCATTTAGTTGGACGATCATTTATTTTTCAACAGGACAATGACCCCAAACACACCTCCAGGCTGTGTAAGGGCAATTTGACCAAGAAGGAGAGTGATGGAGGGCTGCGGCAGATGACCTGGCCTCCACAGTAACCGGACCTGAACCCAATCGAGATGGTTTGGGGTGAGCTGGACCGCAGAGTGAAGGCAAAGGGGCCAACAAGTGCTACTCCTTCAAGACTGTTGGAAAACCATTTCAGGTGACTACCTCTTGAAGCTCATAGAGAGAATGCCAAGAGTGTGCAAAGCAGTAATCAGAGCAAAGGGTGGCTATTTTGAAGGAAGTAGAATATAAAACATGTTTTCAGTTATTTCACCTTTTTTGTTAAGTACATAACTCCACATGTGTTCATTCATAGTTTTGATGCCTTCAGTGAGAATCTACAATGTAAATAGTCATGAAAATAAAGAAAACGCATTGAATGAGAAGGTGTGTCCAAACTTTTGGCCTGTACTGTAGTCTCAAAAATACATTTAAATTTTCCCGGATTCAGAGAGTCTGCCAACTCCTCATAGCCCCACAGTGCTGTTTCATAGTTTCCACACAGTTTAACATGTAATAATCCAACTCAGCATATAAGTGTTTTCCTCCACTTGTTTGTTATGTTGTTCAGTCACCTAGGGCACTAGCAATAACCCTTCCAGGTAAATTTCACAGCAATGTCCACATAACTTCTGCTGCTCTCATGTTCTGCAATCCTCTAAGAAAGACGTTTCCAACGTGCCCTTGACTAAAGAGCAAACATGGAAACACAAGAGTGCCTTGTTTTGTATGCTAACACACTTTTTCTTCACTCCATGTTAAAACAACAGTTAATTTTACTGGCAATTTTACCAAGTTGATTTCATTCCAATTTCTCCTTTAAATGAAGGGTTTCAAACCTGTGCTCAAGTAAGAAAACCACTACGGAGTTAGTTAGCTGGCATTAGCTTAAACAGTCTCCTATCTTTTTGCCATTAGGGTTAGGGTTAGGGTTAGGGTAAATTCCAAGCTAGTGTTGGTGTCGCCACTCAACTGAAATATGAAATGAACCTGTGGTGGGGCTACCGGCTGTCAGCCCCACCCGTCAGTCTGTGCGATCTACATTGAATAAACCAATACCATGAGCACATTTATTTCTGTTTTCCCCACATATGATACAGATTGCATTGTGAGGGTGGGGCTAGCCCCACAGACCACTGAAAGGCTTACTGTGGACATGGATCTAAAGAATGCAGTCTTAAGCAGCAGGGCAGGGACTAATAATCATGAACTAACACAAAAGATATGCAATTTAGAAAGAAGGCTTACTCATAAAAGATGATTTATAGCAGATAATGATCCTTCAGAATTAATAATACTGTAATTTGTTTATCCTCACTCATGAATAAGACCCCAGAGATTGAATTCTTTCACTTGGGGCAGTCAGCAAGGATGTGGGCGCTGTGATGAAGAGATAGCTGAGCCAGAAGGCAGAGCTTTCGATTTACTGGTCCATCTATGTCCCAACCTTCAATTATGGTCATAAGCTTTGGATAGTGATCCAAAGAATGAGAC
This sequence comes from Cephalopholis sonnerati, assembly GCA_019142605.1. Classification (NCBI taxonomy): domain Eukaryota; kingdom Metazoa; phylum Chordata; class Actinopteri; order Perciformes; family Serranidae; genus Cephalopholis; species Cephalopholis sonnerati. The sequence continues at coordinate 1,156,726 of JAGQAX010000009.1, read as the reverse complement.
TGCGGATACCGAAATGAGTCTCCTCCGGAGGGTGGCTGGGCCCAGCCTTAGCGATAGGGTGAGGAGCTCAGACATCCGTAGAGAGCTCAGGGTAGAGCCACCACTCCTTCACATCAAAAGGGGCCAGTTGAGGTATTTCAGGCATCTTATCAGGATGTCTCCTGGGCACCTACCATTAGAGGTGTTCCAGGCAAGTCCAACTGGTAGGAGGCCCCGGGGCAGACCCAGAGCACGCTGGAGAGATTATATATCCAGTCTAGCCTGGGAATGCCTTGGGATCCCCCAGGATGAGCTGGAAAGCATAGCTAGGGAGAGGGGCATCTGGAGTACTTTGCTCAGGCTGCTGCCCCTGCGATCTGGCCTTGCGTAAGTGGTTGAAAATGGATGGATGGATGGATGGCTGGATAGATGGATGGATAATTTCTTTACACTTTTCTTTCTGGTGGCAACTGGTTGGTCTATGCCCCACCCATTCCAAAGACCAGCCACCCCTGTTAAGGAATAATAATAGCTTCAGGTTTAAAGTGTATATAGATAATGAGTTCATCTTGTAGAAAAAATATTACAAAAAGCCCATAATAGGCCTGTAATACTTAATTGTACTTGATGATGCTTGAGAGTTGACTGATACTTGATGAAACACGTACAGATGCAGCCACTTCAAATTTGCGTTTGGCCTGTGATAGAGCCGTGAGTGATCCGTGACAGGTCCCTGCCGTCACCTGGCCGGGCTCGTAGATCCCTTGCGATGACGTAGAGAATGCGAGGCCGGCTGGTAACACCCCTTAGTTTAATTTATAGAAACCAGTTGCAATGGTCTGTCTATCCACCAGGAGGAGCAGTGAGTGTGGAAACTGAAGCCCTCTTATTACTGTAATCGTGGGAGAGAGCTTCCCACACAGAGCATATTTAATGATTATCAGACTACAGGTCATAAATAATATGCTTCAGCGTTTTGTTATTCAAAAGAATTGCACGGAAATTAAAGTGATATGGCTGGGAACCTAGCGATTATACAGCGAGAACAAAACTGTGTTTGAATCATTAGTCTGAGCGGCTGAGTTTATCTGCAGTGGTAATAATAATAATGTCATATAGTAATATATATATATATATACACTGAACAAAAATATAAACGCAACACTTTTGTTTTTGCTGCCCTTTTTCATAAGCTGAACTCAAAGATCTGAAGTATTTTTTTTATATACACAAAAGACCATTTCTCTCAAATATTGTTCACAAATCTGTCTAAATCTGTGTTAGTTAGCACTTCTCCTTTGCCAAGATAATCCATCCCACCTCACAGGTGTGGCATATCAAGATGCTGATTAGACAGCATGATTATTGCATAGGTGTGCCTTAGGCTGGTCACAATAAAAGACCACTCTAAAATGTTCAGTTTTATCACACAGCACAATGCCACAGATGTAGCAAGTTTTGAGGGAGCGTGCAATTGGCATGCTGACTGCAGGAATGTCCACCAGAGCTGTCGCCCGTGAATTGAATGTTCATTTCTCTACCATAAACCATCTCCAAAGGCGTTTCAGACAATTTGGCAGTACATCCAACCGACCTCACAACTGCAGACCACGTGTAACCACACCAGCCCAGGACCTCCACATCCAGCATGTTCACCTCCAAGAACGTCTGAGACCAGCCACCTGGACAGCTGCTGCAACAATCGGTTTGCATAACCGAAGAATTTCTGCACAAACTGTCAGAAACCGTCCCAGGGAAGCTCATCTGCATGCTCGTCATCCTCATCAGGGTCTCGACTTGACTGCAGTTCGTCGTCGTAACCGACTGGAGTGGGCAAATGCTCACATTTGATGGCGTCTGGCACATTGGAGAGGTGTTCTCTTCACGAATAAATCCCGGTTTTCACTGTTCAGGGCAGATGGCAGACAGCATGTGTGGTGTCGTGTGGGTGAGCGGTTTGCTGATGTCAACGTTGTGGATCGAGTGGCCCATGGTCGCGTTGGGGTTATGGTATGGGCAGGCGTATGTTATGGACAACAAACATAGGTGCATTTTATTGATGGCATTTTGAATGCACAGAGATACTGTGACGAGTTCCTGAGGCCCATTGTTGTGCCATTCATCCACGACCATCACCTCATGTTGCAGCATGATAATGCACTGCCCCATGTTGCAAGGATCTGTACACAATTCCTGGAAGCTGAAAACATCCCTGTTCTTGCATGGCCAGCATACTCACCTGACATGTCACCCATTGAGCATGTTTGGGATGCTCTGGATCGGTGTATACAACAGCGTGTTCCAGTTCCTGCCAATATCCAGCAACTTCACACAGCCATTGAAGAGGAGTGGACCAACATTCAACAGGCCACAATCAACAACCTGATCAACTCTATGCGAAAGAGATGTGTTGCACTGCGTGAGGCAAATGATGGTCACACCAGATACTGACTGGTTTTCTGACCCCCCCAGACCCCCCCAATAAAGCAAAACTGCACATTTCAGAGTGGCCTTTTATTGTGCCCAGCCTAAGGCACACCTGTGCAATATTCATGCTGTCTAATCAGCATCTTGATATGCCACACCTGTGAGGTGGGATGGATTATCTCGGCAAAGGAGAAGTGCTCACTAACACAGATCTAGACAGATTTGTGAACAATATTTGAGAGAAATGGTCTTTTGTGTATATTAAAAAAATGCTTTAGATCTTTGAGTTCAGCAAAATGGCAGCAAAAACAAGTGTTGCGTTTATATTTTTGTTCAGTATATATATATATATATATATACATATATTACCGTGCTAGTGCTGTTAGATTGCTGTTAGACCACCCCTCCGTGTACACAATGTGCGAAAGACGAGGATTTTTTTTAACCTCAGCGAAAATGTTGTTTTTCAAAGACTACATGTCAACAAATATGGACTGAAACAGAATCTTTCGTTAGAGAAACCCAGCTTGTGAATATTGGAAATGATGACATAGATCTTTTCTTTTTTAATTATTATTTTGATGTTTGGACTGCACACAGCACACAGCACGGCTTCACCTCATCAATCTGCTGCTGTCTGTCTAAACAGATTCATAGAAGTCATATTTCACAATTCTTAATATTATATTCTGACGGAATTCGTTAAAGCAAGTCATTTGGTGCTTGCAAAGTCATGATATCAAGCTGAGACAGATTCACTTTGTTCGGTTCACAGGCTGTTGCTGCGACTTCAGCAGAAGACTGACACAGTGTGTGCCGCTGTGTTTCTCAATACTCAATAAAGTCACCGAGCACTCAAAGATAAACTGAACAAGATGTCTTGCGTGAACAATGGCTGTTTCTAAGCAATCTCCTATGGTGTTCATGTAGAGCATCGCCCATTCAGCTGTTTTACAAAGTGTGAGAAAGACTCCTCGGCTCAAACACATCATTAGCATTACAATGAACCTTTTCGTTCCCTCTGAATGGGCAGTGTGCCATCTGAATAGGATTCCCAGCCCCCACCTTTGTTGCAAACATTCAACAACACATCATCATTGTCGCTGTCTGAACTACCTCATAATAGTGACGTTTTACAGTTCTTCATATACACTGATATATAAATTATTATTATTATTCTCATGGTTTTTTTTTATTGGTAGCCTTTTGTAAACAATGTGAACAGAGATACTCACGTTAAAGACCCTACGAACATAAATATTCAGATTGAAACCCATTCAAATCACTATTTTTGATCCTGCTCGAATACAAAGTGTAAAACATGCATCCTGTCATTTCTCTGCTTCATTTGAAGCCTGTGGCTTGTAAAGGTGTGCCCGAGGGATTTCCTTCCCGATGACGTCATGTTTACCATATTTGTAAATTCTTAATATTAATTATGAATTTGTCACAGGCATCTTTCACAAAGTTGATAAAGTTTCAAGTAACTTACTAACCCAAAGGGAGCACACGTGAAAATAAAGTGGTCTTGTGGAGGTAGCCTCCACACCTCATTAGCATTACTATGGACCTTTTTGTTCTCACTGAATGTGTGAATGTGCGATCTGAACAGCCCCCCCACTGTCACACACATCATCACACTGACTGAGTCTCTTACTGAGCAACTTTTTCAAAATGATTTAAGTAATTATTTTCAGGCACCAAGTTATTTTCAGAACATTTCTCATTATTCTGAGTGACTACCTAAGTATTTTCAGATAGGGGAGACCAGGGCCAATTGTAACAAAACTTTAGGTTTTCCTTACTAACTAATGTGTTTATAACAGCAATGCTGCAGCAGATAAAGGTGGTCATTTTAATAACTTAAATACTGCTGGGTGGCTTATTGTAACCTATAATAATATAACCTAGCAACAAATTTATATTATTGTATAAAAGTACTGTAACTTATAGGCCAAACTAAATCTTTAAAATAAAAATAGAGCAATAAAAGTGTAATATTTGCATCTGAGACAGTGGAGTAGATTAGTAATACAGCATAGAAAGGAAATACTAACAGGGAAAGTACTAGCACCTCTTAATCTTTAGTTTTTGTGTTCCTGTGAGGGAAGCGCCATCCAATGGTGACGGCTGGCTTTTGGATGGCCTGGGAAATTTGAAGTGGCTGCATCTGTAGCAGTGATGTTGTACATATTCACTCCTCTAGTCTTGGTTGGGCTACACTGTAACTGTAAGTAATGTTTGTTTGAATCAGTTGCATGCTGTTACTATAACACAAAGCAGAATGTACACTCAAAGTAGTATTACCTCCATCCAACCATCTGTCCATTTAGATACCACTTTTAGCACTTTTACTCTTCATACGTAAATGTAAGGGCATTTCTCTTATCATACAACCATTCACAAACTAGATTCCCACTAGTGGCACAGGATAGAGTTTTTCCAACTAGATTTTGCCACGTTGTTACCGACTTCTTCTTCTGTTATCTATTTAATGCTATTCGACCTTCAGGTCAAATCCCAGGGCGGAAACTGTGAAGCATGCGCAGAGCACCTAGACCAGTTTGGATCTGGTTGACTGTATACATGCAGGAGTATTTGATTCCCAATCACATTATCAGGGTGTGTTAGTCCAACTTTGAGAAATTCAATTGAATACAATTTCAGTTGGACTACTATGTTGACATGGATTTTAAAAATCCAGTTTTAGTTGGACTAACAAATGAAAATGATTTTCTCTAATGTCATGCAAACATGACACACAATCATATGGGACACACATGATTGTGGAGGGTTTGAGGCTACTCTGCCAGAAATGCATCAAACCCTTATTTTTTTTTTTCCATTCTTGTGATTTTTTTTTTTTTTTTCAACTTTGACATGTAGACATGGTCAGGACGACCTGCTGAAGTTCAAACTGAGCATTGGAACGAGGAAGAAAGGTGATTTAAGTGACTTGGAATGTGGCATGGTTGTTGGTGCCAGATGGGCTAGTTTGAGTATTTCAGAAACTGCTGATCTACCGGGATTTTCACACACAACCATCCCTAGTGTAGCTGCCATCGAAGTCAGAATAAATAACTAAATAATAGATTAATAAATATAGGTTAAAAATATAGTGTTCATAAATATATAAATTTCTACTAACAATAGTTTAATAATAGTTTAATATTAAAAGTAACATTTCATTTATTTCATGTATTTTCTTTGTTTAATATGGAGGACATATCTTAATTGAGATAGGAACCAAAGTTTGCTGCCGCGAGTTGAAGGGGTGTTACTTTTGAGGGTCGCAACTTGTTGGTTGGAATCATTCTGGATCAAGCTAGCAGGCAGACACCTCGCTGATTCCTCTGCCTAAGATCAGCAATGATTAAGAAGACGTTTGGATATAAAGTGCATAGTGCATTGAAGGACTGAAGACTTCTAATTTTCTCTCAAGGGAAAGCGGCCAGTGAGGTACATTTAATGTTTGTGATACTGTTATTTTGTTAGACTTTACAGATGTAACGTGACGGATTTCTGTTGAGTCATGTAACGATACGGCCGCGTTGTATTTTTCATGTTTCTCTGTGGAAATAATGTGTTAATTTTTGTTTCTTTCTGTATGTCTACCAGTTCTCACGGCACACTATCATGCTCTTTGTGTGATTAAAAGCCCGTAACGAAAAGAACGACTTGGTTTCGTGATTTCGACTTGAGAGGGAATTACAGTGAGAACTCAGCCACCGCGACACGAGGAGAGAGCGTGAACAGCAGCAGCCAGCAAGGAGCCAGCCAGCGCGCGCCCTGCCTGTCGTCGTCGGAGCTGTGAAGATGTTCGGGGTTTCGGAGGAGCCACTAGTCAAAGGACAGTATGCAACCTGCCGGTAACCTAAGAGAGTTGTGTGGTGATGCCAACGTGAAGCACGTTTAAGCCAAGTTAAATGTGAAGACGTGGAGTAGCCTCTACAGCTGTTTAAAGGACTCTTTGACCTTCAAGATTCAGTCGGACTATGCTTGCTAAGTTTTGAAGTGTGAACAAGGTTTAATGTGACACCTTTTTTGATCATTTTAGATATTTGTGTCCTTGAGATTTGAATGTTTATAGGTTAAGTGTTAAATAACTTTAAGCATTTTCTAAGAATTATTTAGTTTAAAGGGGTACTGTGGCATTTTCCCACTTTCAGTAATTTTAAGTTTTGAGAAGTGCTCTCATTTAATATACATTTAAAATAAGTTGCTCTTGCCATATAGGGCATTTAGGCTATCACTTAACACTTGGGTTAGTGTGATTTGACTTCAATATTATTACTTCACTTATTACTTGTCTACTATTAGTAGCCTATTATTACTACGTTACTAACCACATTGCATTATTGATATTATTACGTTTCCTAACCTTAGTTTGATTAGAATAAATATACTAAAATGGCTGATAATGACATTGCAACTGAAGACCTGGATGTTCCGCATGAAGGTGAAGAGAAGTCTGTTCATGATGAACCTTTAGAAGAAGGCCCTGCAAAGGAAGTTGAAGTGAATACAGAAACCAGCGTGGCTGAAGATAAGAGAAAAAGGACACTTACTGAAAAGGGTCAGGAACTCCATAATGAAAAATTAAAGAAACTTGAACGCAATTTCGACAAAACATACGAGAAATGGAAAGTTCTTGCGAAGGAGGCCAGAAAGGCACTCACCTTACCCAGCACAAGCGATGCTCTACATAAACACCAAATTAAAATTCATGCTGCTGATACTGAAGTAAAGGAACGCTATGAGGATGTTCGCAAACACAGTGTCCCCGACACAGACACACGCCGTCGAGTGGACACCTGTGATGCTGTATCAAGACAGCTCATTGAACGGCTAAATGTTCTGCTACAAGAAGACCCAGATCAGCATTTACCCACAGTACGAGCACCATGGGGTGACACTGGCTCTGTGTTTTCGTGTAAAGAAGACCAAGTATCCATGTTGAGCCGCCCAGGCTCGGGACGTGTTTCGAGACGCTCAAGCCGGGCCTCCACAAGGAAACAGGAAGCGGAAGCAGAGTTAGCTGCAACTAAAGCTACCTTGAAGGTTCTAGCAGAAATGGAACAGGAAGAAAAAGAGCTTGAAAGACTTGAGGATGAGAACAGGAGGATGCTAGCGCAACAAAGGGCTGAAAATGCTGAGAGACAGGCGCATCAAGAGGCAAGACAGGCACAACAAGAAGCAGAAAATGCTGAAAGACAGAGGTTATTAGAAGAGAAGCGCAGACAGTTAGAACGCTTGGAAGCAACTAAAAGAATGAGTGCTGCACAGGCAAGACTAACAGTCTACGAACAAGATGTAGGCTCTGATGAAGAGATATCTGGGCTTCTTCATAATCACAACCTGTCAGGTCCTCCACCTAAGGCTAATGTCCTTTCAAAGCCGACCATGTTTTCACAGCCTGCCAGTAGGCTCCCCACCACAAGCCATGAAGTCGCAAGGCCTACTTCTCAAGTTGCTCGTCCCACTTCTCAGGACAATAGCACAACGATGCTTGCCGAAGCAATAGCAGAGTCCATAAATGCAAGCCGTCTTCCAGTGCCAGAGCCGCCAATCTTTAGCGGAGACCCAATCAGATACAAGGACTGGAAAATGTCATTCCAAACTCTGATAGGCCGGAAGAATATTCCTGTAAATGAAAAGATTTACTACCTCCGCAAGTATGTGACGGGAGCTGCAAAGAAAGCAATTGAAAGTTATTTCCTAGTGGGCACAGAGAAAGCCTATGATTCAGCATGGGAAATATTGGAAGAGCGATAAGGCAACTCCTTTGTGGTCGCTAAAGCTTTCCGCGACAAGCTGAATTCGTGGACCAAGATAGGACCCAAAGACAGCGTCGAGCTGAGGGAATTCGCAGACTTTCTGCGAGGCTGTCAAGCAGCAATGAGTCACATTAAGAGTCTTAAAGTCCTGAACGACTGCAGTGAAAATCAAAGGATCCTGAGCAAGCTCCCTGACTGGCTTACTGCCAGGTGGAACAGAAAGGTCATGGAATTCGAAGAAGAAACACATGACTTCCCGAGTTTCAGCATCTTTGTTGAGTTTGTGTCTAAAGAAGCCAAGATAGCTTGCAATCCAATGACTTCGCTTCATGCTCTGAAGAGTGGTGATGTTGACAAGGCAAGGCCATCTAAGGTCCGAAATGTCGGTGCGAAGGTGCTAGCAAGTGCATCTGAAGAGAAGCCAGATGTTGAAGGACAAAAGGCCGATGGTAAGGGGTGCATGTTTTGTGACAAGACGAACCATGGCATTCAGACATGTCGGAAGTTAATGGAAAAGCCTGTCAAAGAGCGAGTCAAGTATGTGCAGACAAAGAAACTGTGCTTTGCATGTTTAAAGCCAGGACACCACTCAAAGAGCTGCGAAAAGAGAAGTGTGTGCAACGTGTGCAAGGGGAGGCACCCCACATGTTTGCATGAAGACCGTGCCAAGTCGGATGAAAAGGCCCAAGTTGATAAACAAAAGGAGAGTGGAAAACCTTCAAAGGGAAAGGAAATGTCTGAAGAACCTAAACATAGTGATGCAGAGTTTACAACGAGTGAAATAATAAGCACCGCAACATCCAACCAAGTGATGCACAATGGGAATAGCACACATGCTTCCACAATAGTGCCGGTGTGGCTGTCGACCACAAGTAACCCTGAGGCTGAAGTTCTTTTATACGCTCTGTTGGACAGTCAGAGCGATAGCACCTTTATCCTCCAAGAAAGAGCAGAGACTCTTGACGCGCAGATGGAGCCTGTGCAATTGAAGCTCTCTACTCTTGCGTCTAAGCAGACTGTAATCCCAAGTCACAAGCTAGTTGGGTTACAGGTCAGAGGGTTTTACTCCTCTAAGAAAATCTCTCTTCCAGTGACTTACTCACGAGACTTCATCCCTGCTAGTCTCAGTCACATTCCCACACCCAAGACTGCAAGAGCATGGTCTCATTTAGAGCACCTTGCTGAAGAGATCGCTCCTCTTATAGACTGCGACGTCGGCCTGCTCATAGGCTACAATTGCTCTCAAGCCCTGTTGCCAAGAGAAATTGTGTCGGGCAAGGATGACGAGCCGTTCGCAGTAAGAACCGATCTTGGCTGGAGCATCATTCGCTGCGTCAACCCCTGTGTTGACTATGGAGATGCCATTGGAAGCAGCCACAGAATCGTTGTGAAAGAAGTCACACCAAGTCTACACTCACCTAGTGACCTACCAAGCCAAGTTCAGTACATATGCAGAACGCAAGTCAAGGAAGTCATTGCTCCTACAGATGTGCTGAAAGTGCTCGAATCAGACTTCAGCGAGAGAAACGTGGAAGACGCTCATTTCTCCCAGGATGACCTACGCTTCATCTCGATAATGGAGGAGGGCATAAAGACACAAGCCAATGGACAGCGCGAGATGCCTTTGCCATTTAAGGAGGACAAGCCGTGTCTGCCCGACAACTTGAAATGCGCAGATCATCGTCTCCGGTGTCTCAAGAGAAGGTTTGAGAAAGACAAGCAATACCATAAGGATTACGTTGGATTCATGAGTGACATCATTTCCTGTGGGGATGCTGAAAAGGTCCCAGAAGGTGAAGTCCAACGGGGCTCCTGCTGGTACATCCCGCACCACGGAGTCTACCACCATCAGAAACCAGGGAAGATCCGTGTGGTGTTCGATTGTTCAGCGAAGTTCGAAGGAATCTCTCTTAATGACCATCTACTTACTGGACCAGAGTTGACAAATACTTTGGTAGGCGTCCTCTGTCGGTTCAGGAAGGGCCCAGTAGCGGTGATGTGCGACATCGAGCGCATGTTTCATCAGTTCCGGGTCAGAGCTGAAGATCAAGACTATCTCAGGTTCCTCTGGTGGGACAACGGAGACATTGAGTCAGATCCATCAGTGTACAGAATGAAAGTGCACCTATTCGGTGCAGCCTCGTCACCTGGCTGTGCGAACTATGGCCTCAAACATGTCGCCGCACAAGGTCGAGGTCAATTCAGTGAGGCAACAATCCACTTCATCGAGCGTAACTTTTACGTTGATGATGGCTTGATTAGTGTCTCAACACCCAAAGAAGCCATAAAGTTGGTGAGTGAAGCCAGGCAACTCTGCAGCTCTGGAAGGTTGCGCATCCACAAGTTTGTTTCAAACAGCCAAGAGGTGCTTGCATCCCTCCCGAAGGAAGAGTGCGCAGATGCGTCAAGAAGTAAAGATCTAGCTCTGGGTGAACCCCAGATGGAGAGAGCCCTAGGCGTTAAGTGGTGCGTCACATCGGATCACTTCAGCTTCCGAGTGGTGGTGGACAAACGCCCACTCTCAAGAAGAGGAGTGCTCTCGACTGTGGCCTCCATCTTTGACCCTTTAGGCTTCGTCGCTCCCTTCATTCTTATCGGGAAACAAATCCTTCAACAAATGTGCCGCGACAAGGTCGGATGGGATGATCCGCTGCCTGACGATCTGAGACCACGGTGGGAGTCCTGGCTCCTGGACTTGAAGAACCTGGCAGACGTCAAGATTCAGCGATGTTATCTCCCATCAGAGTTCAAGCAAGTCCAAAGGTACGAACTCCATTACTTCTCCGATGCGAGTGTCCTGGGGTATGGAGAATGTACTTACCTGAGGGTAATTAGTGAAACAGGACAAATCCACTGCTCCCTAGTGATGGGCAAAGCTCGAGTGGCCCCCACTAAGGTGACGACTGTGCCAAGACTCGAGCTATCGGCGGCAATAGTAGCCGTACGCATGAGTGACATGCTCAGGAAGGAGCTAGAAATAGACGCTCAAGAAGTCTTTTGGACGGACTCAAAGGTCGTCTTAGGATATGTTAACAACGACGCGCAAAGATTCCACGTGTTTGTGGCAAATCGCATCCAACGCATTAAAGACAGCACCAGACCAGATCAACGGAGACACGTGAGCTCAGAAGACAACCCAGCCGATCATGCATCGAGAGGCCTACGGGCAAAGGAGCTCATTGCCTCCAACTGGTTTTCTGGTCCTGGTTTTCTCTGGTGCGAAGAATTTCCCAGTGGAAATGTTGCAGTGGAAGATGTAGCAGCAGAAGACCCTGAAGTACGTAACGTCTTCGTACACAGGGTTTCAGCTATAGATGTTTCACTGCTGGATCGCTTCCTTAAGTTCTCCTGCTGGACAAGATTGGTCAAGGCTATTGCTCGTCTCATGCGACTTGCTAAGGAGCTGAAAGGTTCAATACCAAGAACTAATGAAGCCACAAGTCTACAGGAGCGAAGTGATGCCGAAGTTACCATCATTAGTCTTGTTCAGAGAGATGTTTTCGCTGAAGAAATCCAAACCCTCCAACATGGGAAGGAGCTCGCTAAGACCAGTAAGCTATGCGGACTTAACCCTTTCCTCGATGAACAGGGAATCCTCAGGGTGGGAGGTCGGCTGAGGCAGGCTGATTTGCACCATCACATCAAGCACCCAGCTGTGTTGCCTTCCAAAGGTCACGTAACAAGACTGCTCATACAGCATTATCATCAACAAGTGCAACATCAAGGACGTGGCATAACAGTCAATGAGCTATGAGCTAACGGATTTTGGATACTCGGATGCAGTCATGCCGTCTCATCCTGTATCTACAAGTGTGTCAAGTGCAGAAAGTTTTGAAGGTCTACTGAGCATCAGCAAATGGCAGACTTGCCGCGCGACCGCATGGAAGAAACACCTCCATTTACGTATTGCGGAATAGACTGCTTCAGACCATTCCATGTTAAGGATGGAAGGAAGGAGTCAAAGCGCTACGGCCTGCTGTTTACTTGCTTATGCTCTCGTGCAGTGCACATAGAACTTCTTGAAGAGATGACTACAGACTTTTTCATTATCGCTCTCCGTGCCTTCATAGCCATACGTGGCAATGTTCGACAACTCCGCTGCGATCAAGGCACCAATTTCGTTGGCGTCAGGCGCGAGTTCTTTGAGGCCTTGAAGGAGAGGGATCAAGAACGCCTAAAGGTACTGGGCTGTGAGTTTGTCATGAATCCGCCATCAGCAAGTCACATGGGTGGTGCCTGGGAAAGGCAGATTCGGACAATAAGAAGTGTGCTTACGTCTATCCTGGACCAATCCTCCAATCGACTCTATAGTTCCTCATTGAGGACGTACTTCTATGAAGTAATGGCAATCATAAACAGTCGATCATTGGCGGCTCACTTACTGAACGATCCTATGGGACCGCAGCCTCTTTCGCCTAATCATATACTGACGATGAAGTCCTCGATCATTCTTCCACCACCTGGAAAGTTTGAAAGAGAAGACCTCTACCTTCGTAAGAGGTGGCGCAAGGTCCAATACTTAGCCAACGAGTTTTGGTCCAGATGGCACAAAGAATATCCGCTGAACTTGCAACAGCGTCAGAAATGGCAACGTAAACGCAGAAATGCTAAGATCAATGGTATAGTGATTGTGCAAGACGATTCTGCCCCAAGAACCGAGTGGAAGTTGGCAAAGGTCACAGAGGTCTATCCTGCAGAAGATGGTTGCGTAAGGAAGCTGCAACTGCTGATCAGTGATTCAACTTTGGATAAAGAAGGAAAACGCATTGGAAAACCAGTCTACTTGGAGAGACCCATCCATAAGACGGTTACCCTGATTGAAGCCGAGTGATGCAGCCGCATTTTTCTTGCAATGTGTCTTATCATCCAATGCTAGTTATGTAGGTTTGAGTAAAATCACAAGTGATTTGGTGGGAGTGTAGCTGCCATCGAAGTCAGAATAAATAAATAAATAATAGATTAATAAATATAGGTTAAAAATATAGTGTTCATAAATATATAAATTTCTACTAACAATAGTTTAATAATAGTTTAATATTAAAAGTAACATTTCATTTATTTCATGTATTTTCTTTGTTTAATATGGAGGACATATCTTAATTGAGATAGGAACCAAAGTTTGCTGCCGCGAGTTGAAGGGGTGTTACTTTTGAGGGTCGCAACTTGTTGGTTGGAATCATTCTGGATCAAGCTAGCAGGCAGACAGATCAGCAATGATTAAGAAGACGTTTGGATATAAAGTGCATAGTGCATTGAAGGACTGAAGACTTCTAATTTTCTCTCAAGGGAAAGCGGCCAATGAGGTACATTTAATGTTTGTGATACTGTTATTTTGTTAGACTTTACAGATGTAACGTGACAGATTTCTGTTGAGTCATGTAACGATACGGCCGCGTTTTTCATGTTTCTATGTGGAAATAATATGTGTTAATTTTTGTTTCTTTCTGTATGTCTACCAGTTCTCACGGCACACTATCATGCTCTTTGTGTGATTAAAAGCCCGTAACGAAAAGAACGACTTGGTTTCGTGATTTCGACTTGAGAGGGAATTACACCTAGGGTTTATAGAGGATGGTCTGAAAAAGAGAAAATATCCAGTGAACGGCAGTTCTCTAGGTGAACATGCTTTAGTTGATGCCAGTGGTCAGAGGAGAATGGGCAGACTGGTTCAGGATGATAGAGAGGTAACAGTAACTCAAATCACTCATTTTAACCAAGATATGCAAAAGACCATCTCTGAATTAACAACACAGCTAACCTTGAAGCAGTTGGGCTACAGCGGCAGAAGCCCACACCAGGTGCCCTGTCAGCTAAGAACAGGAAACTGAAGCCACAATTTGCACAGGTTCACCAATATGGCAAAAATGTTGCCTGCTCTGATGACTTTTGATTTCTGCTGCCACATTCAGATGGTAGGGTCAGAATTTGACATAAACAACATGAAAGCATGGATCAATCCTGACTTGTATCAGTGGCTCAGGCTGCTGGTGGTGGTATAATGGTGTGGGGGATATTTTCTTGGCATACTTTTGGCCCCTTAGTACCAACGGAGGATCATTTGGTATGCTGCAGCCTACCTGAGTATTGTTGCTGCCTGTGTCCATTTCTTTATGACCAAAGTGTACCCATCTCCTGATGGATACTTCCAGCAGGATAACGCACCATGTCACAAAGGTCCCATCATCTCAAACTGGTTTCTTGAACACGACAATGAATTCACTGCACTCAAGTGGCCTCCATAGTCACCAGATCTGAATCCAGTAGAGCACCTTTGGGATGTAGTGGAATGGGAGATTGGCATCATGGATGTGCAGCAGACAAATCTGCAGCAACTGCGTGATGCTATCATGTAGGGAGTCCAACCCGGTACTAGCGAGTTGTACCTAATAAAGTGGCTGGTAAGTGTACATATAAATGTAGTACCCATTTTGATCTGCACCATCTGTTACCATGGTGAAATAAAACCATAAGTGTCCTTTTTTATTTTACACATAACAACGTTGGATATTTTACTGATATATTGAAAACAAAAGTGGAAATGTCCACAGTTCTCATTTCCAGAATCTGGCCAACATATAGTGACAACAACTCTGCAAGCTTCTCCTCTGTTTTCTTGGTATTAGGCTGCTTACTTCCCCTTTGCATGTAATTCTCATGATTGTATATCATTTATTGAAAAGAGAGTTACATCAAAAGGGGAAATGGCTTGCTGATAGAGTGAACTTAACTCATTGTCCCATTGATACTGGTTTACACAGTTTATTTATGAGGCCTATTCATCTTGACTCTTGTCTCATAACTCTGCAAAGCATTTGTCTTTTGCAGAGCATTATTCTCTGACAGAGTAGTTTAAATTACGTACATATTGCAACAAAGCTAATGAGCTACAGTAGTTTCCTCCATTTTGGACTCTGCAGCTAGCAAACATCAGCACTGTCAAACCATTTGTGATAGTCAACAGTGCAAATTTGCCCATAAAAGTTCATCAAAATTCAAAGTTCATCAAACTGAAATAGCAATTTCACTGAAATGAATACATTTTGCTGTAAAACTTTGTGGTTTTTATACGCAGGCGTGACCGTGCCTTAATACTGATATATTAAAAACCCAACTTAGATATTCCCCCCAAATTAAAATGGAAAATGGCAGGAAACTGTGACACTGAAAAGTATTTGAGAAAAGGCACTGGACAGCTACTCTGACCTGCTTCTCAGACTCGACTCCTGTCTCTTTTGCCCTCATCACTCTTACCTTCCCCTGAGTCACCATGGGTCAGTGTCTCTGCTGCTGTCATAGGAGTAACTTTCTCTTTTCTAAAAGTCCCTGTCACTGGAGCTGCAGGCTGCGAGAAAACTTTTTCCCCCCACCTTAGAGACTGGTCTGATTTTTTAACAAAATAATGTGAAATATGATTCATATGAATCAACAGTCAAGCTGAAAACAGAAAATTATAGCTTCTACGTAATTTAGAATTGAATTATTGCAGGCTTTTCATTTCCTTTTGTCTTACCTCCCTTCTATGGAGCTAAAACACTGACAGTGAGTTTGGCATTGAAAAAAGCAATTTGGCATTGAAAAAAGAAAGATTGGTGTGGAAAAAAAATCCACTGAAGATGGCATTAAAAATTGTTTATTTATTTATTGCATTTTTGTGTTTTTCAATTATAGTCTTCTGATTTTTTTTTTCTTCATGTCACATGTAACGTCTTCCATGAGTTCAGCTGGAGCTCTCAAACAGCAAATAGGCCTATGTTTAGTCTGTTTTTCTCTACTGTTGTTTAACCGAGCTGGTTAAACCTATGCTGGTCTGGAAGAAGTCCACCTGAACAAGTGCTAATGTTAGCTGTTGTCAGCTAATGAATGTTAAGCTTTCATAGCTAATGTCAGGCTCCATATGAAAGACACAGCAAAGAGAGAGAAAAACTTTCTTGTGGTGTGGGAGTGCCAGGTGAACTCATGAAAGCTGTTACTGTAGATGGACAATAAAGCTGGAGCTTACTGCAGTCAAAGAACTTAATCTTTGAGATCAGGCCAGGGGACCCAGCCACAGTTTTGGTTAAGATGTGAGTCTTTTAGAGCAGTTAAGGTACTGATGCCCAAGAACAGAGTCCTGCACAGGTCCATTTTTGAAAACCCACACCCACCCATACCCGTAAAGCTCAGTACCAGAACCAACCAACCATTAGCTGTCATTATGATTAAGTCAAAGCCGCATCCGCCAGCACCCGTTAATAAAAGTCCCGCGACCCAACCTGCACCCATGATTTAACACACACAGCCTCTTTCACTGGCTGCGCTTGCTGTACTGCCATTAGCATCATGCTAGCAAAAAATGTTATTTCTTTATAATGGAGGATATAAAGAAACTAAATTCACAAATAGTGGCGGGGCCTTTACTTACCACATTTGCAGAGGGTAACAGCTTCATGTCAAATAGACTGCATTAGAAACAGGATTAAACGACTTGTATAGTTTGCATGCAGTACTTCAAATGTAGCTCCTGTCATGTGGTGGCACTTTTTACGTTTTGACATTAACAGTTCTGCTGGGACATGAACAGCCACAGTGACTGAAATAATATTAATAACAATAAAAATAGGACAAGAATAATTGATGACATCACGTACCTCGTGAAAGATGACCAAAGATGATTGGTCGTGGACCAACAACTTGTATAGTTTGCATGCAGTACTTCAAATGTAGTACTTCAAATGTCTGTCATGTCTGTCGGCCGTGCCACGGCAAGATTTTATGACTCCACTGTCTAATCTGACATAGTGACTGTTAAAACTGACAAAAATGTCACGTAGTCTGAACCCGGCATAACGCCTTGCCAGCCCGACATTAGCAACAGTGTTCCACCAATATTGTTTAAGACAGAAGTCTGATACAGATTCTTTTGTACTGAAGCTGCTGGGTGACAATATTTGCACAATTCTCGAAATCTAGTGAAATGTGACCACAAGTATTCATTGTTATTTCTGAGAGCTGTGTTCTGATCAGGGCGGAAAAGTTTCTGAAGCACTATTTTACATGAAGTAGGTTCCTCACCATTAAACCTGCTTCTGAAACCTGACACCTCTTAGCCCTCACAAGTGCATCAATATTAGCTGTAATCTAGTGGGCCAGACTGGTCCCTTTAGTGACCGATTCTGGCTTCTGGGCCGTATTTTGACACCCCTGAGTCAAGCAAAGTACTTCATATGTTTCCTAGAAATACTTTGAATTGAAATATATAACGCTTCTCAGCATTTTTTTTCTTATTAAGACTGCTTTGGTGATGTCACAGAGTGGTGGAAAGAAACTTAATACATTTACTCAAGTATTGTACCTAAGTGCAAATTTGAGGTACGTGTACCTACTTGAGTTTGTCCATTTTATGCAACTTTCTCCTTGTACTAACTGCTTCTCTCACAGGAAAATCTTGTAGTTTCCTGTCCTCTCTCCATCCTCCTGTTCAGTGAAAACCCTGTGTCTCCAGATGTATAAAGTCTAAAATAAACTCTTTCAAAACCCTTTTAGATCAGCTGGAAATTGCATCGTAACAATGCTGAAAAAAGTTGACTTTTTAGAGATACACTGTTCTCTCAGGACAGCCACACTTCAAGCATAGGATCTTATGCACCTTCTTCCTGAGGACTTTACTGTTGAAATGATTATGAGATAGCGGAGATAACAGGAAACTAGTTGGTCTCACTGACTGTCTATGGTTAGACCCAGTGGCTAATCTTAATAGCTAACCTCCAAGGACCATTCTTTTTGAAAAGTAATTTGCATTCAATTTAGGAATTACTGCATTGATTTGAACAAATATTTAACTAAGGTTAAATTAGCATGTTCGAAAATGTCTACCTACACAGAGGAATAAGTGGCCACCCATACTTTGTAACATTAACACCAGATCATCCCGTATTGAAAATAAAATACATCTCTCCTTACTGAATAAATACAAGATGTCATTTGTTCCGTATTTTTGTGCACACCCACTGCTGAGCACAACCTTAATCACTGACAACAGTAAAATGCAACATACACATGAAGCAGTAATATTAATCCAAAGACATCAGACAGAATAGAAAAAGACTGTCAGTGTGGAACACTTTACTGCACAATGAATACTTTTGCTTTTCATACTTAAGTTACATTTCGATTATAATACCTGTGTGAAAGAATATAGAGGAATAGAAGAATATGGTTTTAAATGCAGGACTTTAACTTGTAGTGGAGTATTTCACAGTGTCGTAGTCGTAATGTTACTCAAGTAAATGATCTGAATACATTTTCCATTTCTGCATATTCGACAAGCTCTATGATGGGTAATATCATGTTGGTATTTGGTATAGAGAGTGCCCCAGGAAAGACTTTTTTTCTGTAGTGTAGGAAAATTACCTGTAGGTTAATTTTGCACTCGTTTTGGGCACCACCCTCTCAAGGGAAAGTGACCGTAATCAAATTAATAACTATGCAAATCAATCATTAATTTGTCGGTACACTTATCAATTATAAATCAGTCTCAATATCTAAGTTATGAGTTCTCTATACAGTGATCGTAGTTTCAAATCAAGGACATACATGGACAACGACTTGGCGATAAATGAAAATTTATTTGATGAAAGGTTTAACAACTGCGGAAATTAATCTTAAATGGAGATGGGATGAAATTATGTAAGATCACAGGAAGTGTAAATTGGTGAATGGGTGAAAGCAATAGGAAACATTTTGGCAGTTATTCGGTTTGGCGATAGTGAGAAGAGTGTGTAACTTTGGATAAATTGCTGGCGCAAAGCTATTTACCTAACGAAACCTAAATTAAGATCCGAATAATTAAGTCTCCTATTCGACATCAACTCTTATCACAACACAGCTGCATCAGGTGAGGGAAGGCTTGCCTACTTTCTTTGCAGCGTTGATCCAATCACACGGCTTCACTTCACAGTCTCCCCGCACGATGGTGCCAACGGGAACCAGTGATGGGCAACGGTCTGACAGCGAAGTTCTTCTGGTAGTCCTCAAATGTCCATTATCTTGAGCTGCTGAAAGTCTTAGTTTGGCAAAAGAGTCACTGCCTTGGGAATAATTCCGGCAGATGGCTGGCCGCTGGACCGGATGGATCTTGGATGGAGTTGCAGGTCGAATAGAAGCTCCGTTATGGGAGCGTAGCTACGAGCTTATGATAAAGTTGAAACAATCTCGTTGTCCGGACGAGATTATTACTAAAGTTATCTTTAATACTCAAAAATAAAATCAATGTGAACGGTGGGCTTCGTCACCTCAGGTGTGATATTACTGGAGGCCCAAAGAAAAGAAAAAAAGAAAAACTCAGAACCATTCGTTCCTATAAAAGTTTCAAAGTGGCGCATGAAGCCAAAGTCACTCTGTTTACCCAGATGATCTGTGCTGCTTCTGCATCATTGGGCCCACAGAGCAGGCGCACTAGAGACTTCCAGCCGCTGAGCATGGCTGAGCATGGTCGAGCGGCCTGACTTCCAGTTTAGCGCTCCGCTGGGATAAAATAAATTAATCATTCAGCTCTTTTAGACTTTCCAAATGTTATCAGGCCCAATTAATTCAATCATGATAGTGAAACGTGTCGTTTTATATGGGTTATGATGCTCAAAAAATTCATACACTGATTTACAGATGTCTCTTTCCCAAGTCTATGGGAAAAAGTCTTTGGGCCCCATGGCAAACCTGGAAATTGCTGTACCACTATGGTTCCCATGTTGCTTTTGAAATTTCAGTACAAAGGTTTACTTTGCCTCCTCCCTTCAGTTTGTCCCCTTTTGTCTCTCTCTGACTCATCATCATACACTGTGTCCATCATATGGGTCACATCCATCTCCCATTCTCACTCATTCAGTCTTCCTCTCATCCTCTTTTTATCTAATAAATTGTGTACAGTCATGTATAAACATACATAAATGCTGTACGTAAAGTATACATATACAAAATACATATAACTGGGCACACAACTCATGTAGTCTGTGTGAAGTGCACCGTTTGATGTGGGGCCACTGAGGGCTCGTCCTGCATACTTTAATAAATCTCTGTGAAGTTCGCCAAGACACGTGACACAAAGGGAAGCTGGCTACACTGCCTGTTTGTAGGATTAAAGCCCTGAGTATGTGTGACTTACACACATGAAGATACAGAAGGTTGCACTTTGACTGTAAATATAATAATATATATACATCTTTTGAGTTGTATAGGTGGATAAATATTTTGATAAAGGTGCATGCAGATCATGTGATTTTCGTCTTTAGTTCAATGTAGATATTTATAAACCAGTGGTGAATGAGAGGAATTAATTTATACAGTAGGTCGCAGTATACACCCTAAAATTATTTGCAATCCACCAGTAAATCCAGAAAAGAAGAAGAGCAGCGGGACACATTTAGGCTGGACCTATTTTCTCTTGTGCAGTCAGAACATAAGTTGAAACTATGAAAATAGAAAAATAGAAATGATCGTCTCAGCAGTACTGTTGTTTAGTTCAGTAAATCTCTAAGTGCTTCCTGTAGGGATCTTTAATTCCCATGACTGGTTTGATTTCAACTAACTGAATTTTCAGAAATTATCCAAGAAAAGAAAAGAAAAAGTACTATTCCAATATAATATTAGTTTTTAATATTACTTCGACCAATACATTATCAACTGGAGACAGTTATAAAATGTAGAATACCCGAGCAATTATTGAAATATCAGTGCTGATGGAATATTTGGGGTTGTGAAAACAGTTGAGGAGTCCTGACTCAGTGACTAATGTTGATGAGGTGACCATGAGGTGACACAGCATAGAGTCACCATGCTGTGCTTTTGATTTGAGCACATAGTGCTAATGTTTGCATGGTGGAGCAGAGTGGTTATTGTTGTAAAATTAGATATCCTGATTCTGGGACTATTGTACTGTGCAGGCCTGCCCAGCTGGAAATAATTTATTTGAGGAAAATAGAAATTGTGTGTTTCCTGCACATCCAGTGGAGCATCATGGGCGAACTCTCACCCTCTCCACCATGTGCTGCTCACACATAGGGGCAAATTCAGTAACAGACTGATACCACTTTCTTTTCTTTTTTCCAGAAAAGCCTCTAATAAGTAATTTAAATTTTATGGTAACTAACTGACTGACTGACCAACTGACCACTACTAACCACAGTCTGCAGAGTCAGGAGATGTTGGCTGTATAGATGAGGCAGGGATGGGGTGGTTGGTTGGTAATGTCATTTGGCACCAGGTTCTCTAGTAGCAAAATTGCAATAGCCTGCTTTCAACCTGTAGTGGGCAGTCACTTTGCATATTGCATGCAATATGTAGAATTGAAATACTTTGCCATCAAATGTCAAGATCTGGACCTGAATCTATCAACAACACTACTAGATACTCATATACAGTACAGGCCAAAAGTTTGGACACACCTTCTCATTCAATGCGTTTTCTTTATTTTCATGACTATTTACATAGTAGATTCTCACTGAAGGCATCAAAACTATGAATGAACACATGTGGAGTTATGCACTTAACAAAAAAAGATAAATAACTGAAAACACGTTTTATATTCTAGTTTCTTCAAAATAGCCACCCTTTGCTCTGATTACTGCTTTGCGCACTCTTGGCATTCTCTCGATGAGCTTCAAGAGGTAGTCACCTGAAATGGTTTTCCAACAGTCTTGAAGGAGTTCCCAGAGGTGTTTAGCACTTGTTGGCCCCTTTGCCTTCACTCTGCGGTCCAGCTCACCCCAAACCATCTCGATTGGGTTCAGGTCCGGTGACTGTGGAGGCCAGGTCATCAGCACTCTCCTTCTTGGTCAAATAGCCCTTACACAGCCTGGAGATGTGTTTGGGGTCATTGTCCTGTTGAAAAATAAATGATCGTCCAACTAAACGCAAACTGGATGGGATGGCATGTCGCTGCAGGATGCTGTGGTAGCCATGCTGGTTCAGTGTGCCTTCAATTTTGAATAAATCCCCAACAGTGTCACCAGCAAAACACCCCCACACCATCACACCTCCTCCTCCATGCTTCACAGTGGGAACCAGGCATGTGGAATCCATCCGTTCACCTTTTCTGCGTCTCACAAAGACACGGCGGTTGGAACCAAAGATCTCAAATTTGGACTCATCAGACCAAAGCACAGATTTCCACTGGTCTAATGTCCATTCCTTGTGTTTCTTGGCCCAAACAAATCTCCTCTGCTTGTTGCCTCTCCTTAGCAGTGGTTTCCTAGCAGCTATTTGACCATGAAGGCCTGATTCGCGCAGTCTCCTCTTAACAGTTGTTCTAGAGATGGGTCTGCTGCTAGGACTCTGTGTGGCATTCATCTGGTCTCTGATCTGAGCTGCTGTTAACTTGCGATTTCTGAGGCTGGTAACTCGGATTAACTTATCCTCAGAAGCAGAGGTGACTCTTGGTCTTCCTTTCCTGGGTCGGTACTCATGTGTGCCAGTTTCGTTGTACTTGGGGACACATTTAAAGTCTTTGCAATTTTCCGGACTGACTGACCTTCATTTCTTAAAGTAATGATGGCCACTCGTTTTTCTTTAGTTAGCTGATTGGTTCTTGCCATAATATGAATTTTAACAGTTGTCCAATAGGGCTGTCGGCTGTGTATTAACCTGACTTCTGCACAACACAACTGATGGTCCCAACCCCATTGATAAAGCAAGAAATTCCACTAATTAACCCTGATAAGGCACACCTGTGAAGTGAAAACCATTTCGGGTGACTACCTCTTGAAGCTCATCGAGAGAATGCCAAGAGTGTGCAAAGCAGTAATCAGAGCAAAGGGTGGCTATTTTGAAGAAACTAGAATATAAAACGTGTTTTCAGTTATTTCACCTTTTTTTGTTAAGTACATAACTCCACATGCGTTCATTCATAGTTTTGATGCCTTCAGTGAGAATCTACAATGTAAATAGTCATGAAAATAAAGAAAACGCATTGAATGAGAAGGTGTGTCCAAACTTTTGGCCTGTACTGTATATAGAGAGAGATAACTTTTTTCCTGCTCTAACATTATAACAATGTGATAATGTGATGTAGAAATATATCCTGAAACTTTTGGGAAACAGCATTTCAGTACCATAAAATATTTCCAGGTACTGTATCTCAAACACAAAAACACATACAAGTTCTGTGTTACGTACCTTTGCTTCTCTGGCTGCTCCCTCAGAGTAGCCCTGTACAGGTGTGTGCTGATCACTACCATTTTTTGAGATGCCACAGACTGTGTGCCCACTGAGACAGTTTGTGGAGGGTCCATTTGGCATCCTACATCCTGGAATCTGGCTGTAGTGGAGAGGTGTTGGGTACTCTAAAAGACAAAGGAAAATTAAGTTTCTGAAACTGATATTGAACCAAATGAAAGCAGTCAACATTAGGGATGGGTATTGTTAAGATTTTATTGATACTACTACTTTTATTGATACTCCTTATCGATTCAGCACTTTATTGGTACTCTTATTGGTTCTTTTTTATTTAGAAATAATTACTTTTTAGAAAATATATTAATCTTAAAGAATAAATTCAGAACAGGATGACTGAATATTTTTAGTATAACTAAATGTTGTTTCCAGGGCAGCAACAGTATTTTTTAAAACAGCAACGTCACTATATAAAAAATATTCCTGACATCACAATACTGAGTGAAATTTTGTTTTTATCAGTCACTATAAGTCATTCCTCCTGTCCTCTGTCCTGCTCCCTCTCTGGTGATGTGATTCACTCTGTGCAGGTAACATTAGTGCTTGTAGAGAGAGAAGGGGGCTGTTTGTCTCAGCCAGCAGCTGAGTTTAAAAGTATTTGCCCAATTAGACGAACTAGCGTGCTGTCCTTGTGTAAGGCATAATGTTAGTGCTGGTGGATTAGAGACTGTGGACAGAGCATATTGAATATTGCTGTCTACAAGTTTACATGTTGATGCTTGCTGAACACATGTATTGATAAATTATGTAAGAAAAATGCTCAACTTCAGTAAACACTGAAATGAAGAGACTCAGAGAACCATGGAGAAAAGTTACAGCCAACAGGAATAATTTATTCGCAGAACATCAACATACATCAAATATACTGGTCTACACATCCGAATGGTGTTGAAACAGCTCCCTCGAACAGTCACCCTTCCTATTCTTATATCCTCCTGGGTGGGTGTTTGTGTGTGTGGTGGTGTGTGTGTGTCATATTTTCTGGGAATTGCCGAGTTCTTCATGTTTCCTACTTATTCCTAAAACTGTGGATCGTGCGTCACCACATTCTGCTTATCTTTGTTCTTCTGGCAAAAACAACCGTCTCCATTGCGAAACTTGGCCCAACCATCCCAACGGTCAGGTCACCCTACTCCAAAATGTTCCATCTCATTTAACCTCCCCAGACTTGGTTTACACATGAACCACTTCGTTTGTCAAAATACCTCTCATGGATTCGTTTACTGCCAAATCTGATATTTGCTTAACTATTTCATGGGTTTTGAGAAACTGACCTTTATTTGGACTTTAAACACAAGATGATCATGCATTATCTGCCTCTACAATTATTGGCTTCTTACTCGCTAAGGTTTAATTGCACTTACAGTAAGAGTGTGTAGCTGCCGTCAACTTGGGTAATTTTTGAATTATCTTCACTTTGTTTCCACCACGGCCACTCCGCTGTTCTGTGTAGGTGTGTGTCTGTGGTTGCATGTGTATGTGGAGGAATTCAGCCTCGGCACAGAGCGCAGATGAGAGGCTGCAGGATGATAATGAATCAAACCAAAATGTGGAAAAGTACTGATAAAAGAATCAGTACCGTCAAAGCTTATCAAGACTATTGTCTTTGATAATTTAGCCCCGGGGCTAAATTTAGTACCGGGTTTCTGTACCCATCCATAATCAACATCTGAAACGCTAAACAGTGTTGTCCCCTCCCTGTAAAATGAGCAGACCAAACATACATATTCAAACACATGTAGACAGACACACACACAACGTCCTTTCATCACACAAATACTTCTCAGCTGTATAACTCAGACAAACTGCAGTGTTTAGTTACGATATTGTGAACGGCCTCCATGTAACAGAGCTTAAAGTAAAAAAACACGTTGTGCATTACCTATAAAACGCATATTAAAAGCTGATTCACAATCAAACTCTGAGTACAGCCACACATTTTGACAAATAAATGCAGGTCTTGCTTCCACCCCAGGTCTAATTGTTGCCGTGCTGTCAGCTAATCGAAATGAAGAAACTTTTGTCAATAAGAATATGCTGCATATCTTAGCTCTGTTAGATTCTCCACAATTCAGTCATTAAATTCATCTTACTGAGACCACCCAGATAGCAGTTTAACTTACTGTACCCCGAGTAGCAAAAGCATTCAAAACAATAGTTTTGGTTAGCCAGTTAGCCGAGACCTACAGCTATAATGCTGTGTAAAACAAGAAAGCGTAATAGCTTCTCCTCAAAAGCCAATTCACAATCAGACTCATGCAGCCACACATTTTGACATATAAATGCAGGTCTTACTTCCACCCCAGGTCTGATTGTTGCGTGCTGTCAGCAAATTGCTCGAGCTAGCGGCAGTCAACTGCCTAGATCAGGCATCACACGTAGAAATGAAGAAGCTTTTGTCAATAAGGATATGCTGCATATCTTAGCTTTGTTAGATTTTCTACAATTCAGTCATTAAATTCATCTTACCAAGACCACCCAGATAGCATTGTAACTTACTGTAAGCCAAGTAGCAAATGGCATTTCAAAACAATAGCTTTGGTTGGCCAGTCAGTTAAGGCCTACAGCTAAGCACTGTGTGTACAGCTTAATGTTAGCTCCAACAGTCATCTACTCCACACTGCAACACTCTGGAGCAGCTTCCTAGTTTGTTTTTACACAACAAAAAAGTGGGAATTGCCCTGTATTTCAGGAGTAACTGCAGTGAAAATCCAGCAGTAACCTGTTGCCATTTTGTGAAGCAGTCCTCAGGAAAATGGAGGGAACACAATAAAATGTCCGGGTTGCATTGTGGAAGAATAGTATTGAAAATAAATTCCAAACACTCTCTCTTCCTTCTTCCTTCGGCAGTCCAAACAAGGGCGATTTTTGGTCACAGTGAAAAAAGTAGCATCTCCTAGATTTGGTGTCTCCTCAACAGCTCCTCAACAGTTCAAACTCTCTGCAGCCTGCAGGTGGGCACTGTATTCATTGCTAATTTAGATAAGAAGCTTTATTGTCATTGCAATAAATACAATGCAATTTCGTTCGGCACTCTCTTGCTACAATGTCCTTGTCATAAAATATACTGGGGGGGGGGGTTGTGGTCATCCCCAATCTTTGTGGCTCGACGGAGGAGACGGCTGGAATAGATCTCCTCTAGGCGTGGAAGTGGGGAGCCGATGATCCACTCAGCCGTCTTGATGACCCGCTGCAGTTGTTTCTTTTCAGATGCAGTGCAGCTGGCGTACCACACCGTACAGCCATAGGTGAGGACACTCTCTATTCTACTCAGTGGTAGAAGTTTTTCAGCAGAGGTGGAGGGAGTTTGTTCCTCCTCAGTGTTCTCAGAAAGAAAATACACTGCTGGGCCTTTTTGATGATGTGGGTGGTGTCCAGTCCAGCCCAGGTCCTCCGAGATGTGCAGGCCAAGAAACTTAAAGCTGGTGACCCGTTCCACTTCCTCCCCATTGATGCTCAGGCCTGAGTGCAATGTGGTCCTCGACTTCCGGAAGTCAGTAATGACTTCTTTTGTCTCATTGGTGTTGAGGTTGAGGTGATTGTCACTGCACCAGGCCGCCATGGCTTGGACCTCCTCCCTATATGGTGTCTCAAAACCGTTGTTGATGAGCCCCACAACGGTTGTATCATCCGCAAATTTGATGAGGGTGTTGGAGCCGTGAGTAGCGACACAGTCATAAGTGTACAGTGTGTACAAGACTGGACTCAGCACACAGCCCTGAGGAACACCAGTATTGAGGACAATGGTGGAGGATGTGGAGGTGCCCATTCTGACATGCTGGGGTCTGTTAGTCAGGAAGTCCTTGGTCCACAGACAGAGGGAGGTTCCAAGTTGTAGTGTCTGCAGTTTGTTGATGAGTCTGCTGGGGATGATGGAGTTAAATGCTGAGCTGAAGTCAACAAACAGCATCCTGATATATGTGTTGGGGCTTTCAATGTGGCTGAGAGCGGTGTGGAGGGCGATGGAGATGGCGTCCTGTGGATCTGTTGGACCTGTAGGTGAACTGATGTTGATCAAAGCCAGGTGGGATGTGGGCCTTGACATGCTGTAACACCAGTCTCTCCATACATTTCATGATCACCAGTGTCAGGGCCACAGGCCGGTAATCATTCAACCCTGTGATGGCAGGGATCATGGTGGCAGTTTTCAGGCAGGTGGGGACTGTGGCTTGCCTCAGTGAATGGTTGAAGATGTTAGTGAATACTGCAGCAAGCTGGTGAGCACATGATTTCAGCACCCTCCCTGGTACTCCATCTGGCCCTGGTGCTTTCCTGGTGTCGATGCCACGCAGGACTTGCAGTACCTGATGTTGTTGGATGGTGGGCGGCTGGTCATGCTCTGATGATGTCAGTTGTGTGCCCTCTACCTGTCTGTTGTCCTCTTCAAAGCGGGAGAAAAAGGTGTTAAGCTGGTCTGGGAGAGAAGTGTAGGTGGAGGGAGGGGTGTTGTGGCATTGTCTGTAATCAGTTATATTCTGTATGCCTTTCCACATGGAGCGGGGGTTGTTCTCCCTGAAGTTGGCCTCTATCTGCTCTCTGTACTTTGTTTTAGCAGCCTTGATGCCTCTGTTCAGGTCCGCTCTAGCCTTCCTGTAGGCTTCCCTGTCCCTTGACCTCAGTGCTGATTTCCTGGCCTGGAGTATTGATCTGATATTGGCGTTAAACCAGGGTTTTTGGTTGGGAAATGTTTTCACCTGTTTCCTTGATGTTACATTATCCATGCAGAAACTGATGTATGATAGTACAGAGGAGGTGTGGAGTTCAATGTCTGGGTCTTCAAAGAGCTGCCATATGGTGTCCTCAAAACAGTCCTGCAAGGATAGTGTGGCCTCCTCAGTCCAGCACTGCACTGACTTGTACTGTGGCTTAGACCTGCAGATGAGGGGCTTGTAAGCTGGTGTCAGGAACAGGGAAAGATGGTCTGAGTGTCCGAGGTGGGGGGAGTGGCGGGCTCTGTAGGCTCCAGAGATGTTGGTGTAGACCTGGGCTATGTTCCGAAATCCATACTGCCATGAGTACACTTACACACAGTACACTGTCCGCACTTACAGAGTGCACATATTTCAGCGAGTAAGTGCTGTTCCGATTCATTACTCTATGGCCCACTTACCGGATGTTACGATCACGACTACGGCTGTGACTCGTCAGTGACGTCACCCGCCAACAAACTGGAACAGACGGCAGGTCAGTGGTTCCGCCCACTGACCTGTAAGTGGTCCCGCCTCTTCCGCTACGTAGCTAAGATGGGTTCTCAGTGTGTAGCTGCTAACTGAAGAAGAGCACCGGGTCGCTGCGTCTACATGCGCTGCCATCTTTGTTATGAATTTGTTACATTGTGAGCAAGTAAAATTGCGGAAATAAAGGCAGGAAATTCAAACGAGCCATTTCAGGTAGCTGAGGAGCTGTCTGTGTCTCACAACATTATGGAAAGGACTTAAATCTTTGTGTTAACTATTAAGGTCCTTTTTGTTTGACCCAAAAAATGCCCAGAAATTGCCATTGCCAAACCCACCAGACTCCAATCAAACAATGTTAGCATGTATTGAGCCAACATATTTTCACATGGAACTGGGCGAATGTTTAATCCCACATTCTTCCCACACATCAAACCATCTAAATCATCTTTAACTGGTAATGCTTGAAGTAATTAATTATTATTATTATTATTTCAATTTTCATGAAAAAGTATGTAAAAAACCAAATTAACACAATCTCCTATCCAATCATCAAAATTCCTATATATCCCAGCTCAGTTATGAACATATTAAAAACTCTGTCACTGACAGTCGCCAACATTGCCACTAGAATGCTCTATCACATTCTAGAGTGACTTTTTTCCATGTCTCTTATAAACTCTTATACATAAATGTATCGTTGCTTTGTCAGTGGCCTTTTAGGTTCACATATGACATGCTAGGTATCTGTCTGTGCCTGCTGTTGATGTTTTAGGATGTGCTACCAACACCGGGATGTCAACAAAAGCACATAGTTAGGTATAGAAAAAAACATCTTTTTTTGGCAGTTGGGAAGTGAACACTTGGCTACCGGATGAAAGTCTTGGGTTTGTTGGACCCATCCTCCTACCCACCCCTTGATTTGATTTATTTATTTGCACATTTTTGGAAAAAGAAATTCAAATACAATGGCGTGCGTTTGTCACTCATATTTGAAAAAAATAGAAAAAAAAAACAACAGCATAAAAGAATATGTGCCGGAGAGGTCAGAAACCCGAGAGGGCTTATCAAGCAGCCTCCCCTCTATGATAGAGTTCAGTTAGTAATAAACAAAAAAAAAGAAACACAAGATGATTAAATGATAATGAAAATACACATCATAAAAAATAAGATAAAATGAGTAAAATATGGCCTAAACAAAAACAAAGAGCATCTGGATAAATAGTATGTACAGTGTACATGTATGTACATGTACAGACACACACATAAGCAACAAGCTGAAGTTGAGTGGCACTGGGTAAGCAGCTGTTCACATCTCAGCTATGAGTTTGTTTTTTAATCTTCTTTTGAAAATAAGGAGGGATAGAGTGCTAGGTACTAGATTTGAGTAGTTGTTCCACAGGGCGACCCCTCTGTATTAAATATTATATTGCCCTCTAACGGTGCGACATCAGGGTGGATGGAGGTGAGATGCTAGTCTAGTTGGATAACTGTGAAGATTGGATTTTGTACAAAAGTATTGTTGGAAGTGGAGTGGTAGTGATCAGGTTAGATACAGAATCTTGTAAATGAAAATAGAGATCTGCATTTTATTAATGTCAAAAATATTTATAATCTTGAGTTTAGCAAAGAGGGGGGCTGATGGGGCCTGGAAATCTGATCTTGTGACTGTTCTGACAAATCTTTTTTGAAGTAAATAAAGTTTGTGGAGATATGTGCAACAGGTGCTGGCCCAGACAACATTACAGCATAAGAGATATGGGTAAACAAGACTGTAATACAAAGTTAACAGGCAGGATCTATTAAGAACATCGACACTTACACCCAAAAATCGAGCCGAAGATACCTTATTAATTTTATTCCCTTCTATAAAAAGGTTAGCTTGTTCTGGAAAGGCTGTGGTTAGCCTCTTCAACAAGAGTTTTAAAATGTTTGTGAGAGAGAACCAGATTTGTGTCATCTGCAAATAAAATGGAAAAGACTGTAGTTGATACATGTGCTAAATCATTAATGTAAATCAGAAATAATAAGGGACCAAGGATTGACCCTTGAGCCACTCCACAAGTTAATACAGCTCTGTTGGATTCAGAGTTTTTAAGTGAAACAAACTGCAGTCTTTTAACCATTTGAATACATTTCCTTGAAACCCATATTTATACAGTTTAGAGAGTAATATGTCATGGTTCACAGTATGAAAAGCTTTCAAGAGGTCTAAAAAAATTCCTACAGCAAACTCATTATTGTCTATTGCAGATGAGATTTTGTCTGTGAATTCAAACAGAGCCATATATGCGGAATGGTTCTTCCAGAAGCCATATTGATGGTTGTATATTATATCATTTGCATCTATGTGTTGAAGAATTCATTTATAGACGAGTTTTTCCAGGATTTTTGAAAAACATGGTAGTATTGAGATTGGTCGATAATTTGTAAATAAACTTGGATTGTCAGATTTAAAGATGGGTATAACTTTTGCGACCTTTAGGTCCCTGGGAACAATGCCAGTTTCTAATGAGATGGAAAAAATGTATGCTAATGGATCACTGATAGAAGATTTTACCTGTTTGACAAGAGTAGTTCTGATCTCATCATGTCCTGGTGCTGAAGGTTTTAATTTGTCAATAATACTTGAAATCTCATTCGAGTCTGGACGATTGAATACGTTAAATGGGGCATAACAACCATCAATATAATTGAGGGGACTTCCACCTGGGTTTGCTATTTTTTTGCAAGCGAAGGACCCACGTTTACCAAAAAATTGTTAAATTTGCATGCAATATCATAGGGATCAGTTATGGTTTTCCCTCCACCAGAAAAATGAGGGCTAATTTTTAACTCAGCTTTCTTTCTATTAGGTAACTGGTTAACAATTTCCCAAGTTTTTTTGATATTATTAGAAAATTCTTTCAAATTTTCATTGTAATATTTATTTTTTGTTATTCTAATTAAGTGATTAAATTTTTTTTATATAGCTTTTAATTCCTTATATTTGTAGGTGTAGGATTTTTTAAGATTTTTTTATATAGTTTGTTTTTTCCCTTTTAGGACTTTTGGAGCCCAGGAGTGAACCATGGCTTGATTTTTGCAGTCACGATGGGAAAACATTTATTGAAAGCTGAATTGAAATTTTCCATGAAAACTTGATAAGCACAGTTTGGGTCAGACTCTTTATATACATTCTCCCAGGAGAGTTCACCAATTTGTTTTTTAAAATTATTCATATTTTTTTCATTGTATATTCAGTATGTTATTTTGTCTTCAGGTTGTTTTTCCTTCTCGTCCTCAGTCAAGGTGAGTTGGAAAATTGGAAAATGATCTGATATGTCAGAGTATATTATACCAGAATGTAACACTTTATTTAAGGGATTTGTTAATATATTATCTATTAGTGTGGCAGATCTATCAGTTACTCTCGTGGGTTTATAGATAATTGGATAAAAATAATTAGAATACATATTGTTTAGAAAGTGGATGTGTTTGGCTTTTGAAAAAGTTGATGTTAAAGTCACCAAGAATATAACACATCTTGCCTTCTTTGGTTATTTGTTCCAGTGTATCTGTTATCTTGTGATTAAAGCTGTCAGTAACTTCAAGGTGGTCGATAAATACAGCCTACAATCACTTTTTTGTTATTATTAGATAAAGTTATTTCAATAAAAATGGATTCAATATCTAGATCTTGTAAGAGCACTGATAGATCATCTCTCAGCATATAATTATAGTCCTTACGGATATACATTGATAGTCCTCCTCCAGATTTTTTTTCTCTTGTATAATGAACTGAGTTATTAGTGGGTGAATTCATATAGACTTTTTGTGGCCTCAGAGAGCCATGTTTCTGTTAGGGCAATAATCGAGAAATTATGACACAAGGAATTTAGAAAATGTGAGAGATGATCGTAGTTTTTTGCTAGACTTCCAGTATTTAGATGGAAGGTGGAAAACAAATGAGAGTCAGTTGGCATTTTTTTCAACAAGTTGATAATTGTTTGTCATTGTAGTATTTACAAAGGTCATTCGTTTTAGAAAAATAATTAATATCAGGGTCTAGTTCACCCAGGCCTGCTGTCTCCTGGTTTAGTTCAAAAGGGTTAAACACCATATTGAATTTCTACTATGTTTATCAGTATGGCTGTCATTAATATTACAAAATGGAAAGAGAGTTACACAATCATCACATGTCCATGATTCCCATAGGTTATGATTTGTCTTGGTAATATTTGTGCATTTAAGATGAAAGTTGCTTTTACATAAACCACAGGTGATGGCTTGGAATTTAACATTACTTTGGCATTTACAACCAGTATTTATCTTTGATGCTGATGACATAATTAGAGAATATAATGTCTAAGGGCACAATAACGAGTTGTTTTACCACCATTACTCTGAGAACACCAATTATCTCTGGATGGCTTTGGGGTGCTGCTGCGGTGGTGAATTATCAGCTGGTCATGCCTCAGAAAGGCAATTTCACCTCTTGCCCGAGCTTCCCTCAACTTCAGGAGTAGTTCTTTTCTTTTCATTCAAACAGCATCCCTGTAGTCCTCATTGATGTAGATCTTGGACCCTTTCAGATTTTTAGCTCTCTCCAGAACGGTTGATCTGTCCTTGAATCTTGAAAACTTAACCACAATGGGTCTGGGTCTGCTGCTGCCTGGTAACAGTTTGCCGGTCCGGTGTGCTCGCTCAACTTCAATGTCCCTCTGTAGCTTGAGTTTTTCCACAAGGATATCCCACACCTTTCGCTCCGTGTCGTCCCAGGTCACCCCATGTTCCTCAGTGATGCCATCAAAAACCAATTGTTCCTTCTTGATTGTCTTCCTAAGTACTCCATTTTATCTGTGACAACTAACATGCTGTCGCAGATCTTCATGATGTCAGTTTGCATGGAATCACCCCGTGCGGACTGTGATGCATTGTTAGTTTTTATGTCATCAACCTCCTTCTGTGTGAATTGGATACTTGCGTTAATCTCCTGAACCTCCCTAGAAATTCCATCCAGCCTGGAGTTGGTGGAGTCCAAGATGATTTTTTACAAAACCCTTGAAGTTATCCTGTTGCTGCTGTAAGAGTGCAAAAAAACATGTCTTTCTGCTGCTGCTGCAGCTCCTTTACTTGAACAAGTGAGACTAGGTCATCTTCTGATTTCTCCTCTTTTGGATCCATGTTGTTTTTCTTCGGACCCATTTTCAGACTGGTTAGGTGACCTGATTGAATAGGGCCTGATGGTGGCTGTTCCTGGGCCTGGTGGTGGCTGCTGCAGTGCTGCAGGGCCTGATGGTGGCTGCTGCAGGGCCTGGAGGTAGGTGGTCCTGGGCCTGGAGGTGGCTGCTCCTGGGCCTGGAGGAAGCAGCTACTGGGCCTGGTGGTGGCTGCTGCAGGCCTTTGCCTGGTCTTGCTGCTCTTGCTCTTCTTCTTTATTTCCCAGTACTTTTCTTTCAGTCGCAATTTCACTTTTGTGGAGTATAAGGCCACACTTGACCTCAAATGGTGCAACTTTGATGTAGGAAATACTTAAGATTTTAGGGATTTCAGAAAGATTCTGCTGTGCTGCTGCTGAGCTGCCTCTCTACTCCCTATATTACATTGTTATCAGTAGTGTTTCAACCTGACCCTGTCCAGCAGCATATCATACTAGATTCACTGTGTTATTCCACCAGTCACTATTGTTGGCATCAACATTGTTCACTAATTCTGTGACCGCACTGAAAATAGTTGAGTAACTGCAAATGCACATATCAATACTAGACACCTTAAAGATAATGCATACCAAAAATATCTGTGTCATCTTTATGCTAACATACTTTACTAACCTTTTGTTTGGGAGTTTTAATGCAGCCATCCTCATGTCATGGTGCAACAAGGAAGTAAACAACTCTGGTCATGTGACAATTAACACTAAACACGTGTAACTGCACATATTTCATTGAGACCCCTTATTATTTCAGTATTTGTTAGAAAGTCTGAATACATAAATTGGTAACATTTTAAGAGCCTTCTAAGTGAAAACTTTTTTTGCAGTCACTATTGTGACCAATGGGATTAAATTGGTTACGTTTTTTTATTCAACCAAACTGGAATTGGTGATTGTTGGAAAAGTGAAAAGACAAATCAAGACAGCTTTTGTGAGTTTTATTTTGTTTTTTTTGTGGACTTTAAATAAAGTGTTTTTTATGATAAGAAAATTACTGGTCATTTAAATGGAGTCTAGTGGCTTTGGCAATGGCAGTTTGTTGTTTCTGATCAAACACAAAGAATCTCACTCTATAACTAAAAAGGAATATCTCTGTAGGGATCCCTTCCATTATGTTGTCAAACACTTAAAATAACAATCTGGGCCTGTCAGTGGAAAAAACAAACTGCCAGCTGCAGCGGTCTCAGTAAGGACCGGACCAATTTCAAAATCTGCTGCAGCCATTAGTAACTTGGACACAAAAACATGACAAAATGGGCTCCAGTTTAAAAAAAAATAACGTACTTGCCCTTTCAGACCTCGGATGTTGTGATGTAAAGCAAAGAGGTAAAAGAGACAACATCAGTACACCCTGCTGCCGTGTTTATTTATTTAGTGAATGCAAAGTCCTTCAGCCAAGCAGTTGCCTCCTGGTCTGCTGTGTGGAGGGTGATTAATCCTCCTCTCAGTCGTTGGAGAGGGCAGGCTTCAATGATGTGTTCCATTGTCTGCTCCTCTCCATAAGCACACAGTGGGCTAGGGCTGCCGTGTTAACTAAATATGATAACATATGCACTCTGTGTCATCACAGTGTGTGTGTAGATGAACGGTGTTCAGCTTCCCCCTGCCTCACCAGCACATTGAGCTCCCCACTCATCTGCCAGCAATAATAGTTATGATGCAAAACGGGTCAACAGATGGAGTTTTGCCGGCAGATGGGCAGGGAACTCTGTGTGCTGCATAGCAACATGGGGAAAATGAACACCCTACTTCTGCACATGCTGCGATGACACAGAATTGGCGGAAGTTTCCCTTTAATGAACACCCTGCAGAGACTGAAGGATCCACCCTGCTGTGATGGATGCCCCAGTTCTTATTTGTCTTATCATATTCAAAAACACTTATTTCAGGTATTTCCTTCTACAACTGACTCATCTCTCTGAGATAATACGACCCTGTCACATGCTTTCAACAAGACATGATACTGTGTGACTGTGTGTGTGGGTTTGTCAAAGTCAGAAAGATATTCTACTTGACAATCCACACTGTGACACTCAGCTGAAGCCTGTCATTACAAAAGAGACATCACACATATGATTTAAGTAGCACTCTAACAGAATGACTGCTGACATCTAAAATGTAAAACGGAGACTGTGGAAAGAAATTTTAGTTAGAGTTTATTTTAGATAATACCATCTCTTTTCCCAAGAAGATCTCAAAATCATATACAATGACTAAATAAATGTAAATTTATTCCTCCATATGCAGTGTGTGCCAGTGACCATTTTTTTATCCAAGCTAAAGGCAATATTGCACATGTTGCCACTCTCAAAACTCCATCTGAATGTATGAGGGCTTTTAGACTATACTGAGGCCTGGGGCAGCTGTCGTTACCAACTCATGTGGAAAGAGAATTTCATCAACTCGAATGTAAAAAGAAGACATTTCTAATTTCATGCCTATCATTCCTGCCCTCAGGGTAGAAGGGCATCAGTAGAGAATACTATAGTGAGCTCAGTTTATTTCAGATGAATAAGGGGAGCCTTTGATGTCTCAGCTCAAAGGAAATCAGCTTTCAGCAGCTCAGCAATCAATGAAATATATAATACATATATATAACTGCTGTTTTGTCAGATCAATGTGTTCTCATCCCAACTTGTCACATATCGCTGCTAAGTCATTGTTGTTCACATCTATATATGAAGCGCTATACTCCTGTGTTTGTAGTTGACATTTAGGGATGCTGTGTCAATTTGTGCCTATTACGTGCATTGTGTTTTTTGTAAATACACATCTGTTTTCACAGGATATGTACAGTTTTGCTCATTAGAAGCATACTGTCTTTTTCAAAATAAACTCACACATCAATATTTTCCATTTATTTCCTTGTGCAACAAAAACATGAGGTTAGGTTAAGAAAAAAACATCATGTTTTGGCTCTATATAGGAAGTGAATAGTGTCCTCCTGGGTGAAAGCCTGGGGTTTGTTGGACCCATTCACCACCCCTCCCACCTGCCCTTTAGGGACTTTCCAGCTCCTTCTATTATGTTGTTACAGGTAGTGGTACAAACTGATGCCATCCAGTGGCGTATCATACCGCCATTACATGTGCCGTCCAGCCCTGTTATAAACCCTCTGGGGACTGTGGAGAATTTCAAAGTACTGTGATCATTTTGGCACT
The DNA here is from genome assembly GCA_019142605.1 of Cephalopholis sonnerati. Classification (NCBI taxonomy): domain Eukaryota; kingdom Metazoa; phylum Chordata; class Actinopteri; order Perciformes; family Serranidae; genus Cephalopholis; species Cephalopholis sonnerati. The sequence goes on along the minus strand of JAGQAX010000009.1, from coordinate 1,119,813 downwards.
CCCTGATGTTGTTATAAAATCTGAACAGTTGTAAGCAGTATTTTCAGAGTCACGTGAGTTTTTTGTATTCAGTCCAAGATCAGCCACAATAATATCTATGTAGTATGTAGAGATGTGACATACACATATTGATATTGAATCACTTAGTACGAGACTTTTGGTTTGGCTAGTATTACATACTGATGTGGAGAATCTACATTTTTAGGCCTCATCAAGGGGCAACATAAATGTTGGGAACAACACTATTAGGCTTCACACGGAGGCACCATAAATGTTGGGGTCAACAATAATGTTGGAGTTTATAATACTAGGTCTCACCAAGGGACACCAAACATGTAGGGGTTCTACAAATAGTATTATAAAAAGCTGGGGTACTACTTGTTGGAAATCTACTAGGTCTCGTGTGGCGGATTTATTCGTAAAGGAAAGCAAAGCAAAACCTAAACACACAAATCCTAACTAACTATATACAAGCATGTGTGTGTGTGTGTATATGTGTGTAGGTGTGTGTCTGTGTGTGTGTGCGAGAGAGAGAGAAAGACAAAGGCGGGTGAGGTAATCAAAGGTAATCGTTTGGCCTCCAAGACAAAATGGCTGACAGCAGAAAACTACAAGATGGCTGAATCAAAGCTGGCTTCAGATCAGAGGAGGTGTTTGTCTGACCGTGTGGTCAGGACAAAGACAAAGGTAAAGAGGTGGGAACTTTGAGCTGCCTGTTTGGGTGTAGCTCTGTTGTAAGCCTATTTGTAGATGAGTTGTGAAAACGATTTGTGTTGCAAAGGATTAGTGCAGAGGATGTTTAGTTGCATGCAAGACGTTGTTCGTGAACATCATTAGCAAACTAAACATGACTTAGCTTTGGTAAAACCAACTAATCAATAACCTAATTGCAGACAATCACAATAATAACTCAGTAAACACCATTAAATCACATACAACAAGTTAAACAGTCTTGCTTAGCCTGTTCAGCTGTGATAAAGCTATACCCAGTTGTTACATTACAGATCCTTGAATGGAGGGAGGGAAGAGTTGGTTTGAGGTGTTCTGTTCTTGTTAGCCGGCAAAGAAGGCTGGAAAGAGCTGCGGCTCTATAAGCAGTCCTTGTTGTGTCCTTGTTCCAAAGGTGCAGATCCGAGGAAGCCGGTCGCTTGGGGTCCTTGCAGAGTTAGACATTGGGTACTAACTCAACTTGGTTCTCCTTGTTGCTGGAAAGTTAGTTGCAAACCTTGTGTTTTCACACTAAAGTATGTATGCTTCTGCTGTGAGTGAGGGCACAAGAGTCTTAGGAGAAGAAGAGCAAAGGTCTTTAGAGCAATTTCCCTCCCTTTAATGGTTTGGGGCAAGGGCCTCTGAGCTGGTCAGAGCCCAGTAGGAAGAGAGCACATCTGGGCTGGTCCAGGACCCAGAAGGGAAGAGGTGTGGGCAGCTTTGCAGCCCAAGAGCAAGAGAAGGACTGCAGTAAAGGGAGACGAACTTCTACAATGTGTGACATCACAGAGTCACATGACATTGTAAAAGTACTGTCCAATCAAGCTTTGAGACTTGTCTCTCAGAGAGGTGTGAGGTGGGCATCCTGCTGAGATGGGTGTCAGATAACTGTCTTTGTTGAAGAACAAAGAACATGAGGTCTCTCCATCTCAGGAGGAAAAGCCTTCACATGTCCACTTTAGATTTTAACAAGACAAATCATATGTGGTCCAGTGAATCCCAACATCCCCCCCTGTAGTCTGAGGATTGTACTTGATGTGTGATCCTGAGGGCACAACACGTTCAGTCCGCAGTTGAAAAAGTTAATTTGTCAGATCATTCACATTGAAACATCTGGGCAGTTTGTAAACCAACTGGGCATTTGTTAGCACTATATATCTTGGCTAAGCAAGAATAGTCTTTAAGTATAAAACAAAACCTTAAGGTAACAAACAAGATCCAGATAAGCAACAGTGATACTGGCATGGTGTAAAATAACTAACTTGTGTTTCTCAGTAGGTGTTAGTGAGAACAGGAATGTTAGTTATGTAAATGTGTTAGGTGGTATGCAGAAGGGGTGTCACCTACAATGATAAGGGTCATGTGTATGACTATGTCTGTGAAGTCATATGTGGTGTCCTAACCTAGTATTTTGAAACTAGGGGTGTTACAACAACTGACACGATTCTACAAAAATAATCCTAGTGTGCTTGCAAAATTAGACAATGGTGTCTCAGTCCAATCAGAATTTAGGCTACCTAAACTGATAGCAGGGGGTCTGGCTATTAGTGTTTAGAGTGACTGAGATTGCTGCTGTTGCTGACGACTCAAGTCTGCCTAACTGCAAGAAACATGATACTGGATTAGCATTTGTTCTACTGTCAGTACAGTGGTGGACTACATGAGGAGCGAGCTCTGGAGTGCCGATGCTTAGCTCGTGACTCAGGGCTGTAACACTCCAGGTAGCCAGAGGCAGAGAGACAGTCAGAGGCACTGTCACTGTCTGAAAGATTATGACCATATTCTGAACTGTGGTCAGAAATGTCAGAGATGCTGCGCTCATCATCTGACTGGTCAATTGGCAGGTCACCGTTCTGGGCCAAAATTTCTGAGTATGGCCTTCTACAGCTTCTGTTCTGTGAATGGCCATCTCGTCGCAGTTGGGGGACATAGCGGCTACGCTTCTTGTCTCCCTGCTGTCTTTTCACACACCCCTTTGAGCTGTTGTGAGGGTGGTGTTTTGGGGCAGAAGACCTGTGTGACACTACAGGGTTTGAACTGGCAGGTTCAGTTGGTATCCTCTTGGCTTTGGGAGTGACAGCAGTTTCCCAAGCTGCCTGTGTAAGCTTCCTAAGTTCATGCATAGATGGGATACCTGTAAACATACACAAGGGTGCAAGTTACGCAGGAACAAGGACTTGAAGGTTGGGTTCTCTTCTATGTGATATAGATATGTTGAACTATCCTATTACATTTGGGCAATAAAATATACAGGTAAAACTCTGCCTCTGCGCTCAACAAGGCAGCCCACAGGATGTACCAGGAAATATGCTGTTGGGATTCACTGGACCACATATGATTTGTCATTTGTTAAAATCTAAAGTGGACATGTGAAGGCCTCCTGAGATGAAGAGACCTCATGTTCTTTGTTCTTCAACAAAGACAGTTATCCGACACCCATCTCAGCAGGATGCCCACCTCACACCTCTCTGAGAGACAAGTCTCAAACGTGATTGGTCAGTACCTTTACAGTGTCATGTGACTCTGTGATGTCATCAGACACACTGTAGAAGTTCTTCTCCCTTCACTACAGTTTCTCGCTCTTGAGCGGACAAGCCACTCACACCTCTTCCCTTCTGGGCCCTGGACCAGCCCAGATGTGCTCTTTGTCCCGGACCATCAAAGGGTGCTCTACAGACTTTTGTTCCTTTTCTCCTAAGACTCTCATGCCCAAACCAGAGAAGTTAGAAGGGCAAACACAAGGTTTGCAACTAACCTCCCAGCAATAAGGAGAATCAAGTTGAGTCAGCACCCCAGCGTCTAACTCTGCAAGGACCCCGAGCGACCGGCTTCCTCAGATCTGCACCTTTGTAACAAGGACACAACAAAGATTGCTTCTAGAGCCACAGCTCTTTCCAGCCTTTTTCACCGGCTAACAAGAACAGCACGCCTCAAACCAACTCTTCTTTCCATCCATTCAGGATTTGGTAATGTAACAAATGGGCATAGCTTTATCACAGCTGTATAGGCTAAGCAAGACTGTTTAACTTGTTGTATGTGATTTAATGCTGTATGTGTCTTTTTCTCTCTCTTGCACACACACACAGACACACACCTACACATGTATACACACACACACACACGCTTGTATATAGTTAGGGTTTGTGTGCTTTGGTTTTGCTTTACTTTGCTTTATGAATAAATATAATTTTGGAATCGTACCTGCTGTCTGCTTAATGTTGCACAAGAGTGAATGAATAGCCAACTTCTGCTATGTCAAGAACTCCGAAATCCTTCAGGCTTTATTATTAATTTGGTTATGGTTATTAATTAAATTATTAATCAAAATCCCAAATTAATAGTTAAGTGAACTTTACTAGACTGATATCATTAACTAGCTATCATTTTTCCCATGTCGGGAATGGTGCCCCGTGGGGTGATATTGATGTTAATTAAGTCATTTCAGTCATTCAGTTATTTAACATAGTTAATAATTAGCACAAATAATTATTAATTATTTCTGATAGCCAATTTGATACTTAAATTGTAGATCTTTATGGTGCCGCCGTGTGAAGCCTATTAATGTAGATTCCCTACATTAATGGTGCCGCCGCACAAAGCCTGTAAGTGTGGATTCCCTACATCAAAGGTTCTGCCGTGTGAAGCCCATTAATGTGGATTCCCTACAATGCTGTCTGCCCCACCCAGCCCCAAACCAGAACATTCTACAGCAGTGACACACAGTGAGGCTACACTACGCTAAGCTAGCTCAATGCAATATTGTTAGTAAGATAGCAGTCGCAGATGCTTTTCTATTGTGTCACATCAGTTTTGCACAGGCTAAAAGCAGGGCTCCAGAATAACAGCCACAAACAAAAACTAGAACTGCAAGCAGTTATGATAGGGGGCCAAGCCTCCCTGCGCGACTCGGCCCCCGGGTCTTCGCGGAGTGGAAGTGGGCGTGGCCTACGTCAGAAGATGTGACTCTATTTAGGGAAGACGTGGATATAAAGTTTATGAAAATGTGATTTAAATTGTTGAAGTTACAGGACAAAATGCGTTTCCATCCGTTGTAGCGCCACCTAGTGGTGTAGACACACAATTTTTGCTATGGGTGGGCAGTGTGCTGTTCTATATATACCCTGTGAATTTCACAGCCCTCAGCATAATACTTGAGCTGCAATAAATGTTTGTTGTTTATCTTGACATAAGCCGGGCCCACTTTGAGCAGTCGTGATTCACTTTAAGATATCGCCTCAGGAGTGAACCAGCATCATACCCACCAAATTTCGTAAAAATTGGTGCAGCCATTTAAGAGATATAAATGTCTCAGCTTTGCAGCGCCCCCTAGTGGCCAACATTAGCCAAAGTTGATTCACACCCTCACAGTCACAAGTCAATCCAGGATCTTAGATTTGGTGTTGTTAGAATTTATTTAGACCGAGATATGCAACAGTTCGCATTTTCATACCTGGCTAGAAAATTTAATTCATTAAAAATTTGCGCATCTTTTGACGGAACAAAATTCTTTTGATAACTTTAGATCAGGTCCAGCTGAAGACTGAACGTGCCAAGTTTCACGCTGATCGGACAAACCCCTAAGGAGGAGTTTGAAAAAGTAGGTTTTCCAGTTTTCGCGATTTTGCAAAAAAAATTATAGGCGGAAATGGGCGTGGCCCAGCCCAGGAGATGCAGCCCTATTCAGGAAATCTGAGGATATGAGGTTTTTGAATGTGCCACATACGATGTGGGAGTTATAGCCCAAAACATATTGGCCTTGGTTATAGCGCCCCCTGCTGGCGGACATATGCCATTTTTTGCGACTGAGGTGCGTGCAGGGGTCTGGACCAACCCTCCAAATTGCAACCCCCCCCCTTGCACGGTTTACCCTGCAGCAACACTTTTACCAGGAGAAAAATAAAAATAGAGAATAATAAAAAGAACTAGAACTGCAAGCAGTTATGATAGGGGGCCAAGCCTCCCCGCGCGACTCGGCCCCAGGATCTCGCGGAGGCCACGGAAGTCGGCCCCGAAGGACGATGGGTTTGGGGCCAGCATCGGGACGCAGGCCTATGTCTCACCCGCAGTACCATAATTGTAATGGGATCAGCACTGGAAGTGTGAAAGGCTGAATGTGTGTGTTGTGACAAGTCATGCCCGCTTTGACCAAACATCACTAAGATTTAACTCTGGCCTCAGGAGTGACACCACAACATACTCGCCAAATTTCGGGCGAATTTGATCGATATTCATTTAACTTCATGTTTCTCTGTTTATAGTGCCCCCTATTGGTCATTTTCCGCCAAATTTGGCACAGACCCTCTGGTTGAGCTCTGAAACAATTGATTCAAGTTTGACATCAATAGCTTTCACTTTGACAAAATTATGCAACAGTATGTCTTTTTTTTAGCTAGCAGAAAAAAATTGATTATTTATAACTACCACATTTTTTGGAGTAGCAAAATTCTTTTGATAAGTTTTGATCAGGCAAGTCTGGAGATTGTATGTGCAAAGTTTCGTGCAGATGGACCTTAAACGCTAAGAGGAGTTCGAAAAAGTAGGTTTTTGATATGTAGTGACTTAAAACGAGAAATATGCAGTGGAAGTGGGCGTGGCCTACGTCAGAAGATGCGAATTTATTTAGGGAACACGTGGATATAAACTTTATGAAGATGTGATTTAAAATGTGGAAGTTACAGGCCAAAATGCGTTTGCATCCGTTATAGCGCCACCTAGTGGAGCAGACACACAATTTTTGCTATGGGTGGTCGGTATGCTGTTCTATATATACCCTGTGAATTTCACAGCCCTCAGTATAATACTTGAGCTGAAATAAATGTTTAGTGTTTATCTCGTAATAAGCCACGCCCACTTTCACCTGTCATGATTAACTTCAAGATATGGCCTCAGGAGTGACGCAGCATCATACCCACCAAATTTCGTAAAAATCAGTGCAGCCATTGAAGAGATATAAATGTCTCAGCTTTGCAGCGCCCCCTAGTGGCCAACATTAGCCAAATTTGGCTCACACCCTCACAGTCACATGTCAATCAAGGATCTCAGATTTGGTGTTGTTAGCATTTATTTTGACAGAGATATGCAGCAGTTCGCCTTTTTATAGCTAGCTAGAACATTTTATTTGTTAATAACTTGCGCATATTTTAACCAAACAAAATTCTTTTGATAACTTTAGATCAGGTCCAGTGGAAGACTTTACGTGCCAAGTTTCACGCTGATCGGGCAAAACCCCAAGGAGGAGTTCGAAAAAATTGGTTTTCTAGTTTTTGCGATTTTGCGAAAAAAAATTATAGGCGGAAATGGGCGTGGCCCAGGCCATGTGATTCAATGCTTTTCAGGGAATCTGTGGATATGAGGTTTTTGAATGTGCGACATCGGGTGTGGGAGTTATAGCCCAAAACGCATTGACCTTGGTTATAGCGCCCCCTGCTGGCTGACGTATGTCATTTTTTGCGCCTGAGGTACGTGCAGGGGTCTGGACCAACCCTCCAAATTGCACCACCCTCCCTTGCACGGTTTAGCCTGCAGCACCACTTTTACCAACGGAAAAATAAAAATAGAGAATAATAATAATAAATATAGCCGCAAGCGGCAATTCCGGGGTTCAAGCCAGCATAGCCATTTAAATTTTGAAAGGTGGGTAAGATCAAGACCTTTGATATACTGAGTTTGTTGATGTTTGAAAAAACCCTCATTGATTTATGGCCGGATTTTGTGAAATTTCATTTCACTTGATGTTTCTCTGTTTATAGCGCCCCCTATTGGCCAATTTCCGCCAAATTTGGCACAGATCCTCTGGTTGATGTCTAAAACAAGTGACTTGAGTTTGACGTCGATAGCTTTTACGTTGACAAAAATATGCAGCGGCATGTGTTTTTTAGCTAGCAGAAAAAAATTGTTCCTTTATATCTACCATATTTTTTGGATTAGCAAAATTCTTTTGATAACTTTTCATCAGGCACATCTGGAGATTGTATGTGCAAAGTTTCGTGCAGATGGAGCTTAAACGCTAGGAGGAGATAGAAAAAGTAGGTTTTTGATGTGTAGTGACTTACAAAGAGAAATATGCAGTGGAAGTGGGCGTGGCCTATGTCAGAAGATGAGACTCTATTTAGGGAACACGTGGATATAAAGTTTATGAAAATGTGATTTAAAATGTGGAAGTTACAGGCCAAAATGCGTTTTCACCTGTTATAGCGCCACCTAGTGGAGTAGACACACAATTTTTGGTATGGATGGTCTGTGTCCTATCCTATATATACCCTGTGAATTTCATAGCTCTCAACATAATACTTGAGCTAAAATAAATGTTTGTTTTTTTATCTTGTAATAAGCCACGCCCACTTTGACCAGTCGTGATGAACTTCAAGATATGGCCTTGGGAGTGACCCAGCATCATACCCACCAAATTTTGTAAAAATCGGTGCAGCCATTTAAGAGACACAAATTTCCCATATTTGCAGCGCCCCCTAGTGGCCAACATTCGCCAAATTTGGCTCATAGCCTCACAGTCACATGCCAACCAAGGATCTCCGATATGGTGTTGTTAGCATTTATTTTGACCGAGATATGCAACAGTTCGCGTTTTTATAGCTAGCTAGAAAAATTTATTCATTAATAATTTGCGCATCTTTTGACCAAACAAAATTCTGTGAGTAACTTTAGATCAGGTCCAGCTGAAGACTGTACGTGCCAAGTTTCACGCTAATCGGATGGAACCCCAAGGAGGAGATAGAAAAAGAAGGTTTTCAAGTTTTTGCGATTTTGTGAAAAAAATTTCTGGGCGGAAATGGGCGTGGCCTAGCCCAGGTGATTCAGGACTATCCAGGGAATCTGTGGATATAACGTTTTTGAATGTGCGACATATGGTGTGGGAGTTATAGCCCAAAACGCATTGACCTTGGTTATAGCGCCACCATCTGGCCAATTGGTATTTCTATATTATGAGCACCATTTGCACACAACTTCCAGTTATTGGTGAAAATTTCATGTCTCTATGATGTACCATCTCACGGGAATTTGCGAAAACATTTCTGAAGAAGAAGAAGAAGAAGAAGAAGAATAATAAATATAGCCGCAAGCGGCAATTCCGGGGTTCAAGCCAGCATAGCCATTTAAATTTTGAAAGGTGGGTAAGATCAAGACCTTTGATACATTGAGGTTGTTGATGTTTGAAAAAACCCTTTATTGATTTATGGCCGGATTTTGTGAAATTTCACTTCACTTGATGTTTCTCTGTTTGTAGCGCCCCCTATTGGCCAATTTCCGCCAAATTTGGCATAGATCCTCTGGTTGACGTCTAAAACAAGTGACTTGAGTTTGACGTCGATAGCTTTTACTTTGACAAAAATATGCAACGGTATGTGTTTTTTAGCTAGCAGAAAAAAATTGTTCCTTTATATCTACCACATTTTTTAGAGTAGCAAAATTCTTTTGATAACTTTAGATCAGGCAAGTCTGGAGATTGTATGTGCAAAGTTTCGCGCAGATGGAGCTTAAAGGCTAGGAGGAGATAGAAAAAGTAGGTTTTTGATGTGTAGTGATCTACAAAGAGAAATATGCAGTGGAAGTGGGCGTGGCCTATGTCAGATGATGGGACTCTATTGTGGGAACACGTGGATATTAAGTTTATGAAAATGTGATTTAAAATGTGGAAGTTACAGGCCAAAATGCGTTTTCACCTGTTATAGCGCCACCTAGTGGAGTAGACACACAATTTTTGCTGTGGGTGGTCTGTGTCCTATTCTATGTATACCCTGTGAATTTCATAGCCCTCAGCGTAATACTCGAGCTGAAATAAATGTTTGTTATTTAACTTGTAATAAGCCACGCCCACTTTGACCAGTCGTGATGAACTTCAAGACATGGCCTCAGGAGTGACCCAGCATCATACCCACCAAGTTTCGTAAAAATCGGTGCAGCCATTTAAGAGATATAAATTTCCCATATTTGCAGCGCCCCCTAGTGGCCAACATTAGCCAAATTTGGCTCATATCCTCACAGTCACATGCCAATCAAGGGTCTCCGATTTGGTGTTGTTTGCATTTATTTTGACCGAGATATGCAACACTTTGCCTTTTTATAGCTAGCTAGAAAAATGTATTCGTTAATCATTTGCGCATTTTTTGACTGAACAAAATTCTTTTGATAACTTTAGATCAGGTCCAAGAGAAGACTGTCCATGCCAAGTTTCACGCTGATTGGACAAAAACCCAAGGAGGAGATAGAATAAGAAGGTTTTACAGTTTTCGCGATTTTGTGAAAAAAATTTCTAGGCGGAAATGGGCGTGGCCTAGCCCAGGTGATTCAGCACTATTCAGGGAATCTGTGGATATGATGTTTTTGAATGTGCGACATATGGTGTGGGAGTTATAGCCCAAAACGCATTGACCTTGGTTATAGCGCCACCATCTGGCCAATTGGTATTTCTATATTATGAGCACCATTTGCACACAACTTCCAGTTATTGGTGAAAATTTCATATCTCTACTATGTAACATCTCACGGGAATTTGCGAAAACATTTCTGAAGAAGAAGAAGAAGAAGAAGAAGAAGAAGAAGAATAATAATAAAACAGTAGGAAAACAATAGGGTTTCAGCCCTTCGGGCTTGAACCCCTAATTAAAGCTGCAAGCAGCGTTGAACGGGCCCTCGCACCCCACGCAACTCGGGGCCTGGCGCGGCCGCCACCGTGTCGCCAGAGGTCGACCGGCAGACGAGGCGCTGAATGTTCGCCTCCTTCGGACAGTGTAGGAACCAATGCGTTGCGACTTCCCGTCTCCACTGGGTGGCACTATGACTCTGACTCCTGAGCGTCATGTGGGTGTGTTCATGCCAGGACTATTATCATACATGTGAAGTTTGGAGCAGATTCGACCATTAGATCCCATGTTATAGCAATATCGTGTTTCATGGTGAGACATCAAGTGTCAACGCCATGTCACAGCCACACCTTTCCATGCTGAGCAATTCTCTTAATATGTTTTGATCACACACTTGTGTAGATGGTACACCAGTTTTGGAGTTAACTGATTCATTTCTGGAGGAGGAGATCATTAAAATACAACACGTGGAAAACGCCAAAAATGACTGTAAATTTCAAAATGGCCGACTTCCTGTCGGGTGTGGCCTATATGTGCAAGAGGCTTTTTTGTGCGTCTGGACACGATACATGTGCATACTGATTTTCGTGCACGTCGGTGAAAGTTGTTATGGGGGACGCTGCACTTTAAGGGGCGTGGCCAAGCCATACGGCCATACACGATGCAAAAATCTGCTTATAAATTTTGATTACACCTTTGTCTAGATGGCACACAATGATTTTGAAGTTGTTCTGATGCATCCTGTAGGTGGAGTTCATTAAAATACAACACGTGGAAAACGCCAAAAATGACAATTAAATTCAGAATGGCCGACTTCCTGTTGGGTTTGGCCAATGGGTCCAAGAGACTTTTGTGTGCGTCTGGATGTGATACATAGGTGTACCAATTTTCATGCATGTCAGTGAAACGTGCAGCAGGGGCTGATGTTTAAAGGGTGTGGCCAAGCCATTTGGCCACGCCCATCAACGAAATTCATATCACATGTTCAGGGCTGGACTGTTAACACACATGTAAAGTTTCAGGCAGATATGACCAAGGACACTGAAGTTAAGGCCACTTAACTGCGTTTTGGCGAACCGTTGACTTCGCCGCCCTGTGGGCGGAACGCCGTTCGGCGATACGTCACAAATCTTCATCACGTAGGATTACCAACGTGTTGGGGCCTTTCTGACCAATTTTGAGTTCGATATATTGAACGTGCTGAGAGTAGCACCTCAAAGTCTAAAACATCGCTTTTCCTGTCGCCAGCAGGGGGCGCTTTGAGAACGGGGGAATTTTTTGATGTTGGCGTGATGAAGGCCGGACTACGATCATACCCAGCAAGTTTTGTGCCGATCGGACTTATCATGCCCAAGTAATAGCACTTTTGTTTTTTGGGGTTTTTTTGGCGAGACGTCAAACTTCGCCGCCACCTGATGGCCAAACCGTTTAACATAGGGAAAATCGTATGATAACTTTTGATCATCAAGTGGTCTAGTTCCAGCACGCTAAATTTGAAGCCGATCCGATGAATCATGTAGGAGGAGATAGAATAAGTACGAGGAGTGCGAATCGCCCAATCTGGCGTCAAATTCAAAATGGCTGACTTCCTGTTGGGTGTAGCCAATGGGTCCAAGAGGCTTTTTTGTGCGTCTGGATGTGATACATATGTGTACCAATTTTCATGCATGTCAGTGAAACGTGCCGCAGGGGCTGATGTTTAAAGGGTGTGGCCAAGCCATTTGGCCACGCCCATCAACGAAATTCATATCACATGTTCAGGGCTGGACTGTTAACACACATGTAAAGTTTCAGGCAGATATGACCAAGGACACTGAAGTTAAGGCCACTTAACTGCGTTTTGGCGAACTGTTGACCTCGCCGCCCTGTGGGCGGAACGCCGTTCGGCGATATGTCACAAATCTTCATCATGTAGCATTACCAACGTGTTGAGGCCTTTCTGACCAATTTTGAGTTGGATATACTGAACGTGCTGAGAGTAGCACCTCAAAGTCTAAAACATCGTTTTTACGGTCGCCAGCAAGGGGCGCTTTGAGAACAGGGGAATTTTTTGATGTTGGCGTGATGAAGGCCGGACTACGATCATACCCAGCAAGTTTTGTGCCGATCGGACTTATCATGCTCAAGTAATAGCACTTTTGTTTTTTGGGGGTTTTTTTGGCGAGACGTCAAACTTCACCGCCACCTGACGGCCAAACCATTTAACGTAGGGAAAATCGTATGATAACTTTTGGTCATCAAGTGGTCTAGTTCCAGCACGCCAAATTTGAAGCCGATCCAATGAACCGTGTAGGAGGAGATAGCTCTGAGAGAACACTTGAAAATCGCCAAAATCGGTAAAAAAATGAATATTCAAATCAAAATAGCCGGCTTCCTGTTGGTTTTACAAAAAAGTCCAACTGCGCATTTGCGTGCGTCTTGGGATGATACACGACCTCCCCGAATTTCGTGGAATTTGGTCAAACGGGCTGCCGGTGGGAGCCGATTGAAATTTTCTAGGGGGCGCCATTTCGCCAATTTGCAACGGGCATCGTTTAAATTTTGCGTACACATAAATTTTCACCAAGACGAATGTGAATGCCAAATTTGGTGAGTTTTCGAATATGTTAAAGCCCCCAAAAATGCGTTTAAAGTCGCGGAAAAAAATAATAATAATAATAATTAAAGCTGCAAGCAGCGTTGAACGGGCCCTCGCACCCCACGCAACTCGGGGCCTGGCGCGGCCGCCACCGTCTCGCCAGAGGTCGACCGGCAGACGAGGCGCTGAATGTTCGCCTCCTTCGGAAAGCGTAGGAACCAATGCGTTGCGTCTTCCCGTCTCCACTGGGTGGCGCTATGACTCTGACTCCTGAGCGTCATGTGGGTGTGTTCATGCCAGGACTATTATCATACATGTGAAGTTTGGAGCAGATTCGACCATTAGATCCCATGTTATAGCAATATCGTGTTTCATGGTGAGACATCAAGTGTCGACGCCATGTCACAGCCACACCGTTCCATGCTGAGCAATTCTCTTAATGTGTTTTGATCACACACTTGTGTAGATGGTACACACCAGTTTTGGAGTTAATTGATTCATTTCTGGAGGAGGAGATCATTAAAATACAACACGTGGAAAACGGCAAAACTGACTGTAAATTTCAAAATGGCCGACTTCCTGTCGGGTGTGGCCTATCCGTGCAAGAGGCTTTTTTGTGCGTGTGGTGTCTACCAAGTTTCGTGCATATCAGTGAGACGTCCTATGGAGGTTATTTTTGTGAATGGGCGTGGCCAATCCATTTAGCCACGCCTATTAACGAAATTCATAACATATGTTCTGGGTTGGACTGTCAATATACCTGTGAAGTTTCACACAGATCTGACCAAGTACAGTGAAGTTATTGCCACTTCCTGTTTCATGGCGAGACGTCAAAATTCAACCTCCCACAACTGGCGTGCCCTTTAGATTCTGCGAGACCTTTTAATAACTTTTGATCAGGAAGTGTTCTAGATGGTAATCGGTAATTTTGAAGCCGTTCTGATGAATTCTGTAGGAGGAGTTCGTTAAAATACGATACGTGCGCGACACCAAAAATGACCATGACATTCAAAATGGCCGACTTCCTGTTGAATTTAGCCTAGAGGTCCAAGAGACTTTTTTGTTTGTCTGGGGGTGATGGAGATGTGTACCAATTTTTGTGCATATCGGTGAGACGTCCTATGGAAGTAATTCATATGAATGGGCGTGGCCAAGCCATATGGCCACGCCCATTGACGAAATTCATATCACATATTCAGGGCTGGACTGTTGACACACATATGAAGTTTCAGGTGGATATCATCAAAAACACCAAAGTTAAGGCCATTTTTATGCATTTTGGCGAAGGGTCGACTTCGCCGCCCTCCGGATGGAACGCCGTTTGACGACAGTCAAAATTCTTCATCATGGAGCATTACCAACATGTTGAGGCCTTTCTGACCAAATTTGAGCTGGATTTGCTGAACGTGCTCAGAGCTGGACCTCAAAGTCTAAAACATCGCTTTTTCTGTCACCAGCAGGGGGCGCTATGCAAATTTCAATATTTCTGCATGTAGACGTCTTCAGGGCGGGACTATTATGAATCCTGGGGAGTTTGGTACCGTTCGGACTATTAATGCCAAAGTTATAGCAATCTCATTTTTCATGGCGAGACATCAAACTTCGCCGCCACGCCCAGGTCAGGTTGTTTGGAGTTTACGTAATCCGTTAATAACTTTTGATCACAAACTAGTCTAGTTGGTGCACAGCAATTTTGAAGCCGTTCTGATTATTCCTGTAGGAGGAGTTCGTTAAAATGCAACACGTGGAAAACGCCAAAAATGGCCGTTCAACGCCAAATATCTCACTTCCTGTTGGGTTTAGCCTATGTGTCCCTATGACCTTTTTTGTGCGTCTCAGCATGATCTACATGCGTACCGATTTTCGTGAAGATCCGTGAAACCTGCCGAGTAGGGTGCTCTTTAAGGGGCGTGGCCTAGCTATTTTGACCCGCCCACCTCCACGAACCCTAAAATACCTAAATTTACACCGCGACTGATGCGCATGCCAAAATTGGCGTGTTTTGGAATATGTTCAGGCCTCCAAATAAGCGATTTACTTTTGTCGTAATAATAATAATAATTCCTGCAATTTCAATAGGGTCCTCGCACGGACGTGCTCGGGCCCTAATAATTCCTGCAATTTCAATAGGGTCCTCGCACCGCTTGGTGCTCGGGCCCTAATTAAAGCTGCAAGCAGCGTTGAACGGGCCCTCGCACCCCACGCAACTCGGGGCCTGGCGCGGCCGCCACCGTGTCGCCAGAGGTCGACCGGCAGACGAGGCGCTGAATGTTCGCCTCCTTCGGACAGTGTAGGAACCAATGCGTTGCGACTTCCCGTCTCCACTGGGTGGCGCTATGACTCTGACTCCTGAGCGTCATGTGGGTGTGTTCATGCCAGGACTATTATCATACATGTGAAGTTTGGAGCAGATTCGACCATTAGATCCCATGTTATAGCAATATCGTGTTTCATGGTGAGACATCAAGTGTCGACGCCATGTCACAGCCACACCGTTCCATGCTGAGCAATTCTCTTAATATGTTTTGATCACACACTGGTGTAGATGGTACACAGCAGTTTTGGAGTGAATTGGATCATTTCTGGAGGAGGAGATCATTAAAATACGCCAGGTGGAAAACGTCAAAAATGACTGTAAATTTCAAAATGGCCGACTTCCTGTTGGGTGTGGCCTATCCGTGCAAGAGGCTTTTTTGTGCGTGTGGATGTTATACATGTGTCTACCAAGTTTCGTGCATATCAGTGAGACGTCCTATGGTGGTTATTTGTGTGAATGGGCGTGGCCAATCCATTTAGCCACGCCTATTAACGAAATTCATAACATATGTTCTGGGTTGGACTGTCAATATACCTGTGAAGTTTCACACAGATCTGACCAAGTACAGTGAAGTTATTGCCACTTCCTGTTTCATGGCGAGACGTCAAAATTCAACCTCCCACAACTGGCGTGCCCTTTAGATTCTGCGAGACCTTTTAATAACTTTTGATCAGGAAGTGTTTTAGATGGTAATCGGTAATTTTGAAGCCGTTCTGATGAATTCTGTAGGAGGAGTTCGTTAAAATACGATGCGTGCGCGACACCAAAAATGACCATGACATTCAAAATGGCCGACTTCCTGTTGAATTTAGCCTAGAGGTCCAAGAGACTTTTTTGTTTGTCTGGGGGTGATGGAGATGTGTACCAATTTTTGTGCATATCGGTGAGACGTCCTATGGAAGTAATTCATATGAATGGGCGTGGCCAAGCCATATGGCCACGCCCATTGACGAAATTCATATCACATATTCAGGGCTGGACTGTTGACACACATATGAAGTTTCAGGTGGATATCATGAAAAACACCAAAGTTAAGGCCATTTTTATGCATTTTGGCGAAGGGTCGACTTCGCCGCCCTCCGGATGGAACGCCGTTTGACGACAGTCAAAATTCTTCATCATGGAGCATTACCAACATGTTGAGGCCTTTCTGACCAAATTTGAGCTGGATTTGCTGAACGTGCTCAGAGCTGGACCTCAAAGTCTAAAACATCGCTTTTTCTGTCACCAGCAGGGGGCGCTATGCAAATTTCAATATTTCTGCATGTAGACGTCTTCAGGGCGGGACTATTATGAATCCTGGGGAGTTTGGTACCGTTCGGACTATTAATGCCAAAGTTATAGCAATGTCATTTTTCATGGCGAGACATCAAACTTCGCCGCCACGCCCAGGTCAGGTTGTTTGGAGTTTACGTAATCCGTTAATAACTTTTGATCACAAACTAGTCTAGTTGGTGCACAGCAATTTTGAAGCCGTTCTGATTATTCCTGTAGGAGGAGTTCGTTAAAATACAACACGTGGAAAACGCCAAAAATGACCATGAAATTCAAAATGGCTGACTTCCTGTTGGGTGTGGCCTATGGGTCCAAGATGCTTTTTTGTGCGTCTGGGTGTGATACATGTGTGTACCAATTTTCATGCATGTCGGTGAAACGTGCTACGGGGGGTGGTGTTTAAAGGGCGTGGCCATGTCATTTAGCCACGCCCCTTATGAAATTAATATCATATGCTCAGGGCGAGACCAGTGACGTACATGTGAAGTTTCAGGCAGATCCGACCAAGTACACCAAAGTTAGAGCCACTTCATGGGTTTCGGCGAAACGTCAACCTTCGCCACTCCGTCACGGCGAAACCGTTTGACGAGACATTATGATCTTCACAATATAGCATGGCCAACATGTTAAGGCCTTTCTGACCAAATTTGAGTTGAATATGGTAAATGTGGTCAGAGCAGCACCTCAAAGTGTAAAACATGGTATTTCCTGTTGCCAGCAGGGGGCGCTATGACAATTACTGAATTTTTTGATGTAGACGTGTTCAGGGCGGGACTATTATCCATCATGTGAAGTTTGGTGCAGATAGGATCATCTACACCAAAGTTGTAGTAGTTGTAGTATAATTTCGTGTTTTTTGGCGAGATATCCAAATTGACCCTTCCGCAGCGACCGCGCCCTTCGACGTGACGAAGATCTTTTAATAACTTTTGATCCCACTGTAGTCGAGCACGCACAGGTAAATTTTTAAGTCAATCCGATAAAATCTGTAGGAGGAGTTCGCTCAAGTACAACGTGTGGAAATGGCCAAAAATGACCTTATTTTGAAAAAACAATTCAAAATGGCCGACTTCCTGTTTGGTTTAGGGTGTCGCTCCAAGAGGCTTTTTTGTGCGTCCCGGGATGATACATATGTGTACCAAATTTCATACGCCTAGGGCAAAGTTAAAGCAGGGGGCTTCGATTTTGAAAACTGTTAGGGGGCGCCATTGAGCCATTTTGCCACGCCCCTTTGTAACGACCATAAAATATCGAAATTTTCACCAGACGTGACGAGTGTGCAAATTTTCCTGACTTTTTGGGCATGTTCAGGCCCTCAAAAATGCGATCAAAGGTTTAAAAGAAAAATAATAAGAATTAAAGCTGCAAGCAGCGTTGAGCGGGCCCTCGCACCCCACGCAACTCGGGGCCTGGCGCGGCCGCCACCGTGTCGCCAGAGGTCGACCGGCAGACGAGGTGCTGAATGTTCGCCTCCTTCGGACAGTGTAGGAACCAATGCGTTGCGACTTCCCGTCTCCACTGGGTGGCGCTATGACTCTGACTCCTGAGCGTCATGTGGGTGTGTTCATGCCAGGACTATTATCATACATGTGAAGTTTGGAGCAGATTCGACCATTAGATCCCATGTTATAGCAATATCGTGTTTCATGGTGAGACATCAAGTGTCGACGCCATGTCACAGCCACACCGTTCCATGCTGAGCAATTCTCTTAATATGTTTTGATCACACACTTGTGTAGATGGTACACACCAGTTTTGGAGTTAATTGATTCATTTCTGGAGGAGGAGATCATTAAAATACAACACGTGGAAAACGCCAAAAATGACTGTAAATTTCAAAATGGCCGACTTCCTGTCGGGTGTGGCCTATATGTGCAAGAGGCTTTTTTGTGCGTCTGGACACGATACATGTGCATACTGATTTTCGTGCACGTCGATGAAAGTTGTTATGGGGGACGCTGCACTTTAAGGGGCGTGGCCAAGCCATACGGCCACGCTTATTGATGAAACTCATACTATACATTCAGGTCTGGACTGTTAACAAACATGTGAAGTTTGGTGAAGAATGGACAATGTATGCCAAAGTTATACTAATTTCGTGTTTTATGGCGAGTCATCAAACTTCGCCGCCACCTGACGGCCAAACCGTTTCACGATGCAAAAATCTGCTTCTAAGTTTTGATAACACCTTTGTCTAGATGGCACACAATGATTTTGAAGTTGTTCTGATGCATAATGTAGGTGGAGTTCATTAAAATACAACACGTGGAAAACGCCAAAAATGACCATTAAATTCAAAATGGAGGACTTCCTGTTGGGTTTGGCCAATGGGTCCAAGAGACTTTTTTGTGCATCTGGATGTGATACATATGTGTACCAATTTTCATGCATGTCAGTGAAACGTGCCGCAGGGGCTGATATTTAAAGGGTGTGGCCAAGCCATTTGGCCACGCCCATCAACGAAATTCATATCACATGTTCAGGGCTGCACTGTCAACACACATCTAAAGTTTCAGGCAGATATGACCAAGGACACTGAAGTTAAGGCCACTTAACTGCGTTTTGGCGAACCGTTGACTTCGCCGCCCTGTGGGCGGAACGCCGTTCGGCGATGCGTCACAAATCTTCATCATGTAGCATTACCAACGTGTTGAGGCCTTTCTGACCAATTTTGAGTTGGATATACTGAACGTGCTGAGAGTACCAACTCAAAGTCTAAAACATCGCTTTTCCTGTCGCCAGCAGGGGGCGCTTTGAGAACGGGGGAATTTTTTGATGTTGGCGTGATGAAGGCCGGACTACGATCATACCCAGCAAGTTTTGTGCCGATCGGACTTATCATGCCCAAGTAATAGCACGTTTGTTTTTTGGGGTTTTTTTGGCGAGACGTCAAACTTGGCCGCCACCTGACAGCCAAACCGTTTAACACAGGGAAAATCGTATGATAACTTTTGATCATCAAGTTGTCTAGTTGATGCACGCCAAATTTGAAGCAGATCCGATGAATCCTGTAGGAGGAGATAGAAAAAGTAAGAGGAGTGCGAATCGCCCAATCTGGCATCAAATTCAAAATGGCTGACTTCCTGCTGGGTTTGGCCTATGTGTTCAAGAGGCTTTTTTGTGCATCTGCGGATGATACATGTGCACACCTATTTTCGTGCATATCGGTGAAACTTGCTATGGGGGATGCTGCACTTTAAGGGGTGTGGCCAAGCCATACGACCACACTCATCCACGAAACTCATACTATATGTTCAGGCCTGGACTGTTAACAACCATGTGAAGTTTCAGTCAGATTGGACCAAGTATAATAAAGTTAATGCCAATCAAAGTTTAAAATATGTCATTTCCTGTCGCCACTAGGGGGCGTTATGACTATCACAGAACTTTGTCATGTAGACGTGTTCAGTGTGGGACTATTATGAATCATGTGAAGTTTGGTGAAGATTGGACAATGTGTCCCAAAATTATAGCAATTTCGTGTTTCATGGCGAGACATCAAACTTCGCCGCCACCTGACGGCCAAACCGTTTAACTGTGGAAAAATCTTTTAATAACTTTTGATCACAACCTTGTCTAGATCACACACAGTGATTTTGAAGTCATTCTGATTAATCCTGTAGGAGGAGTTCGTTAAAATACAACACGTGGAAAACGCCAAAAATAGCATCAAAATTCAAAATGGCCGACTTCCTGTTGGCTATGGCCAGTGGGTCCAAGAGACTTTTTTGTGCGTCTCGGTGTGATACATGTGTGTACCAATTTTCGTGCATGTCGGTGACACGTGCGGCAAGGGGTTATGTTTAAAGGGCGTGGTCAAGTCATTTGGCCACGCCCATCAACGAAACTCATATCACATGTTCAAGCCTGGACTGTTAACACACATGTGAAGTTTCAGGCAGATATGACCAAGGACACAGAAGTTAATGTCATTAAAGCCATTTTCAACGCGTTTTGGCGAATTTTCGACTTCGCCGCCCTCTGGGCGGAACACCGTTTGACGCCTAGTCACAATCTTCATAATGTAGCATTACCAACGTCTTGAGGTCTGTCTGACCAAGTTTGAGTTGCATATGGTGAACGTGGTCAGAGCTGCACGTCAAAGTCTAAAAACATCGCTTTTCCTGTCGCCAGCAGGGGGCGCTAGGGTAATTACAAAATTTCTGCATGTAGACGTGTTCAGGGCGGGAATATTATGAATCATGTGAAGTTCGGTGCAGATCGGACGATTAATGCCAAAGTTATAGCAATTTCGTTTTTCATGGCGAGACAAACTTCAAACTTCAAACTTCGCTGCCAAAAAGCCGATTCCGTGTTCGACGGGTAGCGGATCTTTGAATAACTTTTGATCACAAACTTATCTAGTTGGTACACGGCGATTTTGAAGCCGTTTTGATTAATCGTGTAGGAGGAGTTCGTCAAAATATGACACGTGGTAAAACGCCAAAAATGGCCGCTAAATTCAAAATAGCCAACTTCCTGTTGGGCGTGGCCTATGGCTCCAAGAGACTTTTTTGTGCGGCTCGGCATGATCTACACGTGTACCGATTTTCGTGCAGATCCGTGAAAATTGATGAGGAGGGCGCTGTTTATAAGGAGATTGCTCTTTAATGGGCGTGGCCTAGCCATTTTGACCCGTCCATTGCCGCGAACCCTAAAATACATAAATTTACACCGCGACTGATGCTACCGCCAAATTTCAGGAGTTTTTGAGCATGTTAAAACCTCCAAATAAGCGATTTACTTTTGTCGTAATAATAATAATAATTCCTTCAATTTCAATAGGGTCCTCGCACGGGACGTGCTCGGGCCCTAATTAAAGCTGCAAGCAGCGTTGAGCGGGCCCTCGCACCCCACGCAACTCGGGGCCTGGCGCGGCCGCCACCGTGTCGCCAGAGGTCGACCGGCAGACGAGGCACTGAATGTTCGCCTCCTTCGGACAGTGTAGGAACCAATGCGTTGCGACTTCCCGTCTCCACTGGGTGGCGCTATGACTCTGACTCCTGAGCGTCATGTGGGTGTGTTCATGCCAGGACTATTATCATACATGTGAAGTTTGGAGCAGATTCGACCATTAGATCCCATGTTATAGCAATATCGTGTTTCATGGTGAGACATCAAGTGTAGACGCCATGTCACAGCCACACCCTTCCATGCTGAGCAATTCTCTTAATATGTTTTGATCACACACTTGTGTAGATGGTACACACCAGTTTTGGAGTTAATTGATTCATTTCTGGAGGAGGAGATCATTAAAATACAACACGTGGAAAACGCCAAAAATGACTGTAAATTTCAAAATGGCCGACTTCCTGTCGCGTGTGGCCTATATGTGCGAGAGGCTTTTTTGTGCGTCTGGACACGATACATGTGCATACTGATTTTCGTGCACGTCGGTGAAAGTTGTTATGGGGGACGCTGCACTTTAAGGGGCGTGGCCAAGCCATACGGCCACGCTTATTGATGAAACTCATACTATACATTCAGGTCTGGACTGTTAACAAACATGTGAAGTTTGGTGAAGAATGGACAATGTATGCCAAAGTTATACTAATTTCGTGTTTTATGGCGAGACATCAAACTTCGCCGCCACCTGACGGCCAAACCGTTTCACGATGCAAAAATCTGCTTCTAAGTTTTGATTACAGCTTTGTCTAGATGGCACACAATGATTTTGAAGTTGTTCTGATGCATCCTGTAGGTGGAGTTCATTAAAATACAACACGTGGAAAACGCCAAAAATGACCATTAAATTCAAAATGGCTGACTTCCTGTTGGGTTTGGCCAACGGGTCCAAGAGCCTTTTTTGTGCGTCTGGATGTGATACATATGTGTACCAATTTTCATGCATGTCAGTGAAACGTGTGGGTGTGGCCAAGCCATTTGGCCACGCCCATCATATCACATGTTCAGGGCTGGACTGTTAACACACATGTGAAGTTTCAGGCAGATATGACCAAGGACACTGAAGTTAAGGCCACTTAACTGCGTTTTGGCGAACCGTTGACTTCGCCGCCCTGTGGGCGGAACGCCGTTCGGCGATACGTCACAAATCTTCATCATGTAGCATTACCAACGTGTTGAGGCCTTTCTGACCAATTTTGAGTTGGATATACTGAACGTGCTGAGAGTAGCACCTCAAAGTCTAAAACATCGCTTTTCCTGTCGCCAGCAGGGGGCGCTTTGAGAACGGGGGAATTTTTTGATGTTGGCGTGATGAAGGCCGGACTACGATCATACCCAGCAAGTTTTGTGCCGATCGGACTTATCATGCCCAAGTAATAGCACTTTTGTTTTTTGGGGTTTTTTTGGCGAGACGTCAAACTTCGCCGCCACCTGACAGCCAAACCGTTTAACATAGGGAAAATCGTATGATAACTTTTGATCATCAAGTGGTCTAGTTGATGCACGCCAAATTTGAAGCCGATCCGATGAATCATGTAGGAGGAGATAGAAAAAGTACGAGGAGTGCGAATCGGCCAATCTGGCGTCAAATTCAAAATGGCTGACTTCCTGTCGGGTGTGGCCTATATGTGCAAGAGGCTTTTTTGTGCGTCTGGATGTGATACATATGTGTACCAATTTTCATGCATGTCGGTGAAACGTGCCGTAGGGGCTGATGTTTAAAGGGCGTGGCCAAGCCATTTGGCCACGCCCATCAACGAAATTCATATCACATGTTCAGGGCTGGACTGTTAACACACATGTGAAGTTTCAGGCAGATATGACCAAGGACACTGAAGTTAAGGCCACTTAACTGCGTTTTGGCGAACCGTTGACTTCGCCGCCCTGTGGGCGGAACGCCGTTCGGCGATACGTCACAAATCTTCATCATGTAGCATTACCAACGTGTTGAGGCCTTTCTGACCAATTTTGAGTTGGATATACTGAACGTGCTGAGAGTAGCACCTCAAAGTCTAAAACATCGCTTTTCCTGTCGCCAGCAGGGGGCACTTTGAGAAGGGGGAATTTTTTGATGTTGGCGTGATGAAGGCCGGACTACGATCATACCCAGCAAGTTTTGTGCCGATCGGACTTATCATGCCCAAGTAATAGCACTTTTGTTTTTTTGGGTTTTTTTGGCGAGACGTCAAACTTCGCCACCACCTGACAGCCAAACCGTTTAACATAGGGAAAATCGTATGATAACTTTTGATCATCAAGTGGTCTAGTTGATGCACGCCAAATTTGAAGCCGATCCGATGAATCATGTAGGAGGAGATAGAAAAAGTACGAGGAGTGCGAATCGCCCAATCTGGCGTCAAATTCAAAATGGCTGACTTCCTGTTGGGTGTAGCCAATGGGTCCAAGAGGCTTTTTTGTGCGTCTGGATGTGATACATATGTGTACCAATTTTCATGCATGTCGGTGAAACGTGCCGTAGGGGCTGATGTTTAAAGGGTGTGGCCAAGCCATTTGGCCACGCCCATCAACGAAATTCATATCACATGTTCAGGGCTGGACTGTTAACACACATGTGAAGTTTCAGGCAGATATGACCAAGGACACTGAAGTTAAGGCCACTTAACTGCGTTTTGGCGAACCGTTGACTTCGCCGCCCTGTGGGCGGAACGCCGTTCGGCGAAACGTCACAAATCTTCATCATGTAGCATTACCAACGTGTTGAGGCCTTTCTGACCAATTTTGAGTTGGATATACTGAACGTGCTGAGAGTAGCACCTCAAAGTCTAAAACATCGCTTTTCCTGTCGCCAGCAGGGGGCGCTTTGAGAACGGGGGAATTTTTTGATGTTGGCGTGATGAAGGCCGGACTACGATCATACCCAGCAAGTTTTGTGCCGATCGGACTTTTCATGCCCAAGTAATAGCACTTTTGTTTTTTGGGGGGTTTCTTGGCGAGACGTCAAACTTCACCGCCACCTGACCGCCAAACCGTTTAACGTAGGGAAAATCGTATGATAACTTTTGATCATCAAGTGGTCTAGTTCCAGCACGCCAAATTTGAAGCCGATCCAATAAAGCGTGTAGGAGGAGATAGCTCTGAGAGATTTCTTGGAAATCGCCAAAATCGGTAAAAAAATGAATATTCAAATCAAAATAGCCGGCTTCCTGTTGGTTTTAGAAAAAAGTCCAAGTGCGCATTTTCGTACGTCTTGGGATGATACACGACCTCCCCGAATTTCGTGGAATTTGGTCAAACGGGCTGCCGGTGGGAGCCGATTGAAGTTTTCTAGGGGGCGCCAATTCGCCATTTTGCAACGGGCATCTTTTAAATTTTGCGTACACGTAAATTTTCGCCAAGACGAGTGTGCATGCCAAATTTGGTGAGTTTTTGAATATGTTAAAGCCCCCAAAAATGCGTTTAAAGTCGCGGAAAAAAAATAAATAAATAATTAAAGCTGCAAGCAGCGTTGAACGGGCCCTCGCACCCCACGCAACTCGGGGCCTGGCGCGGCCGCCACCGTGTCGCCAGAGGTCGACCGGCAGACGAGGCGCTGAATGT
This sequence comes from Cephalopholis sonnerati, assembly GCA_019142605.1. NCBI lineage: Eukaryota > Metazoa > Chordata > Actinopteri > Perciformes > Serranidae > Cephalopholis > Cephalopholis sonnerati. Next base: position 1,094,873 of record JAGQAX010000009.1, on the reverse strand, counting down.
TCGCCTCCTTCGGACAGTGTAGGAACCAATGCGTAGTGACTTCCCGTCTCCACTGGGTGGCGCTATGACTCTGACTCCTGAGCGTCATGTGGGTGTGTTCATGCCAGGACTATTATCGTACATGTGAAGTTTGTAGCAGATTTGACCATTAGATCCCATGTTATAGCAATATCGTGTTTCATGGTGAGACATCAAGTGTCGACGCCATGTCACAGCCACACCGTTCCATGCTGAGCAATTCTCTTAATATGTTTTGATCACACACTTGTGTAGATGGTACACACCAGTTTTGGAGTTAATTGATTCATTTCTGGAGGAGGAGATCATTAAAATACAACACGTGGAAAACGCCAAAAATGACTGTAAATTTCAAAATGGCCGACTTCCTGTCGGGTGTGGCCTATATGTGCAAGAGGCTTTTTTGTGCGTCTGGACACGATACATGTGCATACTGATTTTCGTGCACGTCGGTGAAAGTTGTTATGGGGGACGCTGCACTTTAAGGGGCGTGGTCAAGCCATACGGCCACGCTTATTGATGAAACTCATACTATACATTCAGGTCAGGACTGTTAACAAACATGTGAAGTTTGGTGAAGAATGGACAATGTATGCCAAAGTTATACTAATTTCGTGTTTCATGGCGAGACATCAAACTTCGCCGCCACCTGACGGCCAAACCGTTTAACTGTGGAAAAATCTTTTAATAACTTTTGATCACAACCTTGTCTAGATCACACACAGTGATTTTGAAGTCATTCTGATTAATCCTGTAGGAGGAGTTCGTTAAAATACAACATGTGGAAAACGCCAAAAATAGCATCAAAATTCAAAATGGCCGACTTCCTGTTGGGTATGGCCAGTGGGTCCAAGAGACTTTTTTGTGCGTCTCGGTGTGATACATGCGTGTACCAATTTTCGTGCATGTCGGTGACACGTGCGGCAGGGGCTGATGTTTAAAGGGCGTGGTCAAGTCATTTGGCCACGCCCATCAACGAAACTCATATCACATGTTCAAGCCTGGACTGTTAACACACATGTGAAGTTTCAGGCAGATATGACCAAGGACACAGAAGTTAATGTCATTAAAGCCATTTTCAACGCGTTTTGGCGAATTTTCGACTTCGCCGCCCTCTGGGCGGAACACCGTTTGACGCCTAGTCACAATCTTCATAATGTAGCATTACCAACGTCTTGAGGTCTGTCTGACCAAATTTGAGTTGCATATGGTGAACGTGGTCAGAGCTGCACGTCAAAGTCTAAAAACATCGCTTTTCCTGTCGCCAGCAGGGGGCGCTAGGGTAATTACAAAATTTCTGCATGTAGACGTGTTCAGGGCGGGAATATTATGAATCATGTGAAGTTTGGTGCAGATCGGACGATTAATGCCAAAGTTATAGCAATTTCGTTTTTCATGGCGAGACAAACTTCAAACTTCAAACTTCGCCGCCAAAAAGCCGATTCCGTGTTCGACGGGTAGCGGATCTTTGAATAACTTTTGATCATGAACTTATCTAGTTGGTACACAGCGATTTTGAAGCCGTTTTGATTAATCGTGTAGGAGGAGTTCGTCAAAATATGACACGTGGTAAAACGCCAAAAATGGCCGCTAAATTCAAAATAGCCAACTTCCTGTTGGGCGTGGCCTATGGCTCCAAGAGACTTTTTTGTGCGGCTCGGCATGATCTACATGTGTACCGATTTTCGTGCAGATCCGTGAAAATTGATGAGGAGGGCGCTGTTTAAAAGGAGATTGCTCTTTAATGGGCGTGGCCTAGCCATTTTGACCCGTCCATTGCCGCGAACCCTAAAATACGTAAATTTACACCACGACTGATGCGACTGCCAAATTTCAGGAGTTTTTGAGCATGTTAAAACCTCCAAATAAGCGATTTACTTTTGTCGTAATAATAATAATAATAATTCCTTCAATTTCAATAGGGTCCTCGCACGGTACGTGCTCGGGCCCTAATAATAATAATAATTAAAGCTGCAAGCAGCGATGAACGGGCCCTCGCACCTTCACGCAACTCGAGGGCGCTGGTAGGACGCCGGCTCACGCCGCCGTTCATTCCTGTCGACGGCAGAACCCTCACGCAGGAGTTACACGTCAAATCCCTCAAATCATACGAAGATATGTAATTTTGCCAGTAGGTGGCGCCGTACTAATAACCAAGTATTGGCGTATAGATGTGTTCAGGGCAGGACTGTCATCAATCCTGTGAAGTTTGGGGAAGATAGGAACGTGTATGGTGAAGTTGTGAACCAGTTACAAGCAAATTCAAAATGGCGGACTTCCTGTTGGGTTTGGCACATGGCTGCAACAGGCTTTTTTATACGTCTTTCAGTGATGCACGTGCGTACCAAGTTTCATAGATGTAGGTCAAACCAGCTTCGGGGGCTGCTTCGTTGAAAATTTCTAGGGGGCGGTGTTGAGCCATGTTGGCACATCAGAGCAGAGAAATCACATCAGACAACACAAATCGGATACTGTCATATGTGTGCCAAGTTTCATGACTTTACAAGCATCCCTTATCCCTCAAAAACAACTCCGTATTTTATGGCGAATAAGGCGTTGCCACGGTGACCAAACATCACTAAGCTTGACAGGTGGTCTCAGGAGTGACTCCACATCACGCTCGCCAAATTTTGTGCGAATCGATCAATTGTCATGTCACTTGATTTTTCTCTGTTTATAGCGCCCCCTATCGGCCAATTTGCGCCAAATTTTGCACAGAGCCTCTGGTTGACGTCTGAAACAAGTAAATTTAGTTTGATGTTGATCGCTTTTACTTTGACAAAAATATGCAACGTGATGTTTTTTTTAGCTAGCAGTAAAAAACTGTTTATTTTTAGCTAGCGCAATTTTTGGAGTAGCAAAATTCTTTTGATAACTTTTGGTCAGACAAGTCTCGAGATTGTATGTGTAAAGTGTCGTGAAGATGGAGCTTAAACGCTAGGAGGAGTTCAAAAAAGTAGGTTTTCCAGTTTTCGCGATGTTGCGAAAAACATTATAGGCAGAAATGGGCGTTGCCCAGCCCAGGTGATTCAGCGCTATTCATGGAATCTGTGGATATGAGGTTTTTGAATGTGGGACATATGGTCTGAGAGTTATAACCCAAAACATGTTGAAAATGGGTAGGGGGCGCTGTTGAGCCATCTTGGCACATCAAAACACAAAAAGCATATCAGACAACACAATTTGGGCCTTGTGATGGGTGTGCCAAGTTTCGTGAGTTTTCAAGTATCCCTTGCCCCTCAAAAAGAACCTCGTGTTTTATGGCGAATGAGGTGGCGCCACGGTGACAGCATTGTACGAAACCTCAAAAGGTTCTGGTTTGATCATCACCAAGGTCTTGGGACTATGTATCCGCAAAATTAAGGTGGGTCGGGTGAACCTGGTAGAAGAGGGACATGAAAGAATGAAAAAAGTAACTTTCTGCCGCCAGTAGGTGGCGCTATGACGCTGATTCAAATTTCCTCTGTAGATGTTTTCAGGGCTGGACTGTTATCATATGTGTGAAGTTTTGGAAAGATATGTCCACGTAGAGTCAAGTTACAGCAACTTTTGTCATCATGGCGAAACATCAAAGTTCCCCGCCACGCCAAGGTCATGCCCTTTGACGAAAACTCACAGTATTCAATAGAAAGCATCATCAATGCCTTTTGGATAATTTCCCCAAGTTTGACGTTGATGTGTTCAACTTTGGACGAGATGTGCTTCAAAGTGTAAAACATGACATTTTATACTACCAGTAGGGGGCGCTATATCAATCACAAATTATTGACATGTAGATGTCTTCAGAGCGGGACTGTCATCAATCCTGTGAAGTTTGGGGAAGATTGGACAATGTATGCTGGAGTTATAAACTACTTCCTGTGTTATAATACTACTTCCTGTTTGTAGCGAAGTTTGAGGTCCCACAACGGCCACACGGTGTGACGAAAACTCAAGCTTTTGATAACTTTTTGTCTTCAACTTATGTAGGTGGGACAGACCAAGTTTGAAGTCGATCGGACAAAATCTCTAGGAGGAGATCGTTCATTTACGACCCCTGCAAATGGCCAAAAATGCATGAAAATTGCACATTCAATTCAAAATGGCCGACTTCCTGTTGGGTTTAGGGCATGGGCCCAAGAGGCTTTTTTGTACGTCTCGGCGTGCTACATATGTGTACCAAAATTCGTACGCTTCGGACAAAGTTAAAGCAGGGGGCTTTGATTTTGAAAACTGTTAGGGGGCGCCGTTGAGCCATTTTGTCACGCCCCTTTGTAATGACCATAAAATATCGAATTTTTCACCAGACGTGACGAGTGTGCAAAATTCTGGGACTTTTTGAGTACGTTCAGGCCCTCAAAAATGCGATCATAGGAAAAAAAAAAAAATAATAATAATAATAATAATAAGAATAAGAATTCCTTCGGTTTCAATAGGGCTCTCACACGGTACGTGCTCGGGCCCTAATTAAAGCTGCAAGCAGCGTTGAACGGGCCCTCGCACCCCACGCAACTCGGGGCCTGGCGCGGCCGCCACCGTCTCGCCAGACGTCGACTGGCAGACGAGGTGTTGATTGTTCGCCTCCTTCGGACAGTGTAGGAACCAATGCGTTGCGACTTCCCGTCTCCACTGGGTGGCGCTATGACTCTGACTCCTGAGCGTCATGTGGGTGTGTTCATGCCAGGACTATTATCATACATGTGAAGTTTGGAGCAGATTCGACCATTAGATCCCATGTTATAGCAATATCGTGTTTCATGGTGAGACATCAAGTGTCGACGCCATGTCACAGCCACACCGTTCCATGCTGAGTAATTCTCTTAATATGTTTTGATCACACACTTGTGTAGATGGTACACACCAGTTTTGGAGTTAATTGATTCATTTCTGGAGGAGGAGATCATTAAAATACAACACGTGGAAAACGCCAAAAATGACTGTAAATTTCAAAAAGGCCGACTTCCTGTCGGGTGTGGCCTATATGTGCAAGAGGCTTTTTTGTGCGTCTGGACACGATACATGTGCATACTGATTTTCGTGTACGTCGGTGAAAGTTGTTATGGGGGACGCTGCACTTTAAGGGGCGTGGCCAAGCCATACGGCCACGCTTATTGATGAACCTCATACTATACATTCAGGTCCGGACTGTTAACAAACATGTGAAGTTTGGTGAAGAATGGACAATGTATGCCAAAGTTATACTAATTTCGTGTTTTATGGCGAGACATCAAACTTCGCCGCCACCTGACGGCCAAACCGTTTCACGATGCAAAAATCTGCTTCTAAGTTTTGATTACACCTTTGTCTAGATGGCACACAATGATTTTGAAGTTGTTCTGATGCATCCTGTAGGTGGAGTTCATTAAAATACAACACGTGGAAAACGCCAAAAATGACCATTAAATTCAAAATGGCCGACTTCCTGTTGGGTTTGGCCAGTAGGTCCAAGAGACTTTTTTGTGCGTCTGGATGTGATACATATGTGTACAAATTTTCATGCATGTCAGTGAAACGTGCCGCAGGGGCTGATGTTTAAAGGGTGTGGCCAAGCCATTTGGCCACGCCCACCAACGAAATTCATATCACATGTTCAGGGCTGGACTGTTAACACACATGTAAAGTTTCAGGCAGATATGACCAAGGACACTGAAGTTAAGGCCACTTAACTCCGTTTTGGCGAACCGTTGACTTCGCCGCCCTGTGGGCGGAATGCCGTTCGGCGATACGTCACAAATCTTCATCATGTAGCATTACCAACGTGTTGAGGCCTTTCTGACCAATTTTGAGTTGGATATACTGAACGTGCTGAGAGTAGCACCTCAAAGTCTAAAACATCGCTTTTCCTGTCGCCAGCAGGGGGCGCTTTGAGAACGGGGGAATTTTTTGATGTTGGCGTGATGAAGGCCGGACTATGATCATACCCAGCAAGTTTTGTGCCGATCGGACTTATCATGCCCAAGTAATAGCACTTTTGTTTTTGGGGTTTTTTTTGGCGAGACGTCAAACTTCGCCGCCCCCTGACAGCCAAACCGTTTAACATAGGCAAAATCGTATGATAACTTTTGATCATCAAGTGGTCTAGTTGATGCACGCCAAATTTGAAGCCGATCCGATGAATCATGTAGCAGGAGATAGAAAAAGTACGAGGAGTGCGAATCGCCCAATCTGGCGTCAAATTCAAAATGGCCGACTTCCTGTTGGGTGTAGCCAATGGGTCCAAGAGGCTTTTTTGTGCGTTTGGATGTGATACATATGTGTACCAATTTTCATGCATGTCGGTGAAACGTGCAGTAGGGGCTGATGTTTAAAGGGTGTGGCCAAGCCATTTGGCCACGCCCATCAACGAAATTCATATCACATGTTCAGGACTGGACTGTTAACACACATGTGAAGTTTCAGGCAGATATGACCAAGGACACTGAAGTTAAGGCCACTTAACTGCGTTTTGGCGAACCGTTGAATTCGCCGCCCTGTGGGCGGAACGCCTTTCGGCGATACGTCACAAATCTTCATCATGTAGCATTACCAACGTGTTAAGGCCTTTCTGACCAATTTTGAGTTGGATATACTGAACGTGCTGAGAGTAGCACCTCAAAGTCTAAAACATCGCTTTTACGGTCGCCAGCAGGGGGCGCTTTGAGAACGGGGGAATTTTTTGATGTTGGCGTGATGAAGGCCGGACTACGATCATACCCAGCAAGTTTTGTGCCGATCGGACTTATCATGCCCAAGTAATAGCACTTTTGTTTTTTGGGGTTTTTTTTGGCGAGGCGTAAAACTTCGCGGCCACCTGACGGCCAAACCGTTTAACGTAGGGAAAATCGTATGATAACTTTTGATCATCAAGTGGTCTAGTTCCAGCACGCCAAATTTGAAGCCTATCCAATGAACCGTGTAGGAGGAGATAGCTCTGAGAGAATTCTTGGAAATCGCCAAAATCGTTAAAAAAATGAATATTCAAATCAAAATAGCCAGCTTCCTGTTGGTTTTAGAAAAAAGTCCAACTGCGCATTTTCGTGCGTCTTGGGATGATACACGACCTCCCCGAATTTCGTGGAATTTGGTCAACGGGCTGCCGGTGGGAGCCGATTGAAATTTTCTAGGGGGCGCCATTTCGCCATTTTGCAACGGGCACACATAAATTTTCACCAAGACGAATGTGCATGCCAAATTTGGTGAGTTTTCGAATATGTTAAAGCCCCCAAAAATGCGTTTAAAGTCGCGAAAAAAAAAAAAAATAATAATAAGAATAAAAAAAAAAATAATAATAATAATAATCCTAAGGAAAACAATAGGGTCCTCGCACGGTACGTGCTCGGGCCCTAATAATAATAATAATAATAATAATAATCCTAAGGAAAACAATAGGGTCCTGGCACGGTACGTGCTCGGGCCCTAATTAAAGCTGCAAGCAGCGTTGAACGGGCCCTCGCACCCCACGCAACTCGGGGCCTGGCGCAGCCGCCACCGTCTCGCCAGAGGTCGACCGGCAGACGAGGCGCTGAATGTTCGCCTCCTTCGGACAGTGTAGGAACCAATGCGTTGCGACTTCCCGTCTCCACTGGGTGGCGCTATGACTCTGACTCCTGAGCGTCATGTGGGTGTGTTCATGCCAGGACTATTATCATACATGTGAAGTTTGGAGCAGATTCGACCATTAGATCCCATGTTATAGCAATATCGTGTTTCATGGTGAGACATCAAGTGTCGACGCCATGTCACAACCACACCGTTCCATGCTGAGCAATTCTCTTGATATGTTTTGATCACACACTTGTGTAGATGGTACACACCAGTTTTGGAGTTAATTGATTCATTTCTGGAGGAGGAGATCATTAAAATACAACACGTGGAAAACGCCAAAAATGACTGTAAATTTCAAAATGGCTGACTTCCTGTCGGGTGTGGCCTATATGTGCAAGAGGCTTTTTTGTGCGTTTGGACACGATACATGTGCATACTGATTTTCGTGCACGTCGGTGAAAGTTGTTATGGGGGACAATGCACTTTAAGGGGCGTGGCCAAGCCATACGGCCACGCTTATTGATGAAAATCATACTATACATTCAGGTCTGGACTGTTAACAAACATGTGAAGTTTGGTGAAGAATGGACAATGTATGCCAAAGTTATACTAATTTCGTGTTTTATGGCGAGACATCAAACTTCGCCGCCACCTGACAGCCAAACCATTTAACATAGGGAAAATCGTATGATAACTTTTGATCATCAAGTGGTCTAGTTGATGCACGCCAAATTTGAAGCCGATCCGATGAATCATGTAGGAGGAGATAGAAAAAGTACAAGGCGTGCGAATCGCCCAATCTGGTGGTTAAATTCAAAATGGCCGACTTCCTGTTGGGTGTGGCCATTGAGTCCAAGAGGCTTTTTTGTACGTCTGGATGTGATACATATGTGTACCAATTTTCGTGCATGTCAGTGAAACGTGCCGCAGGGGCTGATGTTTAAAGGGCGTGGCCAAGCCATTTGACCACGCCCATCAACGAAATTCACATGACATTGTCAGGGCTGGACTCTTAACACACATGTGAAGTTTCAGGCAGATATGCCCAAGGACACTGAAGTTAAGGCCACTTTCCTACGTTTTGGCGAAGCATCGACTTCGCCGCCTTCTGGGCGCAACGTCGTTTGACGATACGTCACAATCTTCATCATGTAGCATTAACAACGTGTTGAGGCCTTTCTGACCAAATTTGAGTTGGATATGCTGAACGTGCTCAGAGCTGCACCTCAAAGTCTAAAGCATCGCTTTTCCTGTCGCCAGCAGGGGGCGCTTTGAGAACGGGGGAATTTTTTGATGTTGGCGTGATGAAGGCCGGACTACGATCATACCCAGCAAGTTTTGTGCCGATCGGACTTATCATGCCCAAGTAATAGCACTTTTGTTTTTTTGGGGTTTTTTTGGCGAGACGTCAAACTTCGCCGCCACCTGACGGCCAAACCGTTTAACGTAGGGAAAATCGTATGATAACTTTTGATCATCAAGTGGTCTAGTTCTAGCACGCCAAATTTGAAGCCGATCCAATGAACCGTGTAGGAGGAGATAGCTCTGAGAGAATTCTTGGAAATCGCCAAAATCGGTAAAAAAATGAATATTCAAATCAAAATAGCCGGCTTCCTGTTGGTTTTAGAAAAAAGTCCAACTGCGCATTTTTGTGCGTCTTGGGATGATACACGACCTCCCCGAATTTCGTGGAATTTGGTCAAACGGGCTGCCGGTGGGAGCCGATTGAAATTTTCTAGGGGGCGCCATTTCGCCATTTTGCAACGCGCATCGTTTAAATTTTGCGTACACATAAATTTTCACCAAGACGAGTGTGCATGCCAAATTTGGTGAGTTTTCGAATATGTTAAAGCCCCCAAAAATGCGTTTAAAGTCGCGGAAAAAAATAATAATAATAATAATAATAATAATTAAAGCTGCAAGCAGCGTTGAGCGGGCCCTCGCACCCCACGCAACTCGGGGCCTGGCGCGGCCGCCACCGTGTCGCCAGAGGTCGACCGGCAGACGAGGTGCTGAATGTTCGCCTCCTTCGGACAGTGTAGGAACCAATGCGTTGCGACTTCCCGTCTCCACTGGGTGGCGCTATGACTCTGACTCCTGAGCGTCATGTGGGTGTGTTCATGCCAGGACTATTATCATACATGTGAAGTTTGGAGCAGATTCGACCATTAGATCCCATGTTATGGCAATGTCGCGTTTCATGGTGAGACATCAAGTGTCGACGCCATGTCACAGCCACACCGTTCCATGCTGAGCAATTCTCTTAATATGTTTTGATCACACACTTGTGTAGATGGTACACACCAGTTTTGGAGTTAATTGATTCATTTCTGGAGGAGGAGATCATTAAAATACAACACGTGGAAAACGCCAAAAATGACTGCAAATTTCAAAATGGCCGACTTCCTGTCGGGTGTGGCTTATATGTGCGAGAGGCTTTTTTGTGCGTCTGGACACGATACATGTGCATACTGATTTTCGTGCACGTCGGTGAAAGTTGTTATGGGGGACGCTGCACTTTAAGGGGCGTGGCCAAGCCATACGGCCACGCTTATTGATGAACCTCATACTATACATTCAGGTCTGGACTGTTAACAAACATGTGAAGTTTGGTGAAGAATGGACAATGTATGCCAAAGTTATACTAATTTCGTGTTTTATGGCGAGACATCAAACTTCGCCGCCACCTGACAGCCAAACCGTTTCACGATGCAAAAATCTGCTTCTAAGTTTTGATTACACCTTTATCTAGATGGCACACAATGATTTTGAAGTTGTTCTGATGCATCCTGTAGGTGGAGTTCATTAAAATACAACACGTGGAAAACGCCAAAAATGACCATTAAATTCAAAATGGCCGACTTCCTGTTGGGTTTGGCCAACGGGTCCAAGAGACTTTTTTGTGCGTCTGGATGTGATACATATGTGTACCAATTTTCATGCATGTCAGTGAAACGTGTGGGTGTGGCCAAGCCATTTGGCCACGCCCATCATATCACATGTTCAGGGCTGGACTGTTAACACACATGTAAAGTTTCAGGCAGATATGACCAAGGACACTGAAGTTAAGGCCACTTAACTGCGTTTTGGCGAACCGTTGACTTCGCCGCCCTGTGGGCGGAACGCCGTTCGGCGATACGTCACAAATCTTCATCATGTAGCATTACCAACGTGTTGAGGCCTTTCTGACCAATTTTGAGTTGGATATACTGAACGTGCTGAGAGTAGCACCTCAAAGTCTAAAACATCGCTTTTCCTGTCGCCAGCAGGGGGCACTTTGAGAACGGGGGAATTTTTTGATGTTGGCGTGATGAAGGCCGGACTACGATCATACCCAGCAAGTTTTGTGCCGATCGGACTTATCATGCCCAAGTAATAGCACTTTTGTTTTTTGGGGGTTTTTTGGCGAGACGTCAAACTTCGCCGCCACCTGACAGCCAAACCGTTTAACATAGGGAAAATCGTATGATAACTTTTGATCATCACGTGGTCTAGTTGATGCACGCCAAATTTGAAGCCGATCCGATGAATCATGTAGGAGGAGATAGAAAAAGTACGAGGAGTGCGAATCGCCCAATCTGGCGTCAAATTCAAAATGGCTGACTTCCTGTTGGGTGTAGCCAATGGGTCCAAGAGGCTTTTTTGTGCGTCTGGATGTGATACATATGTGTACCAATTTTCATGCATGTCGGTGAAACGTGCCGTAGGGGCTGATGTTTAAAGGGTGTGGCCAAGCCATTTGGCCACGCCCATCAACGAAATTCATATCACGTGTTCAGGGCTGGACTGTTAACACACATGTGAAGTTTCAGGCAGATATGACCAAGGACACTGAAGTTAAGGCCACTTAACTGCGTTTTGGCGAACCGTTGACTTCGCCGCCCTGTGGGCGGAACACCGTTCGGCGAAACTTCACAAATCTTCATCATGTAGCATTACCAACGTGTTGAGGCCTTTCTGACCAATTTTGAGTTGGATATACTGAACGTGCTGAGAGTAGCACCTCAAAGTCTAAAACATCGCTTTTCCTGTCGCCAGCAGGGGGCGCTTTGAGAACGGGGGAATTTTTTGATGTTGGCGTGATGAAGGCCGGACTACGATCATACCCAGCAAGTTTTGTGCCGATCGGACTTTTCATGCCCAAGTAATAGCACTTTTGTTTTTTGGGGGTTTTTTTTGGCGAGACGTCAAACTTCGCCGCCACCTGACGGCCAAACCGTTTAACGTAGAGAAAATCGTATGATAACTTTTGATCATCAAGTGGTCTAGTTCCAGCACGCCAAATTTGAAGCCGATCCAATGAACCGTGTAGGAGGAGATAGCTCTGAGAGATTTCTTGGAAATCGCCAAAATCGGTAAAAAAATGAATATTCAAATCAAAATAGCCGGCTTCCTGTTGGTTTTAGAAAAAAGTCCAACTGCGCATTTTCGTGCGTCTTGGGATGATACACGACCTCCCCGAATTTCGTGGAATTTGGTCAAACGGGCTGCCGGTGGGAGCCGATTGAAATTTTCTAGGGGGCGCCATTTCGCCATTTTGCAACGGGCATCTTTTAAATTTTGCGTACACATAAATTTTCGACAAGACGAATGTGCATGCCAAATTTGGTGAGTTTTTGAATATGTTAAAGCCCCCAAAAATGCGTTTAAAGTCGCGGAAAAAAATAATAATAATAATAATAATAATAATAATAATAATAATAATAATCCTAAGGAAAACAATAGGGTCCTCGCACGGTACGTGCTCGGGCCCTAATTAAAGCTGCAAGCAGCGTTGAACGGGCCCTCGCACCCCACGCAACTCGGTGCCTGGCGTGGCCGCCACCGTGTCGCCAGAGGTCGACCGGCAGACGAGGCGCTGAATGTTCGCCTCTTTCGGACAGTGTAGGAACCAATGCGTAGCGACTTCCCGTCTCCACTGGTTGGCACTATGACTCTGACTCCTGAGCGTCATGTGGGTGTGTTCATGCCAGGACTATTATCATACATGTGAAGTTTGGAGCAGATTCGACCATTAGATCCCATGTTATAGCAATATCGTGTTTCATGGTGAGACATCAAGTGTCGACGCCATGTCACAGCCACACCGTTCCATACTGAGCAATTCTCTTAATATGTTTTGATCACACACTTGTGTAGATGGTACACACCAGTTTTGGAGTTAATTGATTCATTTCTGGAGGAGGAGATCATTAAAATACAACACGTGGAAAAGGACAAAAATGACTGTAAATTTCAAAATGGCCGACTTCCTGTCGGGTGTGGCCTACATGTGCAAGAGGCTTTTTTGTGCGTCTGGACACGATACATGTGCATACTGATTTTCGTGCACGTCGGTGAAAGTTGTTATGGGGGACGCTGCCCTTTAAGGGGCGTGGTCAAGCCATACGGCCACGCTTATTGATGAAACTCATACTATACATTCAGGTCTGGACTGTTAACAAACATGTGAAGTTTGGTGAAGAATGGACAATGTATGCCAAAGTTATACTAATTTCGTGTTTCATGGCGAGACATCAAACTTCGCCGCCACCTGACGGCCAAACCGTTTAACTGTGGAAAAATCTTTTAATAACTTTTGATCACAACCTTGTCTAGATCACACACAGTGATTTTGAAGTCATTCTGATTAATCCTGTAGGAGGAGTTCGTTAAAATACAACATGTGGAAAACGCCAAAAATAGCATCAAAATTCAAAATGGCCGACTTTCTGTTGGGTATGGCCAGTGGGTCCAAGAGACTTTTTTGTGCGTTTCGGTGTGATACATGCGTGTACCAATTTTCGTGCATGTCGGTGACACGTGCCGCAGGGGCTGATGTTTAAAGGGTGTGGCCAAGCCATTTGGCCACGCCCATCAACGAAATTCATATCACATGTTCAGGGCTGTATTGTTAACACACATGTGAAGTTTCAGGCAGATATGACCAAGGACACAGAAGTTAATGTCATTAAAGCCATTTTCAATGCGTTTTGGCGAATTTTCGACTTCGCCGCCCTCTGGGCGGAACACCGTTTGACGCCTAGTCACAATCTTCATAATGTAGCATTACCAACGTCTTGAGGTCTGTCTGACCAAATTTGAGTTGCATATGGTGAACGTGGTCAGAGCTGCACGTCAAAGTCTAAAAACATCGCTTTTCCTGTCGCCAGCAGGGGGCGCTAGGGTAATTACAAAATTTCTGCATGTAGACATGTTCAGGGCAGGAATATTATGAATCATGTGAAGTTTGGTGCAGATCGGACGATTGATGCGAAAGTTATAGCAATTTCGTTTTTCATGGCGAGACAAACTTCAAACTTCAAACTTCGCCGCCAAAAAGCCGATTCCGTGTTCGACGTGTAGCGGATCTTTGAATAACTTTTGATCACAAACTTATCTAGTTGGTACACGGCGATTTTGAAGCCGTTTTGATTAATCGTGTAGGAGGAGTTCGTCAAAATATGACACGTGGTAAAACGCCAAAAATGGCCGCTAAATTCAAAATAGCCAACTTCCTGTTGGGCTTGGCCTATGGCTCCAAGAGACTTTTTTGTGCGGCTCGGCATGATCTACATGTGTACCGATTGCAGATCCGTGAAAATTGATGAGGAGGGCGCTGTTTATAAGGAGATTGCTCTTTAATGGGCGTGGCCTAGCCATTTTGACCCGTCCATTGCCGCGAACCCTAAAATACGTAAATTTACACCGCGACTGATGCGACCGCCAAATTTCAGGAGTTTTTGAGCATGTTAAAACCTCCAAATAAGCGATTTACTTTTGTCGTAATAATAATAATAATTCCTTCAATTTCAATAGGGTCCTCGCACGGTACGTGCTCGGGCCCTAATAATAATAATCCTAAGGAAAACAATAGGGTCCTCGCACGGTACGTGCTCGGGCCCTAATTAAAGCTGCAAGCAGCGTTGAACGGGCCCTCGCACCTTCACACAATTCGAGGGTGCTGGCAGGACGCCGGCTAATGCCGACGTTCATTCCTGTCAAAGGCAGACCCCTCACGCAGGAGTTACACGGCATATCCCTCAAAGCATACGAAGACATGTAATTTTGCCAGTAGGTGGCGCCGTACTAATGACCAAGTATTGGCCTATAGATGTGTTCAGGGCAGGACTGTCATCAATCCTGTGAAGTTTGGGAAAGATTGGAACATGTATGGTGAAGTTGCGAACCAGTTACAAGCAAATTCAAAATGGCGGACATCCTGGTATGTTTGGCACATGGCTGCAAGAGGGTTTTTGGTACATCTTTCAGTGATGCACATGCATACCAAGTTTCATCGATGTAGGTCGAACCAGCATCGGGGGCTGCTTCGTAGAAAATTTGTCGGGGGCGCTGTTGAGCCATGTTGGCACATCAGAGCAGAAAAATCACATCAAACAACACAAATCAGATCCTGTCATATGTGTGCCAAGTTTCATGACTTTACAAGCATCCCTTACCCCTCAAAAACAACTTCGTCTTTTATGGCGAATAAGGCATTTCCACGGTGACCAAACATCACTAAGCTTTACAGCTGGCCTCGGGAGTGACTCCACATCACGCTCTCCTAATTTTGTGCGAATCGATGAATTTTCATGCCACGTGATCTGTTTATAGCGCCCCCTATTGGCCAATTTCCACCAAATTTGGCACAGAGCCACTGGTTGACATCTGAAACAAATGAATTGAGTTTGACATTGATAGCTTTTAGTTTGACAAAAATTTGCAACGGTATGTGTTTTTTAGCTAGCAGAAAAAAAAATGTTTATTTTTAGCTAGCGCATTTTTTGGAGTAGCAAAATTCTTTTGATAACTTTTGGTCAGGCAAGTCTGGAGATTGTATGTGCAAAGTTTCGTGTAGATGGAGCTTAAACACTAGGAGGAGTTCGAAAAAGTAAGTTTTTGATGTATAGTGACGTACAAAGAGAAATATGCAGTGGGAGTGGGCCTGGCCTATGTCAGAAGATGCGACTCTATTTAGGGAACATGTGGATATAAAGTTTATGAAGATGTGATTTAAAATGTGGAAGTTACAGGCCAAAATGCGTTTGCATCCGTTATAGCGCCACCTAATGGAGTAGACACATAATTTTTGCTAAGGGTGGTCTGTATGCTATTCTATGTATACCCTATGAATTTCACAGCCCTCAGCATAATACTTGAGCTGAAATAAATGTTTGTTGTTTATCTTGTAATAAGCCACGCCCACTTTGACCAGTCGTGACTAACTTCACAAAATGGCCTCAGGAGGGGGCCAGCATCATACTCACCAAATTTCGTAAAAATCGGTGCAGCAATTTACGAGATATAAATTTCCCATGTTTGCAGCGCCCCCTAGTGGCCAACATTAGCCAAATTTGGCTCACACCCTCACAGGCACATGTCAAGCAAGGATCTCAGATTTGGTGTTGTTAGCCTTTATTTTGACCGAAAAATGCCACCGTTCACCTTTTTATAGCTAGCTAGAAAAATGTATTCGTTAATAATTTGCGCATATTTTGACCAATCAAAATTCCTTTGATAACTTTAGATCAGGTCCAGCCGAAGACTGTACGTGCCAAGTTTCACGCTGAACGGAGAAAACCCTAAGGAGGAGTTCGAAAAAGTAGGTTTTCCAGTTTTCTCAATTTGGCGAAAAAAATTTATAGGCAGAAATGGGCGTGGCCCAGCCCAGGTGATTCAGCGCTATTCAGGGAATCTGGAGATATGAGGTTTTTGAAAGTGCGACATATGGTCTGGGAGTTATAGCCCAAAACACGTTGAAAATGAGTAGGGGGCACTGTTGAGCCATCTTGGCACATGAAAACACAAAATCACATCAGACAACACAATTTCGGCCGTCTGATGTGTGTGCCAAGTTGCGTGAGTTTTCGAGTGTCCCTTGCCCCTCAAAAACAACCTCGTGTTTTATGGCGAATAAGGTGGCGCCACAGTGACAGCATTGGACGAAACCTCAAAGGCTTCTGCTTTGATCATCATCAAGGTCTTGGGAGTATGTATCCGCAAAATTGAGGTGGTTCGGGGGAACCTGGTAGAAGAGGGAAATGAAAGAATGAAAAAAGTAACTTTCTGCCGCCAGTAGGCGGCGCTATGACGCTGATTAAAAATTTCTGTATAGATGTTTTCAGGGCTGGACAGTTATCATATGTGTGAAGTTTTGGAAAGATATGTCCACGTAGAGTCACGTTACAGCTACTTCTGTCATCATGGCGAAACATCAAAGTTCCCCGCCACGCCAAGGTCACGCCCTTTGACGAAAATTCACAGTTTTCCATAGAAAGCATCATCAAGGATTTTTGTATAATCCCACCATGTATGAGGTTGATGTGTTCGACTTTGGAGGAGATGTGCTTCAAAGTGTAAAACATGACATTTTCTACTACCAGTGGGGGGCGCTATATAAATCACAAAGTATTGACATGTAGATCTCTTCAGAGCAGGACTGTCATCAATCCTGTAAAGTTTGGGGAAGATTGGAGCATGTATGTTGGAGTAATAAACTACTTCCTGTGTTATAATACTACTTCCTGTTTGTAACAATGTTTGAGGTCCCGGCACGGTCACACGGTGTGACGAAAACACAAGCTTTTGATAACATTTTGTCTTCAACTTATGTAGGTGGGACAGACCAAGTTTGAAGTCGATCGGACAAAATCTCTAGGAGGAGTTTGTCCATTTACGACCCCTGCAAATGGCCAAAAATGCATGAAAATTGCACATTCAATTCAAAATGGCCGACTTCTTGTTGAGTTTAGGGCATGGGCCCAAGAGGCTTTTTTGTACGTCTTGGTGTGTTACATATGCCTGCCAAGTTTCATACACGTAGGTTAAACCAGCTTGGGGGGCTGCTTCGTTGAAAATGAGTAGGGGGCGCTGTTGAGCCATTTTTTTGCACATTATCACGAAACCCCAAAAATATCAAATTTTTCACCACTTCTGATGAGTCTGTGAAGTTTGGTGAGTTTTTGAATATGATAAAGCCCTCAAAAAGCCAATTCATTAGGCAGAAAAATAATAATAATAACTCCTTCAGTTTCAATAGGGTCCTCGCACCGCTAGGTGCTCGGGCCCTAATTAAAGCTGCAAGCAGCATTGAACGGGCCCTCGCACCTTCACGTAACTCGAGGGTGCTGGCAGGATGCCGGATGACACCGCCATTCATTCCTGTTAAGGCAGACCCCTCACGCAGGAATTACACGTCATATCCCTCAAATCATACAAAGACATGTCATTTTGGCAGTAGGTGGCGGCGTACTAATAACCAAGTATTGGCGTATAGATGTGTTGAGGGCAGGACTGTCATCAATCCTGTGGAATTTGGGGAAGAGTGGAAAATGTAAGGTGAAGTTCTGAACCAGTTACAAGCAAATTCAAAATGGCAGACTTCCTGTTGGGTTTTGCACATGGCTGCAACAGGCATGTTTTATACGTCTTTCAGTGATGCAGGTGCGTATCAAGTTTCATAGATGTAGGTCAAACCAGCTTCGGGGGCTGCTTCGTAGAAAATTTGTAGGGGGCGCTGTTGAGCCATGTAGGCACATCAGAGCCAAAAAATCACATCAGACAGCTCAAATCGAACCCTTTCATATGTATGCCAAGTTTCATGACTTTACAAACATCCCTTTCCCATCAAAATCAACTTTGTGTTTGATGGCGAATAAGGCTTTGTCACGGTGACCAAACATCATTAAGCTTCACAGCTGGCCTCGGGAGTGACTCCACAACACGCTCGCCAAATTTCGTCCGAATCGATCAATTTTCATGTCACTTGATTTTTCTCTGTTTATAGCGCCCCCTATTGGCCAATTTACGCCAAATTTGGCACAGAGCCTCTGGTTCACGTCTGAAAAAAGTGAATTGAGTTTGACGTTGATGGCTTTTAGTTTGACAAAAATATGCAATGGTATGTGTTTTTTAGGTAGCAGAAAAAAACTGTTTATTTTTAGCTAGCGCATTTTTTGGAGTAGCAAAATTCTGTTGATAACTTTTGGTCAGGCACATCTGGCGTTTGTATGTGCAAAGTTTCGTGAAGATGGATCTTAATCGCTAGGAGGAGTTCGAAAATGTAGGTTTTTGATGTGTAGTGACTTACAAAGAGAAATCTACAGTGGGAGCGGCCGTGGCCTATGTCAGAAGATGGGACTCTATTTAGAGAACACGTGGTTATAAAGTTATGAAGATGTGAATTAAAATGTGGAAGTTACAGGTCAAAATGCGTTTGCATCCATTATAGCGCCACCTAGTGGAGCAGACATACAATTTTTGCTGTGGCTCGTCTGTGTGCTGTTCTATATATACCCTGTGAATTTCACAGCCCTCAGCATAATGCTTGAGCTCAAATAAATGTTTGTTGTTTATCTCATAATAAGCCACGCCCACTTTGACCAGTCGTGATTAACTTCAAGATATGGCCTCAGGAATGACCCAGCAAAATACCCACCAAATTTCGTAAAAATCGGTTCAGCCATTTAAGAGATATAAATGTGTCACATTTGCAGCGCCCCCTAGTGGTCAACATTAGCCACATTTGGCTGACACCCTCACAGTCACATGTCAATCACGGATGTCAGATTTGGTGTTTTTAGCATTTATTTTGACCGAAATATGCCATAGTTTGTCTTTTTAAGGCTAGCTAGAAAATTGTATTTGTTAATAATTTTCGTTTTTTTTGACTGAACAAAATTCTTTTGATAACTTTAGATCAGGTCCAGGTGAAGACTGTACGTGCCAAGTTTCACGCTGATCGGACAATACCCTAAGGAGGAGTTCGAAAAAGTAGGTTTTCCAGTTTTCGCAATGTTGCGAAAAACATTATAGTCAGAAATGGGAGTGGCCCTGCCCAGGTGATTCAGCACTATTGAGGAAATCTGTGGATATGAGGTTTTTGAATGTGTGACATAGGGTTTGGGAGTTATAGCCCAAAACACGTTGAAAATGAGTAGGGGGCGCTATTGAGCCATCTTGGCACATGAAAACACAAAAATCACATCAGACAACACAATTTCGGCCGTCTGATGTGTGTGCCAAGTTGCGTGAGTTTTCGAGTGTCCCTTGCCCCTCAAAAACAACCTCGTGTTTTATGGCGAATAAGGTGGCGCCACAGTGACAGCGTTGGACAAAACCTCAAAGGCTTCTGCTTTGATCATCATCAAGGTCTTGGGAGTATGTATTTGCAAAATTGAGGTGGTTCGGGGGAACCTGGTAGAAGAGGGACATGAAAGAATGAAAAAAGTAACTTTCTGCCGCCAGTAGGTGGCGCTATGACGCTGATTCAAAGTTTCTATATAGATGTTTTCAGGGCTGGACAGTTATCATATGTGTGAAGTTTTGGAAAGATATGTCCACGTAGAGTCAAGTTACAGCTACTTTTGTCATCATGGCGAAACATCAAAGTTGGCCGCCACGCCAAGGTCACGCCCTTTGACGAAAACTCACAGTTTTCCATAGAAAGCATCATCAAGGCCTTATGGATAATTTCACCAAGTATGAGGTTGATGTGTTCAACTTCGGAGGAGATGTGCTTCAAAGTGTAAAACATGACATTTTCTACTGCCAGTAGGGGGCGCTATATTAATCACAAATTATTGACATGTAGATCTCTTCAGAGCGGGACTGTCATCAATCCTGTAAAGTTTGGGGAAGATTGGAGCATGTATGTTAGAGTAATAAACTACTTCCTGCGTTATAATACTACTTCCTGTTTGTAACGAAGTTTGAGGTCCCGGCACGGTCACACGATGTGACGAAAACACAAGCTTTTGATAACTTTTCGTCTTCAGTTTATGTAGGTGGGACAGACCGAGTTTGAAGGCGATCGGACAAAATCTCTAGGAGGAGATCGTTCATTTATGACCCCTGCAAATGGCCAAAAATGCATGAAACTTGCACATTCAATTCAAAATGGCAGACTTCCTGTTGAGTTTAGGGCATGGGCCCAAGAGGCTTTTTTGTACGTCTTGGTGTGTTACATATGCCTACCAAGTTTCATACACGTAGGTTAAACCAACTTGGGGGGCTGCTTCGTTGAAAATGAGTAGGGGGCGCTGTTGAGCCATTTTTTTGCACATTATCACGAAACCCCAAAAATATCAAATTTTTCACCACTTCTGATGAGTCTGTGAAGTTTGGTGAGTTTTTGAATATGATAAAGCCCTCAAAAAGCCAATTCATTAGGCAGAAAAATAATAATAATAACTCCTTCAGTTTCAATAGGGTCCTCGCACCGCTAGGTGCTCGGGCCCTAAATATAGCCGCAAGCGGCAATTCCGGGGTTCAAGCCAGCATAGCCATTTAAATTTTGAAAGGTGGGTAAGATCAAGACCTTTGATATACTGAGTTTGTTGATGTTTGAAAAAACCCTCATTGATTTATGGCCGGATTTTGTGAAATTTCATTTCACTTGATGTTTCTCTGTTTATAGCGCCCCCTATTGGCCAATTTCCTGCCAAATTTGGCACAGATCCTCTGGTTGATGTCTAAAACAAGTGACTTGAGTTTGACGTCGATAGCTTTTACGTTGACAAAAATATGCAGCGGCATGTGTTTTTTAGCTAGCAGAAAAAAATTGTTCCTTTATATCTACCATATTTTTTGGATTAGCAAAATTCTTTTGATAACTTTTCATCAGGCACATCTGGAGATTGTATGTGCAAAGTTTCGTGCAGATGGAGCTTAAACGCTAGGAGGAGATAGAAAAAGTAGGTTTTTGATGTGTAGTGACGTACAAAGAGAAATATGCAGTGGAAGTGGGCGTGGCCTATGTCAGAAGATGAGACTCTATTTAGGGAACACGTGGATATAAAGTTTATGAAAATGTGATTTAAAATGTGGAAGTTACAGGCCAAAATGCGTTTTCACCTGTTATAGCGCCACCTAGTGGAGTAGACACACAATTTTTGGTATGGATGGTCTGTGTCCTATCCTATATATACCCTGTGAATTTCATAGCTCTCAACATAATACTTGAGCTAAAATAAATGTTTGTTTTTTTATCTTGTAATAAGCCACGCCCACTTTGACCAGTCGTGATGAACTTCAAGATATGGCCTCAGGAGTGACCCAGCATCATACCCACCAAATTTGGTAAAAATCGGTGCAGCCATTTAAGAGACACAAATTTCCCATATTTGCAGCGCCCCCTAGTGGCCAAAATTCGCCAAATTTGGCTCATAGCCTCACAGTCACATGCCAACCAAGGATCTCCGATTTGGTGTTGTTAGCATTTATTTTGACCGAGATATGCAACAGTTCGCGTTTTTATAGCTAGCTAGAAAAATGTATTCATTAATAATTTGCGCATCTTTTGACCAAACAAAATTCTGTGAGTAACTTTAGATCAGGTCCAGCTGAAGACTGTACGTGCCAAGTTTCACGCTAATCGGATGGAACCCCAAGGAGGAGATAGAAAAAGAAGGTTTTCAAGTTTTTGCGATTTTGTGAAAAAAATTTCTAGGCGGAAATGGGCGTGGCCTAGCCCAGGTGATTCAGGACTATCCAGGGAATCTGTGGATATAAGGTTTTTGAATGTGCGACATATGGTGTGGGAGTTATAGCCCAAAACGCATTGACCTTGGTTATAGCGCCACCATCTGGCCAATTGGTATTTCTATATTATGAGCACCATTTGCACACAACTTCCAGTTATTGGTGAAAATTTCATGTCTCTATGATGTACCATCTCACGGGAATTTGTGAAAACATTTCTGAAGAACAAGAAGAAGAAGAATAATTAAAGCTGCAAGCAGCATTGAACGGGCCCTCGCACCTTCACGCAACTCGAGGGTGCTGGCAGGACGCCGGCTCATGCCGCCCTTCATTCCTGTCCACGGCAGATCCCTTACGCAGGACGTCATATCCCTCAAATCATATGAAGACATGTAATTTTGCCAGTAGGTGGCGCTGTACTAATAACCAAGTATTGGCATATAGATGTATTCAGGGCAGGATTGTCATCAATCCTGTGAAGTTTGCGGAAGATTGGAACATGTATGGTGAAGTTGCAAACCAGTTACAAGCAAATTCAAATTGGCCGACTTCCTGTTGGGTTTGGCACATGGCTGCAAGAGGCTTTTTTATACGTCTTTCAGTGATGCATGTGCGTACCAAGTTTCATAGATGTAGGTCAAACCAGCTTCGGGGGCTGTTTCGTAGAAAATTTGTAGGGGGCGCTGTTGAGCCATGTTGGCATATCAGAGCCGAAAAATCACATCAGAAAATGCATATTGGATCCTGTCATATGTGTGTCAAGTTTCATGACATTACAAGCATCCCTTACCCGTCAAAAACAACTTCGTGTTTTATGGCGAATAAGGCGTTGCCACGGTGACCAAACATCACCAAGCTTTACAGCTGGCCTCAGGAGTGACTCCACATCATGCTCGCCAAATTTCATGCGAATCGATGAATTTTATGTCACTTGATTTTTCTCTGATTATAGCGCCCCCTATTGGCTAATTTCTGCCAAATTGGGCTAGGATCGTCTGGATGACGTCTGAAAGAAGTGAATTGAGTTTGACATTGATATCTTTTACTTTGACAAAAATATGCAAAGGTATGTGTTTTTTAGCTAGCAGAAAAAAACTGTTTATTTTTAGCTAGCCTAATTTTTGGAGTAGCAAAATTCTTTTGATAACTTTTGGTCAGGCCAGTCTGGAGATTGCATGTGCAAAGTTTTGTGAAGATGGAGATTAAACGCTAGGAGGAGTTCGAAAAAGTAGGTTTTTGATGTATAGTAAATTACAAAGAGAAATATGCAGTGGGAGTGGGCGTGGCCTATGTCAGAAGATGCGACACTATTTAGGGAACACGTGGATATAAAATTTATGAAGATGTGATTTAAAATGTGGAAGTTACAGGCCAAAATGCGTTTGTATCTCTTATAGCGCCACCTAGTGGAGAAGACGCACAATTTTTGCTATGGTTGGTCTGTATGCTATTCTCTATATACCCTGTGAATTTCACAGCCCTCAGCATAATACTTGGGCTGAAATAAATGTTTGTTTTTTATCTTGTAATAAGCCACGCCCACTTTTACCAGTCGTGACTACCTTCAAGATATGGCGTCAGGACAGGCCCAGCATAATACTCACCAAATTTCATAAATATCGGTGCAGCCATTTACCAGATATAAATTTCCCATATTTGCAGCGCCCACTAGTGGCCAAAATTAGCTAAATTTGGTTCATTCTCTCACAGGCACATATCAAGCAAGGATCTCAGATTTGGTGTTGTTAGCATTTATTTTGACCGAAATATGCCACCGTTCGCCTTTTTATAGCTAGCTAGAAAAATTTATTCATTAATAATTTGAGCATATTATGACCAATCAAAATTCCTTTGATAACTTTAGATCAGGTCCAGCCGAAGACTGTACTTGCCAAGTTTCACGCTGAACGGACAAAACCCTAAGGAGGAGTTCGAAAAAGTAGGTTGTCCAGTTTTTGCGATGTTGTGAAAAACATGATAGGCAGAAATGGGAGTGGCCCTGCCCAGGTGATTCAGCACTATTCAGGGAATCTGTGGATATGAGGTTTTTGAATGTGTGACATATGGTCTGGGAGTTATAGCCCAAAACACGTTGAAAATGAGTAGGGGGCGCTGTTGAGCCATCTTGGCACATGAAAACACAAAAATCACATCAGACAACACAATTTGGGATGTCTGATGTGTGTGCCAAGTTGCGTGAGTTTTCGAGTGTCCCTTGCCCCTCAAAAACAACCTCGTGTTTTATGGCGAATAAGGTGGCGCCACAGTGACAGCGTTGGACGAAACCTCAAAGGCTTCTGCTTTGACCATCAACAAGGTCTTGGGAGTATGTATTTGCAGAATTGAGGTGGTTCGGGGGAACCTGGTAGAAGAGGGACATGAAAGAATGAAAAAAGTAACCTTCTGCCGCCAGTAGGTGGCGCTATGATGCTGATTCAAAATTTCTGTATAGATGTTTTCAGGGCTGGACAGTTATCATATGTGTGAAGTTTTGGAAAGATATGTCCACGTAGAGTCAAGTTACAGCTACTTTGGTCATCATGGCGAAACATCAAAGTTGGCCGCCACGCCAAGGTCACGCCCTTTGACGAAAATTCACAGTTTTCCATAGAAAGCATCATCAAGGCCTTATGGATAATTTCACCAAGTATGAGGTTGATGTGTTCAACTTTGGAGGAGATGTGCTTCAAAGTGTAAAACATGACATTTTCTACTGCCAGTAGGGGGCGCTATATTAATCACAAATTATTGACATGTAGATCTCTTCAGAGCAGGACTGTCATCAATCCTGTGAAGTTTGGGGAAGATTGGAGCATGTATGTTGGAGTAATAAACTACTTCCTGCGTTATAATACTACTTCCTGTTTGTAACGAAGTTTGAGGTCCCGGCACGGTCACACGGTGTGACGAAAACACAAGCTTTTGATAACTTTTCGTCTTCAGTTTATGTTGGTGGGACAGACCGAGTTTGAAGGCGATCGGACAAAATCTCTAGGAGGAGATCGTTTATTTATGACCCCTGCAAATGGCCAAAAATACATGAAACTTCCACATTCAATTCAAAATGGCCGACTTCCTGTTGAGTTTAGGGCATGGGCCCAAGAGGCTTTTTTGTCCGTCTCGGCGTGCTACATATGTGTACCAAAATTCGTACGCTTCGGACAAAGTTAAAGCAGGGGGCTTTGATTTTGAAAACTGTTAGGGGGCGCCGTTGAGCCATTTTGTCACGCCCCTTTGTAATGACCATAAAATATCGAATTTTTCACCAGACGTGACGAGTGTGCAAAATTCTGGGACTTTTTGAGTACGTTCAGGCCCTCAAAAATGCGATCATAGGATAAAAAAAAAAATAATAATAATAATAATAATAAGAATAAGAATTCCTTCGGTTTCAATAGGGCTCTCGCACGGTACGTGCTCGGGCCCTAATAATAATAAGAATAAGAATTCCTTCGGTTTCAATAGGGCTCTCGCACGGTACGTGCTCGGGCCCTAATAATAATAATAATAATAATAATAAAGCTGCAAGCAGCGTTGAGCGGGCCCTCGCACCCCACGCAACTCGGTGCCTGGCGCAGCCGCCACCGTGTCGCCAGAGGTCGACCGGCAGACGAGGCGCTGAATGTTCGCCTCCTTCGGACAGTGTAGGAGCCAATGCGTTGCGACTTCCCGTCTCCACTGGGTGGCGCTATGACTCTGACTCCTGAGCGTCATGTGGGTGTGTTCATGCCAGGACTATTATCATACATGTGAAGTTTGGAGCAGATTCGACCATTAGATCCCATGTTATAGCAATATCGTGTTTCATGGTGAGACATCAAGTGTCGACGCCATGTCACAGCCACACCGTTCCATGCTGAGCAATTCTCTTAATCTGTTTTGATCACACACTTGTGTAGATGGTACACACCAGTTTTGGAGTTAATTGATTCATTTCTGGAGGAGGAGATCATTAAAATACAACACGTGGAAAACGCCAAAAATGACTGTAAATTTCAAAATGGCCGACTTCCTGTCGGGTGTGGCCTATATGTGCAAGAGGCTTTTTTGTGCGTCTGGACACGATACATGTGCATACTGATTTTCGTGCACGTCGGTGAAAGTTGTTATGGGGGACGCTGCACTTTAAGGGGCGTGGCCAAGCCATACGGCCACGCTTATTGATGAACCTCATACTATACATTCAGGTCTGGACTGTTAACAAACATGTGAAGTTTGGTGAAGAATGGACAATGTATGCCAAAGTTATACTAATTTCGTGTTTTATGGCGAGACATCAAATTTCGCCGCCACCTGACGGCCAAACCGTTTCATGATGCAAAAATATGCTTATAAGTTTTGATGACACCTTTGTCTAGATGGCACACAATGATTTTGAAGTTGTTCTGATGCATCCTGTAGGTGGAGTTCATTAAAATACAACACGTGGAAAACGCCAAAAATGACCATTAAATTCAAAATGGCCGACTTCCTGTTGGGTTTGGCCAGTGGGTCCAAGAGACTTTTTTGTGCGTCTGGATGTGATACATATGTGTACCAATTTTCATGCATGTCAGTGAAACGTGCCGCAGGGGCTGATGTTTAAAGGGTGTGGCCAAGCCATTTGGCCACGCCCACCAACGAAATTCATATCACATGTTCAGGGCTGGACTGTTAACACACATGTAAAGTTTCAGGCAGATATGACCAAGGACACTGAAGTTAAGGCCACGTAACTGCGTTTTGGCGAACCGTTGACTTCGCCGCCCTGTGGGCGGAATGCCGTTCGGCGATACGTCACAAATCTTCATCATGTAGCATTACCAACGTGTTAAGGCCTTTCTGACCAATTTTGAGTTGGATATACTGAACGTGCTGAGAGTAGCACCTCAAAGTCTAAAACATCGCTTTTCCTGTCGCCAGCAGGGGGCGCTTTGAGAACGGGGGAATTTTTTGATGTTGGCGTGATGAAGGCCGGACTACGATCATACCCAGCAAGTTTTGTGCCGATCGGACTTATCATGCCCAAGTAATAGCACTTTTGTTTTTTGGGGTTTTTTTGGCGTGACGTCAATCTTCGCCGCCACCTGACAGCCAAACCGTTTAACATAGGGAAAATCGTATGATAACTTTTGATCATCAAGTGGTCTAGTTGATGCACGCCAAATTTGAAGCCGATCCGATGAATCATGTAGGAGGAGATAGAAAAAGTACGAGGAGTGCGAATCGCCCAATCTGGCGTCAAATTCAAAATGGCTGACTTCCTGTTGGGTGTAGCCAATGGGTCCAAGAGGCTTTTTTGTGCGTCTGGATGTGATACATATGTGTACCAATTTTCATGCATGTCGGTGAAAAGTGCCGTAGGGGCTGATGTTTAAAGGGTGTGGCCAAGCCATTTGGCCACGCCCATCAACGAAATTCATATCACATGTTCAGAGCTGGACTGTTAACACACATGTGAAGTTTCAGGCAGATATGACCAAGGACACTGAAGTTAAGGCCACGTAACTGCGTTTTGGCGAACCGTTGACTTCGCCGCCCTGTGGGTGGAACGCCGTTCGGCGATACGTCACAAATCTTCATCATGTAGTATTACCAATGTGTTGAGGCCTTTCTGACCAATTTTGAGTTGGATATACTGAACGTGCTGAGAGTAGCACCTCAAAGTCTAAAACATCGCTTTTCCTGTCGCCAGCAGGGGGCGCTTTGAGAACGGGGGAATTTTTTGATGTTGGCGTGATGAAGGCCGGACTATGATCATACCCAGCAAGTTTTGTGCCGATCGGACTTATCATGCCCAAGTAATAGCACTTTTGTTTTTTGGGTTTTTTTTGGCGAGACGTCAAACTTCGCCGCCACCTGACAGCCAAACTGTTTAACATAGGTAAAATCGTATGATATCTTTTGATCATCAAGTGGTCTAGGTGATGCACGCCAAATTTGAAGCCGATCCGATGAATCCTGTAGGAGGAGATAGAAAAAGTAAGAGGAGTGCGAATCGCCCAATCTGGCAACAAATTCAAAATGGCTGACTTCCTGTTGGGTTTGGCCTATGTGTTCAAGAGACTCTTTTGTGCGTCTGCGGATGATACATGTGCACACCTATTTTCGTGCATATCGGCGAAACTTGCTATGGGGCATGCTGCACTTTAAGGGGTGTGGCCAAGCCATACGACCACACTCATCCACGAAACTCATACCATATGTTCAGGCCTGGACTGTTAACAACCATGTGAAGTTTCAGTCAGATTGGACCAAGTATAATAAAGTTAATGCCAATCAAAGTTTAAAATATGTCATTTCCTGTCGCCACTAGGGGGCGTTATGACTATCACAGAACTTTGTCATGTAGACGTGTTCAGTGTGGGAGTATTATGAATCATGTGAAGTTTGGTGAAGATTGGACAATGTGTCCCAAAATTATAGCAATTTCGTGTTTCATGGCGAGACATCAAACTTCGCCGCCACCTGACGGCCAAACCGTTTAACTGTGGAAAAATCTTTTAATAACTTTTGATCACAACCTTGTCTAGATCACACACAGTGATTTTGAAGTCATTCTGATTAATCCTGTAGGAGGAGTTCGTTAAAATACAACATGTGGAAAACGCCAAAAATAGCATCAAAATTCAAAATGGCCGACTTCCTGTTGGGTATGGCCAGTGGGTCCAAGAGACTTTTTTGTGCGTCTCGGTGTGATACATGCGTGTACCAATTTTCGTGCATGTCGGTGACACGTGCGGCAGGGGCTGATGTTTAAAGGGCGTGGTCAAGTCATTTGGCCACGCCCATCAACGAAACTCATATCACATGTTCAAGCCTGGACACACATGTGAAGTTTCAGGCAGATATGACCAAGGACACAGAAGTTAATGTCATTAAAGCCATTTTCAACGCGTTTTGGCGAATTTTCGACTTCGCCGCCCTCTGGGCGGAACACCGTTTGACGCCTAGTCACAATCTTCATAATGTAGCATTACCAACGTCTTGAGGTCTGTCTGACCAAATTTGAGTTGCATATGGTGAACGTGGTCAGAGCTGCACGTCAAAGTCTAAAAACATCGCTTTTCCTGTCGCCAGCAGGGGGCGCTAGGGTAATTACAAAATTTCTGCATGTAGACGTGTTCAGGGTGGGAATATTATGAATCATGTGAAGTTTGGTGCAGATCGGACGATTAATGCCAAAGTTATAGCAATTTCGTTTTTCATGGCGAGACAAACTTCAAACTTCAAACTTCGCCGCCAAAAAGCCGATTCCGTGTTCAACGGGTGGCGGATCTTTGAATAACTTTTGATCACAAACTTATCTAGTTGGTACACGGCAATTTTGAAGCCGTTTTGATTAATCGTGTAGGAGGAGTTCGTCAAAATATGACACGTGGTAAAACGCCAAAAATGGCCGCTAAATTCAAAATAGCCAACTTCCTGTTGGGCGTGGCCTATGGCTCCTAGAGACTTTTTTGTGCGGCTCGGCATGATCTACATGTGTACCGATTTTCGTGCAGATCCGTGAAAATTGATGAGGAGGGCGCTGTTTATAAGGAGATTGCCCTTTAATGGGCGTGGCCTAGCCATTTTGACCCGTCCATTGCCGCGAACCCTAAAATACGTAAATTTACACCGCGACTGATGCGACCGCCAAATTTCAGGAGTTTTTGAGCATGTTAAAATCTCCAAATAAGCGATTTACTTTTGTCGTAATAATAATAATAATAATTCCTTCAATTTCAATAGGGTCCTCGCACGGTACGTGCTCGGGCCCTAATAATAATCCTAAGGAAAACAATAGGGTCCTCGCACGGTACGTGCTCGGGCCCTAATAATAATAATAATAATAATAATAATAAAAATCCGAACAAAAACAATAGGGTTCCCAGCACCGCTGGTCCTGGGAAACGCGTATGCTTTGCATTCGCGTTCCCCAGGCCCCGCGGGCTTGGCCCCCTAACTAGAACTGCAAGCAGTTATAATAGGGGGCCAAGCCTCCCCGCGCGACTCGGCCCCCGGGTCTCGCGGAGCCCACGGAACTTGACACCGAAAGAAGGGTTCGGGTCGAGCGTCGGGACGCAGGCCGACGTTTCACTCGCAGTATGATAATTGTAATGGGATCAGCATTGGAAGTGCGAAAGGCTGAATTTTTGTGTTGTGACAAGTAACGCCCACTTTGACCCAACATCACAAAAATTTGACTCTGGCCTCAGGAGTGACACCACAACAACCTCACCAAATTTCAGGCGAATCTGATCAATTTTCATGTCACTTCATGTTTCTGTGTTTGTAGCGCCCCCTATTGGCCAATTTCCACCAAATTTGGCACAGACCCTCTGGCTGACGTCGGAAACTAGTGACTTGAGATTGACGTTGATAGCTTTTACTTTGACAAAAATATGCAAAGGTATGTGTTTTTTACCTAGCCAAAAAAAATTGTTTATTTGTAACTACCGCATTTTTTGGAGCAGCAAAATTCTTTTGATAACTTTTCATCAGGCAAGCCTGGAGATTGTATGTGCAGAGCTTCGTGCAGATGGAGCTTAAACGCTAAGAGGAGTTCGAAAAAGTAGGTTTTTGATGTGTAGTGACTTACAAAAAGAAATATGCTGTGGGAGTGGGCGTGGCCTATGTCAGAAGATGCGAAACTATTTAGGGAACACGTGGATATAAACTTTATGAAGATGTGATTTAAAATGTGGAAGTTACAGGCCAAAATGCGTTTGCGTCCGTTAGAGCGCCACCTAGTGGAGCAGACACACAATTTTTGCTATGGGTGGCCGGTATGCTGTTATATATATACCCTGTGAATTTCACAGCCCTCAGCATAATACTTGAGCTGAAATAAATGTTTGCTGTTTATCTCGTAATAAGCCATGCCCACTTTCACCTGTCGTGATTAACTTCAAGATATGGCCTCAGGAGTGACGCAGCATCATACCCACCAAATTTCGTAAAAATAGGTGCCGCCATTGAAGAGATATAAATGTCTCAGCTTTGCAGCGCCCCCTAGTGGCCAACATTAGCCAAATTTGGCTCACGCCCTCACAGTCACATGACAATCAAGGATCTCAGATTTGGTGTTGTTAGCATTTATTTTGACAGAGATATGCAGCAGTTCGCCTTTTTATAGCTAGCTAGAAAATTTTATTCGTTAATAACTTGTGCATATTTCAACCAAACACAATTCTTTTGATAACTTTAGATCAGGTCCAGAGGAAGACTTTACGTGCCAAGTTTCACGCTGATCGGGCAAAACCCCAAGGAGGAGTTCGAAAAAGTTGGTTTTCCAGTTTTCGCGATTTTGCGAAAAAAAATTAGGGCGGAAATGGGCGAGGCCCAGGCCATGTGATTCAGTTCTTTTCAGGGAATCTGGGGATATGAGGTTTTTGAATGTGCGACATCCGGTGTGGGAGTTATAGCCCAAAACGCATTGACCTTGGTTATAGCGCCCCCTGCTGGCTGACATATGTCATTTTTTGCGCCTGAGGTACATGCAGGGGTCTGGACCAACCCTCCAAATTGCACCACCCTCCCTTGCACGGTTTAGCCTGCAGCACTACTTTTACCGGGAGAAGAATAAAAATAGAGAATAATAATAATAATAATAATAATAATAATAATAATAACTAGAACTGCAAGCAGTTATGATAGGGGGCCAAGCCTCCCCGCGCGACTCGGCCCCCGGATCTCGCGGAGGCCACGGAAGTCGGCCCCAAAGGACGATGGGTTCGGGGCGAGCGTCTGGATGCAGGCCTACGTCTCACCCGCAGTATTGTAATTGTAAGGGGATCAGTACTGGAAGCTCGAAAGGCTGAATGTGTGTGTCGTGACAAGTCACGCCCGCTTTGACCAAACATCACTAAGATTTAACTTTGGCCTCAGGAGTGACACCACAACATACTCGCCAAATTTCGGGCGAATCTGATCGATTTTCATGTCACTTCATGTTTCTCTGTTTATAGCGCCCCCTATTGGTCATTTTCCGCCAAATTTGGCACAGACCCTCTGGTTGAGCTCTGAAGCAATTGATTCAAGTTTGACATGAATAGCTTTCACTCTGACAAAATTATGCAACAGTATGTCTTTTTTAGCTAGCAGAAAAAAATTGATTATTTATAACTACCACATTTTTTGGAGTAGCAAAATTCTTTTGATAACTATTGATCAGGCAAGTCTGGAGATTGTATGTGCAAAGTTTCATGCAGATGGAGCTTAAACGCTAAGAGGAGTTCGAAAAAGTAGGTTTTTGATATGTAGTGACTTAAAACGAGAAATATGCAGTGGAAGTGGGCGTGGCCTACGTCAGAAGATGCGAATCTATTTAGGGAATACATGGATATAAACTTTACGAAGATATGATTTAAAATGTGGAAGTTACAGGCCAAAATGCGTTTGCATCTGTTATAGCGCCACCTAGTGGAGCAGACACACAATTTTTGCTATGGGTGGTCGGTATGCTGTTGTATATATACCCTGTGAATTTCACAGCCCTCAGCATAATACTTGAGCTGAAATAAATGTTTGCTGTTTATCTCGTAATAAGCCACGCCCACTTTCACCTGTCGTGATTAACTTCAAGATATGGCCTCAGGAGTGACGCAGCATCATACCCACCAAATTTCGTAAAAATCGGTGCAGCCATTGAAGAGATATAAATGTCTCAGCTTTGCAGCGCCCCCTAGTGGCCAACATTAGCCAAATTTGGCTCACACCCTCACAGTCACATGTCAATCAAGGATCTCAGATTTGGTGTTGTTAGCATTTATTTTGACAGAGATATGCAGCAGTTCGCCTTTTTATAGCTAGCTAGAAAAATTTATTCGTTAATAACTTGCGCATATTTTAACCAAACAAAATTCTTTTGATAAATTTGGATCAGGTCCAGTGGAAGACTTTACGTGCCAAGTTTCACGCTGATCGGGCAAAACCCCAAGGAGGAGTTCGAAAAAGTTGGTTTTCCAGTTTTCGCGATTTTGCGAAAAAAATTACAGGCGGAAATGGGCGTGGCCCAGGCCCTGTGATTCAGCGCTATTCAGGGAATCTGTGGATATGAGGTTTTTGAATGTGCGACGTCCGGTGTGGGAGTTATAGCCCAAAACGCATTGACCTTGGTTATAGCGCCCCCTGCTGGCTGACATATGTCATTTTTTGCGCCTGAGGTACGTGCAGGGGTCTGGACCAACCCTCCAAATTGCACCACCCTCCCTTGCACGGTTTAGCCTGCAGCACCACTTTTACCAACGGAAAAATAAAAATAGAGAATAATAATAATAATAATTAAAGCTGCAAGCAGCGTTGAACGGGCCCTCGCACCCCACGCAACTCGGAGCCTGGCGCGGCCGCCACCGTGTCGCCAAAGGTCGACCGGCAGACGAGGCGCTGAATGTTCGCCTCCTTCGGACAGTGTAGGAACCAATGCGTTGCGACTTCCCGTCTCCACTGGGTGGCGCTATGACTCTGACTCCTGAGCGTCATGTGGGTGTGTTCATGCCAGGACTATTATCATACATGTGAAGTTTGGAGCAGATTCGACCATTAGATCCCATGTTATAGCAATATCGTGTTTCATGGTGAGACATCAAGTGTCGACGCCATGTCACAGCCACACCGTTCCATGCTGAGCAATTCTCTTAATATGTTTTGATCACACACTTGTGTAGATGGTACACACCAGTTTTGGAGTTAATTGATTCATTTCTGGAGGAGGAGATCATTAAAATACAACACGTGGAAAACGCCAAAAATGACTGTACATTTCAAAATGGCCGACTTCCTGTCGGGTGTGGCCTATATGTGCAAGAGGCTTTTTTGTGCGTCTGGACACGATACATGTGCATACTGATTTTCGTGCACGTCGGTGAAAGTTGTTATGGGGGACGCTGCACTTTAAGGGGCGTGGTCAAGCCATACGGCCACGCTTATTGATGAAACTCATACTATACATTCAGGTCTGGACTGTTAACAAACATGTGAAGTTTGGTGAAGAATGGACAATGTATGCCAAAGTTATACTAATTTCGTGTTTTATGGCGAGACATCAAACTTCGCCGCCACCTGACGGCCAAACCGTTTAACTGTGGAAAAATCTTTTAATAACTTTTGATCACAACCTTGTCTAGATCACACACAGTGATTTTGAAGTCATTCTGATTAATCCTGTAGGAGGAGTTCGTTAAAATACAACATGTGGAAAACGCCAAAAATAGCATCAAAATTCAAAATGGCCGACTTCCTGTTGGGTATGGCCAGTGGGTCCAAGAGACTTTTTTGTGCGTCTCGGTGTGATACATGCGTGTACCAATTTTCGTGCATGTCGGTGACACGTGCGGCAGGGGCTGATGTTGAAAGGGCGTGGTCAAGTCATTTGGCCACGCCCATCAACGAAACTCATATCACATGTTCAAGCCTGGACTGTTAACACACATGTGAAGTTTCAGGCACATATGACCAAGGACACAGAAGTTAATGTCATTAAAGCCATTTTCAATGCGTTTTGGCGAATTTTCGACTTCGCCGCCCTCTGGGCGGAACACCGTTTGACGCCTAGTCACAATCTTCATACTGTAGCATTACCAACGTCTTGAGGTCTGTCTGACCAAATTTGAGTTGCATATGGTGAACGTGGTCAGAGCTGCACGTCAAAGTCTAAAAACATCGCTTTTCCTGTCGCCAGCAGGGGGCGCTAGGGTAATTACAAAATTTCTGCATGTAGACGTGTTCAGGGCGGGAATATTATGAATCATGTGAAGTTTGGTGCAGATCGGACGATTAATGCCAAAGTTATAGCAATTTCGTTTTTCATGGCGAGACAAACGTCAAACTTCAAACTTCGCCGCCAAAAAGCCGATTCCGTGTTCGACGGGTAGCGGATCTTTGAATAACTTTTGATCACAAACTTATCTAGTTGGTACACGGCGATTTTGAAGCCGTTTTGATTAATCGTGTAGGAGGAGTTCGTCAAAATATGACACGTGGTAAAACGCCAAAAATGGCCGCTAAATTCAAAATAGCCAACTTCCTGTTGGGCGTGGCCTATGGCTCCAAGAGACTTTTTTGTGCGGCTCGGCATGATCTACATGTGTACCGATTTTCGTGCAGATCCGTGAAAATTGATGAGGAGGGCGCTGTTTATAAGGAGATTGCTCTTTAATGGGCGTGGCCTAGCCATTTTGACCCGTCCATTGCCGCGAACCCTAAAATACGTCAATTTACACCGCGACTGATGCGA
Organism: Cephalopholis sonnerati; assembly: GCA_019142605.1. Classification (NCBI taxonomy): domain Eukaryota; kingdom Metazoa; phylum Chordata; class Actinopteri; order Perciformes; family Serranidae; genus Cephalopholis; species Cephalopholis sonnerati. Next base: position 1,059,691 of record JAGQAX010000009.1, on the reverse strand, counting down.
CCGCCAAATTTCAGGAGTTTTTGAGCATGTTAAAACCTCCAAATAAGCGATTTACTTTTGTCGTAATAATAATAATAATAATAATAATAATAATTCCTTCAATTTCAATAGGGTCCTCGCACGGTACGTGCTCGGGCCCTAATAATAATAATAATAATAATAAAAATCGGAACAAAAACAATAGGGTTCCCAGCACCGCTGGTCCTGGGAAACGCGTATGCTTTGCATTCGCGTTCCCCAGGCCCCGCGGGCTTGGCCCCCTAATAATAAAAAATCCTAACAAAAACAATAGGGTTCCCAGCACCGCTGGTCCTGGGAAACGCGTATGCTTTGCATTCGCGTTCCCCAGGCCCCGCGGGCTTGGCCCCCTAATAATAAAAATCCTAACAAAAACAATAGGGTTCCCAGCACCGCTGGTCCTGGGAAACGCTCATGCTTTGCATGCGCGTTCCCCAAGCCCCGCGGGCTTGGCCCCCTAATAATAAAAATCCGAACAAAAACAATAGGGTTCCCAGCACCGCTGGTCCTGGGAAACGCATATGCTTTGCATTCGCGTTCCCCAGGCCCCGCGGGCTTGGCCCCCTAATAATAATAAAAATCCGAACAAAAACAATAGGGTTCCCAGCACCGCTGGTCCTGGGAAACGCTCATGCTTTGCATGCGCGTTCCCCAAGCCCCGCGGGCTTGGCCCCCTAATAATAATAATAATAATAATAATAATAATAATAATAAAAATCCGAACAAAAACAATAGGGTTCCCAGCACCGCTGGTCCTGGGAAACGCGTATGCTTTGCATTCGCGTTCCCCAGGCCCCGCGGGCTTGGCCCCCTAATAATAATAAAAATCCTAACAAAAACAATAGGGTTCCCAGCACCGCTGGTCCTGGGAAACGCTCATGCTTTGCATGCGCGTTCCCCAAGCCCCGCAGGCTTGGCCCCCTAATAATAAAAATCCGAACAAAAACAGTAGGGTTCCCAGCACCGCTGGTCCTGGGAAACGCTCATGCTTTGCATGCGCGTTCCCCAAGCCCCGCGGGCTTGGCCCCCTAATAATAAAAATCCGAACAAAAACAATAGGGTTCCCAGCACCGCTGGTCCTGGGAAACGCTCATGCTTTGCATGCGCGTTCCCCAAGCCCCGCGGGCTTGGCCCCCTAATAATAAATAATAATAAAAATCGGAACAAAAACAATAGGGTTCCCAGCACCGCTGGTCCTGGGAAACGCGTATGCTTTGCATTCGCGTTCCCCAGGCCCCGCGGGCTTGGCCCCCTAATAATAAAAATCCGAACAAAAACAATAGGGTTCCCAGCACCGCTGGTCCTGGGAAACGCGCATGCAAAGCATGAGCGTTCCCCAAGCCCCACGGGCTTGGCCCCCTAATAATAAAAATCCGAACAAAAACAATAGGGTTCCCATGCTTTGCATGCGCGTTCCCCAAGCCCTGCGGGCTTGGCCCCCTAATATTCCTAAGGAAAACAATAGGGTCCTCGCACGGTACGTGCTCGGGCCCTAATAATAATCCTAAGGAAAACAATAGGGTCCTTGCACGGTACGTGCTCGGGCCCTAATAATAATAATAATTCCTTGCATTTCAATAGGGTCCTCGCACCGCGTGGTGCTCGGGCCCTAATAATTATAATAATAATAATTCCTTGCATTTCAATAGGGTCCTCGCACCGCTTGGTGCTCGGGCCCTAATAATAACTCTTTAGCACATAGGCTCTGCAATTTCACTGTTCTTTGATGAGATGGCTTGTAACAGCATGCATCCCAGTAAAACATTTGGGGCCAACAGAGATCTTCCCAGGGGACCAAAGGACACAGTAAATTCACTATAGTCACAGCAGAGGGTGCTCTCTATTTTTTCCCTGATAATGTTACATTGTGAACAGCAAATCCGTGTTAGAATCAGCAGGGGAAGAGCTAGTTAATGTTAGGTCTATGCAGCCGGTGGCGCAACTAACAGCTGACAGAGGTTGCATTGAGTTACATTATGCTGCATTCAAGTTCTATTTTGTAAAAATGAGTATTAGGCAAAGGTAAATTGTAACATTCTCATTATTTGTCAAATGTACTCATGTAAAACATTTTTGTTGAGAAACTTAAATAAATCGAGCTGTTCAAAGAGGAAATTTGTTGATGTTTTCACATTAATATTAACAGATATTAGAGAGAGCAGTTTTTTAAAAACATTTTTCATGTTAAAGGTTATCTTAAAGGTTGCTTAATAAATGCATATGATTTGTCCTAATTCAAAGGTAATGTAATGAAGGACTGAATTACTTTAAAACAATCAGTTTATTTATCATGGGGAGTTCTTTGTTTCCTCGGAACAATACTTTTTAATATTCTTTAAAGGCAGAAGTAGGTGGCACATGTCAAGTGACGTGACAAATGCATCATTTGACTCAGTCTTTGAGAATGCACACAGAGCCTGATGCAGAAAGCCTGGGTTAATAGAGACAGTTGATAACCACCTTTGTGGTGCCTCTTATGTCTGACTGAGGCTTAAGGGTTTGTCAAGCCAGCTCAGACAATAAGGGCCTGGTTCTGTTGAACTGGCTTGGTGGTACAGCCCCCAGGTCAGCGTTGCTGTGTGCATGCATCCCATACTACCACTTGGAGTAGTTTAAGTAAGAAATCTTAAATCCTACATTTAAGGCCTTTAAAACAGAGTTGGTGTTTGTGGCCGACCAGTCTAGTGTTGTCTCAATTTTTTGTGTAACAATTCTGAATTCAGTTTATTCAATTCATTCATTCTAGCTTATTTCATTTAATGTCTAACCCAACAATGTCAAGTTAATGAATAATTGTTTCCCACCTAACAGAGGCCTTCTTATTATGTTTTTGTTTTGTCTGAATTCTGTTTGAACAACTACAAGATTCATGTAGGTCCCTGCTCCACAGCATCAGAGAAATATGAATCATTTAAAGGTCCTAAAATATGTACAATTATTTTTTTCCATGCTTAATTACAGTTGCCTGTTCTGGAGGGATTTGAGACAGTAATTGGTGACTGGATCTTATTTCATCTAAGGCAGGAAAAGAAAAAAGTTGCTGCAGCTAAAACAAGCATCAAGCCTCCTCCAAAGGGAAGAAGTAGACCCAGATGAATAATGTGGAGAAGAGTATGGTGTACCTGTTGAGGTTAACTGAGGGAGATTGAAGGAGAGGACCATATATAATCTTATTGGCAAGGTAGCTCTAGTACTTCTGTGGTTTTTATCTGCAGTCAGCTTATTGACTTTCTGTACTACAATATATATTTAGTGTACTACAGATTTCCCATTAGAAATTATTTGCATGGTGATGTACTGAATGCAGCTTGAATGCTGTTGTTAGTCCCATTTGATTCCATAGCAGTTGTGCATCATGTTTGTTGTAGACATTGCACCTCTATAAATAAAACACGAACAACTGGCTCTTTTGCCAATCTAATTCAAGAGTAACTTAACACCAGGCTGAGAGATTTTGCCGCGCTCTCTGGTCAAAGGCTTCAACCCTATTTACCTCTGTTGGGTGTGGTCAGAAGTGTGAACCCAACAGTGATGTCGCTGGATGAAAACTGAGTTTCTCTCGGTCTCCTCCCTCTGACGGAGCCAGACATGCTGTTTTATTTCCTCATTGATTCAGTCTGTATCAAAGCATGGATCAAAGTGCATTAATTAGAGGAGGTTTACTCTTTTTCACAGTCTAAATACTGGTTTGATATTAGTTTGTCACTGAGGACTGTCTATAGTTACTGTTTTTGTGCACTGTCAGTCATTTCTCTGAACAGCAGTTTTTGCCCCCACATTAAAATATTACACAGCATCAAATCAACTCTAATTTTCATACACTACGGAAGCGTATTGCATTCACTTGGGAAAAAAAAAAAAAAAACTCCGGTTTTTCTGAGTAATTTATTTTTTGGTTTGTTTTTCGGGGTAATTATTTCTGTTTTTCTGGGTAATTTTTTTGTTTATTTGTTTTTCGGGGTAATTATTTCTGTTTTTCAGACTGATTTATTTTGTCTGTTTTCCAGAGTAATTTATTTTTATGGTTGGTTTTTCGGGGTAATTTTTTTCTGATTTTCTGAGTGATTTTTTTTTTCCAGTGTTTTTTTCCAGAATAATTTTCTTTTCTGTTTTTCGGACTAATCTTTTTTCGAGAGCATCTGAAACAATCGCATCCATTCCTTTACTGAGAGCTCGATTTAATGGAAGCAAACATGGCCAGCTTGTTTAGTTTAATCAAGTTTTACTTTGACCTGGGTTTAAGACACTGGGAGATAATCCTGTCTTTAAGTCACATAGATGGTATTACCATTAGTTTGTCAACTTTACGCAGGCACCTGAGGACTTTGCGGTTGTTCAGAAGGAAAGCTCATTCAGATCTCCTCGACATAGTGATGTTTCTCCAGGATCACTTGAACATATATGGCATGCTCCATGGATACAAGATGATGCATTTGAAATGCATTCAGGCTGGCTACGTGGTGACCCAAGAGACGATCAGGAGGCTGGTGAAAATATTGGATCCGCACGGTGTGCAGCTAAGGCACCGGAATCGCCTTCGGCGGCGTATGTACTGGAATCCTGGTCCAAACTTTTTGTGGCACATTGACTCCTACGATAAACTCAAACCGTACGGGATCTTCATCAGTGGTGCAATAGATGGGTTTTCACGAATGGTGATATGGCTACATGCCTACTCTACAAATAGTGATCCCAAGATAATCGCGCAGTACTTCATTGATGAGGTGTCATCAAGGAATGGAACTGCTGCCCGAATTCATTCGGACCTCGGAACCGAGAACTGTTACATTGAACAAATGCAGATGTTTTTGAGGCACGATCATCTGGACAACTTTTCGCACAGATGTTATCTGTATGGATTGAGCAATCACAACCAAAGAATAGAGAACTGGTGGGGCTTTTTAAGGAAGCAACACACACAGTTCTGGATGAACCTTTTCCGAGACTTAAAAGATTCAGACTCCTTTTCTGGTGACTTCCTAGACAGAAGTCTCATTCAGTTCACACGTCTTGAAATAATAGAGGTAAGAGCTGCAATAACATTTATGTTGTTTTTTTTTCCAATAGTGCTGAAGTATATCATGTCAGAATAATACTGTGACACCTGGTTAGTGGTTAAAGTATCCAGATCCTGTGTAGTGAGTTAATTTTAGTGTGGTTCTAATATCATACAGTAGGCCTACTGATATTAGTGAAAAAGAGCTCACTCTATGTATCAAAACCTTACGAAAAGTAGGACAATATTATCAGCAGTAGCTATACATTCAAAGAACTTTATATGAAAAGTATAAAGTCCAATACAATGTTCCCTGTAAGTGTTTTGATGTTTTTGATTGCATAATGAAGTTTATTATTGCAGATGTTTAAGTTGATGCTGATTTGAACTATATTACTGGCTTGTTAAGTGATCATAATATCTACTACAGCTGGTATGTGTGTGAACTGATTTTCTCACTTTTATCTAGAGAGAACTGCAGGAAGTTGTTCACCTCTGGAACAGTCACAGAATTCGCTCATGCTGTGTCTCCAGGTGGGCGCCCAGTGATGATATACACCCTACCCCAACTTTTTGGTGCCAGAGAGTACCTGAAAGAGGTATCCCAACAAAAGATAGAAGTCTGCAAAGAGGAATGCCTTCAGAGAGGACTGTATCCCTGTGATGATACCGTGTTTCACATTTGCTGCCTTGCCATGGCAGAAAACAATCTTCATCCACCCAACTCTCCAGAAGAAGCCATCGAGCTTTACATGTTCTTACGTGCTTACATCCATCCATCCATCCATTTTCATCCGCTTATCCGGGGCCGGGTCGCGGGGGCAGCAGGCCGAGCAAAGCACCCCAGACATCCCTCTCCCCGGCAACGCTTTCCAGCTCCTCCTGGGGGACCCCAAGGTGTTCCCAGGCCAGATGAGATATGTAATCCCTCTAGCGTGTTCTGGGTCTGCCCCGGGGCCTCCTACCAGTGGGACGTGCCTGGAACACCTCTGGCGGGAGGCGCCCGGGAGGCATCCTGATCAGATGCCCGAACCACCTCAATTGACCCCTTTCGATGCAAAGGAGCAGCGGCTCTACTCTGAGCTCCCTCCGGATGTCCGAGCTCCTTACCCTATCTCTAAGGCTGAGCCCAGCCACCCCACGGAGAAAACTCATTTCGGCCGCTTGTATCCGCGATCTCATTCTTTCGGTCACTACCCAGAGCTCGTGGCCATAGGTGAGGGTTGGGACGTAGATGGACCAGTAAATCGAGAGCTTCGCCTTCCGGCTCAGCTCCTTCTTCACCATGACAGCCCGGCGCAGCGCCCGCATCACTGCAGAAGCCGCCCCAAACCGCCGATCCATCTCACGCTCCATTCTACCCTCACTCGTGAACAAGACCCTGAGATACTTGAACTCCCTCGCTTGGGGCAGTAACTCTCCCCCAACCCGGAGGGGACAATCCACCTGCTTCCGGCAGAGAACCATGGCCTCAGATTTGGAGGTGCTGACTCTCATCCCGACCGCTTCACACTCGGCCGCAAACCGCTCCAGTGCGTGCTGGAGGTCACAGTGTGATGAAGCCAACAGAACCACATCATCTGCGAAAAGCAGAGATGCAATTCTGAGGTCACCAAACCGGACCCCTCCCCCCCCCCCCCGACTGCGCCTCGAGATCCTGTCCATGAAAGTCACAAACAGGATCGGTGACAAGGGACAGCCTTGGCAGAGGCCCACACCCACCGAGAACGTGCTGGATTTTACACCAAGTATGCGGACACAGCTCTCACTTTGGTCATACAGGGACCGGATGGCTCGTAGCAGCGAGCCCGGTACCCCATACTCCCGCAGTACCCCCCACAAGACCCCCCGAGGAACGCGGTCGTAAGCCTTCTCCAAGTCCACAAAGCACATGTAGACTGGATGGGCAAACTCCCACGACCCCTCCAGCAGCCTCGCAAGGGTAAAGAGCTGGTCCACTGTTCCACGGCCAGGACGGAATCCGCATTGCTCCTCCTGAATCAAAGGTTTGACAATCTTACATACGAGCTCAAATTAAATGATCACAACCCTCTCTACTGGATCAAATGACTGGATGTAAGCCTCCACATAAAGGTAGAAAATCTTATGGACCATGAATTTCACTGTAAAGGGTACTGTGTTTAAACAGTAATTATCTGTGAACTCTTTACTAATGGACATCTTCCATTTGTGCACCGTATATCCTATTTCTATTCATTGTGGAAAAATTACACAACAAAATAAGTGCTGGCAGTCCAATAGCTGCATATGAAATATCACATCAGATGTTACATATTGTGAAAAAATGGAAAATCTTGGGTGCATTGCAAAAAGAGCAGCCAACAAAAAGGACAGTCATTATCGATTATAAATCTTACAGATATGATTCCTACCGAGCAGTGAAACCTTTTTCTCTTTTGATATGTTGTTATTGTTTATTGTAGCATTACGAAAGTACCTTCTTGTTTTTTTGTTTCTCTCATGGAGTTACTTATGGCGTTAGATTAGTCTCAATATTAATAAATGCACACAGAAGGCTTCACAAATACATGTTAAGATTTATATATAAATGACTCTCTCCACACAAATATTTTCAATGCACACACATATATTTGGCATTTTATATAAATGTAAAAAAAAATCCACAAATAACCAAAAAAGTTTCACAAATGTATTTCTGATGCACACGCACAAATATTTATTGTTTTAAATATATGCAATAAAAATCCACAAATATATGTATTTTTATATAATTTATTTATTTATATATTGTATTTAAAACGTATTTGCAATTTTCATCAAAACATATGTGGATGTTGATACATTCATATACAAATGCTTTTATTTTGTGAACCTCTGCGCATTTGTGTGTGAATATTTTTGAGACTCCCCTGACGTGACCCGATCCACAAATGCATTTTTTCTACCAAGGGGATATAGGTAGCCAATCAGATGTCTCCTTCCTCTTCAGCCAATCACATGAGCGTCCCGCTACCACCCCCACGTGGGGTATGTTTTAACGTCGTAGTGTCAGAGGGTGGCGGTAATGCACAACTACATTGTTTGCCGACCGCCAAATTAATGAGGACGAGAAGAAGAAGAAGCAGCAACAGAAAGCGGTCAAAGCAGAGCCCCGGGTCAATGGTCAAGAGGTCTAGTTTGCAGCATGGCGGCCGATGATCGTGCACCTGTAAGTGTATCCACTTGTTGTAAATCATGACTCTTAATTGAATTATAAGTGTGTGGTAGCCCAGTTAGTTAGCATATTAGGCCTATCTGAAACTTGCTTAGTTGGTATAATTGCACCGTGTAACTGACGCTAATGTAAGAGTTAGCCTTAAGATACATGTTAAAGCGTAACGTTACGTTAAAGCACAGCGGGACCCCCTCGGTCCGTGTACAACCCTGTAATCCTGTAACCCTAATTCAATAAAGAGTCATGATTTACAACAAGTGGATACACTTACAGGTGCACGATCGTCGGCCGCCATGCTGCAAACTAGACCTCTTGACCATTGACCCAGGGCTCTGCTTTGACCGCTTTCTGCTGCTGCTTCTTCTTCTTCTCGTCCTTATTAATGTGGCGGTCGGCAAACAATGTAGTTGTGCATTACTGCCACCCTCTGACACTACGACGTTAAAACATACCCCACGTGGGGGTGGTAGCGGGATGCTCATGTGATTGGCTGAAGAGGAAGGAGACATCTGATTGGCTACCTATATCCCCTTGGTAGAAAAAATGCATTTGTGGATCGGGTCACGTCAGGGGAGTCTCAAAAATATTCACACACAAATGCGCAGAGGTTCACAAAATAAAAGCATTTGTATATGAATGTATCAACATCCACATATGTTTTGATGAAAATTGCAAATACGTTTTAAATACAATATATAAATAAATAAATTATATAAAAATACATATATTTGTGGATTTTTATTGCATAAATTTAAAACAATAAATATTTGTGTGTGCATCAGAAATACATTTGTGAAACTTTTTTGGTTATTTGTGGATTTTTTTTACATTTATATGAAATGCCAAATATATGTGTGTGCATTGAAAATATTTGTGTGGAGAGAGTCATTTACATATAAATCTTAACATGTATTTGTGAATCCTTCTGTGTGCATTTATTAATATTGAGACTAATCTAACTCCATAGTTACTGTATATATAATTTGCAGCCAAACAATTACAAATATGGTGAATATGTGTGTCTAAAATTACTTGGTGATTATCATGTCATCTCTCAAACATATGAATGTCAGATAAACTATTCTTATGTATTAACACATCTTCTGAAATGAATGAATGAAATTTATGTTGAAATTCAGTTGTCATTAAACTTTCAGCAAATGAAGCATATGATTATCTTTTATTATAGGGCATGCATCTTTCCTTGAGTTTACATACATTTGATGACTTTAACATTTCACAATACAAGCACCCCATAACAAAAAGAACATGTCCAATTTTATGATTGTGGGTGGAAACATATCATGTCTCACAGAGCAGGACTCCTGAACTACATGACTCAACAGTAAAGACACAATCTGTTTGAAGACAGTTGTACAAAACAAGACAGCAACCTGTAAAAAAAAAAAAATATGAATAAATAAATAAACACCTCAAAGTACCTTTAAATGTAACAAGCAGATTCACAAACACTGTCAGTATTAACATCTGACATGAGGTAGAGATTCAAATTCTCTTATGATTTAATGGTGTTTCTAATGTCCAAACATTATACACTGATAACAAAAGTGTCTTAAATCAAAGTAAATTGTACACTGTTCCTTGATATGATAGAAAGAAAATATCCAAAATAAAAAAATCTGTGCTTATCACACAGCCCCTGAGCTAGTCACATATTCTACTTACAAACTCTGAAAACCAAAAGTGTCTTACAGCAAAGTAAGTTATTGTTTCTTGAAATAATTAAACCAGAATCGTGATAAAATCATTTTTGCGTTAATCACACAGCACCTGAACTAATCACATTTTCTCCTTACATGCTCTATCCCACATTTACACAGTCTAAACCTATATTGCTGGCACTGATGGGGAAGAGAAAAATGTGTATGTGTTCATAAGTCACTTAGCAACTTTTATGCAATGTCCAATGCATACATGTTGCTGGACAGTATAGCCTCCATTTCAGCTCGAAGCTCAGGGTAGCTGTTATACTGTAAGTTGATGGCAGCTCCACAGTTGAGCCACAAATATGGGCAACTGGCCGCCGTGCTAGCCCTTCCAAAGAGGTGAATGTGACTTGAATTTCTTTTACACAGATGACATCAGATCCAGTAAGAAATCTCATCAGCTTCCGGAGACCTCTTTCATCCAGTCCCCTTATGTACTGAAGTAAAAATCGCAAACTTTGGTTCTCTGCTGAGTTTGCTGAAGAGGCTGTTATCGTCTTAATCACCTTTCGTGTTGTTGGTTTAATGTCCTCATACAGTTTCTTCATATCCTGTACACTGGGAAAAAACTTCCTGAGTATTGGTCTCGCAACGTCTGCAATATTATTCAGTGCATATTTTTGGTGCTGGATCATTTGCTTGTGGGCAACCTGAATAAGCATGGCTCTCAAGTTATCTTGTGTTGGTACTGTTCTTACTCCCATGCGATCCGTAAGATCAAGAAGCTCTTCTTCGCCATCGCCGACAACAGCCTCTTGCAAAGCTCTGGACAAGAGATCCATTCAGACTGACTAAGATACAGCATCAGGGTGTTGGGATTCACTGAACCACAGATAATTTGTCATTTGTTAAAATCTAAACTGGACATGTGAAGGCTTTTCCCCCTGGGATGGAAGACCTCATATTCTTTGTTCTCAAACAAAGAATTTACCTGACACCCATCTCAGCAGGATGGTCAACTTCACACCTCTGTGAGCGACAAGTCTCAAAAGTGATTGGTCATTACTGTTACAGTGCCATGTGACTCTGTGATGTCATCAGACACACTGTAGGAGTTGATTTCCATTCACTACAGTCTCTCTCTTAGCTCTTGGGTGGCAAGCCGCCCACACCTCTTCCCTTCTGGGCCCTGGACCAGCCCAGAGGTGCTCTTTGTCCTGAACCATCAAGGGGGGGACAATTGCTCTACAGACTTTTGTTCCCTTTTCTCCTAAGACTCTCATGCCCTCACTCAAGGAAGGTGCATAACTGAAACCACAGAAGTTAGAAAGGCAAACACAATGCTTGCAACTAACTTCCCAGCAACAAGGAGAATCAAGTTGAGTTAGCACCCCAATGTCTAACTAAGCAAGGACCCCGAGCGACCGGCTTCCTCGGATCTGCACCTTTGGAACAAGGACACAACAAAGACTGCTTCTAGAGCCACAGCTCTTTCCAGCCTTCTTCACTGGTTAACAAGGACAGCCTGCATCAAACCAACTCTTCCCTCAATCCATTCAGGATTTGGTAACGTAACAACTGGGCATAGCTTTATCACAGCTGCACAGGCTAAGCAAGACTGTTTAACTTGTTGTTTGTTATATAATGCTGCTAATTGAGTTATTGTTGTGATTGTCTGCAATTAGGTTACTGATTAGTTGGTCTTACCAAGCAAAGTCATGTTTAGTTTGCTAATGCTGTTCACAGACGTCTTGCATATAACTAAACATCTTCTGCATTAATACAGACCTTTTGCAACACAAATCACATTCACATAGACTCACTCACGAACAGGCTTTAAACAGAGCTACACCCAAGCAGGCCGCTCAAGTCCCGCTTCTTTTCCTTTGTCTTTGTCCTGACCACACAGCCACAAATACCTCCCCCGATCTGAAGCTAGCTTTGATCTGGCCATCTTGTAGTCTTCTGTTGTCCGCCATTTTGTTTTGTAGGCCAAACGGCCCTTCGATCACCACACCCACCTTTGTCTTTCTCTCTCTCTTGCACACACGCACAGACACACACCTACACACATATACACACACACACATGCTTTTATATAGTTAGTTAGGATTTGTGTGTTTTGGTTTTGGTTTTGCTTTGCTTTGCTTTGCTTTATGAATAAATATATTTTGGAATCGTACCTGCTGTCTGTTTAATGTTGTACAACAGTGAATGAATAGTCAACCTCTGCTGCGTCAAGAATTCCAAAATCCTTCAGGCTTTATTATTAATTTGGTTATGGTTATTAATTTAATTATTAATCAAATTCCCAAATTAATAGTTTAGTGAACTTTATGAGACTGATATCATTAACTGGCTATCATTTTTCCCTTTTCGGGAATGGTGCCCCACGAGGTGATTTAATGTTAATTAAGTCATATTATTTAACATAATTAATAATTATTACTAATAATTATTAATTATTTCTGATAGCCAATTTGAGCCTATTAATGTAGATTCCCTACATTAATGGTATCGCCATACTAAGCCTATAAATGTGGATTCCCAACATTTTGGTGCCCCTCGATAAGGCCTAGTATTATAATTTACAACACCAGAACTGTAGAGTTTTGACATGTTTGAACTTGAAATATTAAATTTCCATGGTGGATCTGCTCAGAAAAGCAATGGTAATTGTGCCTGACATTAGTTTAATTTCAGTTTTAGATAAAGAAAAAAAACATATATTGCTCTTAGACAAATTTTAGTCTTATGGTCTTTGTTAGTATTAAAAAAAGTGTAGTATTTGTCTGTCGAATTTAAGACAAATATTTTCATTTGTTTTAATTTTTATTAACATGTCTTTTCATGGATTCTGAGGCTACAGATATTGCCATTTTTCATGTGTATAGTCACCATGGTTACAGGTAACTGTACACATCTATTGCAGTGATAATGGAAAAGGTGCTGTTTTCTGGTTTGTGTCAGACTTTTCACACATGGGCTGTTTGAACAGACTTGCTCTCTTGCATTCACTCTTTTGGTCAATAAAATACTTGTCACTGTAGTCTACCTACCCTGAGTGAGGTACCAATCTTTTTATCTATCGATCAGGAAAAAGTGTATTTCCCTAAATGTAAAACTATCATAGGCATGCAGTTTTTTTTTTGTTTTTTTTTTAACCAGCAGTGCAGTCTAAATGGAAGCGGTGTGATGCGAATTTGCGACAATAGGCATCAAGGGGTTAACCATCAGATCTAAATGTGCTTTTCATCAGGTGCTGCAGTTAGCTGCGGTGAGATCAAAGCAGCAGCATACCCTTATGAGCTGTCATCAGGGCTGGGGGATAAAACGATAATGATAATTATCTCCCTATAATTCTCCTCGATAGAGATTTAATAAATGTTAGGTAAATTCTCCACATTATTAAACCACCTGATGGGTGCACCCCAACCCATATGCCTGGAGAAGGGGGTGTATGGGTGGGGGTGCTCATAAAGTTATTTAAGTGTGAATATTCTTTTTTTACCACAGATAACAGCGCAGTGCTAACCCCCAACTAAATTGGCCACATAACGTTACCGACAGTAGCTGTACAGTTGACTCAGTGCCACCTGTGGCATAGGTAGTATAGGCGAATGCTAAGGGCACCGTCATCCATAGGAGGGAAGAAAAGAAAAATCTAAATATTTTATTATTTTTTACCAATAGCATTACCGCTATTATTTTGAAATATTACATAAGACCACAACAACATAACTATAAAGCCTACTAAATAATAGGGAGGCATTTTTTTCTGAGTTCCTGCCACCCAGCCCCCCTCCCCAGCTCATTACACTTTACCTGCTCTTTACACTCAACTATCACTACACTACTGAAAGGAGCTCAGTAGTTTCCAGAGGTTGTACTGAATTACACTGTAAAGTGTTCAAGCTCTATGAAGTAAAAATGAGTTTCGGGCGAAGGTAAATTGTAACATTCTCATGATGTGTTCAATGTAATATGTAGCTTGAAACTCAATTTCTAGAAACTCAAGAAATTTGTTGGTGTTTTTATAGCACTTTAAAAAAGACATTAATGAGGGAATTATGATGTATCATATATAGTAAACAGGCGTTTTGCTTATTTTCTAACATATGTTTTTTCATGTGAAAGAATGTTATGTTTAAGTTTGTGTCACAAATGTGAATTATTATGTATAATTAATATACATAAGTAAAAATTAATTAATTATAATTAATTATAATTAATAATAATTATAATTAATTATATGCGAAAGACGCCGGAAACAAGGCAAACGAGCCGGCATCAGAGCTAGGCTAAAAGCGGCTCCGCACAAACCAACAGTTCCAAGCGTCTTTCTCGCCAACGTCCGCCCCCTGGTTAACAAGATGGACGAGATGAAACTACGGGACGTTAACAACCGGATAGACAGCCGTATCATGGTGATGACAGAGACCTGGCTGCATGAAAACATCCCGGACCTAGCCGTGGAGCTAGCAGGAAGTACAATCTTCCGGGTGGATCGCACATCGGACTCTGGTAAGAGGAGAGGAGGAGGTGTGTGCGTCTATATTAACAACAGTTGGTGCACGGACGCTGCCGTTATTGAGAAACACTGCTGTCCAGACCTGGAGTTTCTAATGTTGAAGTGCAGACCTTTTTATTTGCACAGGGAAATAACCCAAGTGTTTGTAACTGCCGTGTATATCCACCCACGAGCTAATGCTAATGTAGCTATGAGCAGGCTGCATGACAGCATCACCAGGCAACAAAACAAACACCCAGAGGGCTTCTTCATCGTGGCTGTAGACTTTAATCACATCAACTTAAAGACTGTGCTCCCCAGATTTTACAAGAATGTTGACATTCAAACAAGGAAGGGCAGAACACTAGACCAGGTCTACACCAACATCTCTGGAGCCTACAGAGCCCGCCACTCCCCCCACCTGGGACACTCAGACCATCTTTCCCTGTTCCTGACACCAGCTTACAAGCCCCTCATCTGCAGGTCTAAGCCACAGTACAAGTCAGTGCAGTGCTGGACTGAGGAGGCCACACTATCCTTGCAGGACTGTCTTGAGGACACCATATGGGAGCTCTTTGAAGACCTAGACATTGAACTCCACACCTCCTCTGTACTATCATACATCAGTTTCTGCATGGATAATGTAACATCGAGGAAACAGGTGAAAACATTTCCCAACCAAAAACCCTGGTTTAATGCCAATATAAAAGCACTGCTCCAGGCCAGGGATTCAGCACTGAGGTCAAGGGCAACAGAGGCATCAAGGCTGCTAAAACAAAGTACAGAGAGCAGATAGAGGCCAACTTCAGGGAGAACAACCCCCACTCCATGTGGAAAGGCATACAGAATATAACTGACTACAAACAATGCCAACTGATCAACATCAGTTCGCCTACAGGTCCAACAGATCCACAGACGACGCCATCTCCATCGCCCTCCACACCGCTCTCAGCCACGTTGAAAGCCCCAACACATACATCAGGATGCTGTTTGTTGACTTCAGCTCGGCATTTAACTCCATCAGCCCCAGCAGACTCATCAACAAACTGCGGACACTACAACTTGGAACCTCCCTCTGTCTGTGGATCAAGGACTTCCTGACTAACAGACCCCAGCATGTCAGAATGGGTACCTCCACATCCTCCACCATCGTCCTCAATACTGGTGTTCCTCAGGGCTGTGTGCTGAGTCCAGTCTTGTACACACTGTACACTTATGACTGTGTCGCTACTCACGGCTCCAACACCCTTATCAAATTTGCGGATGATACAACCGTTGTGGTGCTCATCAACAACGGTTATGAGACACCATACAGGGAGGAGGTCCAAGCACTGGCAGCCTGGTGCAGTGACAACCGCCTCAACCTCAACACCAAGAAGACAAAAGAAGTCATTATTGACTTCCGGAAGTCAAGAACCACACTGCACTCAGGCTTGAGCATCAATGGGGAGGAAGTGGAACAGGTCACCAGCTTTAAGTTTCTTGGCCTGCACATCTCGGAGGACCTGGGCTGGACTGTGAAAACCACCCACATCATCAAAAAAGCCCAGCAGTGTCCCTTCTTTCTGAGAACACTGAGGAGGAACAAACTCTCTCCACCTCTGCTGAAAAACTTCTACCACTGCACAATAGAGAGTGTCCTTACCTATGGCTGTACGGTGTGGTACGCCAGCTGCACTGCATCTGAAAAGAAACAACTGCAGCAGGTCATCAAGACGGCTGAGTGGATCATCGGCTCCCCACTTCCACGCCTAGAGGAGATCTATTCCAGCTGTCTCCTCCGACGGGCCACAAAGATTCGGAACGACCCCGCCCACCCAGGACACTCTCTATTCACCAGCCTTCCCTCTGGCAGACTCAAAGTCATGAGAGCCCGCACCAACAGACTGAAACACAGCTTCATCCCCATGGCTGTGAAGAGACTGCTGCAAGAACCATGACCCCCCCCCCCCCAGTATATTTTATGAAAAGGACATTGTAGCTGCTACAAGAGAGCACCAAACAAAATTTCCCTGTATTTATTGCAGAGACAATAAAGCCTCTTCTTCTTCTTCATTGAATTGTGCTCATTCTAAGGTAGTGTAATGAAGGACTGTATGATTTGAATGGCTGTTCATAAAATTCTTGATAGTGTAGATTTCTGTGTTTCCCTGGCACAAAATAAGAATAAATAACAACAAAAAACAAAAGGAACACCAATATAGAAACACTGGTATCGGTGGTTGGCTAAATTGTTATTTTAAACATTGGTATCAGTATAGGCCCAGAATTTAAAAATTGGTAAAATTGATGTCATATGTTATTTTATTTTCTATTCTTCTGAACAAGTTAATTCGTAATTCTTTTTTATTGGTTATTGATTTATATGATTATTATACCACATGTACAGCATGTTACTGAATGCAAAGGTCAAGGGGGGGTGGAGGTTTACTTAGGGCACCAAATGTGTTAGAGAGAAAAAGCCTCTATTCAATATACTGTTGCACTGTATTGATTACTTTCCCCCTGTATCTTTTGCAACGCCGCATTCCTCAAGGAGATTTTTTAATACTAAACTTAAATATGTTACGTGTCAGTTATTTAGAAGTACTAATTATTGCTATATATTAACAAATGTTGAGAGTTGTACAATTTATTATTATTTTACAATGTCATGTATTTATTTTTTATATAGTTTATTCTTCCGAGCAAGTTAATTTGTAATTATTTTTTAACTGATTATTGATTGATTACAAATCAAATAAACAAAAGAGAAAACACGACAACAAATCGGAAAACACAACCGCAAAACAGAAACCACAACCACAAAGCAGAAAACACAACAACATTAACTTCTAATGGAAAAGGTAGGTACCTTGCTATCAACAAGGATCGTCACTGATTGGACGGACGCACTGTCCGTCTTTTTAACAGGAAGGAAATGTGCTATACGCCTTCATTTGGTGTCGGTGTGCAAGATTTACTGGTGGCTGAATTAACTGGTGATAGGGACAGACATGTGCTAGGCATGGCCTTTGAGAACCCATTGTCACCTAACCAGGAAATAAACATTGCGATCGCTTCGCGTTTCTATTACATTCATTTAACACTGTTGTTTGAATCATTATGATAGAAACAGATTGCTGGACATCAATCGTGTGAATAAATCAAGGTTTCCACCGATATCCTCCAAAGTAACGTTGAGCCATGGAGATATCAGGACGAGAGCCAGGAGAGCATGATTCCCTGTGACATTCAGCAAACGCTTCACAATGATAAAACCTGAATCCATCCAAAATGTGAGCGGGTTGATATATATGTTGTTGTCAAACGATGTAAGTCTATACAATACTGACGTTAGTCTGTGCCTCTGATCATTCTCGTTTCTTACACCTGTGCGTACCTGTGCATCCAAATCGCTTCAAAATGAGAGCTCACGGTCAAGTCACGTTTATGAATGAGTTTTAATGAACTGTAAAGAATATCGTTGTGTTGAGAGGAATTAAAGTCTGTAGCCTTTGATGTAAAACACAATTGTTGATAGTATCACAAGTTAATCTGAGTGGATCACATGTTACCACAGCGAGCTCCAATGTAACGATACATAAAACATGTAATAAATCCCACAAAGTTTTCAATTAACTGGTTGATAGATGTTTGTGTGAGGCTGTGGTTGTGAGTAATCGATACATACTTCATCATCATAGTCCTCTCTGGAATCTGCTGCATCACAACACAACCACAGCCTCACGCAAACATCTATCAACCAGTTAATTGAAAACTTTGTGGGATTTATTACATGTTTTATATATCTTTACACTGAATTGCGATGACAACGGACTGGGCAACGTAGGTGTGTCTGTTAATGCCCGTTTACAAAACTGTAAATGTCGGTAAGTCGTTTATAAAATGTTCCTGTCATCAGTCTCTATCATATATCATTATTAATCTGATATCAAGTGGATCTGAGAACTGTCTGTGCTGTCCTACAGACTATTAGTTACACATACAGTCAGAGGTGTTCACATGTAATGTGGAGCTCGCTGTGGTAACATTTGATCCACTTAACTTGTGATACTATCAACAATCATGTTTTACATCAAAGGCTACAGACTTTAATTTCTCTCAACACGATATTCTTTACAGTTCATTAAAACTCATTCATAAATATTTGACATGACCGTGAACTCTCATTTTGAAGCGATTTTGGATGCACAGGTACGCACAGGTGTAGGAAACGAGAATGATCAGATATCTATCAACCTGCTGACATTTTGAATGCATTCAGGTTTTATTATTGTGAAGCGTTTGCTGAATGTCACATGGAATTGTGCTCTCCTGGCTCTTGTCCTGATATCTCCGTGGCTCAACGTTACTTAGGAGGATATCGGTGGAAACATTGATCCATTCATGTGATTGATGTCCAGCAATCTGTGTCTATCATAATGATTCAAACGACAGCGCTAAATGAATGTAATAGAGACGCAAAGCGATCGCAATGTTTATTTCCTGGTTAGCTGACAATGGGTTCTCAAAGGCCACGCCAACCACATGTCTGTCTCTATCACCAGTTAATTCAGCCACCAGTTAATCTTGCAAACCGGCGCTAAATGACGGACAGTGCGTCCGTCCAATCAGTGACGATCCTTGTCGATAGCAAGGTACCTACCTTTTCCGGTAGAAGTTAATGTTGTTGTGTTTTCTGCTTTGTGGTTGTGATTTCTATTTTGTGGTTGTGTTTTCTGGTTTGTTGTCGTGTTTTCTCTTTTGTTTATTTGATTTGCAGTTTGTTGTGTTTTGTGATTTGTTGTTGTGTTTTCCTATTTGTTGTTGTGATTTGCACTTCAGGATCACCGTAGATACTGATTTATATGATTATAATAACTTGCCTAGGGAACCAAATACGCTAGGGCTGCAACTGAGTTGACCTACCTAATGCTAATGCTAAGTTAACAAGTTAATGTGACTGACTAACCAGCTATTTCGTTATAATGATATAACTTGACTAAAGGTAACATGAATAAACTTTTCATGCATTTCCTCGTCAGAAAAAATGATCCAATGTTACCTCTGCAGGTGTAAAACTTAACATAGTGTTTTAAACTGCTGCACAAAGTTTAACATGCTGCTGACCAGAATTAAGATCTCTCTGTCTATCGATTTTTGCTGTGTGATTAACCTTCTGTAATTGGGACCCTCGGCCCACTCCATAGTTAGGTAAATCAGAATGCCATGCAGCAGTAAAGTTGTGTAAGCAAGCAGAAACAAATCTCCTTGAGCAGACATGGAAAAAGAAATGTTTTTGAACAAGTTCAGCTTTGAAGCTCTGCCAGATGCTTCTCTCCACAAGATCAAAGTTATTTGCATGTACTGCAAAGTGAGTTGAGTTACCACTGAAAGCCAACGAGCTTCTTAAAAAAAACAGCGGATGTTTAGCTAACCTTGTGTAAAGTTGGACAATACATTGTATTAGTATTACTAAGTAATGTTACATTCAGGTCAATACGTCCATCTGTTGTTACTTGTTGGACTTGAGTTTGCTATGGTATGCTTTCAGCTTTGAGCATTCATGGTTATTTTGGAGAAAATTCTGTTCTTTGTTCTGAATATTTGTCATTACTTTGTAATGTTGCAATAATAATAAACATATTTGCAAAAAGCAATCATATTCATCCACTCCCATGTTGATAAGAGTGTTAAAAATAATTGTGAGTTAACTATGGACAATCATAGTTGTTTCTCTGTGTATTTTCTCGATCTTGTTCGCTGTCCCTTTTATCCTTTCCCTCATGAGGTCCTCTCTTGCTTTGTTGATTATTTTTTCTGCGTTCTTGGTTGGGATCGGGTTTTTTATGTTGAGGCTTGCTGGTGTAATATCCTCATCTCTGCATCGGAGGTTGAATCTCAGGTGGTTTTGGTGGCGTGCTTGTGTTAGTTCGAGCCTCTCCAGTCGGCGGATAGCTCTGACACCGTCTTGTCCAAAACTTCCGCGTAATAGTTCAATTATGTTCATACTGTCCAATTTTCACAGGTAACTGTTTTTCTTTTGTTCAGACAGTGAGGTTAAGGAGATGTAATTTACCTTGACATGTTTCGACCGTCTTCATCAGAAACGTCCTATCTGACGTGAGTCATGACGTGTCCTCTGCCAGGCCAGCCACGCCACGGGCCAGGGACACCATCAACCGGGATGAGGGGGCATTCATGCTGTCACACACCTGGGACTCTCTCCTCCAGAGACCATCGGGCGGCGGGGGGCGTGGCCGGCCTGGCAGATCTGTCAGATTGCCAGGCCGGTCACGCCTTCAAGGAATCACCAGCTAAAGGACACGTCATGACTCACGTCAGATAGGACGTTTCTGATGAAGACCGGAGTGACGGTCAAAACATGTCAAGGTAAATTACATCTCCTTAACCTCACTGTCTGAACGAAAGAAAAACAGTTACCATATTTAAGTTTAGTTTTTAAAAATCTGTCATTAGGAATGCTTCATTGCAAAAGTAATCAATATAGTGCAGCAGTGTTTTAAATATCAGCATCAACCTAGTGTAAATAATTTTCAGAGACAACCCCCCCTAATTGCTAATTTGCTTTCAGTTACATGTTCTTTATGTGCTACAGAAGAAGAAGAAGCTTTATTGTCACTGCAATAAATACAGTGAAATTTCGTTTGGTGCTCTCTTGTAGCAGCTACAATGTCCTTGTCATAAAATAAATTGGGGAGGGAAGTCATGGTTCTTGTAGCAGTCTCTTCACAGCCATGGGGAAGAAGCTGTGTTTCAGTCTGTTGGTGCGGGCTCTCATGACTCTGAGTCTGCCAGAAGGAAGGCTGGTGAATAGAGAGTGTCCTGGGTGGGCGGGGTCGTTCCGAATCTTTGTGGCCCGTCATAGGAGACGGCTGGAATAGATCTTCTCTAGGCGTGGAAGTGGGGAGCCGATGATCCACTCAGCCGTCTTGATGACCCGCTGCAGTTGTTTCTTTTCAAATGCAGTGCAGCTGGCGTACCACACTGTACAGCCATAGGTGAGGACAATCTCTATTTTGCAGTGGTAGAAGTTTTTCAGCAGAGGTGGGGAGAGTTTGTTCCTCCTCGGTGTTCTCAGAAAGAAGAGATGCTGCTGGGCCTTTTTGATGATGTGGGTGGTGTTCACAGTCCAGCCCAGGTCCTCCGAGATGTGCAGGCCAAGAAACGTAAAGCTGGTGACCTGTTCCACTTCCTCCCCATTGATGCTCAGGCCTGAGTGCAGTGTGGTTCTCGACTTCCGGAAGTCAATAATGACTTCTTTTGTCTTCTTGGTGTTGAGGTTGAGGTGGTTGTCACTGCACCAGGCCGCCAGTGCTTGGACCTCCTCCCTGTATGGTGTCTCATAACCATTGTTGATGAGCCTCACAACGGTTGTATCATCCGCAAATTTGTTGAGGGTGTTGGAGCCGTGAGTAGCGACACAGTCATAAGTGTACAGTGTGTACAAGACTGGACTCAGCACACAGCCCTGAGGAACACCAGTATTGAGGACGATGGTGGAGGATGTGGAGGTACCCATTCTGACATGCGTCTGTTAGTCAGGAAGTCCTTGATCCACAGACAGAGGGAGGTTCCAAGTTGTAGTGTCCGCAGTTTGTTAAATGCCGAGCTGAAGTCAACAAACAGCATCCTGATATATGTGTTGGGGCTTTCACTGTGGCTGAGAGCGGTGTGGAGGGCGATGGAGATGGCGTCGTCTGTGGATCTGTTGGACCTGTAGGCGAACTGATGTTGATCAAAGCCAGGTGGGATGTGGGCCTTGACATGCTGTAACACCAGTCTCTCCATACATTTCATGATCACCGGTGTCAGGGCCACAGGCCGGTAATCTTTCAACCCTGTGATGGCAGAGGATTTGGGCACAGGGATTATGGTGGCAGTTTTCAGGCAGGTGGGGACTGTGGCTTGCTGCAGTGAACGGTTGAAGATGTTAGTGAATACTGCAGCAAGCTGGTGAGCACATGATTTCAGCACTCTCCCTGGTACTCCATCCGGTCCTGGTGCTTTCCTGGTGTCGATGCCACACAGGACTCACAGTACCTGATGTTGTTGGATGGTGGGGGGCTGGTCGTGCTCTGATGATGTCAGCTGTGTGTCCTCTGCCTGTCTGTTGTCCTCTTCAAAGCGGGAGAAAAAGGTGTTAAGCTGGTCTGGGAGAGAAGTGTCGGTGGAGGGGGGGGTGTTGTGGCATTGTTTGTAGTCAGTTATATTCTGTATGCCTTTCCACATGGAGCGGGGGTTGTTCTCCCTGAAGTTGGCCTCTATCTGCTCTCTGTACTTTGTTTTAGCAGCCTTGATGCCTCTGTTCAGGTCCGCTCTAGCCTTCCTGTAGGCTTCCCTGCCCCTTGACCTCAGTGCTGAATCCCTGGCCTGGAGCAGTGCTCTGATATTGGCGTTAAACCAGTGTTGTTGGTTGGGAAATGTTTTCACCTGTTTCCTCGATGTTACATTATCCATGCAGAAACTGATGTATGATAGTACAGAGGAGGTGTGGAGTTCAATGTCTAGGTCTTCAAAGAGCTCCCATATGGTGTCCTCAAAACGGTCCTGCAAGGATAGTGTGGCCTCCTCAGTCCAGCACTGCACTGACTTGTACTGTGGCTTAGACCTGCAGATGAGGGGCTTGTAAGCTGGTGTCAGGAACAGGGAAAGATGGTCTGAGTGTCCCAGGTGGGGGGAGTGGCGGGCTCTGTAGGCTCCAGAGATGTTGGTGTAGACCTGGTCTAGTGTTCTGCTCTTCCTTGTTTGAATGTCAACATTCTTGTAAAATCTGGGGAGCACAGCCTTTAAGTTGGTGTGATTAAAGTCTCCAGCCACGATGAAGAAGCCCTCTGGGTGTTTGTTTTGTTGCCTGGTGATGCTGTCATGCAGCCTGCTCATAGCTACGTTAGCATTAGCTATGGGGTGGATATACACGGCAGTTACAAACACTTGGGTTATTTTCCTGGGCAAATAAAAAGGTCTGCACTTCAACATTAGAAACCCCAGGTCTGGACAGCAGTGTCTCTCAATAACGGCAGTGTCCGTGCACCAACTGTTGTTAATATAGACGCACACACCTTCTCCTCTCCTCCTACCGGAGTCCGATGTGCGATCCACCCGGAAGATTGTACGTCTTGCTAGCTCCACGGCTAGGTCCGGGATGTTTTCATGTAGCCAGGTCTCTGTTATCACCATGATACAGCTGTCTATCCGGTTGTTAACATCCCGTAGTTTAATCTTGTCCATCTTGTTAACCAGGGAGCGGACGTTGACGAGAAAGACGCTTGGAACCGCTGGTTTGTGCAGAGCGGCAGTTAGCCTAGCTCTGATGCCGGCTCGTTTGCCTCGTTTCCGGTGTCTTTTGCAGCGCCGCCGTCGCCTCCTTTCTGTCCGCTCTCACCGGTGTATCCTCTCCGGGAACGAGTGGAACCCTTCTGGGGGGGTGTTGTTTCAGGCTATAATTAATTATAATTGTCTACAATAATCATATAAATCAATCATCAACAAAAAAAAAGAAAAGAAAAGAAGAAAAGGAAAAAAATGCATGACATTGAAAATAATAATAGTAAAATGTACAAATAAACTTTCTTATTAGACTAGGGATGCACAGATTCTGAGATTCTTGGCCTATACTCATACCAACATTTAATTAATAGCTTATGCTGCGATCTTTTTTTTTATTTGTATTTTTTTGTTACTTATTCTTCTTTTGTGCCAGGGAAACACAGAAATCTACACTTAAAAAAATAAATAAATAAATAAACAGTCATTCAAGTCATACAGTCCTTCATTACACTACCTTACAATTAGCACGGATTCAATAATACACATTTCTGACACAACCTTTAATGTAACATTCTTTCACATGAAAAACATATTTAAAAAGTAAGCAAAAAGCCTTTTTACTGTATATGATACATCATAATTCTCTAATATCTATTTTATAGTGCTGTCACATCAACACAATTTTCTTTCAAACAGCTAGATTTATTCAAGAGATGTATGTTGTGGCCTTATGTAATATTTAAAAAATAATAGCAGTCACAGAATTAGTGAAAACAAATGTTAGAAGATAAACATTTGGATTTTTTTTTCTTCCCCCATTTGTGGCACCCCCAGTGGATGACGGCACCCTTAGCATTTGCCTGCACTGCCTATGTTAGTGTGTGCAGGCACTCTGATGTCCAGAAAGACTACCTGTCCAAAAGCTCATGAAATTTGCTACGATAGCCGCAACTGTTAATCCTCACTGTCCTTTAATTGCTTTCTTCATCTCCCTCATTTCCATACCTCATTTCCTCTGTTGTTTTTCAATCTTGTCACAGAATACATATTCTACTTACAGATAATTCATGCAGATATGCTGGATCTTTCAGAGTTATTAGTTTGGCCCTTCACCAAACTAAGAACCAAATTTAAAATTCTATTTTTTTTTTTTTACTCAAATCTGGGTCATGGTTGTTATCCTACTCTCTGAAACTCTTGTAAAATGGCAGAAAAAAAATGATTCTACTGAGTCATTATAAAATTGGGAAATTTCAACTTAAGATAGCTGTTCAAACTTTCCAAGAACTAGGTGTTCAAGCTGGTGTTGGTGGGTAAAATAAGATGAACTGCTCACATGAAAATGCAATTCAAAACAGTGACCATGCAATGATGTCTGAGAAGCTTCAAATGTACTTTGTTTTTGTTGGGACAGTGTTACAGGGGTGTTCTCTGGTAATTACAGAATTTTTCATTTGCAATGTTGAGACATTATTTAGCCACAGTTACATAGTCATATTACATTCATTTATTTATTCATTCAGCATTCCAAATGTCACAGTGGTATGAGTTCTGTCAGTGCGGCTTACAGCATGGTTGCAGCTATACAAAGTGTTCCTAGGTGTGGTAACGATGTGTATCATGGTATCCTTCAACGTATTCTCATAGAAGGGTTCGTATCATATCCTACGAAAAATGCATGTGGCCCACTAATGACATTACGTCCTTAAAATACAGTTATGTAATTAACGTAAAGTGCAGAGGTTAGATTTAGGAAAAGAAACATGGTGAGGACATGCCTTCAAATGACTCAAAGTTCACACGGATCTGACTCCAGGTGAAAGTCGTTTTTTTTGTGACCCATCTACCACCCTTAACCTGCCTCCTTACAAGTGTTTGGAACTGCTTCCTTGTTTACTGACATCAGCGCATTGGTCACATGATAGGAGCCTTTTAAAATACCTGAGATATGTATAAATTTGTGTGCAGGAAAACATTTGCAAATTTGTGAGAACAGCCTGTATGTTTCCAGTGACTGGGGTAAAATGTAGATCCTAACGTGAATGAAGCCTCATCAGTGTTGTTGCTGGGTGGATCAGATGGGTGTAAGGGTGGCCCCCTGGCACTGCAGCCACAGAAACAGATCTTTAGTTCCAGCCAAGCACATCCCCAGATGGGTCCCTCTGTCAACACACACTCACACAAGCATGTGCACACACGCACACATACACACACAACCTAGCTTGACAAGTTCTGCCAGATAGTCTGCAATTGAAGAAAGAAAATAGTTTGTTACCCATTAGCATGGAAATTGAATACATATGCTCCAATACATCCCAATACACACACACACACACACACACACACACACACACACACACACACACACACATATTTACTGTATCGTGAGCATGTTCACTGAATGTGAAAGAGTCACAGCAGGGTCGCCAGCAGTGCACAGCGTAGTTGTATAATATTTGCATTATGCATGTGTGTGTTTGCATTCTGTCGCAGCAACAAACATGTCACACTAACTGAGCCGTGAAATAAAAAAACAGAGTGCTCAGGAGAATTGCAGGGTCAGGTCTTGACCTGGCAGGGTTTCGGTGATGGTGGACTGAAAAATACATCCAGTTTGTTTGTGGCAGTAAACAGTAAACTCAGCTACTCTCTGTACAGGTCAGAAAGTGATAAAATAGAGCAAATTACAACACAGCTGTTTATATCAACTGGCCTGACTGCTAAGCAGACGTTGACTTATTAGTTTCTGGTCAGACCCTTGGATTGGACCTGCGAATAGGACCCTCTGCTTTCTGCTCAAAATGCAAATAGCAGAAAGGAGTTTGGTGTATCCAGTCCACTGACTCTACAGCAGACCCTGAAGGGGGGACAGCCCTCCTATGAGGTCCACTTCATGGTTTTTGTACCTTCCAACTCTCTGCAATTAAAGAACTGGAGCTTGCCCAAGGGCCCAGTATGTGCCTTTGGAAATTTGAATAATTGCAATCCACAGTTGTGCCAACAGCATGCAGCTCCTTGTTGATGACTGTCTTCTGGTCTCTGTGATCAGCGTTTTTAATTAGCTGCTGGTAAAACGGGACTGTACTCTTCTTTTCTTAAAGAGACATAGTCTTGGTATTGCTTCACCCCCAATGTCCATGTACTGAGTGGTGTTGAGTTCCAGCTGTGTTGAAGCAGCAGGTTTGTTTTTGCAAGTGCAGCTTGTGTTTGTTAAGTTTCCATTTTTCATGTTCATTATGGACAGATTATTTCAAATTAGCATTCCAATGTCATATCAGTTGTCACTAGCTCTAATTTTACGCACATACTGTAAACCTAATTTTTATGTCTGTCACTCCTCCAACAAATTCAGTGAAGCAGGAGAAGAAATGCTATAGTAAGATTCTAAATAGTGTTTATTATCTGAAAACAGATGGACTGCTTGACAGTGCTCATCTGAAATGCTTCCAGTGGACTTGGAAAAGTTCAGATCTCAATGCAATGGTATCCAATTTGATTGACTGATGACAATTTGGAGGTCCAGTGAAGAAAATACAGTACGAATTGCCCAGTCTAGACCAAAGATTTGCAACGTGATGAGTTGAAACAGGCAACTACTTGCAATGCACCATTCTGCAATGTTCTAAAAACCTGCCAGTTTACACCATTGCAGTTAGATGAGATGGTCAATCATCTCTATGCAACAACTGTCTGTACCTCCATTCTGATTTCCAGCTTGTCAGGCTTATTTTGTGGCCGAATATAATTTGTAGCTTCTTAAAATATGAATGAGGATAGTAATAGTGAGATTCTGGCTACAGCTACAGCTACAGTGCATAAAGACATACAGCGAGCAGCAGCAGCGACCCTCTGTCCAACACCGTGTGACCATGAGGACAAGCTTGACAGGGACGGAGCACTTGCCGCAGCAAGTGAACACACCATCAGTGGTCATTTTGAGTTGACCAGCGGACTTCACTACAAGGCAGGGGATGAGCTTTACCTTCTAAAACTGGAGATTTGACGAACCGAGTTGCAGGTGACACCATCAGCCAGCTTGAGTTGAGCTCAGACTAGCCAGTTCACATTGCTGCAACTGTTCTTAAACAGTTTTCTCATCCCGAATATTTGGTCTGAACTTGGCTCAAGACAAAAACAACCTCTTCACAACCTGTCCAGGGATCCTCTTGAGGTTTTATTTGTTAATTTATCAATCAATCAATCAATCAATCAATTTTATTTATAAAGCCCAATATCACAAATCACAATTTGCCTCAGAGGGCTTTACAGCATACAACATCCCTCTGTCCTTTGGACCCTCACAGCGGCTAAGGAAAAACTCCCCAAAAAAACCCCTTTAACGAGGAGAAAAAAATGGTAGAAACCTCAGGAAGAGCGACTGAAGGAGGGATCCCTCTTCCAGGACGGACAGACGAGCAATAGATGTTGTACAGAACAGATCAATATAATGAATTAACAGTAATCCATATGACACAATGAGACATAAGGAGAAACAGATATTATATTAATAATATGATTATATATGTATGTGACAATAATGTTATGTGTATAATAGTCCAGGTATGACTAATAGTAACAGCAGCAGTGGGAGGCATCAGGCAGGACCACGGCAGCAGCACAACCACGACACATCATCCAGGCACAGCTGCGACACAAGTTAACCTGAGAGACAGTGGAGCACAAAGGCTCCGGAGAACAAGCCGAGTTAGTGACATGCAGTAGGCCCGGGTTAGAGAGATGCATTAATTTATGATATGTAAACCACTGCTGTATTTGCTGTGTTAAAGTGGTTTACTCATATGATCATTTAAAAGCTACACTCCTTGCAGCTTGATCCATACTGTAACTAAAGGTTTCAAAATCTGGTGTCCAAAAAAAGGGCTTGTCTTACTTCCATAGGTCTCAGTGCCAGTCAGTATGTCAGTGACTGTCCCAATGGCTTATTTATCTTATAGTAATTGACAGTCCTCACAGTCGGAGGAGGTCTGAACTCCTTCCTGGCACCATATAAATGCAAATAAATGGTTAAAAAAACGTCTCTTCTGTTGTCTTAAGAGCCTTTTCTGTTGTCTTTTTTTTTTGTAATCAGTGTAGGTTTTCTAGAAGTGTTTTTATAAACAGTAGGCTCCTAAATAGACATTCTGTCTCCGTTGATTAGTTTTACACATTCAGTACATGGTTTTACCCTCTTTTTATGAAAAGTGTGTAGACAAGACCTTAAAAAAACATGTGTAAAATGTATTTTCTGTCATATTGTTATCTACTCTGAATTTGGACCACATGAGGCTTTATGCCATGACCCCATAGTGTTTAACAGCAACTAAGTTCCAGTTCTAGTCATCTGCAGCATCTTTTTTCAGGAAGATATTTGGGCAAAGATAAAAAAAAACAAAACAAAACAAAACAAAAAAAAACCCTTTTATTTCAGTGTGTTGAAACGTATATAACATGAAGACAGAAGCACTGACAGTGACTCTGAGAGTTGGGAAAAACTTAAGTGTCTCTCTTCAAATGAGACCATGCATGAACATGTACTAAAAATGGAACAGGAACAGCTTTCAATTTGCTTTGGGAATGCCTTGGATAGGCCTTTTAGGTGGATTTACAGGACTGGGGAGCTGGTGGTAAAAGTGTCATTGTTCCACCTTTGTGAAAACCATTCTGTCAGGCCCTCATTTCATGACAAGAATTCTATAGTGGCCTAGTTTTCTGAGTCCTGAATATGCGTGGAATCAGCAAAAGCTTCTCTTACCTGCCATCAACAAGCTTCAGCAAGAGGCTGTAACGTCCTTAAGGACCTGCTATCAACCAGATCTGACTCCTCTTGGTAGTGAGGACTGTTTTCTGCTTATGGAATTCCTATGGGGGAGTATGAATAAAGCTTTTTGTTGAGACTTCTACAGACATGTAAACTGGCTTTTCACTACAATATTTAAAGTGTCAATCTGACCCTATTTAGCCAAGGCACCAGGGCTCTCCACCTCTGGGAGATAAATGTTTTGACAAAGATAACAACATCAGGATCATCAGCAGGATGTGAAAACACTTAATGGTCCATGGGGTCATTTCAGCTATGGGACACATGAAAAGAAAAAAAATCACTAAGATTTTAAATTCCAAAGGAACAGATTCAAATTTCTTTTCAGAGATGTGTATACTTTACATCAGGGTTCCCCAATAGGCGGCCCGCAGGCCACATCCGGCCCGCGAGAGCCAAGCATCTGGCCCGCACCGCTGCACCGACTGACTGGCATTAATGCAGTATGCACACAACTCACCTTTCGGCGAGGTTCGCTCCCGCGCACACACGCACGCACATACACACACATACACAGACACACATGCTCAGGCGCGTGCACAAAGCTACCGTTGCTCTGTTATTTTGACCTCACCGCACACCATACATACACTTTCATTACCAGAGAGCGGGTATTCAACAATAACAAACTGCATGTGTCATGCGCATCTGTCATTCAGCAGCAAGCAGCCTGCCAAAAGTAAGTCCCACGTACTGAGATATGACAAAAAACAAATAACAATATGGCCTGCAGTAAAAAGCGGAAAGTGGACCAAGAAAATCGCCAGTTCAAAACTGAATGGACTGATAATTTTTGTTTCATTTTGCCTGATCATGTAAATGCCAAACCAACGTGCCTCATATGCATGCAGACTGTGGCTGTCTGCAAAGCAGAAAATATGAAACGGCACTTTAACACGATGCATTCTGCAAGTTTTACCTCCAACTACCCAGCCAATTCAGACCAACGCAAACAAAAAATTGCGAACATGCTGGCCTCATACAAGCACTCCGTTTCAACCATAGTAAAATCAGCCTCTGCACAGGAGAACGCCACAGCTGCATCCCTGCAAGTGACATGGAATTTAGCAAGAGCTAAAAAACCATTTGTTGATGCCGAGTTAATCAAAAAGTGTGCAATAGACATGGTTGGAGAGGTTTTAAATAATGATGAAAAAAACAAGAGGAACACCGTGGAGCTCTTAAAGCAGGTGCCATTGTCCGCTAACACAACAACAAGAAGAGTAGAAGCATTAGCGAAGGAGTGTTTTTCCAGTCTACTCACTGATTTGAAGACAGCAGAAGCAATTTCCCTTGCACTTGACTCGTCCTGTGACCAGACCGATATGGAGCAGTTGTCCGTTTTTGTGAGGTTCTTCAATGGGAAGACTTTCCAGGAAGAACTGCTTTGCTTACTTCCTCTACCTGGGCGCACAACTGGAGAAATCCTTTTCAATGAGCTGACCCAGTTCCTCGAGAAGAACAGCTTGGATGTGCGTAAAATCGTGTCCGTTGTCACCGATGGGGCTCCGTCGATGGTGGGACCACAGAAGGGCTTGGTGAGCAGACTTGCCACAGTTAATCCAGCACTTCTGACATTTCACTGCATCATTCATAAATCTGTACTCTGCGCTAAACTCTGTGGAGAAATGAAGGTGGTGATGGATACCGTGACCAGACTGGTTAATTTTCTTCGGGAGAGTTCTAGTCTGCAACATCGTCTTCTCAGATCATTCCTGGAAGAAATGTCAGCGGAACACACAGATCTCTTGCTGCATAACAATGTACGATGGCTGAGTAAAGGCCGCGTGCTGGAAAGAGTGTGTGACCTGCGCGCGGAGCTCGCGTCATACCTGTCCAGCTTGCAGAGCCCAAAAGCGCAAGAATTCCAGCAGTTTTTCAGCAACGACAAGAAGATGGCACATGTTCTCTTTTTGTGCGACATCATGTCTCATTTGAATCAGCTCAATCTGCAGTTACAAGGCAGGAATCACACAGTCGCAGACATGTACGAGGCGATTGAAGCTTTTCAGGCAAAGCTGAAACTTTTGGAAAGGGACATTAAAGGGAGAAAGTTACACTTTCCACGTCTGCGGGAGCACTGTGAGAGAGAGAAAACAAAAGAGGATGCTACAATGACGGATTTCGTGGCCAGGCTGTCAGAAAACTTCAGAGAAAGATTTGAAGGCTCTCCTAAACTATCACATGACACCCTTCTCTTCCTGAGACAGCCGTTCACCGTGTCCGCTGACGGCCAGTGGACTGCAGAAGCCAAACGACTGCTGCCCTCCATAGATGAGGCATCCCTTCAGATGGAAGTCTTGGAGATGGGAACATCTGATGTGCTCAAAGCACAGCACAAGGATGTTACAGTGAGTGACTTTTGGATCAATGTGGTTCCCCAAGATCGATTCAAAAATACGAGAGCTGTTGCAATTCTCCTACTCACGATGTTCCCCTCCACGTACATATGCGAGTCATCATTTTCATCAATGAACTCGGTTGCCACAACTGAATACAGGCCCGACATCCGGCGGATTGCTGCATCCCATCGTTCTCACTTCTCTCACTGAATGGTAAGTGAATCTCCAGCTCTTTCCCCCAAATTAACGATCATGGATTCATGTGTTTTTATCATATGTATAAAATCTGACAGTCTCTCTTTCTCTCTCTCTCTGTCTGTCTCTCTCTTTCTTTCTCGGTGTGTCTGTGTTTTTATTCTCTGCCAGGGAGCTTGTGAGGTGCTGACAGGAATTAGTGCCTCAGAATGGGCTTTGAGCTGTTCACTAATAAGCCCACAAACACCGGTTTAGAGTTTTTGTGTTTGTGAACTGATATTTCATTGGTGGGCTCTCTTAACTCTGCATGTTGATGATTTTCAGAAATGTTTGTGGAGATTTTACAGTAGGCTAGTTAACACTGTTCCTTTCCTGTTGAGTGCCACAACTGTTATATATTCTATATTTGTGAATATTTTAAATATCAAGATAAATTCCACCTGCTCAACTCTCATTGTCTTTCTTTATGTTAGGCCTCTATTGTTGGTGGTTGTTAAAGTGTAAGAACATGATAAAAACTGTTACATCTACATTGTATTAATATTGTAATTAAATAACAACAATTATAACGATAGCAGCAGCAACAACAAGATTTATCTGTATAAATGAACTTTTCTTAGCAAAGTGGGAAAAAAACTGGACCTGGCCCTTAGCTTGGAATATTTCATATACTTTGGCCCTTGGGGAAAATTAATTGGGGAACCCTGCTTTACATCATAACAAAGAAAATCAACAGGATTAAACAAGAAGTGGATACTGAGTCTCTGCAACATTTAAGATACCTTTAGTTCAACCAAGAGCCCTTTTAAAATTATCGATAGCCCATGCTCTGAAGTGTGTGCTACAAGTGCATTTAGGATGAGTCCAACGGCTTTGTGTCTTTGTGTGTTTTGGATGTAACATAACTTCAACCAATCAAGTCAGCTGCACCTGCATTTTGCACACTGCTATATAGAGAGTAGTACAGTAAATAAAAGCAGTAATGTCACTGCAGGAAATATTGTGTGAAAGTCATGAAGCAAAACAAAAACCTGCAGTTATCAACTGGGCAGAGGGAACAGAACTAAACTTTTAGCTTTTGAAATAATCAATAGGGTCTGACAGCAGCTCTGCAGCTCTGCTCTCTGCTATTTCCACATTTTGAGATTATGATTAATATTTTCCACATGAATGATTAATGTATTATTTCACCCACCCGCAACTCATCCGTTTATCCCTGTGTGGTGCAATCTCATTCTTCAGCCCAAGTTAGCAAAACACCAACAATGCACCTGATCACACCTCATTTTAAGGTGTTACCTCTGACTTGGGCCAATCTGTGTGCCCATGGCAAGTCATTGTTTTACAAGTCATAAGTAAGTCTCTAATCTTTGCATTCAAGTCCCAAGTCAAGACAGACAAGTCCCATAACAAGTTCCAAGTCAAGATTGTCCAAGTTGAGCCCAAGGCCTAAACTTTAACTTTCGAATCCTAAACAAGTCATAATGTGCTCTTCACCGAATATAATGTTATTTCACAACATAGTTAAAATATATTTTAATTTACAAAAATCATGAATGCTTTTTAAAATTAAAATTTATTAGATAAAACAAGATTGTTTAAACAAAGTGGATCGGGAATATTCAGTTTTGCTGGGAATGAATAGTGTTAATGTGGGTTGATTCAGGAAATGACAGGAAATGAACTGATTTTTGACATTTAAAAAAAAAAACAGTCTTTTTATCTGTGGGCTTAGGGGAAGGTTTCAAGTATTTTTAAGTTGAGTTGAAAGCCTTTTTAGATTTTGTCAAGTTGAGTCTGAAGTCATCAAATGTGTGACTCGAGTCCGACTCAAGTCCAAGTCGTGTGACTTAAATCCACACCTCTGGCACAAGTCCATTTGCTACTTACACAATGTGGGCACTGGCTGTAAAAATAACAACTGCATCAGTCTGAAACTAGCAATGACAGTTGCGCTGTGATGTCTGCTGCTTTGTGCCGGGCATAAGGTAGAGCCCTATGTGTTGTTTAACCTTATGTTTTACTATCAGCAGTATTGACTATAAATTGGGATAGTTAAGTGGTTAAGAACTTTTTGTAACTAACTGAATGATGTCCTGAATTCTGATTATAGACTAACAATGTATTATCATAATGTTATATGTTTAGAATCAGTGTTGATAGACCATATTGGTAAGAAAGTATGTGAAGAGCCAAGCACTAGTTAAGAAGTGTGCTGCAATTTGGGTATGGAGGACCGCTCTTCTGCCTTCAATATAAATCCATATCTGACAGTGAAGGGAGGCTGGAGCCGATCCCAGCTGACATTGGGCGAGAGGTGGGGTACACCCTGGACAGGTTGCCAGACTATCGCAGGGCTAACATATAGAGGCTGGAGCGGGGGTGCTGAAGCCTGTCCCAGCTGATACTCGGCAAAAGGTGGGGTACACCTGGGACAGGTCGCCAGACAACTGCAGGGGTAGCATATAGAGACAGATAACCATTCACGCCCACATTCACACCCAAGGGCAATTTAGAGTCACTAAATAACCTGACCTGCATGTCTTTGCCCTGTGGGAGGAAGCCGGAGTACCTGGAGAAAACCAATGCTGACACATGGAGAACATGCAAACTCCACACAAAAGGGTGGACACCCAATATTAGTCTCACCATCTGACCAAATGTCTCCCCTTCTGTTCCTGAGATATGACATTCAGTAATGGCCAGAAAAGTGTTTTATGCAGAACACTGTGATGTCACAGTGAAGAGGACATTTGACCTTTTGGATTTAAACTGTCACTACTTCATTATTTTATCCTATGAGACATTTGTGGTTCGTCATAATTAGCATATGAATTCTTGAGTTACGGCCAAAAACATATTTTGTGAGGACACACTGACCTTGTCCTTTGACCTTCCACCACCAAATTCTAATCAGTTTATTCTTTAGTCCAAGTGGATGTTTGGGTTAAATGTCAAGAAATTTCTGTAAGGTGCTCTGGAGATATTGTGTTCTCAAGAATGAGACAGATGCAAGGTGACAGTGACCTTGACCTTTGACCATGGAAATCCAATCAGTTCATTATTGTGTCCAAGTGAACATCTGTGCCAAATTTGAAGAAATTCCCTCACAGTATTATTGAGAGATCACATTCACAAAAATTACACAGACAAGGTCACAGTGACCTTGACCTCTGTCCACCAAATTCTAATCAGGTCATCATGACTCCAAGTGAATGTTTTTTGCCAAATTTGAAGAACTTCCCTTCAGTTGTTCTTGAGATATCGTGTTCATGAGAGTGAGATGGATGCAAGTTCACAGTGACCTTGACCTTTGACCCCTGACCACCAAAATCTAATCAGTTCATCCTTGAGTCCAAGTCAACCTTTATGTCAACTTTGAAGAAATTTTCTTTAGGCATTCTTGAGATTTTGTGTTTATGAGAATGAAACAGACAAGGTCACAGTGACCTTGACCTTTGTTGTATGACCGCATGAGTAGGTTAAGGCATCAACAACACATGGGTAGGTTTAGGGAACAAAAGTATGTCGTTAGGTTTACGAAAAAATCATGGTTTGGCTCCACCATTCCACAATAAGCAAACAACGACCTCCTGGGTTAAAGAGTGGGGTTTTGCTGGATCCATCTACAACCCCTCCCATCCACCCTGTAGGACTTTCTAGCTCCTTATATTATGCTTCTACTGTAGGCATTGCAAACTGACCGGCATTATAAACAAGCGGATACCTCCGAGGCTGAAAAATTAAGCCAATATGGAAGTGCTAAAAACTGTAGTTCACTGAATGGCCACTTGAGGCTCCACAACAGAGTCAATCCCCATAGACTACCTTGTAAAAATGCCCTGCTTTACAGCAGAAATAAACATGTTTAAAGCCTGGTACAAAAAACGTACTGTACAGGGGGTTCATTTTTATATAACTCACCTGTTAACATTTTATCACGGCCCAAAGTTTCGCATATTTAAGGACAAGGACACTTGAGTGACAGGCTGTCTGCGAGGCATCGCCACAGTCTGAATCAGATCCAACCCTTGCTTTTCCACAGCTCTACCCGCCCATCCAAATATGGTCACTGCTTGCTCCTAAAAACCAAGTTGGGGATGGCCTGAAATACTGAACTTGAAGTTCCAAAACGGCAGTCCACAAACCCATCGATGACATCATAGTATCCATTATTTTTACCGACTGTGGTTACAAACTGAGGCACATTTTGCCTGTCATTCATGGGGTATTAATTCATTATCTGTTCTACAACACGTTATATGAGGATACATTGTCTAGTGTGTAATTTCCCAAATAACAGTTATGTCGGAGTTGGTATTTTAAACATTTCATTTGTTTAGTCACCTGTCTTTTCTCAACTATCAGTGAAAGATGGTTTAAGACATGAAATGCTGATGATGAAATGCCCTGCACATTACAGAAGATTAGTATTTATATCTTACATGCTTTCATGTTAAATGTCTCTAGCATAGTTGTAATTATTTTACATTCCTTAACAAGGCCACATGGGGACGCAGCAATTTGCATGTTTTCGTGTTTGTATCATGTCAGTAAAGTGTTATACACTTACTGAGGTTGACATGTCATCCTTGCACCCTCATCTGAGTGCTGTCAGCCAACATGCATTTGGAATTTGAACAGAAAAGGGAGAATGTAGAGCTCAGTCAGACTATTTGTTTTTTAATGAGCTTTTTGTCTTTGTGAAGAGGGGAGATAGAGCAAAAGTGTGTGTGTGTGTGTGTGTGTGTGTGTGTGTGTGTGTGTGTGTGTGTGTGTGTGTGTGTGTGTGTGCGTGTGTGTGTGTGCATGTCCATGTACTGCCTGCATCCTGCATTGATGTGTGTTTGTGCACAGCTTCCCTGCTGTGTGAAAAAAATGGATATATTTAGGTTTTGTCTTCGAAGCAGTTTTCTCGTCTCCCACTGTATAAGAGCTATTCTCTGATAATGTGTTTTTCTGAGGCCTATGGCCATTTGAATAATGCATCCTGCACCCTGCCTTGTTATGGCAGTGTATACAGTAATGTTCAAGGCTAGGTGGTCCAGAATGGCACCGTAATGTGCCACCCTGTACGTTGTTAAATATACATGAGTGTTGAAGTAGCTTTCTTTGTGAATAACATTAAGCACAGTGGTTAAAAGCTGCTGCAGATTTTAGTGGACTAAGACTTTTGGGTTATTGAGGTGTTCACAGGGATCTGCATGACAAGCTATTTCAGCTGTGCAGTCTGAAAACCATGTTGGGTTGCAAGCCAGGCTTATTGGTTCTGTGGCAACTCTTGTGGTAGCCAAAGAGTATACTGTACATGTGTTTACCTAATCTGAAGTGACAGCCTGCAACATTGTCTTTTAAGAAGCAATATCTGGGGCCAGATGCATAAAAAAAAAACGTAGATTCATGACTGTGTATGCACCAAGATAGAAATGTGCACATGCATTCTTTTCATCAGATGTAGATGCCATGTATGCCTGATTCTGTTTTATAAATCCTAATCCTTGTGTAACTGGATGCATGTGCACCAGCCCCATATCCACTCCCACAGGTAGCCATACCTGGATCTAGAAATGCACTTAAACAGCTGTTTGCTGATTGATATGTCTGCCTGCCCTCAATAGACCTGTGGGAAATAACACGAGAACCATCTGAAAAAAAGTAAGGTCATGAATAGGGCTGGGTTAAAATAATTGATTCATCTGATTTAAATCCATCTTCATTTGAATGACCCAATATTGATTCATAAAATCTGAGACTGATCTTTTAACATACACTTTTTCCCACAGATGTGTGAAGCTTTAACCCTGTTAATCTTGCTGGCAGTAAACAAGCTGCAGCGCCAAGTTATTAACGACCGTAGTATTGAGAAGCTCTGATGTTACCGGCTCTTTCATCTGTAACTGTTGGCTTATTTTTTTACGTTTTGGTGTAATTTATTATCATGCTGCAGCGGCCTGTCCTCCTGCTGTCTGTGCATTGGGGGTGCCGTGCCACATTTATGCACACACAGACACACAAACATGGAGTAGAGATGCAGTGGTGGAGAAAAGAAGTGAAGATAACTTGAGCTGACGACAACTATGGTTGTTACTGTAAGTGCAATACAACCTCCATGAGGAAAAAGTCAATACTTTATCAATACACCTGATAAGCAATATGTAAACATTTAGAAAAGTGATATTTCAGTCTGCTAATGTTTTGTTATAAATGAGCACAAAGCCTTTCCAGCAAATGGCACATTGTTACTAACAAGCTTAAACAACAACTGTTAATGTCAAATGGTTAAGCTCTGTTTTGCACATATTATTGTGCTTGACAGTGGTAATGTGACCTGCAGGCAGTGAATCTCCTCAGCAGCAGAGGGAGGAGCAGAGAGAACAGGAGCACTCATACTGACTGACGTCTGTGTTCTTTATTCTTTCTGAACTTCTCTTGGTATTGTGATATCAGAAATTTGATTTATTGTATTGACATTTTAGATTTGTTGAAATTGAGATGTTAAGTTTATACAGTGACTTTGCTGACTTTAATATTACTGTTGCTGCTCTAGAAACAACATTTAGTTATAAAATATTCAGTTTTGTTCCTGTTGCAAAATTATTCTCTTAAACAAAAAAAAAAAAAAAAAAAAACTGACATTGGGCAAGAGGCGGGGACACCCTGGACAGGTTGCTAGACTATCGCAGGGCTGACACATAGAGACAGACAACCATTCACACCTACCATCCCCTATAACCTGCATGTCTTTGCATTGTGGAAGGAAGCCAGACTACCCAGGGAAAACCCACGCTGACAAGGGGAGAACATGCAAACTCCACACAGAGGGGCTCCCCCACCCTGGGCTCGAACCAGGAACCCTCTTGCCATAAGGTGACAGTGCTAACCATTAGACCACCGTGCCACCCGAACAAAAAAAAAAAAAACCTTGTTAAATTTACATATTTTATTTAGTATTAGTTCTCTCAGTATTAGTTCTTTCACATCTATCTATAACTAGTGCAGTGCCCGTAGGAAGTATGTTTTTGTATAGAATCGCGGAAGCTTAAGTAGATTTTTCATGTATGGCCAAATGAGGCTGTGTTCGATGGTTGGATGTACAAAGAGGTGTACATACTCTTACATAGTGCTAATAGACAAACTGTACATTGGGTAAGACATGAACATACATTGAGATATGGAGAGACACGCAACATCATTAGGTTTCCTAGCTTTCCGTAGGCGAACAATCTTGAAATGGTAGCTAGCAAGCACGTAACCTTGCATGCCTGAAAGGAAAAACAAACGTTTCCGACCTAGCCATACTTTGGTATGGGAAGTTTAGGCAATGTTTTAGTCAATTTAACCATGTTGTAGCCATGTCAGCAAACACCATGAGCAGATGAGAAAAGTGTGGTGAAACTTAAGAAATACTACTTACCATGAGATTACTGAAACATGTCATGTTAATGCAAACTGCACCACTTCATCTATTCCTATATGGGGGAGGGACGAAAGGGAATGCCATAACCCCGGGTGTACACTGGATCCGTCGCATGCGCCGTGGCACGGACTCCTCCGTCCTGTGCCGGGCGTCAATGTCTACTGGAAGCGTATCTATAGCGGCGCGCACGCAAGCGGCTGGAATTGATCGTGAGATCATGATGTCACGCGATAATTTGCGGAAACACTGGAGGTAAAAAGACATCAACAAACAAAGAAAAGATTTCTCTACCTGCCGGGGGCCACAAACTTTGACGTCATGCTGTTGTAGCGATGTGAAATACGCTCCGGAGTTTTCATGGGTGTTTTTATTTTGAAAATTGACCGGATACTCTCGTCTTTTCTGTGCCTGGCTTCCTGTTTGACTCATTTGGTCTGTGGAAATTGACGCTTCGTCGCGCGGCGTCCGTCAAAAAATAGACCCGGTGCGTATTTTTAGTGGAGTGCCGAGCCGAGCCTCTTCTGGTGGAGCAGTTTACATAGACTTGAATGGCCGCAATTAGCTCCAGCACCATACCTGTCAAGTTTAGGATTTGAAAATAAGGGAAATTTTCCGGTGCTCGCTGCGAGCCGTCCCACCACCCCAACCAAGCTCCAGTATCCCTTACATTTTAAGACAGGTGTACAAGATATCTAAAAACTTGTCAACCGCTAACTAACTACAATTAGGTGATCAGAATCTGATAGGCCAACCTTTGTTGACATTGAAATGCCGTGAACATTCCTACATTATAATACAGCCTAAATGAAAACACAAAGGGTTTATGAAGCACATTTATTTATGGTTTATAAAACGGGTGCTTCCCATCCTTAAATGTGATTGGCTGAGCCGCGTTCCATGCCGTTGTAAAATCAGTGTCTGTCAAGTTTAGACCGCAGCGTCTGTGTTGCTTGGCAACCATTCTGTCCCCTCGATCTTGCTTGGTGGAAGAATGAATAGTTCTCAGTTTTATTGTTGCATTATTACCAATAAATTGTTGATTCTTTTCGTGTGTGTTTATTTTATGGGCTATATGTAGTGTAACCGTTTTTGTAAAATCACTGTAACTCACAGCTTCTCGGGCTTATTGCTTAAACATATTTTCAGTACATAATGTGCCCCATCCTGCTCCTCTTTAGGAAAGTAAATTCGCTGTCCCATTTTTCGAGATATTTACAGGACTTCTTTCTTTTTTTGGCAGGAATGCCTTCTCCTTCATCACATCCATCCATCTCTCTCTTTTGTTGTTCCGGGTTTGTTTTCGGTGTCGGCACTAACCTCGCGACAACTGCCACCCAGAAAGGTGGCAGCTCTCGCGAGGCTAGTGACAGCTCAGTTTGGAGAGGCAGAGGAATGTTTTTTTGCATTATAATACGGGAGATTTAGGGGAGAATACTAATACGGGAGGACGGCGGGAAAGAGGGGTGAAATACGGTAGTTTCCAGGCCAAAACGGGAGACTTGACAGCTATGTCCAACACCCGCGCCGTGGCTGAATCGCCCACTTGACGGATCCAGTGGACATCCGGGGTAAGCGTGTGCAAAGTTTTGGGTGACCCAGAGCGGTATAGCAGTAGGTAATTTGATCTTGTATTCCGTGAGGCGTGGCTACACCTGCGTCAGAGAGCGCGACAGGCTGACCGGTTACACGGAGGTGTATGGGATTTTAACTTTTAATGATAACGTTGTGAATATCAATCCAAAAAACTTCAAAATGACGGATGCACAACATCGGACCATGCGCAAGCCATATCCGAAAGCTCAGGTCGATCCAACAAATAGTCAGAGAGATATGCGAGCCACAGACACACAGAACGACAGACACACAGACACACAGACTGACAGACAGAGATTCCTTGCTTTATAGATAGAAGCAAGGAATCTCTGTCTCTGTCTGATTTTACAACGGTTGAGGGGCGTTCAGTGCCCCTCCGCCGTTGTAAAATCACTGTAACTCACGGCTTCAAGGGGCTTATAGCTTTTATAAAACGGTTACCCTACATATAGCCCATGAAATAAAAACTCACGAAAAACAATCAACAATTTATTGGTAATAATGCAACAATAAAACTGAGAACTATTCATTCTACCACCAAGCAAGATCGAGTGGACAGAATGGTTGCCAAGCAACACAGACGCTGCGGTCTACCAGTGGGTTACACTGATTTTACAACGGCATGGAACGCGGCTCAGCCAATCACATTTAAGGATGGGAAGCACCCGTTTTATAAACCATAAATAAATGTGCTTCATAAACCCTTTGTGTTTTCATTTAGGCTGTATTATAATGTAGGAATGTTCAAGCATTTCAATGTCAACACAGGTAGGCCTATCAGATTCTGATCACCTAATTGTAGTTAGTAAGCGGTTGACAAGTTGTTTTTAGATATCTTGTACACCTGTCTTAAAATGTAAGGGATACTGGAGCTTGGTTGGGGTGGTGGGACGGCTCGCAGCGAGCGCCGGAAAATTTCCCTTATTTTCAAATCCAAAACTTGACA
This sequence comes from Cephalopholis sonnerati, assembly GCA_019142605.1. Lineage (NCBI taxonomy): Eukaryota > Metazoa > Chordata > Actinopteri > Perciformes > Serranidae > Cephalopholis > Cephalopholis sonnerati. The sequence continues at coordinate 1,017,720 of JAGQAX010000009.1, read as the reverse complement.
GGTATGGTGCTGGAGCTAATCGCGGCCATTCAAGTCAGTGTAAACTGCTCCACCAGAAGCGGCTCGGCGCTCTGCTAAAAATGCGCGCCGGGTCTTTTTTTTTGATGGACGCCGCGCGACAAAGCGTCACTTTCCACAGACCAAATGAGTCAAACAGGAAGCCAGGCACAGAAAAGACTAGAGTATACGGTCAATTTTCAAAATCAAAACACCCATGAAAACTCCGGAGCGTATTTCACATCGCTACAACAACATGACGTCAAAGTTTGTGGCCCCCGGCAGGTAGAGAAATCTTTTCTTTGTTTGTTGATGTCTTTTTACCTCCAGTGTTTCTGCACATTATCGCGTGACATCATGATCTCGCGATCCGTCAATTCCAGCCGCTCACGTGCGCGCCGCTATAGATACGCTTCCAGTAGACATTGATGCCCGGCACAGGACGGAGGAGTCCGTGCCACGGCCGGACCACGCACGCAACGGATCCAGTGTACACCCGGGGTTATGGCATTCCCTTTCGTCCATCCCCCATATAGGAATAGATGAAGTGGTGCAGTTTGCATTAACATGACATGTTTCAGTAATCTCATGGTAAGTAGTATTTCTTAAGTTTCACCACGCTCTTCTCATCTGCTCATGGTGTTTGCTGACATGGCCACAACATGGTTAGATTGACTAAAACATTGCCTAAACTTCGGAACGTCGGAAATGTTTGTTTTTCCTTTCAGGCGTGCAGGGTTTCCTGCTTGCTAGCTACCATTTCAAGATTGTTCGCCTACGGAAAGCTAGGAAACCTAATGATGTTGCGTGTCTCTCCATATGTCAATGTACATTCATGTCTTACCCAATGTACAGTTTCTCTATTAACACTATGTACGAGTATGTACACCTCTTTGTACATCCAACCATCGAACACAGCCTCATTTGGCCATACATGAAAAATCTACTTAAGCTTCCACTTTTAGATAGAAAAACATTCTTCCTACGGGCACTGCACTAGTCTATCTAAAAAGCAAGAAATGTCTGTGTGTGTGTCTGTGTGTCTGTGGCTCGCATATCTCTCTGACCGTTTGTCAGATCAACCTGAGCTTTCGGATATAGCTTGCGCATGGCACGATGGTGTGCATCCTTCATTTTGAAGTTTTTTTGGATTCATATTCACAACATTATCATTAAAAGTTAAAATCCCATAGACCTCTGTGTAACCAGTCAGCCTATCACGCTCTCGCTCGCAGCTGTAGCCACGCCTCACGGCATAAAAGATTCTTTTATACTTCCTACGGGCACTGCACTAGTACCAGTAAATTGTAACTGAAAAATTCCCAATTGAATCAAATTGAACCAGGACTGGAAATTGAATCGATTTAGGAAATCAGTCGCGATACCAAGCCCTAGTCATGAAAAATGAGAATCAAAGATAGGAAATATTCAATCTCTGAAACTGAAGTTAAGGTAGGATGATCATTAAGGATATTTTTCTATCATGAGGCCCCTGGAGAGGATCAGTCCAGCTGCTCTCAACCACTGTGAACCTATAGTACATTGCTCAAAAAATTTAGGGAACACTTAAATCACACATCAGACAAATTATTCAATTTAAACATCTTTACTGGTGTATACTGTATAATTTGTTCAGAACAAAATGATGTAACAACGGTTACTGAAAACCAAAATCATCAACCTATTGAGGGCTGGATTCAAAATCACACTGAAAATCAAAGAAAAAATCACAGTCTGATCCAACTTGTGTGAATTTTATCACAGCAACTCAAAATGTGACTCAGTAGTGTGCATGACTCCTGCATGCCTGCATGCCCTCCCGACAATGTCTGGGCATGCTCCTGATGAGTCAGCGGATGATGACCTGGGGATTCTCCTCCCAGACCTGGATACAGGCAACAGTGAGCTCCTGGTGGTACTTGGCAGTGTTGGATGCACCACTACATAATGTCCCATAGGTGCTCAGTTGGATTTAGATCATCAGGAGGAACCTAGGGCCCACTGCACCAGTGTAAGGTCTGACAATCACTCTGAGGATTTCATCCCAGTACCTAACAGCAGTCAGGGTACCACAGGCTATGACATGGAGGTCTGTGCAACCCTCCAAGGATACGCCTCCCCAGACCATCACAGCTGAACAACTGTCCACACTTAGCCCAACAACAGGTGACTGACGATATATTCAAGCACTTAATTAAAACTTAACAGAAACAAAATGAAACTCAGTAAAATTATCATGGTTAGTTAGTCCACTGTTCCAACGATCAACAACTCTGGTCTGGTAAACAATCTTCTTAATTCAAAGAATAAGATGCAAAAAGCTCTATACGCTGTATTTGCCCACTGCCTCTATTCAGCCAATTGTCAAATACCTTTCTAATAATCACACCGTAGTCTCCAGCACACTTCTAATACACACATGAGCTTTCTGGTTTGTAGCTGGCATCAGTATCCCAAAAAACGTGGGTAGTTCGAATAATAACAATGCCTGAATATCAGAGTCAGCAAATACACTGTAAAAAACATCCTCATCCTTAATCCTCCGCACTTGTAATAAATGATGCCATTTTGGCAGGTAAATATGCAGCTAGTTTGCAAGGCGAGACAAAACGGAAGATTTGTTTTTGGATGCATTCAGAGCACATCCTCTGGATACCCATAGGTGGAGACTAGAAATAAAAGCTGAATTTGCTTGCAGTTCTTCCAAGCACCATTGACATCACCAGTTCATGGAAAACCAGCAAATTTTGAAGCAGCCCCCAGAGATACAGTGAGCACTGTAAAAAAACAAGTTTTATGTTACACTATTCCACACATGTAGACAGAAAAGATTAATGATTAAAAATGGCAAAGTCATCCTTTAAATATGCAGATGACACAATCACAATTGATCTTGTAACCAACAACAATGAAGACTGATACTTTGAGCAGGGCAAATGGCTGCTTGGGCTACCTCACAGGCTACGTGTGAGGTAGGCTCACAGGCTACCATTTGGTGCCTCTATAACAACCTCTAGCTCAACACATCTAAAACACAAAAACTCATTATAGATTTTAGGCACAGCCCCTTGCCCCAAACCCCATGCACATCTCAGGAGAACCTATAAACATCACTGAATTCTACTACATTACCCCAAAACCCAGCAAAGCCCTTTTTTCCCAAAATAAAAATTCACAGTAAATTAAAGCCTCCTCCTTTACTTTAACACAGCCATCATTGAGAGCATACTTACCTCATGTATGACAGTTAAGTACGGCAGTATGGATGGTCACATGCAAAAAACTGCAGCGCATAGTCAATAAAATGGTCAAGATTACTGGCTTCCCCCTCCCATCAACTAAATTATTATATCACAAATGCACAATCAAATCAATAGAAACAGCAAAAAAAAAAAAAAAAAAACTTAGCGTAGTCATCTCACCCTGCCCACTACCTCTGTATGTAATATTAATTCATTGTGCAAAATAAGAAAAAGCATGTTGGCTGACTCTGATAGTTCATTTTAAAACTGATATCGGCTGATACTGATGTGTTGATATTATCAGGAATTCTTATCTGTAATACAGTGGAAGTGTGTTTCCTTGTCAAACGAAAGTCCTAAACCAGGCAGTAAATAACATTAGGTGAAGAAATAGTAAATATCTTGTATAGAGGTATATATGATGAGTGTGTTTTGTGTGATGATGAGCAGCAGAACTCTTGCGCCAAATTTGAAGAAATTTGTGCTCACAAAAATGGGATGAGATGGACATACCTACAGACGGGCTTGTGTCCCATTCCCATAAGCATGACAACTCACAAAAGCCTTGAGGGAATTTCTTCAACTTTGGCACAAACGTTCAGATGGACTCAAAAATGACCTATTCGATTTTGGTGGTCCATGGTCAGTGTGATCTTGCATCCATGTAATTTTTGTGACCGCGATACTTTGAGGGAATTTCTTCAAAGTTGACACAAACGTCTACTTGGACTGAAAAATAAATTAATTGGAATTTGGTGGTCAAAGATCAAAGGTCAAAGTCAGTTTGACCTCACAAGACATGTTTTAGGCCATTCCTCAATAATTCTTACACTAATTTACACAAATGACTACAAGGATTTAATGATTATGTGATGACATTTTCTATCCAAAAGGTCAAAGGTCAACTTCACTATGACATTATAATGTTCTTCATAAAACACTTTTCTGTCCAATACTCAGTGTCATATCTCAGGAACAGAAAGGGAGACATTTGGTGCAATACTGAACTTTTTAACAATCATCTTTGGTGTCCATCTTTAAACTGTGCTGATTGTATAGATGTGCTGTTGGGGGCAAGATCTGTTTGAAGCATCCATGTTTTCACAGACATGGATGTAAACTGTAAGAGAAACTTGACTGGAGTGCGTAGGCATACAACCGCAAGACAGTAATTCTAGTTTTTTCCTGCATTTCACTATCTTCTTTCTCTCAGCACTTCAAAAGCTTTTTTTCCCTATAATGTGCACTTTTCTTTAAAAATATAGTTCGTTAATGTGTTCATGTGTTCTTACATGCTGTACAACCAATTGCCCTTAAGGGACAAAATAAAGTTAAATTTGAAGTTTAAGTAATGATAATGACCTAAGGGAGATTTATCCACAGTCCTCAAGACAAGAGAGGGAATGAAAGCAACACACACTTTACACACACACACACACACACACACACACACACACACACACACACACACACAATACAAAATATGCATATGTACATGAAGCTGTGTTTTAACCTTGTCATAAACTTGTTTAATTATCAGGCACCTAAGTCAAGAACATGCCAACTTTTAAAGATATGACTTCAGAACCAGACTGACATTATTTCTGGCCTCACTTACATCACATTTCTTGCATGTATGTTAAAATGAATATTAATAACATGGAATTTTAAGCTGCACTAATTCATATTCTCATATTAATAATGGATCAAATGATTATGTAAAAGAATGTGACTCATATAGGCCAAGACACTGTGTGACTAATGGGCCCAAACCTGTAGCTATAGAGGTGAATGATATGCTACTAGTCAAGTCAAGTCAAGTCTTTGTTGCCACTTCAAAAAAACAGTGATTGGAATTCAGTTTGGTGTGTGAGGCCCACACAAAAGAGTACAAAAACAAAATACAACATTTGGACAGGACCCATGCACAGGACAGAATGACAGACTAGAGAATTAAAATACATTATGGCATAAAAACATATGATTATAAAACTACCTGTTATAAATATGGTTCAATAAATACATAAAACAGATATGACATAAAGTGCTAGTGCATTCACGAGGACCCTGAGGGAGACATAGCTACCTAAGCAGCGCAGGAAATGAGGACCGATGAGCATTTGAAAAACGTTTGGTTCTGGACGTGATACTTTTAAGCCTTTTACCTGAAAGTAGAAGGGTGAGATGGGTCTTTTTATGATCTTTAATCCAATTTTCAGAAGACGGGTGTTGTAGATGTCACTAATTCTGGGAAGGTCTAGACCAATGATTTTTGATGCTGTTTTGACAACCTGTGGCATCTATGGCATTCTTGTCATCTGCTGAACAGTTTCCATACCACACTGTGATAGAGAAAGTTAAGATACTCTCTATGACAGCCCTGTTGAAATGGAGCATCCCAGCCTTAGATACCTTGAATTTCCTAAGCTGTCTTAGAAAAAAACAGGCATTGATGTTTTTTTTTGACAGTCAGGCTGACATTAATGTCCCATTTAAGACAGGAGGAGATGGTAGTCCCAATGAACTTGAAACTGTCTACCCTCGCAGCAGTTTGGTCTTTGATGTCCAAGGGATGGAGAGCATTGCAGGATTTCTTGCAAAAATCAACAACCATCTCCTTGGTTTTGGAGATATTGAGGGTTAGGTTGTTGATTGTGCACCGCTCTGTTAGCAAAGACACCTCTGCTCTATAGGCTTTTTCATTGTTATGGTCAATCAGACCTACCACAGTAGTGTCATCTGCAAATTTAAAATTTTTGACTGAGTCATGGTGTGAAACACAGTCATTTGTGTAGAATGAATAGAGGAGGGGAAACAGAACACACCAATGCTGGTAGTCATTGGTTTAGACAAGTGGTTATTTATTCTAACCACTTGTGATATGTTGGTCAAGAAGTCAAGGATCCACTTACACATGGACTCGTTGACACCCAACCCCAGGAGTTTGTCAACCAACCTCCCTGGAACAATGTTATTAAAAGCAGAGCTAAAATCAGTTACTGTTTTGGTTCAGTCTAACTGCTCTTAGAGACCCTGTGTCCAGTACCCACAGGAAATGTTCAGAAGAAAAGCTTTGAGAAATTGACTGTATGCCACCTACACAGCGCCAAACAGCAGACAGACACAGTTAGGAGCTAGCTGATGAAAATAGTGGATCATTTAGCAGCCAAAGAACCAGATAGAAAAACAGTTAAAAGAAGAGTGAATATTGTAGGCCTACTTACAATTGGCCAGGAGGCCACAGAAATGATTCTAAATGAAAGCTAATGTTGCTCCATGTCTGCTGGATTAGTAAATAGGCAACTCTTTGCTAACTTTGCCATAACAAGTTTACGATGAGAAAAATAACAGTTCGCACAGGACTGTTATTACCAAGGGAACTCATGAGACACATCCAGTTCTGCCACACTTTGTCCTGTGTCATTCATCTCATCATCTGAGATTTCACACTTCAGATGGATGATTTTAACTAACTCTCTCTGTGGACAGGTCTCCATGCTGTGAAGTGCTGTGCAGGAAAGTGAGCCTCCTGCAACAAAAATGCTGTCAAAACTTTCATTTAGAATTGCTAAAGCAGCCTCCACAATGTTCGACTAGGAAATAGGCGTGGCAAGAACAAAAAACCTAAGTACGACTCAAATCATCGAGATGCTGGTTCACATGGGAGTAATATTATCACATGACCTCCATGTCTGGTGAAATATGGTTAGTAATTGGCAGTGGGATTTTTACTTGACAAATTACAGACATGGAAGTTTCGCACAGCATTAGGATAACAGACATTAATTTTTTAAATCACTCGATGTCCCCAGGTAATACTAGTCCCTTGCAAGAAATAATGTTGTGTTTATAGCTTTTGTGCTATACACCCACTTTGGCTTTTATTGCTGCTTTAAAGGAACAGTGTGTAAGATGTAGGGGAAGGGTTGCAAATTGCAACCAGCTGACACTTATCCAGGTTAAAATCCCTTCAGTGTTTTATTGGGATCCGAATTACTAGAGGTCTTTTCCTCTCCAAAACAAACTGCCCAGGAAACATTTAAACTGGTAAAAACACTACAAACTGAACACTGCAGTTGCATGTTACAAAACAGTGTTGGCATGTGCTGAATTGAACATGTGAAAACACGAATATACCTATCTATGGCCAGTGTTTGGTTTGTCCATTCTGGGCTACTGTCAACCTTTCACATTGGCATGATACGGGCCCATTACCATTATTGTATAATCGTGCCCATCGGGACAATAACATGTGTTAAGGGGGCAGAAGTCTGAGTGGAGTGCATAATTGGATAATAATTAATTAATAATTAATAATTGGAAAACCTTCTGGGGAAAACCTGGTCTGATTAGGAGAGATGGCATTCATCCCACTTTGGATGGAGCCGCTCTCATATCTAGAAACCTGGACAAGTTTATTAGTGATCTAAAACCATGACAACCCAGAGTTGAGACCAGGAATCAGAGTCGCAGTGTAAAACGCTTCTCTGAGCTTCTAGCGCAGTCACCCACCCATAGTGTCATACAAACGGTGTCTGTCCCCCGACCTCCTAAATTATTTAAATCTAAACTCAAACAAAGAGGAGTTGTACATAATAACCTGATAAAAATTAAAACCTCTTCTGTGACAGAAAGACAAAACAGGAGAATTAAATGCGGACTGTTAAATGTCAGATCGTTATCTTCCAAAGCAGTGTTAGTAAACGAATTAATATCAGATAATCATATTGATTTACTCAGCCTCACCGAAACCTGGCTGTGTCACGATGAATATGTTAGTCTAAATGAATCCACTCCTCCCAGTCATAATAATACCCACGTTCCTCGAGGCAGCGGCCGAGGAGGGGGAGTTGCAGCCATTTTTAACTCTAGTCTATTAATCAGCGCTAAACCTAAACTAGATTATGAATCCTTTGAAAGCCTTGTCCTTAGTCTTTTACATCCAACCTGGAAAACCTTGCAGCCTCTTCTATTTGTTATAGTGTACCGTGCTCCTGGCCCGTATTCAGAATTCTTATCTGAATTCTCCGAGTTTTTATCCAGTTTAGTCCTGAAATCAGATAAAATTATTATTGTAGGCGATTTCAATATCCACGTGGACGTTGATAATGACTCCCTCGCTACTGCGTTTATCACATTATTAGACTCCATTGGCTTCAGTCAAAGTGTACATAAGCCCACTCACCGTTTTAACCACACCCTTGATCTAGTTCTGGCGTATGGAATTGAGATTGATAACTTAATGGTCTTTCCAGAGAATCCCTCTCTATCAGATCATTACTTAATAACTTTTGATTTCTGTCTACTTGACTACGCGTCACTCAGTAACAGCTACTATACTAGGTGTTTATCAGATAGTGCGGTAGCAAAATTTAAGGAAGTGATTCCATCGGCATTAAATTTAATACCCTCTGTAACTGAGGTTTCCCGTACTGACTTTAAAGTCTCCCAAATTGATCATCTCGTCGATAGCGCTGCAGGCTCGCTGCGAACAACTCTTGACTCCATAGCACCTCTTAAAAAGATGTTTGCAAAGCAAAGAAAGTTTGCTCCCTGGTATAACTCCCAAACCAGAAAATTAAAGCAAAAATTTGAAAGGAATTGGCGATTAACCAAACTGGAAGATTCTCGTTTAATCTGGTTAGATAGTCTAAAAACATATAGGAGAGCCCTCCGCAATGCCAGAGCAAACTATTACTCGTCATTAATAGAAGAAAATAAGAACAACCCCAGGTTTCTTTTCAGCACTGTAGCCAGGCTGACAGAGAGTCACAGCTCTATTGAGCCTTGTATTCCTTTAGCCCTTAGCAGTAATGATTTTATGAGCTTTTTTAATGACAAAATTGTAACTATTAGAGACAAAATTCATGACCTCCTTCCGTCTAACAGTACTAATCTGCCTTCAAACACAGCTATAAGTGCTGATACATATTTAGATTACTTCTCCCTGATTTCTATTCAACAATTGACCTCAATGATTTCTTCATCCAAGTCATCAACGTGTCTATTGGACCCCATCCCAACTAGGCTACTTAAGGAAGTCTTACCTTTAGTTAACACTTACATACTAGACATGATCAATATATCTTTATTAACGGGCTATGTACCACAGTCTTTTAAGGTAGCTGTAATTAAACCTCTGTTAAAAAAGCCCACATTGGATCCAGGGGTGTTAGCCAATTACAGACCGATATCCAATCTTCCCTTTCTTTCAAAGATCCTTGAGAAAGTAGTCGCAGACCAGCTGTGTGACTTTCTCCATGATAATAATTTATTTGGGGAATTTCAGTCAGGATTTAGGGTTCATCATAGCACCGAGACAGCACTAGTTAAAATTACAAATGATCTTCTGATTGCTTCAGACCAAGGTCTCGTCTCTGTACTTGTTTTACTAGATCTTAGTGCCGCATTTGACACAATTGACCATCAAATTCTGCTACAGAGACTGGAACATTCAATTGGCCTTAAAGGTTCTGCACTAAGCTGGTTTAAATCGTACTTATCCGATCGCTTTCAGTTTGTTCACGTTCATAATGAATCATCTTCGCGTACTAAAGTTTGTTTTGGACTACCTCAAGGTTCAGTGCTCGGACCAATTCTATTCACGCTATATATGCTTCCCTTAGGTAACATCATTAGAAATCACTCTGTAAATTTCCATTGCTATGCGGATGATACACAGTTGTATTTATCGATAAAACCAGAAGAAACGGATCAATTAACTAAACTTCAGAAATGCCTTAAAGATATAAAAACCTGGATGAGCACCAATTTCCTGATGTTAAATTCAGACAAAACTGAAGTTATTGTTCTTGGCCCCAAACAGCTCAGAAACTCTTTATCTGATGGTATAGTTTCTCTGGATGGCATTGCTCTGGGCTCTAGCACTACCGTAAGAAACCTCGGAGTATTATTTGATCAAGATTTGTCTTTTAACTCCCATTTAAAACAAACGTCTCGGACTGCATTTTTTCATTCTTCCATTCTTCAGGCCTATCCTGTCACTAAAAGATGCTGAAAAATTGGTCCATGCGTTTGTTACCTCGAGGCTGGATTACTGTAATTCTCTATTATCAGGTAGCTCTAATAAGTGCCTGAAAACTCTCCAGCTAATCCAGAACGCGGCGGCACGTGTACTGACAGGAACTAAGAGACGAGATCATATTTCTCCTGTTTTAGCTTCTCTGCACTGGCTCCCTGTTAAATCCAGAATTGAATTTAAAATCCTTCTCTTAACTTACAAAGCTCTAAATGATCAAGCTCCATCATATCTCAGAGAGCTCATAGTGCCCTATTATCCCACCAGAACACTGCGCTCTGAGAATGCAGGGTTACTTGTGGTCCCTAAAGTCTCCAAAAGTAGAACAGGAGCCAGAGCCTTCAGCTATCAGGCTCCTCTTTTGTGGAATCACCTTCCTGTTTCTGTCCGGGAGGCAGACACCGTTTCCACTTTCAAGACTAGACTTAAGACTTTCCTATTTGATAAAGCTTATAGTTAGGGCTGGCTCAGGCTTGTCTTGGACCAGCCCCTAGTTAGGCTGACATAGGCCTAGTCTGCCGGGGGACCTCCTATAATACACCGAGCCCCTTCTCTCCTTCTCAATCTCTCTCTCTCTCTCCCTTGCTAGTATTCATGTCCTGTTAATGCATCTCTCTAACCCGGGCCTACTGCATGTTATTAACTCGGCTTGTTCTCCGGAGCCTTTGTGCTCCACTGTCTCTCAGGTTAACTCGTACCGCAGCTGTGCCTGGATGATGTGTCGTGGTTGTGCTGCTGCCGTGGTCCTGCCTGATGCCTCCCACTGCTGCTGTTACTATTAGTCATACCTGGACTATTATACACATATCATTATTGTCACATACATATATAATCATATCATTAATACAATATCTGTTTCTCCTTATGTCTCATTGTGTCATACGGATTACTGTTAATTCATTATATTGATCTGTTCTGTACAACATCTATTGCTCGTCTGTCCGTCCTGGAAGAGGGATCCCTCCTTCAGTCGCTCTTCCTGAGGTTTCTACCATTTTTTTCTCCCCGTTAAAGGGTTTTTTTGGGGGAAGTTTTTCCTTAGCCGCTGTGAGGGTCCTAAGGACAGAGGGATGTTGTATGCTGTAAAGCCCTCTGAGGCAAATTGTGATTTGTGATATTGGGCTTTATAAATAAAATTGATTGATTGATTGATTGATTGATTGAGAGTGGGCAAGAGGGGTGATGGATGGGTCCACCAACCACCAACTCTCACCGAGAAGGGTGTGAGATTGTAACACCAAACCCTATACTTTTTTTTCTTCACCCAAACATGTGTGTGTTAGCAAAACCTAACCACATGCGTATGTTGGCTAAACCTAAGTATGTGCATTTATTTTTGAAAAAAAAACATCAATTTGTGAAGTTGTACTGACATAGTCCATTTATTTTGAAAGAGACTGCATGCAAACTCTACATTTCTTATGAAAACAGAAGCGTATTTTGAAAACAGACAATGCATGTAAAAGGCTGTATCTGCATCCCAGAACACCCAGGCTACCTTGCACATCATGAATTAATGTGAAAAGCCCATGACAAAATGTCGATATGTGATGAAGTTGAAGTGAGAATGTGGTTTTATTGTAGAAACATAGTGGTGCAACATCTTTGTTGATGAGGACCTGCTTTATATGAAGGGGAACGTATAAACATCTCATTCTAAGATCAGGAAAACATAATTCTCATGATTTTACACCACTGAAAACATACTTATTGTATTTTTGTATTGTGTATATATACAGTAGTGGAAAAAAGTTTTTGGACAACCTTCAAATTTTACACAATCTCAAATATTATCATGAAATATCTGTGGAAAAATCTTTTTTGTTTTTCAAAAGGTGAGGCTGCATTAGACAGACACAAACAAATACAAATGATATTTTTTTGGTTTATTGTTTACAAGAAAAACTAACACAACTAAATTCTTGACAGTTTCAATATGTCAGTTCTCAACTGTTACGCCCCGGTCTAGGGGTGTGGGTGCGCAACATAAGACACACAGGAATACAAGTATAAATGTACAGGTGAGCAATTTATTGCTACACACTCCAATGACACACGGCACAATATCGCACACAAAATGGAGCAAAAGACTTCAGGGTGAGCCCAGGCCAAAACAACAAACAAAAAACAACCTGTCTACCGACGGGCGAAATAACTGATTCCTAACAAAAACAAAAGAAACAAAAATACAATACTTAGGCCTAACTCCCTAGGCTAACGAAAAACAGGAGAAAACAGGTACAACAAAAATAGCAGCTCACCCCTACGCTCCGTGCAAAAACAATAATAAGTGACAGTGATTATTTACAATATATACACAAACGACTCAGTTGGCCCGAAGGCGCTGGTCTTAACAAAGAACTAGTTATTTAGCAGACAAGCTAAATAACTAGACGTGTGTCACACAACAAAATACTTATCGATCACAGAAAAACCAGAAAA